>NC_069412.1:62365868-62479713 GCF_026875155.1 Cherax quadricarinatus | reverse complement strand
ATAGAAATAGTAATCATACCAACAACAACAGGCTGCTGGTACCACTGTAGAGGTAGTAATCATGTCAACAATAACAGACTGTTAGTACTACTGTAGAGGTAGTAATCATGTCAACAACAACAGGCTGCTGGTACCAGAGGTAGTAATCATGTCAACAACAACAGGCTGCTGGTACCAGAGGTAGTAATCATGTCAACAACAACAGGCTGCTGGTACCAGAGGTAGTAATCATGTCAACAACAACAGGCTGCTGGTACCAGAGGTAGTAATCATGTCAACAACAACAGGCTGCTGGTACCAGAAGTAGTAATCATGTCAACAACAACAGGCTGCTGGTACCAGAGGTAGTAATCATGTCAACAACAACAGGCTGCTGGTACCAGAAGTAGTAATCATGTCAACAACAACAGGCTGCTGGTACCAGAGGTAGCAATCATGTCAACAACAACAGGCTGCTGGTACCAGAAGTAGTAATCATGTCAACAACAACAGGCTGCTGGTACCAGAGGTAGTAATCATGTCAACAACAACAGGCTGCTGGTACCAGAGGTAGTAATCATGTCAACAACAACAGGCTGCTGGTACCAGAGGTAGTAATCATGTCAACAACAACAGGCTGCTGGTACCAGAGGTAGTAATCATGTCAACAACAACAGGCTGCTAGTACCACTGTAGAAGTAGTAATCACGTCAACAACAGGCTGCTAGTACCACTGTAGAGGTAGTAATCACGTCAACAACAGGCTGCTGGTACCAGAAGTAGTAATCATGTCAACAACAACAGGCTGCTGGTACCAGAGGTAGTAATCATGTCAACAACAGGCTGCTGGTACCAGAGGTAGTAATCATGTCAACAACAACAGGCTGCTGGTACCAGAGGTAGTAATCATGTCAACAACAACAGGCTGCTGGTACCAGAAGTAGTAATCATGTTAACAACAACAGGCTGCTGGTACCCGAGGTAGTAATCATGTCAACAACAACAGGATGCTGGTACCAGAGGTAGTAATCATGTCAACAACAACAGGCTGCTGGTACCAGAGGTAGTAATCATGTCAACAACAACAGGCTGCTGGTACCAGAGGTAGTAATCATGTCAACAACAACAGGCTGCTAGTACCACTGTAGAGGTAGTAATCACGTCAACAACAGGCTGCTGGTACCACTGTAGAGGTAGTAATCATGTCAACAACAACAGGCTGCTGGTACCACTGTAGAGGAAGTAATCATGTCAACAACAACAGGCTGCTGGTACCACTGTAGAGGAAGTAATCATGTCAACAACAACAGGCTGTTGGTACTACTGTAGATTTATTCAACAGGAAAGATGTAGTCGCACAAGAAGTGACACAGTCAGGGCAACAACTGGCAGAGGAAATGTAATTATCCTGGGATTCACAGGAAGAGGAGAGCCAGAGGTAAGAGAGAGGGAAGGAAGTGGAAGATTTGTAATATAAGTGTTAGGCTTAGTAGCGAGAATGACTGTATGGAGGAGCAAGATGTGGAGGAGGAGAGTCAGGGCTAAGAACTTGAGTACTGACATTAAGGAGGAGAGTTAGGTCTTGGAGGGGAGAATGGTGACACTAAGAGGAAGAGGAAGAGGAAGAGGAAGAGGAGGAGGAGGAGGAGGAGGAGGAGGAGTTAAGGCTAGGAGGGATGATTAAATTTTCAGTTGATAATAATGAAAGTGCAATAAACATCGCAAGCTTACTACCTCCCCCACTTACTACCAAGTATAATATATTGATGAAAATTGAAAAATCTTCTTTATAAAATACCTGATATGTGTATATATATATATATATTATATATATATATATATATATATATATATATATATATATATATATATATATATATATATATATATATATATATATATATATATATATTATATATATATATATATATATATATATATATATATATATATATATATATATAATATATATATATATATATATATATATATATATATATATATATATATATATATAATAATGGATGTGGTCGTGTGGAGAGGGGGTGAGAGAGAGACGAGATTACCGGGGCAGTGCGTGGCCAATCCCAGCTGAGGAAGCTAATTAAGCGAGTGTTAATACAATAAACCTCGGGGCAGTGTTCAACTCAGGCCATTTACTGCCTACATGCATCTACCACAACCCACAACCCTCTCCACCTCACCAACCTCTCCCGTCCCCTCCCCAGCAACCAACCTCTCATTACGTTCAACTATTTAGATCATGCAGAGAGGGAAGTGCCTTCATGCTGGTGAGGAGCTCTTGTTCTGGGGAATCAGACCTACTCTGAGTACTTCTCAATCCCCAGGTGTTGCACAACCTCCAAGGTTTAACGCTTGTTCATGATCTGAAACTTACCTCAAGATAATTCTGGGGGTCACCGCCCCTGCGGCCAGGTACCAGTCCACGACACCTGGCTGATATTCTGATCAATCAGGCTGTTACTGCTAGCCACACGCAGTCCAAAATACGCAGGAACTCACTTGAAGGACTTAAGTTTCTTCCTGAAGACACTCAAGGGTCTTGAAGACAGCCAGGGGTCTGAAGACAGCCAGGAATCCTGAAGACAGGAGTCCTGAAGACAACCAGGAGTCTTGAAGACAACCAGGGTTTTGTTGGTAATTCTCTTTTGAGTATGAGGAGAGGGTATTTAAGAGTCTTGGTTCCTTGACACTTGTTTTATCTCAAGGTACTCAGTGCATCCCTGCATTACGTAGGAAGCATCTTGCACCATCTGCCAAGCCTCTTGCGCTCGTGGGAAATAATTCCGGTGTGTAAATTTGGTACCAGTCCCCTAGAATTTTCCAGGTATAAATTATGACGAATATTTCTCGCCTGACATTCCAAGGAGTACAGTTCAATGGACTTCAATCGTCCCTAATAATTAAGGGGCTGGCCGTACGTACGTTGGAGTACGTGTGGCCAGCAGTAAGAACATGGTTGATCAGGCCCTGATCCAAGACAGGGCCGCGGGGGCGTTGACCCCCGGAACACCTTCCAGGTAGATCTCAGCCTCTAATTTTACTTTCTTCATTAATCTTTTACTTGCACATGTTAGAAAGCTAAATATCCAACTACCCACTTCTAGTTATTACTTTTGCACGCATCTTTTGGCGCCACTACATGATAACAGCACTTGTCAAAGGCTTTAGCAAAGTCTGTGTACACTACATCTGCATTTCGCTTGTATTGCAGTTCATCCAGGACTGTCGTAACGCTTCAGCGATTGCCAGAGACTGGGGCGACTTGCTTTGAAGTCAGTTGCCCTGGTTGGTGCAACTGCTGTGAATCCAAGTGTTTAACAATCTTGCTTCTTAAAATTCTTTCAAAAAATTTTGATAATATGGGCCGTTAGTGTTATCAGTCTATAGTGTCTTTGCGATTGCTTTACTGCACTCGCAGGCTATGTAAGGCACGAAATAGTTATTTTCACTTACTGATGTATATACAGCCTCACAAGCCTGGACCTGTGGCACTGCGTGGGCATGTTATCAATACTTTCTTTGAAGTGGAGTGGGGGTTAGAGTTATGACAGGAGTTATGAAGGTGTCAACAGAGCTTGGAGTCCGATCAATGAAAAACTCGTTGGGATTGTGAATCTTTAGTTCGATTAACGGCTCGCTGAACGCAAAGGACGTATTATGACTTCGGTTGCTAGCGATCCCCGGTACGGATGGAAACATTAGGACGAGTTTCCTCAAGACACCTGTTGTCCCTGTTCATCTAGCAATAAGCAGGTACCTGGGTGTTGGCCGACTGGTGGGGGTCGCATCCTGGGGGGCAAAATTAACCTAAGTTGCCTGAAATGCTCTGTATAACCAGGGGTTTTCTATATAGTACGTCACTGATGACAGCTGTGGTCTGTATAAGTTGTATCGTGTACTTGTAGAAATGAAGATTTTCTCCTCTAAGTGAGGGTTCAATACTAGCTGTAGTTTTGGAATGGATTTCGCACACGAGAAAAAAATAAGCCTTTCAATATTATTAGTAAATTTTTGCCCCCCCCCCCCAAATTTCCACCGTGTCTTTCATGCCCTAAGCGTCAGCCATCTTTCTCACAAGCATTTTTCTTAGGTACTGAGGAAAAATGAGACCCCTTCATCTTCCCCTGAAGAGGGGGGCGTCTTGTTTCTTCTTACTTTGCCTCTTTTCTTCTTTTTGTCTTGAAAGGTACAAGTCTAGAGCACACTTCTAGTAGAGAGTAAATTTACTTAGATACAGGTGCACATAAGTACAATTATCACACACAGTTTAACTTGTGAGAAATCACAAAAGCAATTGGAAGTTCACTATTTTTTTCACAGTGACTGTTTTGCATATTGTGAAATCAACTGTTTACTGTGATCTTATTGCACAGCTTAACATGTATATAAATTATCTAAGAAAAACCCAAAAAGTCAGTGGCTTATTTCCACTAGGGTACTTGCAGCGTCTTAATATTTAAAGCCTAGCTGTAAGTGGTGCAATGGTGGAAACACACACACACACACACATTGGGGCCAGGAGCTGTGACTCAACCCCTGCAACCACAAACAGGTGAGTACACATGCAGGAGCAGCGAGGGACACAGAAGCAGTCTCACACATCAGTGTGAATTAGAATAGGCAGTAAACATCATCCAGGATGCTGCCTAACCAGTGTGTTTAGAGGGGGGGGGGAGATAGGAGTCAGGAGGAGCAAGTCACAGGAACGAGCACTGTCTCTGGGTGATACCCAGTCCACACGTCTAGTTCCAGCTAGAAACATACCGTACAGTGAATCTGCTGCATCGTACCGCTTCCACACCGCCACCACACTACATCCTTACTTTGCAAATCCCTTAACTCCCACAACTGCCCCAAACCTCAACATTCCCTCACCTCCACACCCTGTCTCCCACCCACACTAACCCTCCATCGCTACCCAAACATACATCTATCCCACAAAATCTTTCCAACTCACCAATGCTTTACAACAACACAAACTAGTAACGACCAGTGAAGAGGCGGGGCCAGGAGATAAGACTCGACCCCTGCAACCACAATAAGGTGAATTAGGAGAAAGGAGATGGATACAACACAGGATATTCAACAAGTTGCTGGAGATAGAATAACTACAAAATAGATAGACGGGTACCGCACTTCAAATGTTTAAAGATTGGAACACTGGAGTTATTGAACTATAGTCAGGTATGACTTAAAACTAGTCAGGTATGACTGAAAACTAGTCAGGTATGACTGAACACTACGAGCAGGTACGACTGACACATATTCTGGCCAAAGTAATGAATATCATTGTGAGGAGGATAATATAACAGCTGGAGGGGAAGAACTTCACTGGTGAAAACCAACATGAATTCAGAGACAACTCTTACTGAATATAATGAAGTTTTATGGCAGTATGTTTGAGAATACAAGATCCTACCTAATGAAAGACATGAGAATCCTAATTACTCCCGGAAGAATTAATTAGCAATTACCACTTAAGTAACCACTTAAAGATTTCCAACTCCGAACCCACTTATTTTTTTCAGCACTGCTTTTGATATTGTTGTGATTCTTACTTAAGGTTAAGTGTGTTTTCCAGTCTTGTTGGCTCCACTACCTGTTGGCTTACGGTGTATTTACTGCGAAGATTTAGCAACTCATGTGTATAAGACTTTTCATCTGAGTTACCTCCAGGGATTCTTTCTGGTATAATATTATTTGATACTTGATATGACATCAGAGAGGGGTGATCCGCAGCTTTCTAGGTTGCATGAAAATATTTGACACCGTTCCTCACCAGACACTGACTCACAAGCTAGAAAAGCGAGCAGGGGTGGAAAGGGTAATGTTCCTGTGGACCACGGAGTACAGTACCTGAAAGACTGAAGGCAGAATGGCAGTACGGGAGAAACTGTCAGGTAGGGCTGGTTCAGGTTCATGTAGGTTTGCCAAGACGGGTCTTGGCTCGGGTCTTTTCCATGTGGTGACCTGACAGTGGCTCCCGAAGGAGTGTCGGAGTTGGTACAAGTGATGTACCGTTCACAGCCCTATGGTGGGGGCAGCCCTATGACGGGGCCCAAGACTGTTCAACAGCATCCCATCAAGCATTAGGGGAATTGCCAATAAACCCCTGCCTGCCTTCAAGAGAGAGCTGGACAGATACCTAAAGTCAGTGCCGGATCAGCCGGGCTGTGGCTCGTGCGTTGGACTGCGTGCGGCCAGCAGTAACAGCCTAGTTGATCAGGCCCTGATCCATCGGGAGGCCTGGTCATGGACCGGACCGCAGGGGGTGTTGAATCCCGGAATAACCTCCAAGTAACCTCCAGGTAATCCAGGGCACAGCGAGGTAGAGAGGGCATAAAAATAACATCTCATAAAAATTAATACCAGGGCCACTACCGTTCTTGATATACCTAAATGACATGCATAGAAGATAGCGAATCGTGTGTGTGTGTATCTGTAGTTATTGTGAAGCTATCGAGATAAACACAAACACAGGAAGATGACCACCTTCAGGGGGGAGACTTAAACAAGTTGCAGGGTCAAACACGTGGCTGTTGAAGTTAAATCCAAATAAGTTCACGTTTGTGCAATTCGAGAAGAGGAGGTAGACCGAGTACAAAGTGGTAGGAGATAAACTAGACACCAATGAAAGACGAGGATCTGAGAGTGAACATCACACTGAATAAGTCGCCATAAAGACATCAACCGTATGACTTCTGAAGACTATATGAAACTAGAGAATCCTTCGTAACATGTCACTCCCGTACTAGAACATGCAGCACTAGTGTGAACCACCCGCCTTATCCATGCAGGTTTACAAGCATTTTACAAGGTCCATAGATATGGCAGACGGTGTAAAGCAAGGAATGAATAAATTTATCGATTGAATTATTCAACACACTCCCTTTATGCACAAGGGGAATTACCAACGAATACGTAGTCTTCAAGAAGGAACTCCACAAATTCCTCACATTTGCTCCTGATCACCCAGGTTGTGGTGCATGCACTGGGGGGGGGGGGACCAACGTCCTGACCGATCAGGTCAGCAACCAGGAGGCCTGGTCTAGGACCAGGCCGCGGGGAAGGTGACCTTCGGAAGCGACTACAGGTAACAAAGTAACCTACAAGGTATTTGCAACCAGACTAGTTCCAAGGCTGAAGGTGACGTGCCTTATGTGGATAGCCTATAAACTGATCCTGATGACTCGGCATGAAAGAACTAGGGATTACGACGAAAGGGATACTCATCAGAAAATGGTAAGTGCTGACAGGAATATACTCCAATACGAGAACGAGAAACAAGGTACCAAACTGAAGCTAAAAACACATTAACTTACACGAACATTAATGAATGGGTTCGAAGTCTCAGGATGGCAGGGAAATGCCATGTGAAAACAGTTTACCTAAAGCTATTTTATTTTCTTGGATCCTCCTCCTAGCGGTCGGAATCCCAACTAGGCCTCACTGTCGACAACCTCATGTGGGCGCTGGCTGCACGCAGCCCTACGTAAACATCACAGCCTGGTTGATCACTAAAAATATCATTTTCCCTTAAGACAGTTAGGGGTCTACTGGCAATTTCCTTCATATCTGATCGGAGGAAGTTGAAAAGTCCTGAGCTCTAATTATTTCTGTGTATAATTACCGCATTCCTACTTTACGCAGGAATCTTAGCTTTGGTGGGGCCAAGAGCTAAGATTCAACCCACTCAAATACAAATCTCCAAGTGCACGAGTCCCGTTCACCTCATCAGTCCCTCGGGACTGATTACCTCAACTCCTCATCTTTCTCTGTATTGGACTGAAGAAACCACTGTGTGGCGAAACGCTTCCAGAATAAAGACGCCCAAATGCTGCACAAGTGTCTCATTTATCAAAAGCCATTTTGCCAACAGAGGCAAAGCAACACAACGGTCAAAATATTTCAGCGAAGGTAATTTAGTCAGTAAAACCATGCATAATCCTGCGTGCAAATACAAACGCTTTTAAAACCTCCTCGCCATTCCAATGTTTGTTTGCTAACTTCACCACTTTAGAAGTCTAACTCTACCATCACAGCGACACAAACTACTCAGAGTGGCGAAAAGAATGTCGGAAGAGCCACAGTGGCAGAGAAAATGAAGCGAGAGGAGAACAACAGAGGCGGCAAAGTAGAGAATAAAGAGGGAGATAAAAGTAGAGATGGAGCAGACTAATAAAAGGGAAAGTAGGAGAGGGAGATAAAAAAAGTAAAAAGGCAGGGAGAAGATAGAGGAAAAGGGATGAGAGGATAACAAAAAGGCAGGTTTAATAAAGCGATGGAAAGAAGAATAACATAAGAGGGAGGGAAACACGAATAACAATAACAGAAGGATGGACGAGAACGTAAGAACATATGGATACACAAGAGGCCAGGGAACTAGACCCCAAAAGGGTTAACAGGTGTACATCTGGATTTATATAAACAATTCACTTATCTGTTCCAAGCAAATTTAGGATTATTATTATTATAATCAAAAAGAAGCGCTAAGCCACAAGGACTATACAGCAGCAAATTTAGGAAATGAGCTTAATACATGTGGTGACGCAAGTAATGACACGACTTTGACTAAGAGACCGTTGTTTCAACGTCAACAAAAGAATCACTTCAACAAAAGTATTTTAACTGTTTATATTTGAATATATACAAGTTGTTACTCATGACTGAGTCAGTGAGATACTTCGCCTTGTGAGGGGAATTTAAGTGTTAAAGTCTTAAGTTACTTTTGAAACGAGTGACGGAAAAAAGTCAAGCACTAAAGTGCACTAAATACTTACAGTACACTCTTTACTCCACTAAATACAGTGTCAGGCGCAGCAGAACCCAATAATGTCAGGCGCAGTAGAAACCAATAATAATGTCAGGCGCAGTAGAACCCAATAATGTCAGGCGCAGTAGAACCCAATAATGTCAGGCGCAGTAGAACCCAATAATGTCAGGCGCAGTAGAACCCAATAATAATGTCAGGCGCAGTAGAACCCAATAATGTCAGGCGCAGTAGAACCCAATAATAATGTCAGGCGCAGTAGAACCCAATATAATGTCAGGCACAGTAGAACCCAATAATAATGTCAGGCGCAGTAGAACCCAATAATGTCAGGCGCAGTAGAACCCAATAATAATGTAGCGCAGTAGAACCCATAGAGCGCAGTAGAACCCAATAATAATGTCAGGCGCAGTAGAACCAATAATGTCAGGCGCAGTAGAACCCAATAATGTCAGGCGCAGTAGAACCCAAAATAATTAGCGAGTAAACCCAATAATGTCAGGCGCAGTAGAACCCAATAATAATGTCAGGCGCAGTAGAACCCAATAATAATGTCTGGCGCAGTAGAACCCAATAATGTAGGCGCAGTAGAACCCAATAATGTAGGCGCAGTAGAACCCAATAATAATGTCAGGCGCAGTAAAACCCAATAATGTCAGGCACAGTAGAACCCAATAATAATGTCAGGCGCAGTAGAACCCAATAATAATGTCAGGCGCAGTAGAACCCAATAATAATGTCAGGCGCAGTAGAACCCAATAATAATGTCAGGCGCAGTAGAACCCAATAATGTCAGGCGCAGTAGAACCCAATAATGTCAGGCGCAGTAGAACCCAATAATGTCAGGCGCAGTAGAACCCAATAATAATGTCAGGCGCAGTAGAACCCAATAATGTCAGGCGCAGTAGAACCCAATAATGTCAGGCACAGTAGAACCCAATAATAATGTCAGGCGCAGTAGAACCCAATAATAATGTCAGGCGCAGTAGAACCCAATAATGTCAGGCGCAGTAGAACCCAATAATAATGTCAGGCGCAGTAGAACCCAATAATAATGTCAGGCGCAGTAGAACCCAATAATGTCAGGCGCAGTAGAACCCAATAATGTCAGGCGCAGTAGAACCCAATAATAATGTCAGGAGCAGTAGAACCCAATAATAATGTCAGGCGCAGTAGAACCCAATAATAATGTCAGGCGCAGTAGAACCCAATAATGTCAGGCGCAGTAGAACCCAATAATGTCAGGCGCAGTAGAAGCCAATAATAGTAGTGTCAAGCGCAGTAGACGTCAGTAATAGTAGTGTCAGGCGCAGTAGACGCCAGTAATAGTGTCAGGCGCAGTAGAACTCCAAATATGTCAGGCGCAGTAGACTCAGAATAAGTAGTGTCAGGCGCAGTAGACCGTAGTAATAGTAGTGTCAGGCGCAGTAGAACCAAATAGTATTGTCAGCGCAGTAGAACGCATAATATATGTCAGGCGCAGTAGAACGTCAGTAATATGTCAGGCGCAGTAGAACGTCAGTATATATGTCAGGCGCAGTAGAACGCTATAATAGTAGTGTCAGGCGCAGTAGACTCAATAATAGTATGTCAGGCGCAGTAGATGTATATATGTACGCCATAACGTCAGTAAAGGCAAGCGCAGTAGAACGTCCAATAATAAAGTGTCAGGCAGCAGTAGAACCGCAAGTAATGTGTCAGGCGCAGTAGACTCCAGTAATAGTGTCAGGTCGCAGTAGACATCATAATATAGTGTCAGGCGCAGTAGACGCCAATAATAGAGTGTCAGGCGAGTAGAACGCTCATAATAGTGTCAGGCGCAGTAGAACCCAGTAATAGTGTCAAGCGCAGTAGAACGCAGAATAGATGTCAGGCGCAGTAGACGTCAGTAATATGTCAGGCGCAGTAGACCTCATAATAGTGTCAGGCGCAGTAGATCATAATAGTAGTGTCAGGCGCAGTAGACTCATAATAAGTGTCAGGTGCAGTAGACCGTCATATAATAATGTCAGGCGCAGTAGACGTCATAATATAAGTGTCAGGCGCAGTAGAACGTCATAATATGTCAGGCGCAGTAGAACCCAATAATAGTATGTCAGGCGCAGTAAACCTCATAATAGAGTGTCAGGCGCAGTAGAACTCTAATAGTAGTGTCAGGCGCAGTAGAATCAATAGTAGTGTCAGGCGCAGTAGAAGTCATAACATAGTATGTCAGGCGCAGTAGAAGCAAGTAATAGTAGTGTCAGCGCAGTAGAAGCAGTAAGAGTAGTGTCAGGCGCAGTAGAAGCTAGTAAGAGTAGTGTCAGGCGCAGTAGAAGCTAGTAATGTGTCAGGCGCAGTAGAAGCTAGTAAGAGTAATGTCAGGCGCAGTAGAAGCTAGTAAGAGTAGTGTCAGGCGCAGTAGAGGTCAGTAATAGTAGTGTCAGCGCAGTAGACGTCAGTAATAGTAGTGTCAGGCGCAGTAGACGTCAGTAATAGTGTCAGGCGCAGTAGACGTCAGTAATAGTAGTGTCAGGCGCAGTAGACGTCAGTAATAGTAGTGTCAGGCGCAGTAGACGTCAGTAATAGTGTCAGGCGCAGTAGACGTCAGTAATAGTAGTGTCAGGCGCAGTAGACGTCAGTAATAGTAGTGTCAGGCGCAGTAGACGTCAGTAATAGTAGTGTCAGGCGCAGTAGAAGTCAGTAATAGTAGTGTCAGGCGCAGTAGAAGTCAGTAATAGTAGTGTCAGGCGCAGTAGAAGTCAGTAATAGTAGTGTCAGGCGCAGTAGAAGTCAGTAATAGTAGTGTCAGGCGCAGTAGAAGCTAGTAAGAGTAGTGTCAGGCGCAGTAGAAGCTAGTAAGAGTAGTGTCAGGCGCAGTAGACTAGTAAGATAGTGTCAGGCGCAGTAGAAGCAGTAGATAGTGTCAGGCGCAGTAGAGTCAGTAAATGTGTCAGGCGCAGTAGAAGCTAGTAAGAGTAATGTCAGGCGCAGTAGAAGCTAGTAAGAGTAGTGTCAGGCGCAGTAGAAGCTAGTAATAGTAGTGTCAGGCGCAGTAGAACTCAGTAAATAGTGTCAGGCGACAGTAGAACTCAGTAATAGTTGTCAGGCGCAGTAGAACGTAGTAAAGTAGTGTCAGGCGCAGTAGAACGCTAGTAAGTAGTGTCAGGCGCAGTAGAACGTAGTAAGAGTAGTGTCAGACGCAGTAGAGACGTCAGTAATAGTAGTGTCAGCGCAGTAGAAGTCAGTAAAGTAGTGTCAGGCGCAGTAGAAGTCAGTAAAGTAGTGTCAGGGCGCAGTAGAAGCTAGTAATAGTAGTGTCAGCGCAGTAGAAGTAGTAATAGTAGTGTCAGACGCAGTAGAAGCTAGTAAGAGTAGTGTCAGGCGCAGTAGAAGCTAGTAAGAGTAGTGTCAGACGCAGTAGAAGCTAGTAAGAGTAGTGTCAGGCGCAGTAGAAGCTAGTAAGAGTAGTGTCAGGCGCAGTAGAAGCTAGTAATAGTGTCAGGCGCAGTAGAAGCTAGTAAGAGTAGTGTCAGACGCAGTAGAAGCTAGTAAGAGTAGTGTCAGACGCAGTAGAAGCTAGTAATAGTAGTGTCAGACGCAGTAGAAGCTAGTAAGAGTAGTGTCAGACGCAGTAGAAGCTAGTAAGAGTAGTGTCAGCGAGTAGAAGCTAGTAGAGTAGTGTCAGCGCAGTAGAAGCTAGTAAGAGTAGTGTCAGACGCAGTAGAAGCTAGTAAGAGTAGTGTCAGACGCAGTAGAAGCTAGTAAGAGTAGTGTCAGGCGCAGTAGAAGCTAGTAAGAGTAGTGTCAGACGCAGTAGAAGCTAGTAAGAGTAGTGTCAGACGCAGTAGAAGCTAGTAAGAGTAGTGTCAGGCGCAGTAGAAGCTAGTAATAGTAGTGTCAGGCGCAGTAGAAGCTAGTAAGAGTAGTGTCAGGCGCAGTAGAAGCTAGTAAGAGTAGTGTCAGGCGCAGTAGAAGCTAGTAATGTGTCAGGCGCAGTAGAAGCTAGTAAGAGTAATGTCAGGCGCAGTAGAAGCTAGTAAGAGTAGTGTCAGGCGCAGTAGAAGCTAGTAATAGTAGTGTCAGGCGCAGTAGAACCTAGTAAGAGTAGTGTCAGACGCAGTAGAAGCTAGTAAGAGTAGTGTCAGACGCAGTAGAAGCTAGTAAGAGTAGTGTCAGGCGCAGTAGAAGCTAGTAAGAGTAGTGTCAGACGCAGTAGAAGCTAGTAAGAGTAGTGTCAGACGCAGTAGAAGCTAGTAAGAGTAGTGTCAGACGCAGAAGCTAGTAAGAGTAGTGTCAGACGCAGTAGAAGCTAGTAATAGTAGTGTCAGGCGCAGTAGAAGCTAGTAAGAGTAGTGTCAGACGCAGTAGAAGCTAGTAAGAGTAGTGTCAGGCGCAGTAGAAGCTAGTAAGAGTAGTGTCAGACGCAGTAGAAGCTAGTAATAGTAGTGTCAGGCGCAGTAGAAGCTAGTAAGAGTAGTGTCAGACGCAGTAAAGAGAAGAGTATGTCACGCAGTAGAGCTAGTAGTAGTGTCAGGCGCAGTAGAAGCTAGTAAGAGTAGTGTCAGACGCAGTAGAAGCTAGTAATAGTGTCAGACGCAGTAGAAGCTAGTAATAGTGTCAGACGCAGTAGAAGCTAGTAAGAGTAGTGTCAGACGCAGTAGAAGCTAGTAAGAGTAGTGTCAGCGCAGTAGAAGCTAGTAAAAGTAGTGTTAGACGCAGTAGAAGCTAGTAAAGTAGTGTCAGACGCAGTAGAAGCTAGTAAGAGTAGTGTCAGACGCAGTAGAAGCTAGTAAGAGTAGTGTCAGGCGCAGTAGAAGCTAGTAAGAGTAGTGTCAGACGCAGTAGAAGCTAGTAAAAGTAGAGTCAGACGCAGTAGAAGCTAGTAAGAGTAGTGTCAGACGCAGTAGAAGCTAGTAAAAGTAGAGTCAGACGCAGTAGAAGCTAGTAAGAGTAGTGTCAGGCGCAGTAGAAGCTAGTAAGAGTAGTGTCAGACGCAGTAGAAGCTAGTAAAAGTAGAGTCAGACGCAGTAGAAGCTAGTAAAAGTAGAGTCAGACGCAGTAGAAGCTAGTAAGAGTAGTGTCAGACGCAGTAGAAGCTAGTAAGAGTAGTGTCAGACGCAGTAGAAGCTAGTAAAGTAGAGTCAGACGCAGTAGAAGCTAGTAAGAAGTGAGTCAGACGCAGTAGAAGCTAGTAAGAGTAGTGTCAGACGCAGTAGAAGCTAGTAAAAGTAGTGTCAAAGCGCAGTAGAAGCTAGTAAGAGTAGTGTCAGACGCAGTAGAAGCTAGTAAGAGTAGTGTCAGACGCAGTAGAAGCTAGTAAGAGTAGTGTCAGGCGCAGTAGAAGCTAGTAAGAGTAGTGTCAGACGCAGTAGAAGCTAGTAAGAGTAGTGTCAGACGCAGTAGAAGCTAGTAAGAGTAGTGTCAGACGCAGTAGAAGCTAGTAAGAGTAGTGTCAGACGCAGTAGAAGCTAGTAATAGTGTCAGACGCAGTAGAAGCTAGTAAAGTAGTGTCAGACGCAGTAGAAGCTAGTAAGAGTAGTGTCAGACGCAGTAGAAGCTAGATAGTGTCAGACGCAGTAAATAGAAAATAGGTCAGACGCAGTAGAAGCTAGTAAAAGTAGAGTCAGACGCAGTAGAAGCTAGTAAGAGTAGTGTCAGACGCAGTAGAAGCTAGTAAGAGTAGTGTCAGACGCAGTAGAAGCTAGTAAGAGTAGTGTCAGACGCAGTAGAAGCTAGTAAGAGTAGTGTCAGACGCAGTAGAAGCTAGTAAAAGTAGTCAAGCAGTAGAGCTATAAGAGTATGTCAGGTCGCGTGAAGCTAGTAAGAGTAGTTTGCAGACGCAGTAGAGGCTAGTAAGAGTGTGTCAGACGCAGAGAAGATAGTAAAGTAGTGTCAGCACGCTAGCACGTAGTAAGAGTAGTGCGACGCAGTAGAAGCTAGTACAAGCTAGTGTCAGAGCCAGTAAACTACGTAAGTTCGTCAACCAGCAATACTCTAAAGTATGTCATCAGACTCAGTAAAGCTATATGTGTCGTCAACGCATAAAGCTATAGAGTATCCTCACACGCAGTAGACTGTAAGATTCATGTCAACGCGTTTAAAGCTAGTAAACGTAAGCACCACAAAGCTAGTAAGTAGTGTCAGAACGCATGTATACTCATTTAGACTAGTGTCAGTACCAGTAGAACTATAAAGTATGTCAGCGCAGTAAAGCTAAAATATGATAAAACCGTTGAGTAGACAGAGACAGGCATAAGAAGTCATTATTAGAGTATGTCTAGAACCAGTCAAACCTATGTAAGAGTAGGTGTCAGATCGCAAGTATAAGCTAGTAAGAGTGTGTCAGCCAGTAACTAGTAAGGTGTCTCAGAAGCGTAGAATGCTATAAGAGTATGTCAACGCAGTAAAAGTAGTATAATAGGTAGCGCATAGAATAGTAAGGAGTGCAGGCGCAGAGAAGCTTAGAAGAGTATGTCAACGCAGTAAGCTTAGTAATTATGCTCAGACGCATAGAAGCAGTAGAGAGGCAACGCATAAACTAGTAAAGTAGTCGCGCAGAGAAGCAGTAATCAGTGTCAACGCAGCTAAACTGTAAGAGTATGTCAGACAGCAGTGAACTAGTAACCATATCCGACCAGTCGAAGCCTTAACCTTTTGTGCAGTCGCATACACTGTAAGTATTCCGACTCATAAGAAGACTAATAACAGTAAAGTCAGACCATAGAAGCTATAATATTCAACCAGTAGAAGCAGTAATATGCAACCAAGAAGCATAAGATAGTGTCCAACGCAGTAAAGCTAGTAAGTAGAAACGCAGTAGAAGCTAGTACGATCCAGACGCAGTAAAGCTAGTAAAGTAAGTAGACGCAGTAACTAGTAGGTGTGCTCGCGAAAGCTAGAAGTTTGTCAGACGCAGTAGATAGCTAGTAAAAGAGAGTAGACGCATTTGAAGCTGAAAGGGACCATAGAACTAAAAAGAGTCAACCCTACACAAATAATATGTCGACCAGTAGAAGCTATAATATGTCATGACCAGTCATGGTATAGTAGTCTGAGGCACTATCAGCAGGTCGCGCCAGCGTCATCATCAGTATTTGCGACGAGCACGGGGGCTGGAGGAGGTGTGCTGATAGGCAGATAGTACTATTGCACCTCCCCGTGTTTACCTACCCTGGCACCCAGCCTAGCCTCTCCCACATGCCAGTAACTCCCTCTATCTTCCTTCACACACCATCACTCTCCCTATCCTCCATCTTCTTTCAACACACCTATCATTGTGTCTACCTTCTACCTCTCTTCCTCCATCACTGTTTCTGCCCTCTACCTGCCTTCATTCACACTGTTTCTACCCTCTACCTGCCTACACACCACAAACTCCACGTATGCTCCATCTTCCACACTCACACTGACTGTATCCTCCATCTTTGCCTCATCGTCTTGTACCACAAACCTAAAAATACTTTGATTGGTATTAATAAAATATGATAAAACCCGTTGATAAACAAGAACAATAACTTTTAATGTCATTATTTATTATATTTACTGAGAAACATCAAACCCTTATGGAAGATGAGGGGTAGATTCCAATTCCATTAATAAGGAGCCCTTTACCAGCATCAAGGTTCCCCTTGAAAGGCGAATGTTATAGAGAAAAAGGTAAAAGTGATATAATGAGTGATATTAGTGGAGGGGGGGAAGGGCTTAGCACTGGAGTAGCAAGGAGTGTTTATTCTGCGCCTCCAGCATTAGCACTGGCAGCAACGGCAACCTCATCAGCAACAGTCCAGGTCACCCCATCCACTCCCACGCCTATCTGGGTATTACCAGGCAGCCTCTGACACTGCAACCACTATCCTGCCCATCCTCCAGCCTCTAACCTTTTCTTGCATCCCTCCATCTTCCTGTATCTCCCACTTCACTACAACACCAGGATCAAACCTTCATCAGTAAAAACATCCCTCAACTCCATATCTTCTCAAGGATGGTAATTTGCACATGAACATCTTCGAAGCTGTCCCAACTGCCGATCCCACAACTACGTAGTAAACGGTAAAATCGTCGCCAGGCGCACACAGTTCTTTAACGTACGCAATCCATGCTGTGCTGGAAACAAAGTTTGTCCCGACACAGTGATTATCTTAGAGAAAGAGAAGCTGCACAATTAGCTGAAGGCGAACTCAACAAGATCATACACAAATAATATGCACACAGAGAGAAGCTTATGATATGTATTGTTCCAGTCATGGTACTGTGCCTTTTTGTTCTTCAGAAAGATCATACATTACCTATAAATGGTAGCGGCGAGTGTGGCAACGATGTCTAGGTGACTTGTATACACCTATGACCAGTTCCATAGTGTCCTCTACCCTACCTATGACTAGTTCCATAGTGTCCTCTACCCTACCTATGACCAGTTCCATAGTGTCCTGTACCCTACCAATGACTAGTTTCATAGTGTCCTCTACCCTACCAATGACTAGTTCCATATTGTCCTCTACCCTACCAATGACCAGTTCCATAGTGTCCTCTACCCTACCTATGACCAGTTCCATAGTGTCCTCTACCTTACATATGACCAGTTCTATAGTGTCCTCTACCCTACCTAGGACCAGTTCCATAGTGTCCTCTACCCTACCTATGACCAGTTCCATAGTGATCTCTACCCTACTTATGGCCAGTTCCAGTGTCCTCTACCCTTTCAACCCTACCGGAGCACAGACTGCTTGGTCAACCTGGTTACTGATACTAAAGCCCCGCAAGCCATCACAACCTAACTTATCCGGCACTTGCAGCAGGCAGGCTGTCTAGTAATCAAGCGAAAACGAAACCTGTCATTTCCTGCCAAAAGCAGATGCAACGACAGTTGCTTGATGACTCAGGGCAGTGTGCAGCTCCTCCTCTATATAACAGCTCAAACTTGTAGTAGGTGTTGGCTTCCTGCTTGTTAAGGAGCAGGAATCGTCTCCTGACGCGGGTCTTCGTCAGATCACGACCCTCTATGAAACTGCTGCTGAACACCATCAGTGGTTAATTAAGCAAGCCCTGGCTTACCAGTGCTATATAATTCATGGTTAAGGGAACCCTGGCTTACCAATGCTACATAGTCCATGGTCAAGCAAGCCCTGGCTTACCAGTGCTATATAACCCATGGCTAAGCAAGCCCTGGCTTACCAGTGCTATATAACCCATGGTTAAGGAAGCCCTGGCTTACCAGTGCTATATAACCCATGGTTAAGCAAGCCCTGGCTTACCAGTGCTATATAACCCATGGTTAAGGAAGCCCTGGCTTACCAGTGCTATATAACCCATGGTTAAGCAAGCCCTGGCTTACCAGTGCTATATAACCCATGGCTAAGCAAGCCCTGGCTTACCAGTGCTATATAACCCATGGCTAAGCAAGCCCTGGCTTACCAGTGCTATATAACCCATGGTTAAGGAAGCCCTGGCTTACCAGTGCTATATAACCCATGGTTAAGGAAGTCCTGGCTTACCAGTGCTATATAACCCATGGTTAAGCAAGCCCTGGCTTACCAGTGCTATATAACCCATGGTTAAGGAAGCCCTGGCTTACCAGTGCTATATAACCCATGGTTAAGCAAGCCCTGGCTTACCAGTGCTATATAACCCATGGCTAAGCAAGCCCTGGCTTACCAGTGCTATATAACCCATGGTTAAGGAAGCCCTGGCTTACCAGTGCTATATAACCCATGGTTAAGCAAGCCCTGGCTTACCAGTGCTATACAACCCATGGCTAAGCAAGCCCTGGCTTACCAGTGCTATATAACCCATGGTTAAAGCTGTGGCTTACCAGTGTTATATAAGCCAAGGTTAAGCATCCACTGGTTCACCGGTGGTGTAACTATCCACTGCCTCACTCTCAATGACAGCGGTATTTATCCTCTTCCAGAATGGATAACTGCATGAAGCATTTTGTTTTATTCTTGTGCAGTGCTAAACCCGTGTGGGTCATTCAGTATAAGAAGTGACGGAGACTTGATCCTCCGTCCATGGGTTATCGTAGGTAATTTACACATATGTTACTATGTATGATAATTATACTTATGTGTACCTGTACCTAAATACTTACAATCCTCCATACGGTAGTGGCAAGACTAACATTACCTACTTACACGTGCTCACCTATGCAGAAAAATTAACAGAAATACTGCCGTGCCTGGAACAACATCACCTTGGCACAGGTGAGAGATGTGCAGGTTGATTCATTAAGTTAGGTTGAATGTTAGGCACTGAAATTTAAGTGCTCTATATTCATATAAACTATTTATGGCTCTGGGGGGGTCATCGCCCCCACCCCCGCGACTCTACTTCAGACCAGACCACGACCTTGTTGACGGTTAGACCAGGCCGTCCAACGCAAGCACCACCACATTCCGGCTGACCAGGAAGTAACTCCACGAATACGTTACTTCTTGAAGACAGAGGTCTGTTGATAATTACCCTTGTATACGCAGAGAGGGCGTTGAAAATCTCGGTCCCTTCACAGGTCCCGTGAAACGGGAAAACACAAGAATACAAACTATACAGTAATACATAAAGTGAGGGAAAGTTAATATTAAACGTTCATGTGTCGTGTGTATTATACACGAGGTCACTGTGGTGTTGGCGTTTCATCCCTCTACAAACAGCGGTGTCTTCTGAAGGGGTTCTCGCCAAATGATTACCCTCTCAGTGTTAGGCATTCGCTGACATATCAGATAGTAGTAGTAGTATGGTAGTAATAGTAGTATGGTAATAGCAGTGGTATAGTAGTAGTAGCAGCAGTGGTATAGTAGTAGTAGCAGTGGTATAGTAGTAGTAGCAGTGGTATAGTAGTGGTAGTAGCAGTGGTATAGTAGTAGCAGTGGTATAGTAGTAGCAGCAGTGGTATAGTAGTAGCAGCAGTGGTATAGTAGTAGTAGCAGTGGTATAGTAGTAGTAGCAGTGATATAGAAGTAGCAGCAGTGGTATAGTAGTAGTAGTAGCAGTGGTATAGTAGTAGTAGTAGCAGTGGTATAGTAGTAGTAGTAGCAGTGGTATAGTAGTAGTAGTAGCAGTGGTATAGTAGTAGTAGTAGTAGTAGCAGCAGCAGTGGTATAGTAGTAGTAGTAGTAGCAGTGGTATAGTAGTGTAGTAGCAGTGGTATAGTAGTAGTAGTAGCATGTAAGTAGTAGTAGACAGTAAGTAGTAGTAGTAGCAGTGGTATAGTAGTAGTAGTAGCAGTGGTATAGTAGTAGTAGTAGCAGTGGTATAGTAGTAGTAGTAGCAGTGGTATAGTAGTAGTAGTAGCAGTGGTATAGTATAGTAGTAGTACAGTGGTATAAGTAGTAGTAGTAGCAGTGGTATAGTAGTAGTAGTAGCAGTGGTATAGTAGTAGTAGTAGCAGTGGTATAGTAGTAGTAGTAGCAGTGGTATAGTAGTAGTAGTAGTAGCAGTGGTATAGTAGTAGTAGTAGCAGTGGTATAGTAGTAGTAGCAGTGGTATAGTAGTAGTAGTAGCAGTGGTATAGAGTTAGTAGTAGTAGCAGTGGTATAGTAGTAGTAGTAGTAGCAGTGGTATAGTAGTAGTAGTAGTAGTATGTAGTAGTGGTGTAGTAATAGTAGTGGAGTATGTCTAAGGACAAGAAAAAAGGAGCACTACTAAGGGCTCACCCTTGTGGAAAATTAGCTCTCCTAAAGTGCTAGTTTTTCTTGTCCTTAGACTTACTCCACTTCTATTACTACTACTGTTTCATTCCTACAGCTACACATCACATAAGTTTGCCAACTCTTCTAAAACACAAATACCACCATATAAACAGCGGACCGTTGTCGCCTCCGCCACCACCTGAGCCATCACAAGCAAAGTACATCATCTTTCAGTATATACCGAAGAGCTGTTCCCGTCCACCAAAGATGTCACGGAAATTGCATTTATATCACAAACAACTTTCCCCTCCCACACTGACGCCGCCACACGAATCACACTAATTATGTTTACATATCCCTGTAGCTATCTTGCCTGCTGACACAGTTTTCTTCTGTGTATGTTGTTGAGGATTCAACTCCAAGGTCACCTGTTGCAACCAGCTCAATTATATGTTAAGTTGATATACAGAGAGAGGAACTGTGGCTGTGTTCCTGCCTGTAATATATATCAGGGAAGAAGTGCAGTACCCATAATGGTCAAAGAACTATTTCCTGCGGTGGGTTAAGGCATTATTTCAGGGATTAAATTCCGCGTAAATGCACACACAAAAATCTAAGTATACACACACACACACACACATTACACATCTCTGCGTATATACTTCATTGAGCTCCTCGTTATTTAGGTATAAGGACTATCACTGTATGCTAGACGAAAGTCACTACCTTTTTCTGGGGTATTTTAGGTAATTTACGCATAAGTACAGTTGGATATCTTTATTGTTGAAATGTTTCGCCTACATAGCAGGCGTCTTCAGTCAGATACAGAGCAGTAGATGTAGTAGTGAAATGATATAATTAGTCCATCAACTTTGTTCAGTCCCTGACCACCTCAAATACTACTTCTCCAAGGTTGAGGGACTGACTACATCATCATTTCACTACTACACCTGAAGCCTCTGTATCTGACTGGGGATGCCCAACTGTGTAGGCGAAACGTTTTAACAAAGATACAAAACTTTTGCACATGTATCTGAATCAACTCGTCAGTATTTTACACCATCTTCAACATAAATAAGCTTCAGGTTTCGCTACATATACCCCTGACTGTGTTAATGTGTCAACCACGGCAACACACGCGAAGTCGTACGAGCAAAGCTTCACTATTTACATTTGTGTGTGCCCTGGAGACCTAACGTTATTTTGTGTAATAATCTGATGTGTGTGTTAACTTGGGAAATTGTTAGTGTGAACAAAATGTGATTATGTTCAATATTATCACATATACTTGTATCAGCTCATATATCAAATTATTTTTCAATTCTGTGTACGTTAATACAGAATGTTCCAAAACCAAGGGCTGGCATGCAAGACACAATGAAGTCAATGACATCATAAATAGAACCCTTGCTACAGCTGGATGCCCAGCCGAGAGCCCCGAACACTAGCAGCCAACAATACCCACAACCCAGCAAACCACCCCGACGGGATCACCATCTATCCTTGGAAGAATGGCAAGCTCTTAGCATGGGACTATACCTGTGTGTCGACGCTGGCTGACAAATACATCCATCACAGTGTCGGGCGACAGGGAGGAGTACAAGATCGACAAGTACAGGGACATAAGCCAACAGTATCAATTTGTCCCAGCGGGATCAGAGACCTTGGGATCATGGGGAAAAATGCCACACGTTTCCTTGAAGAACTGGGTTCTAGGCTCAGCGTGGCAATCCAGAGGGGAAATGCATGCTGCATATTGGGCTCGCATCTGGCTTCGGAGGAGCTGGAGGAGATTCATAACCTTTGACATATTGTACCAATGTATTCATGTTTGTGTTTTCTGTCAATGTATTCTGTCTATTAATAAAGTTCACATGTAATATAAAATATAGGGGGTGGTAGGAGAAGAAAATATTCAAACAGCTCCGGGGAGAACCTTGAGTTTTCCCTGAGGTACGTTTATTGTCTTCTCTGAGAATGAGGGTCCCCAGTAAAGTTCTAGAGGTGGTACCTCCCTATATATTAAAAAAAAATTATATATACATATATATATTTGTAGACCAAAAATTTTACCTCAGCCAGCGAGTAAGGTTAAAATACAAAATATTTTCAGTAATCTAGGATTTCATGTATCCCTCACCACAATAGTTATCACAGGATTTTTTATTATTATTGCCAGGACTGTCAGTTTTAAAACTCACTCGCCATGGGTTCAACCCCCACCCGTTCCCTGGTTTGTTTACACTCGTGTTTTTACGATTTCGTGAGTGACTCAGGCAAGAAGTGTGCACCAGTGAGACAACCTGCCCTCACACACCCTTCCAGTGTCACCATTACATGATTGGTAGGCAAAAGTCGCAAGAAAGTGAACAAGACGTGTGTGCAACGTGAAACAAACAAGTGTCGTACATATGTCTTCCTCATCACTATTATCTTGTTAAAGAAACAATTGGATTTCGTGTTTTCTAGTCATCTCTGAAAACCTTGACATGCTTCTTGAAGCTAGAAAAGGAAGTTATTTTTGCATGTCTGTTTTATAACCTCTGACACACTCAACACTTCTTGAAACTAGCAAAGGTTATCTTAATAGGTCTGGTCCTCGTTAGCCCTCATGTTTGGCACAGTTTTAGGTGCTAGCAAAATCGTGGTATTTTCAAGGTCTAGGCATATATCTCACAATAGAAGACACACAGGCTACCAATAGGTCAGCCATTTCTTGGTTACTGATTACGAGAGTTCCACTGTACCGATTTAGAGGTGGAACTTTGACCTTGAGTGAACACCTCTCACCAGATTTCTTACTTTCTCCAACTTTCTCTCCCCCCTTCCTCCAAAACTGACGTCTTTCTGTACACGTGTAATAAAAATAAATATAAAATAACAAGGTTATGTAATGGTTGAGTGAAGCAGGAATAGATGATCTCGAGAAAAACAAAAACTGAAAGAAAAGACGGAGAGAAGAATAGGGAGAGAGAAACAGATGGGAAGACGGTTATCTGAAATTTGACCGTGTGGCAATAACAGATAAAATACAATACGTAAGAAAAAAAATTAACATGCAATAAAAAGTAATAGCATGATTAAAACATATATATACCAGATCAAGTTAAAAAACAGACCGAGAGAGAGAATGAATTATAGACACAAGAGAAATGATGCCGATAAGACGAGAGGAAGAGGAGAGACGAGAGACAAGAGGAGGACGACGAGAGATAAGAGGAGATACAAGAGGAGTGGAGTACCTAGAGAGGCTGGTAGTAAAATATAATCAATAGCTCTCATCAGCTGCAACAAGTGACCCCCCTCAACAGGTGCATGGCAGCCACGCCCACCACCCCACCCAACCTTTTTCCACCATCATCCCCACGCCCACCGCATATCTCGACCAACACACCCACAACCACCACCACCCCACTCTCTTTCTAAGCACCATCAACCACATCACCCTCCATTCTACCACTATCACTCCCTCCATCCCACTCATTTTAACCACCACCAACACACTCCATTCCCTCTCTCTACCATCACCACCACCCCACTCACTTTTCCAACACTAATCCACTCAACCCCATTACAACCCAATTTCATTTCCTTATTTGTGGTTTTAGTTTTAATAGTTTTAAGACAATCTAACCAAAAATAAAGAAAATATTTTAGGGAAACTTAAAAAAACTATGGGAATTTCGTACGAAAATTAAATTTATTAAATTAACGACAATTTATGTTAGCATTTCTGTGAACTATCTCACCCAGGGCTGGGTCTCAGACCAGGCCTTCCAGGCGGAAGATGTTAGTGGTTCTGGGGACTATCTCACCCAGGGCTGTGTCTCAGACCAGGCCTTCCAGGCCGGAAGATGTTAGTGGTTCTGGGGACTATCTCACCCAGGGCTGGGTCTCAGACCAGGCCTCCTAGGCTGGAAGATGTTAGTGGTTCTGGGGATTATCTCACCCAGGGCTGGGTCTCAGACCAGGCCTCCTAGGCTGGAAGATTCTAGTGGTTCTGGGGATTATCTCACCTAGGGCTGGGTCTCAGACCAGGCCTCCTAGGCTGGAAGATGCTAGTGGTTCTGGGGATTATCTCACCCAGGGCTAGGTCTCAGACCAGGCCTCCTAGGCTGGAAGATGTTAGTGGTTCTGGGGATTATCTCACCCAGGGCTGGGTCTCAGACCAGGCCTCCCAGGCTGGAAGTGATATTACTGTGAAATATTAAACACCACAGGGGGGAACTCAGACCAAGCCTCCTAGGCTGTGAAAGCTTAGTAGATTTCCCGGGATTATCTAATCACCAGGGCAGTGGCTCTCAGACCGGTTCCCATGGATGGAAAGGGGGAATATACCTAGTTTGACAACAATTATAGAACATACAAAAATATATAGTACACATCATGTAAAATTTTAATATATTTATATATATCTATATAAATTCACATAAGTGTGAAGTGTTTCATGGTGTTGTGTATGTGTGTGGACTATGACGGGAAATATACCTACTTTTCTTACCACAATGCAATATACAATATATATATATATAATAAAGTAATGTGTGTGTGTGTGTGTGTGAGTGTGTGTGTGTTTGAAGCTGTTATATACGCCAAGATATACCCTTCTATTTGTGTACATACTCTGAAATGTATGACAGGGCAAGGGAGGTGTGGGAAAGAGACAGGGGGAGGTCAAAGGTCAAACATAGTGTGGGACAAGGTGAGCAACGTAAGGTTGAGGGAGAGGAGGGAGGGGAGGGAGGGAGGGAGAGGAGGGGGGAGAGGAGGGGGGAGAGGAGGGGGGAGGAGGGGGAGGAGGGAGGAGGGAGGGGGAACAACAGCAAGCAACAAGTGAAAGAAACTCAATCATCAGACAGACTGTACACTCCCTTCTAACCACAAAACACGTTATCGTTGCGAACGAAAATGATTTATAAATTCATACATTATATTATATATATATATATATATATTATATATATATATATATATATATATATATATATATTATATATATATATATGTAGTGCCGAATATGTAAAACTGGTCAATTAGCAAAGAACTCATTTAAAATTAAGTCCTTTCTAAAAATTTTCTCTTATACGTTTAAAGATATATTTTTTTTCATTTATGTTAATGTAAAAATTAATAATTTTGTAATTATTAATTTAATTTAGCTTAATGCAACTGAATATATTTTAGATAAGTTTACAATAATTTAATAATAATGAAATATATCTTTCTCGTTAGGTTCATAATGATTTTTTTGCGAAATTTGTTTATTGCATACACAAATTTTCGCTTCCCTTATTCAGCAAGAAGAGCGTTGCTCTTTCGGCCAAAATAGCAAAGTTTTACCTATTCGGCACGACATATACACGAGATGGACATACCAAAACTAAACAATAATGAAGTATACGTAACTGGTACTCGTAATGTTCAAGGTATACAAGAAATGGGAAATATACCTTGATACCTTGATCAATGCTGCACCTGGATAACACTTCCAAGAACGTTCCTTGATGTTGGAGAGTGGCTCTTGATCTAAGGAATTGGAAGACAGCTCGAATTCCTATAATCAAGAGCCCTTCATTACTGCACCTGCCTTCAAGGGTAAGATAGTCTCAAGGAAGTTACCGCAGACTCCTACAAGCAGATCACCCAGGCTGTGATGAATATGTGGGGCAGCGGGACTCCAGCAGCAGCAAGCTGGTTGACCAGGCAGGCATCAGACGAGCCTGGCCCACGGCCGGGCTCCGAGAGTATCAAAGACAGGGAAAGGCAGTGTGTAGCTGCAACAACAGCGATTTAATATCGTATTTCATTTAGCCGTTTCACTTAGCGGGTAATATTATCTTAAACAACTATTTGTAGCTGAACCAACTGCAGGTAATACTTACCTCTTTGTAAGCTGGCCCAAAGGTTTTGCTTTTGTTTATATATATATATATATAGTATATATATATATATATATATATATATATTATATATATTTTATATATAAAATATATATATATTCAACAAGTTGGTCGTCTCCCACCGAGGCAGGGTGACCCAAAAAAGAAAGAAAATCCCCAAAAAGAAAATACTTTCATCATTCAACACTTTCACCACACTCACACATTATCACTGCTTTTGCAGAGGTGCTCAGAATACAACAGTTTTTGAAGCATATACGTATAAAGATACACAACATATCCCTCCAAACTGCCAATATCTCAAACCCTCCTTTAAAGTGCAGGCATTGTACTTCCCATTTCCAGGATCAAGTCCGACTATATGAAAATAACCGGTTTCCCTGAATCCCTTCACTAAATTTACCCTGCTCACACTCCAACAGATCGTCAGGTCCCAAGTATCATTCGTCTCCATTCACTCCTATCTAACACGCTCATGCACTCTTGCTGGAAGTCCAAGCCCCTCGCCCACAAAACCTCCTTTACCCCCTCTTTCCAACCCTTTCGAGGACGACCCCTACCCCTCTTTCCTTCCCCTATAGATTTATATGCTTTCCATGTCATTCTACTTTGATCCATTCTCTCTAAATGACCAAACCACCTCAAAACCCCTCTTCTGCCCTATGACTAATGCTTTTATTAACTCCACACCTTCTCCTAATTTCCACACTCCGAATTTTCTGCATAATATTTACACCACACATTGCCCTTAGACAGGACATCTCCACTGCCTCCAACCGTCTCCTCGCTGCTGCATTTACCACCCAAGCTTCACATCCATATAAGAGTGTTGGTACTACTATACTTTCATACATTCCCTTCTTTGCCTCCATAGATAACGTTTTTTGACTCCACATATACCTCAATGCACCACTCACCTTTTTTCCCTCATCAATTCTATGATTAACCTCATCCTTCATAAATCCATCCGCCGACACGTCAACTCCCAAGTATCTGAAAACATTCACTTCTTCCATACTACTCCTCCCCAATTTGATATCCAATTTTTCTTTATCTAA
This sequence comes from Cherax quadricarinatus, assembly GCF_026875155.1. Taxonomy (NCBI): domain Eukaryota; kingdom Metazoa; phylum Arthropoda; class Malacostraca; order Decapoda; family Parastacidae; genus Cherax; species Cherax quadricarinatus. The sequence goes on along the minus strand of NC_069412.1, from coordinate 62,452,376 downwards.
ATCATTTGATACCCTCATCACCTTACTCTTTTCTATGTTCACCTTCAACTTTCTACTTTACACACATTCTCAAACTCATCCACTAACCTTTGCAATTTTTCTTTAGAATCTCCCATAAGCACAGTATCATCAGCAAAAAGTAACTGTGTCAATTCCCATTTTGAATTTGATTCCCCATAATTTAATCCAACCCCTCTCCCGAACACCCTAGCATTTACTTCTTTTACAACCCCATCTATAAATATATTAAACAACCATGGTGACATTACACATCCCTGTCTAAGACCTACTTTTACCGGGAAGTATTCTCCCTCTCTTCTACACACCCTAACCTGAGCCTCACTATCCTCATAAAAGCTCTTTACAGCATTTAGTAACTTACCACCTATTCCATATGCTTGCAACATCTGCCACATTGCTCCTCTATCCACTATCATATGCCTTTTCTAAATCCATAAATGCAATAAAAACTTCCCTACCTTTATCTAAATACTGTTCACATATATGCTTCAATGTAAACACTTGATCTACACATCCCCTACCCACTCTGAAGCCTCCTTGCTCACCCGCAATCCTACATTCTGTCTTACCTCTAATTCTTTCAATTATAACCCTACCGTATACTTTTCCTGGTATACTCAGTAAACTTATTCCTCTATAATTTTTACAATCTCTTTTGTCCCCCTTCCCTTTATATAAAGGGACTATACATGCTCTCCGCCAATCCCTAGGTACCTTCCCCTCTTTCATACATTTATTAAACAAAAGTACCAACCACTCCAACACTATATCCCCCCCTGCTTTTAACATTTCTGTCATGATCCCATCAGTTCCAGCTGCTTTACCCCCTTTCATTTTACGTAATGCCTCACGTACCTCCACCACACTTACATTCTTCACTCCTTCACTCCTAAAAGATGGTATACCTCCCTGGCCAGTGCATGAAATTACCGCCTCCCTTTCTTCCTCAACATTTAAAAGTTCCATCTACCTAATACCTCCCTCTCCCCATCTACTAACTCCCCTACTCTGTTTTTAACTGACAAATCCATACTTTCCCTAGGCTTTCTTAACTTGTTTAACTCACTCCAATTTTTTTTCTTATTTTCATTAAAATTTCTTGACAGTGCCTCTCCCACTCTTCCATCTGCTCTCCTTTTGCACTCTCTCACCATATATATATATATTATATATAATATATATATATATATATATATATATATATATATATATATGCAAAACAACCACTCTGAAAGAATAGAGAAATTCCAAGCGCTTTCGTGACTACTCACATTATCAAGGAACTATGAAAGTAAAGCATCCAAGGAAGCTATATAAGGGGTCTGGCCAACACCTCACTATCAGATCCCACAACGGTTAAACACCTGACGCTCGCCGGCCCAACTGGACGGTTCCTTTGCACAACTCACCAACAAACTATTCTACCCAAGAAAATTTAAAAATTATTATTTGTCCAGTGTATTATTAAATTCTTCCCAAATTCTATTAATTATAAATGGATGTAATTTATATAAACCAAAGGAAATATTCATATTATTGTCAAAACTGCTTTTTATGAAACAAGATTCAATTATATTCCTGTCGACCATGGACTTGCTTGATACTACTTTCTCAACTTTTTGAAAATCAATTGGATGGTTAAAATCTCTTACATGAATAAATAGAGCAATGGAATCTTGTCCAGTTCTAATGCTATATTTATGTTGTTTTAATCTTAGTTCGAGATTTTTACCAGTTTGACCGTAATAAACTTTATCGCAAATTTTACAAGGAATCTTATAGACACATCCATCAGCATTTTGGGGGGAATTCTTTATCAAAAGTCTTTTTTACTGTTATCAAGATTTTTGAATACAACTTTAATATTAAAAGTCTTAAGAAGAGAAGGCATATCAACCAAGTTTCCATGGTAAGGGAGAACCAACATATTTTTAGTTGAATAAGGCTGGTTGTCCCTTTGTGGATTGTAAAAAGTATTTCTAGCAACTTTAAAAGATTAATCAATTACATTTCTTGGGTATTTCAAATCATTACCTATTTCATAAATTTTGGATATTTCCTCATCTATGAACTCTGGACTACAAATTCGTAAAGCTCTCAAAAACATTGATGAGAAAACAGACAGTTTAAATCTATCTTGATGGGAAGAATAATAGTGGACATAGGAACAGTTATTTGTAGGTTTTATGTAAATTTTAAATTTGAATTCATTACCCTTAATAATTAAAACACCTAGAAAAGGCAACGAGTTATTTTCTTCAAATTCAACAGTAAAATTTATAGAATGGGCTAAGCTATTTAATTTGCCAAGAAAATGGTGTATATCTACATTTTTGGGCATAAGACAAAAATATCATCAACATATCTGAACCATTTAGCTCTATTAGGGAGAAATGTGTTAAGCAGCCTTGTTTCAAAAACTTCCATGTATAGGTTACTAAGAACAGGTGAAAGAGGATTCCCCATTCCCATACCAAACTTCTGAGTGTAAAACTTATCATTAAATACAAATTTTGCATCAACAATGCAAAGTTTAATAAGTTTAATGATAGTAGGAACTGGCAATGGTAAATCATAATTAACGAGTTCTTCAGATAAGAAACTTAATAAATCGTCAACAGGAACTTTCGTAAACAAGGAAGTAACATCAAAACTAATCATGTTAAAATCATTTAAGTCAGTCAAGGAGCTTAATTTATCAACTAAGTCTATGTTGTTTTTAACATTAAAGTTATAAATTTTGCCAACAATAGGGCTCAAAATATCAACAAGCCATTTAGATAATTTATATGAAACTGACCCTATGGAGCTAATAATTGGTCTGACTGGATTCCCTGGTTTGTGTGTTTTTATTAGTCCATACATGTAAGGTAAAGATGGATTAGTGGAAGCAAATTGTTTGACTAATTCATCTTTGCCTTTCAGTAGAAGTTTTATTGTTTTATTGAAATTGTTGTTAACGGTTTCTAGGGGATTTTTTCTAAGTTTAGAATAGGTTTCAGTATCATCTAAGAGATTATTCATTTTTTCTTGGTAATCATTTTCTTTCATAAAAAAATTCATTAAAAAATTTTTTAAATGAACAAGTTCTGCCGAAGTCTCTTTTACCCAATATCCTTGACATGATCGTCATTTGATGATTTTATGAGAATTATTCTTCAGAAACATTGAAATAACTAAAATACAGGAGAAGGAAGCATTCAAAATATTGAGAAACAAAAAATACTCTTAATCAGGCCATTCCATCAGAATGGAGACACAGTATGTTGGATCATTGCTATAATAAACTCAGAAGAATTTGTAATGAACTCAAAGACAAACTACAACGAAAATTAGACATTTTAATTGAAAATAGTGATTGGACAAAGCATGCTAATAATAATTTTGTAATTAACTTATCAGATGAAATTTTAGACAAACATACAACTGCTTCTCTAGGTTTTGGCCTAAGTTTTGCAACTTCAAAAAAACTTAATAATGTTGAAATTGCAAAAGCCTTTTGTAACTTAGAGAAATTTTCTGATTAATCCTCTGATGAAATTAATATTAGTAAAGGAATGGTATATAGCTCTATGTTAAAACCAAACATTCCCAATTGCCCTCAAAGATTCTTTAAGTCTTATGATACACTTAATAACAATAAAAATTTGCGCCTTACTAAAGCAGATGAAATAAATGCAATAGTAATTATGAAAGAAAATGATTACCAAGAAAAAATGAATAATCTCTTAGATGATACTGAAACCTATTCTAAACTTAGAAAAAATCCCCTAGAAACCGTTAGCAACAATTTCAATAAAACAATAAAACTTCTACTGAAAGGCAAAGATGAATTAGTCAAACAATTTACTTCCACTAATCCATCTTTACCTTACATGTATGGACTAATAAAAACACACAAACCAGGGAATCCAGTCAGACCAATTATTAGCTCCATAGGGTCAGTTTCATATAAATTATCTAAATGGCTTGTTGATATTTTGAGCCCTATTGTTGGCAAAATTTATAACTTTAATGTTAAAAACAACACAGATTTAGTTGATAAATTAAGCTCCTTGACTGACTTAAATGATTTTAACATGGTTAGTTTTGATGTTACTTCCTTGTTTACGAAAGTTCCTGTTAATGATTTATTAAGTTTCTTATCTGAAGAACTCGTTAATTATGATTTACCATTGCCAGTTCCTACTATCATTAAACTTATTAAACTTTGCATTGTTGATGCAAAATTTGTATTTAATGATAAGTTTTACACTCAGAAGTTTGGTATGGCAATGGGGAATCCTCTTTCACCTGTTCTTAGTAACCTATACATGGAATTTTTTGAAACAAGGCTGCTTTACACAATCCTCCCTAATACAGCTAAATGGTTCAGATATGTTGATGGTATTTTGTGTCTTATGCCCAAAAATGTAGATATACACCATTTCCTTGGCAAATTAAATAGCTTAGCCCATTCTATAAATTTTACTGTTGAATTTGAAGAAAATAACTCGTTGCCTTTTCTAGATGTTTTAATTATTAAGGGTAATAATGAATTCAAATTTAAAATTTACATAAAACCTACAAATAACTGTTCCTATGTCCACTATTATACTTCCCATCAAGATAGAGTTAAACTGTCTGTTTTCTCATCAATGTTTTGAGAGCTTTACGAATTTGTAGTCCAGAGTTCATAGATGAGGAAATATCCAAAATTTATGAAATAGGTAATGATTTGAAATACCCAAGAAATGTAATTGATAATCTTTTAAAGTTGCTAGAAATACTTTTTACAATCCAAAAAGGGACAACCTGCCTTATTCAACTAAAAAATGTTGGTTCTCCCTTACCATGGAAACTTGGTTGATATGCCTTCTCTTCTTAAGACTTTTAATATTAAAGTTGTATTCAAAAATCTTGATACAGTAAAAAAAAAACTTTTGATAAAGAATACCCCCCAAAATGCTGATGGATGTGTCTATAAGATTGCTTGTAAAATTTGCGATAAAGTTTATTACAATCAAACTGGATGCCACCCATACCAGTCGGTTAGTACCCAGGTACCGACTTACTGCTAGCGTTATCAAACCACTTACTGCTAGCGTTATCAAACCACTTACTGCTAACTTTATCAAACCACTTACTGCTAGCGTTATCAAACCACTTACTGCTAACTTTATCAAACCACTTACTGCTAGCGTTATCAAACCACTTACTGCTAACTTTATCAAACCACTTACTGCTAGCGTTATCAAACCACTTACTGCTAACTTTATCAAACCACTTACTGCTATCGTTATCAAACCACTTACTGCTAACTTTATCAAACCACTGACTTAACACAGCTTGTTCGTAATCACTTAACCCGTAGCCGTCATACAGCTTCTGGGTAATGGCAGAGAAACAGGTTCGATCCTAACGCGGGGTAGCTCATGGTCTTTGGATCAAGAACCCCACGAGAATGCTACCTTCAACTTTCACAGTTGTAGAGCATCATACACTGTGACATACACTGTGACATACCTGTGACATACACTGTGACATACCTGTGACATGCACTGTGACATACACTGTGACATACCTGTGACATACACTGTGACATACACTGTGACATACCTGTGACATACCTGTGACATACACCGTGACATGCACTGTGACATACCTGTGACATACACTGTGACATACCTGTGACATACCTGAGACATGCACTGTGACATACCTGTGACATGCACTGTGACATACACTGTGACATACCTGTGAAAGGTTTCTAGAGACTTTTACTCTGTGGGACCTGAGGTCAGCTTCCCTATTGACTGATTAACTAGACTGTTGCTGATCGCAGCCAGTTTGTACAAAGCATCAATTAAGTGGTTTGACCATGGAAGAGGCAGTAACAACACGTGACCTTGAAAGAGGGAAGAGGCAGCAACAATACGTGACCTTGAAAGAGGGAAGAGGCAGCAACAATACGTGACCTTGAAAAAGGGAAGAGGCAGTAACAACACGTGACCTTGAAAGAGGGAAGAGGCAGCAACAATACGTGACCTTGAAAGAGGGAAGAGGCAGCAACAATACGTGACCTTGAAAAAGGGAAGAGGCAGTAACAACGTGACCTTGAAAGGGGGAAGAGGCAGCAACACGTGACCTTGAAAGAGGGAAGAGGCAGCAACAACACGTGACCTTGAAAGAGGGAAGAGGCAGTAACAACACGTGACCTTGAAAGAGGGAAGAGGCAGCAACAACACGTGACCTTGAAAGAGGGAAGAGGCAGTAACAACACGTGACCTTGAAAGATGGAAGAGGCAGCAACAACAAGTGACCTTGAAAGGGGGAAGAGGCAGCAACAACAAGTGACCTTGAAAGAGGGAAGAGGCAGCAACAACACGTGATCTTGAAAGATGGAAGAGGGAGCAACGAGTGACCTTGAAAGATGGAAGAGGGAGCAACGAGTGACCTTGAAAGATGGAAGAGGGAGCAACGAGTGACCTTGAAAGATGGAAGAGGCAGCAACAAGTGACCTTGAAAGATGGAAGAGGCAGCAACAACACGTAACCTTGAAAGATGGAAGAGGCAGTAACAAGTGACCTTGAAAGAGGGAAGAGGCAGCAACGAGTGACCTTGAAAGAGGCAAGAGGCAGCAACAACACGTTACCTTGAAAAAGGGAAGAGGCAGCAACGAGTGACCTAGAAAGACGGAAGAGGCAGCAACGAATGACCTAGAAAGACGGAAGAGGCAGCAACAAGTGACCAAGAAAGACGGAAGAGGCAGCAACGAGTGACCTCGAAAGACGGAAGAGGCAGCAACGAGTGACCTAGAAAGACGGAAGAGGCAGCAACAAGTGACCAAGAAAGACGGAAGAGGTAGCAACGAGTGACCTAGAAAGACGGAAGAGGCAGCAACGAGTGACCTAGAAAAGACGGAAGAGGCCAGCAACGAGTGACCTAGAAAGACGGAAGAGGCAGCAACGAGTGACCTAGAAAGACGGAAGAGGCAGCAACGAGTGACCTAGAAAGACGGAAGAGGCAGCAACAAGTGACCAAGAAAGACGGAAGAGGCAGCAACGAGTGACCTAGAAAGACGGAAGAGGCAGCAACGAGTGACCTAGAAAGACGGAAGAGGCAGCAACGAGTGACCTAGAAAGACGGAAGAGGCAGCAACGAGTGACCTAGAAAGACGGAAGAGGCAGCAACGAGTGACCTAGAAAGACGGAAGAGGCAGCAACAAGCGAGTGCAAAAACAACCACCAACGTTCCACTTTCAACAGGAACTTTATTAATGTATCCCTGATAACATTTCCCCTCCATCGAAATGTTATAACACATAATACTGCAAATGACAAAATTCTGATAAGTGTGAAATACCTGGTTACCTTAGTCTCCAAACTTTGCGACATATAAAGATTCCTTATTGTGTGTCTCCATTCTATGTTGATGCGTGTTCTCGGAGCAATACATGAAATATTTTACACAAATAATCAGAAGTTACAACGTAATAGTTATAAGTCATTAGATGAGGTTATAGACAATGTTTGCTGGAGTGACATTAGTGGAGCTCTTTGTATACATGAGCCTAAATGAATGGCCAACACACTAGAGTATACATAGGTAGGCTCCTAATATAAACCACTTACACAATACACAAATTTCCCGCACTTAGGAGAGAGAAGCTTTTGACGACGTTTCGCTCCGACTTGGACCATTTACAAGACACAATGGCAGAGGAGAGTGAGCGAGTCAATGTGGAGGAAATTCTCCAGTTTATGAATGGGGCGATACCCCCCCCCCTTTTCAAAACGGGGTAGCCCTCTCAAAACGGGGGTAGAGAACGATCTAGCTTCCTCGTTCTCACATCTCGAGATGAAACAGCTCAGCTGCATATCCGCCCCCCCTCTCAAAACTGGAGAATTTCTTCACACACCAATTTATATACTCGAGGAGGACAGGGTCAGGAGAGAGGAAGAAGAAAAAAACAGAGCAGCACACTAATTAGTATACAGACGTTGTTTACAAGAATAACGTTTCAGAAGCTCCTTATATACATGAACTCAGTGGATGACCAACACACAAGCTAATATTCGTAATCAGTAGGAATAACATCAGAACGACACCCGTACATAATGACCAACACAGTAGCTAAGGCACACACAGGTGGCCTGGCCTGTTTACAACTTGACACACACACACACACACACACACACACACACACACACACAATCACAAATATTACCAAAACAAATGTAGTAGACGTTTTCAAAATGAAACTGGACCACTACCTTCTACAAGTACCAGATCAGCCAGACTGTCATGGCTTACGTCGTCATATAAAGAACTGGTCACTATGTTACAAAATACTAGCAACATGACCTCTAAATATGATTCACTATAAGCATAGTAAAATATGGATAAACAATGGTTCTCTGAACCATTTATCTACACGGATAGACAAAATACGCTGCCTATTATCAGACATGAACCTGCTTGTAAAATTAAAATATACTGCACAAGTCACTGTAACAAAAAGAAAAAAACTCAAAATCCATCCAAAGTGGTCAGGCCACATGATGTTTCTTAGCTATTTCTTCCAGTCCACCCACCAGACGAGCCTGGCTAGCACCAGACGAGCCTAGCTAGCACCAGACGAGCCTGGCTAGCACCAGACGAGCCTGGCTAGCACCAGACGAGCCTGGCTAGCACCAGACGAACCTAGCCCATGGCCGGGCTCAGGGAACAAAGACTCAAAATTCATCAAAGGTATATAAAAGGTATATATCACAGTTCCATCCTGTCCCAATCTTCTCTCTTCCCATTCTTGCAATCGATCTTATATCTAAACAAGATAGGTGACACGAGCCGGCGTACCGCTAACGCCTGGCTGACCATGGCCTGGCTGGCAGGGTAGAAAATCCCTCGAAACCGATCACAGGTATAGCCAGGAGTCAGGTGTTTAAACGCTAAACCTAAGTAAACCACTAACCCAGCAAAGTAAAAAAAAATAATTAAACTGCAATTCATTGTGTTTTGCTTCTCTTATCACCCGAGTAATTTGATTTAATTTACACATATAAAAGACTAATTAAAAGTGTGATACAGCTTAGTAAAAATTTGTTTTTTTTTTATACGACTATAAGAACACACAACATAGCTACAAACTATTAATCCACGAATAACAAAACAGGCCAACACCGTGAGGGAAAAATACACAAAAAATCCCACATGAAGAGAGGAATTACCAGACTTTGTAAATACCAAGTCGGACCGAAACTCGTCTAAGCTCCCCTTCTATGTGCGGTTATTTGGCATTAGATCCCATGGACTGGAAAAATCACAGGGAGGTAACATCGATAGAAAAATAAGACAACACTGAAAAAGGGGCCTCTGTCAAAAAAAGGAAAAACAAAAAGGGAAGGGAAAGGGAAGGAAGGAAAAACAGGTAACCACGACAGTTATTTTCCCTTTCCTATCAGAAAACTGGCTGAGAGCGGGGGCCCGGGGCGATCATCTAGGAACCAAAACAACCCACACCCCTTGAAAGGGAGGTAAAGGTTCTTTGATGAAATTTTTTTTTTAACCAAAGAACGACCCACCCTTCATTTCCATGAACAAATTGGTTTTCCCCCCCAACCCCCGTGCTGTAGACTCAACTGGTTTACCGCCCAGTATAAGGGGGAGAGGGGGGGGGAGGGAGGGGGGAGAAGAGGGGGAGGGGGATGCCTCTTGACCTGGCATCATGGGGGTGCATGGCGTGCAGGGATGGGGAGAAGGGGGGTGACCCCGCGCATCCTAATAGGGGGGGCATCCAATTAGAGGGGGAAATAAGATAGTGATTTTGAAATTTCAGCGGTGATAAATCAATTTTTGGAGGCTCACAGCAGTACAGAAGCAGTGGTTAGACCTTTATCCCTTTAACACGGTGTACAATTTTAGTCCAGAGAAAATGGTCCCCCTCCCCCACAGTTTCATCAGTGAAGAAAGTCTTAAAACGTTTGCAGGATCCGAAAATGGGGTTCCATGAAGCTTCTTGTGATCTGAAAGGGCTTGTTCATATCTTGAATTTGAAGAATGACGAAATTATCCACAATGCAATACATTTGGCTAATGAATGTTGTGAAAATTGGGGAATACCAATTGCACGAACAAGGAGAATAATAATAATGCCTGGACAGTCAGCAAGAGATAGTGGAGTGACAGCACAAGAAGAAATGAACAGAGTAATGATAGACATTGTGAACCGATTAAAAACGGAAATTGAAGACCGCAGTGTCCGTCTTCAAGGACTCAGTGACCGATTTTCATTTTTTTCTGAACTTGAATTCAGTAGTAATTGAAGATGAACAAGAAAGAGAGAAATTAAAAAAAGGAATGTTCGGACTCGGCAAATTATTATGATAATGATGCGGCAGCCATTCAGTTATATGACGAAATTATTGAGTTTGTGATGGTCCTTCGAGCTGGAGGGAATATAACTCCCCGTGATGGTAAAGATGCTGTGGAGTCTTTACTGCAGTATGGAAGGGATGTCCTTCCCACGTTGTGTATTACACACACATTACTGCTTACAATCACATTTTCAGTCGCAAGTTGTGAAAGGTCATTTTCAAAACTGAAATTAATAAAAACATATCTGAGGTCTTGAATGTCACAGGAGCGACTGACCAACCTGGTTCTAATTAGCACTGAAAAAGAATTTCTCACAGCTGATGTAAAAAGTGAAGGAGGTATCATTTGGAGAATAGAACTTAATAAATTTGGTCGATTTATATTTAAATCAAATCAAATGTTTATTTCATGTTTTATCTGTGTTTACATATTCAAAATATATTCCTTTCTCATAATATTTCTCAGTACTAGGCCTTATACTCGAGTGTCTGGGGCATATAATGAAGGAGTTAGCCCCGGGCATCAGCAGACCTCTGCACGCCACTGGGTGGTAGTGGTCAGGCAAGAGGCAGCGACTCCTGTCCCCTACTGACCTAGTCTTAAAGTGCAGCATGTGAGACCAACACGTCAGGTGACCTTCAGTTGAACATCAACACTCCATGTGTCACCGCCCTGCCTACTGACCTTACTACCTCACTCTGCCTACTGACCTTACTACCTCACTCTGCCTCCTGACCTTACTACCTCACTCTGCCTCCTGACCTTACTACCTCACTCTGCCTCCTGACCTTACTACCTCACTCTGCCTCCTGACCTCACTACCTCACTCTGCCTACTGACCTCACTACCTCACTCTGCCTCCTGACCTCACTACCTCACTCTGCCTCCTGACCTCACTATCTCACTCTGCCTCCTGACCTCACTACCTCACTCTGCCTCCTGACCTTACTACCTCACTCTGCCTCCTGACCTTACTAACTCACTCTGCCTCTGACCTCACCTACCTCACTCTGCCTACTGACCTTACTACCTCACTCTGCCTCCTGACCTTACTAACTCACTCTGCCTCCTGACCTCACTACCTCACTCTGCCTCCTGACCTTACTACCTCACTCTGCATCCTGACCTCACTACCTCACTCTGCCTCCTGACCTTACTACCTCACTCTGCCTCCTGACCTTACTACTCACTCTGCCTCCTGACCTTACTACCTCACTCTGCCTCCTGACCTTACTACCTCACTCTGCCTCCTGACCTCACTACCTCCTGACCTCACTACCTAACTCTGCCTCCTGACCTCACTCTGCCTTCTGACCTCACTACCTCACTCTGCCTACTGACCTTACTGCCTCCTGACCTCACTCTGCCTCCTGACCTTGCTACCTCACTCTGCCTCCTGACCTTACTACCTCACTCTGCCTCCTGACCTTACTACCTCACTCTGCCTCCTGACCTTACTACCCCACTCTGCCCCTGACTTTACCTCACTCTGCCTCCTGACCTCACTAACTGCCTCCTGACCTCACTACCTCACTAACTGCCTCCTGACCTCACTACCTCACTCTGCCTCCTGACCTCACTACCTCACTCTGCCTCCTGACCTCACTACCTCACTCTGCCTCCTGACCTCACTCTGCCTCCTGACCTCACTACCTCACTCTGCCTCCTGACCTTACTACTTCACTCTGCCTCCTGACCTTACTACCTCACTCTGCCTCCTGACCTACTACCTCACTCTGCCTCCTGACACTCACTACCTCACTCTGCCTCCTGACCTCACTACTTCACTCTGCCTCCTGACCTCACTCTGCCTCCTGACCTCACTCTGCCTCCTGACCTCACTCTGCCTCCTGACCTTACTACCTCACTCTGCCTCCTGACCCTACTACCTCACTCTGCCTCCTGACCTTACTACCTCACTCTGCCTCCTGACCTCACTATGCCTCCTGATCTTACTACCTCACTCTGTCTCCTGACCTTACTACCTCACTCTGCCTCCTGACCTTACTACCTCACTCTGCCTACTGACCTCACTACCTCACTGCCTCCTGACCTCACTACCTAACTCTGCCTCCTGACCTCACTCTGCCTTCTGACCTCACTACCTCACTCTGCCTACTGACCTTACTGCCTCCTGACCTCACTCTGCCTCCTGACCTTGCTACCTCACTCTGCCTCCTGACCTCACTCTGCCTCCTGACCTTACTACCTCACTCTGCCTCCTGACCTTACTACCTCACTCTGCCTCCTGACCTTACTACCTCACTCTGCCTCCTGACCTCACTACCTAACTATGCCTCCTGATCTACTACCTCACTCTGCCTACTGACCTTACTACCTCACTCTGCCTACTGACCTTACTACCTCACTCTGCCTACTGACCTCACTACCTCTGCCCTCTGACCTTACTACCTCACTCTGCCTGACCTCACTACCTCACTCTGCCTCCTGACCTCACTACCTCACTCTGCCTACTGACCTCACTACCTCACTCTGCCTACTGACCTCACTAACTGCCTCCTGACCTCACTACCAAACTCTGCCTCCTGACCTCACTACCTCACTCTGCCTCCTGACCTCACTACCTCACTCTGCCTCTGACCTTACTACCTCACTCTGCCTCCTGACCTCACTACCTCACTCTGCCTCCTGACCTCACTACCTCACTGCCTGACCTTACTACCTCACTCTGCCTCCTGACCTCACTACCTAACTATGCTCCTGATCTTACTACCTCACTCTGCCTACTGACCTTACTACCTCACTCTGCCTACTGACCTTACTACCTCACTCTGCCTACTGACCTCACTACCTCTGCCTCCTGACCTTACTACCTCACTCTGCCTCCTGACCTCACTACCTCACTCTGCCTCCTGACCTCACTACCTCACTCTGCCTACGGACTTCACTCTGCCTACTGACCTCACTACCTCCTGACCTCACTACCTCACTCTGCCTCCTGACCTCACTACCTATGCCTCCTGATCTTACTACCTCACTCTGCCTCCTGACCTCACTACCTCACTCTGCCTACTGACCTCACTACCTCACTCTGCCTACTGACCTCACTACCTCACTCTGCCTACTGACCTTACTACCTCACTCTGCCTACTGACCTCACTACTTCACTCTGCCTACTGACCTCACCTCACTACCTCACTCTGCCTCCTGACCTCACTACCTCACTCTGCCTCCTGACCTCACTACCTCACTCTGCCTCCTGACCTCACTACCTCACTCTGCCTACTGACCTTACTACCTCACTCTGCCTCTGACCTACTAACCTCACTCTGCCTACTGATCTTACTACCTCACTCTGCCTACTGATCTTACTAACCTCACTCTGCCTACTGACCTTACTACCTCACTCTGCCTACTGACCTCACTACCTCTGCCTCCTGACCTTACTACCTCACTCTGCCTCCTGACCTCACTACCTCACTCTGCCTACTGACCTCACTACCTCACTCTGCCTACTGACCTTACTACCTCACTCTGCCTACTGACCTCACTACTTCACTCTGCCTACTGACCTCACCTCACTACCTCACTCTGCCTCCTGACCTCACTACCTCACTCTGCCTCCTGACCTCACTACCTCACTCTGCCTACTGACCTTACTACCTCACTCTGCCTCCTGACCTTAGTACCTCACTCTGCCTACTGATCTTACTACCTCACTCTGCCTACTGATCTTACTACCTCACTCTGCCTCCTGACCTTACTACCTCACTCTGCCTCCTGACCTTACTACCTCACTCGGGATGAAGAGGAAAGCAACCACCGAAAAGTGACACAGACAAGGAAACAGGATGGGTGGGAAGAAGAACGAGGAGGGGGAAGGATAAGTGGGGGAAAACGGCAAAGTGGGCAGGAGAGAGGATAGAAGAGGATGGTTGGGAGACAAAGTAGGTGTGAGGGGGGGGGAGGGAACAGGATTATTAAAAAAAAAAAAAACGGAAACATCAGCAGTGTGGAGCTACATTATGATTACAGTGGGAAGACAAAGCAAGGAATGTTTGACTGTCATATTCCACCACTCAGGATAAAGCTCATACAAGGTGTTGAAATCCATCAGCCTGAGTTGGGAGACTTGAGTGAGGCAATGAGGATATGGTCAAGCATTCCAACAAGGGTTAATCAGCCACGGAAGACGGACAGGAAGACGGGGATAAAGGGAAGACAGATGGAGGTGAAGATCAAGAGAAGACAAAGATGGAGGTAAAGATCAAGGGAAGACAAAGATGGAGGTGAAGATCAAGGGAAGACAAAGATGGAGGTGAAGATCAAGAGAAGACAAAGATGGAGGTAAAGATCAAGGGAAGACAAAGATGGAGGTGAAGATCAAGGGAAGACAAAGATGGAGGTGAAGATCAAGAGAAGACAAAGATGGAGGTGAAGATCAAGGGAAGACAAAGATGGAGGTGAAGATCAAGGGAAGACAAAGATGGAGGTGAAGATCAAGGGAAGACAAAGATGGAGGTGAAGATCAAGGGAAGACAAAGATGGAGGTGAAGATCAAGATGGAGGTGAAGATCAAGGGAAGACAAAGATGGAGGTGAAGATCAAGGGAAGACAAAGATGGAGGTGAAGATCAAGGGAAGACAAAGATGGAGGTGAAGATCAAGGGAAGACAAAGATGGAGGTGAAGATCAAGGGAAGACAAAGATGAGGTGAAGATCAAGGAAGACAAAGATGGAGGGTGAAGATCAAGGGAAGACAAAGATGGAGGTGAAGATCAAGGAAGACAAAGATAGGAGGTGAAGATCAAGGGAAGACAAAGATGGAGGTGAAGATCAAGATGGAGGTGAAGATCAAGGGAAGACAAAGATAGGAGGTGAAGATCAAGGGAAGACAAAGATGGAGGTGAAGATCAAGGGAAGACAAAGATAGGAGGTGAAGATCAAGGGAAGACAAAGATGGAGGTGAAGATCAAGGGAAGACAAAGATGGAGGTGAAGATCAAGGGAAGACAAAGATGGAGGTGAAGATCAAGGGAAGACAAAGATGGAGGTGAAGATCAAGGGAAGACAAAGATGGAGGTGAAGATCAAGGGAAGACAAAGATGGAGGTGAAGATCAAGGGAAGACAAAGATGAAGGTGAAGATCAAGGGAAGACAAAGATGGAGGTGAAGATCAAGGGAAGACAAAGATGAAGGTGAAGATCAAGGGAAGACAAAGATGGAGGTGAAGATCAAGGGAAGACAAAGATGAAGGTGAAGATCAAGGGAAGACAAAGATGAAGGTGAAGATCAAGGGAAGACAAAGATGAAGGTGAAGATCAAGGGAAGACAAAGATGAAGGTGAAGATCAAGGGAAGACAAAGATGAAGGTGAAGATCAAGGGAAGACAAAGATAAGGTGAAGATCAAGGGAAGACAAAGATGAAGGTGAAGATCAAGGGAAGACAAGATGAAGGTGAAGATCAAGGGAAGACAAAGATGAAGGTGAAGATCAAGGGAAGACAAAGATGAAGGTGAAGATCAAGGGAAGACAAAGATGAAGGTGAAGATCAAGGGAAGACAAAGATGAAGGTGAAGATCAAGGGAAGACAAAGATGAAGGTGAAGATCAAGGGAAGACAAAGATGAAGGTGAAGATCAAGGAAGACAAAGATGAAGGTGAAGATCAGGGAAGACAAAGATGAAGGTGAAGATCAGGGAAGACAAAGATGAAGGTGAAGATCAAGGGAAGACAAAGATGAAGGTGAAGATCAAGGGAAGACAAAGATGAAGGTGAAGATCAAGGGAAGACAAGATGAAGGTGAAGATCAAGGGAAGACAAAGATGAAGGTGAAGATCAAGGGAAGACAAAGATGAAGGTGAAGATCAAGGGAAGACAAAGATGAAGGTGAAGATCAAGGGAAGACAAAGATGAAGGTGAAGATCCAAGGGAAGACAAAGATGAAGGTGAAGATCAAGGGAAGACAAAGATGAAGGTGAAGATCAAGGGAAGACAAAGATGAAGGTGAGAGACAAGGGAAGACAAAGATGAAGGTGAAGATCAAGGGAAGACAAAGATGAAGGTGAAGATCAAGGGAAGACAAAGATGAAGGTGAAGATCAAGGGAAGACAAAGATGAAGGTGAAGATCAAGGGAAGACAAAGATGGAGGTGAAGATCAAGGGAAGACAAAGATGGAGGTGAAGATCAAGGGAAGACAAAGATGGAGGTGAAGATCAAGGGAAGACAAAGATGGAGGTGAAGATCAAGGGAGACAAAGATGGAGGTGAAGATCAAGGGAAGACAAAGATGGAGGTGAAAGATCAAGGGAAGACAAAGATGGAGGTGAAGATCAAGGAAGACAAAGATGGAGGTGAAGATCAAGGGAAGACAAAGATGGAGGTGAAGATCAAGGGAAGACCAAAGATGGAGGTGAAGATCAAGGGAAGACAAGATGAAGGTGAAGATCAAGGGAAGACAAAGATGAAGGTGAAGATCAAGGGAAGACAAAGATGAAGGTGAAGATCAAGGGAAGACAAAGATGAAGGTGAAGATCAAGGGAAGACAAAGATGAAGGTGAAGATCAAGGGAAGACAAAGATGGAGGTGAAGATCAAGGGAAGACAAAGATGGAGGTGAAGATCAAGGGAAGACAAAGATGAGGTGAAGATCAAGGGAAGACAAAGATGAAGGTGAAGATCAAGGGAAGACAAAGATGGAGGTGAAGATCAAGGGAAGACAAAGATGAAGGTGAAGATCAAGGGAAGACAAAGATGGGGGTGGGAAGATCAAGGGAAGACAAAGATGAAGGTGAAGATCAAGGGAAGACAAAGATGAAGGTGAAGATCAAGGGAAGACAAAGATGAAGGTGAAGATCAAGGGAAGACAAAGATGAAGGTGAAGATCAAGGGAAGACAAAGATGAAGGTGAAGATCAAGGGAAGACAAAGATGAAGGTGAAGATCAGGAAGACAAAGATGAAGGTGAAGATCAAGGGAAGACAAAGATGAAGGTGAAGATCAAGGGAAGACAAAGATGAAGGTGAAGATCAAGGGAAGACAAAGATGAAGGTGAAGATCAAGGGAAGACAAAGATGGAGGTGAAGATCAAGGGAAGACAAAGATGAAGGTGAAGATCAAGGGAAGACAAAGATGGAGGTGAAGATCAAGGAAGACAAGATGAAGGTGAAGATCAAGGGAAGACAAAGATGGAGGTGAAGATCAAGGGAAGACAAAGATGAAGTGAAGATCAAGGGAAGACAAAGATGGAGGTGAAGATCAAGGAAGACAAAGATGAAGGTGAAGATCAAGGGAAGACAAAGATGAAGGTGAAGATCAAGGGAAGACAAAGATGGAGGTGAAGATCAAGGGAAGACAAAGATGAAGGTGAAGATCAAGGGAAGTACAAAGATGGAGGTGAAGATCAAGGGAAGACAAAGATGAAGGTGAAGATCAAGGGAAGACAAAGATGGAGGTGAAGATCAAGGGAAGACAAAGATGGAGGTGAAGATCAAGGAAGACAAAGATGGAGGTGAAGATCAAGGGAAGACAAAGATGAAGGTGAAGATCAAGGGAAGACAAAGATGAAGGTGAAGATCAAGGGAAGACAAAGATGGAGGTAAAGATCAAGGGAAGACAAAGATGGAGGTGAAGATCAAGGGAAGACAAAGATGGAGGTGAAGATCAAGGAAGACAAAGATGGAGGTAAAGATCAAGGGAAGACAAAGATGGAGGTGAAGATCAAGGGAAGACAAAGATGGAGGTGAAGATCAAGGAAGACAAAGATGAAGGTGAAGATCAAGGGAAGACAAAGATGGAGGTGAAGATCAAGGGAAGACAAAGATGGAGGTAAAGATCAAGGGAAGACAAAGATGGAGGTGAAGATCAAGGGAAGACAAAGATGGAGGTGAAGATCAAGGGAAGACAAAGATGGAGGTGAAGATCAAGGGAAGACAAAGATGAAGGTGAAGATCAAGGGAAGACAAAGATGGAGGTGAAGATCAAGGGAAGACAAAGATGAAGGTGAAGATCAAGGGAAGACAAAGATGGAGGTGAAGATCAAGGGAAGACAAAGATGAGGTGAAGATCAAGGAAGACAAAGATGGAGGTGAAGATCAAGGGAAGACAAAGATGAAGGTGAAGATCAAGGGAAGACAAAGATGGAGGTGAAGATCAAGGGAAGACAAAGATGGAGGTAAAGATCAAGGGAAGACAAAGATGGAGGTGAAGATCAAGGGAAGACAAAGATGAAGGTGAAGATCAAGGGAAGACAAAGATGGAGGTAAAGATCAAGGAAGACAAAGATGGAGGTGAAGATCAAGGGAAGACAAAGATGAAGGTGAAGATCAAGGGAAGACAAAGATGAAGGTGAAGATCAAGGGAAGACAAAGATGGAGGTAAAGATCAAGGGAAGACAAAGATGGAGGTAAAGATCAAGGGAAGACAAAGATGGAGGTGAAGATCAAGGGAAGACAAGATGAAGGTGAAGATCAAGGGAAGACAAAGATGGAGGTAAAGATCAAGGGAAGACAAAGATGGAGGTGAAGATCAAGGGAAGACAAGATGAAGGTGAAGATCAAGGGAAGACAAAGATGGAGGTAAAGATCAAGGGAAGACAAAGATGGAGGTGAAGATCAAGGGAAGACAAAGATGAAGGTGAAGATCAAGGGAAGACAAAGATGGAGGTAAAGATCAAGGGAAGACAAAGATGAAGGTGAGATCAAGGGAAGACAAAGATGGAGGTGAAGATCAAGGGAAGACAAAGATGGAGGTGAAGATCAAGGGAAGACAAAGATGGAGGTGAAGATCAAGGGAAGACAAAGATGGAGGTGAAGATCAAGGGAAGACAAAGATGGAGGTGAAGATCAAGGGAAGACAAAGATGGAGGTGAAGATCAAGGGAAGACAAAGATGGAGGTGAAGATCAAGGGAAGACAAAGATGAAGGTGAAGATCAAGGGAAGACAAGATGGAGGTGAAGATCAAGGGAAGACAAAGATGAAGGTGAAGATCAAGGGAAGACAAAGATGGAGGTGAAGATCAAGGGAAGACAAAGATGGAGGTGAAGATCAAGGGAAGACAAAGATGAAGGTGAAGATCAAGGGAAGACAAAGATGGAGGTGAAGATCAAGGGAAGACAAAGATGGAGGTGAAGATCAAGGGAAGACAAAGATGGAGGTATTAATATTGGTATTAAGTATTTAAAGGAGAAGAAAGATAAAAACCAGTGAAGAAAATATGATAATAATTACAATCTTATAAAGAAGAGAGATGGAAAAACCTGACAGTACAAACTGGGAGGAATGATGGTATACCTTAGATGGTAGGAGTGGTGGTATACCTTAGATGGTAGGAGTGGTGGTATACCTTAGATGGTAGCGGTGGTGGTATACCTTAGATGGTAGGAATGATGGTATACCTTAGATGGTAGCGGTGGTGGTATACCTTAGATGGTAGGAGTGGTGGTATACCTTAGATGGTAGCGGTGGTGGTATACCTTAGATGGTAGCGGTGGTGGTATACCTTAGATGGTAGGAGTGGTGGTATACCTTAGATGGTAGCGGTGGTGGTATACCTTAGATGGTAGCGGTGGTGGTATACCTTAGATGGTAGGAGTGGTGGTATACCTTAGATGGTAGGAGTGGTGGTATACCTTAGATGGTAGGAGTGGTGGTATACCTTAGATGGTAGGAATGATGGTATACCTTAGATGGTAGCGGTGGTGGTATACCTTAGATGGTAGGGGTGGTGGTATACCTTAGATGGTAGGAGTGGTGGTATACCTTAGATGGTAGGAGTGGTGGTATACCTTAGATGGTAGGAGTGGTGGTATACCTTAGTATGGTATGGAGTGGTGGTATACCTTAGATGGTAGGAGTGGTGGTATACCTTAGATGGTAGGAGTGGTGGTATACCTTAGATGGTAGGAGTGGTGGTATACCTTAGATGGTAGGAGTGGTGGTATACCTTAGATGGTAGGAGTGGTGGTATACCTTAGATGGTAGGAGTGGTGGTATACCTTAGATGGTAGGAGTGGTGGTATACCTTAGATGGTAGCGGTGGTGGTATACCTTAGATGGTAGGAGTGGTGGTATACCTTAGATGGTAGCGGTGGTGGTATACCTTAGATGGTAGCGGTGGTGGTATACCTTAGATGGTAGCGGTGGTGGTATACCTTAGATGGTAGGAGTGGTGGTATACCTTAGATGGTAGGAGTGGTGGTATACCTTAGATGGTAGGAGTGGTGGTATACCTTAGATGGTAGGAGTGGTGGTATACCTTAGATGGTAGCGGTGGTGGTATACCTTAGATGGTAGCGGTGGTGGTATACCTTAGATGGTAGCGGTGGTGGTATACCTTAGATGGTAGCGGTGGTGGTATACCTTAGATGGTAGGAGTGGTGGTATACTTAGATGGTAGCGGTGGTGGTATACCTTAGATGGTAGCGGTGGTGGTATACCTTAGATGGTAGCGGTGGTGGTATACCTTAGATGGTAGCGGTGGTGGTATACCTTAGATGGTAGCGGTGGTGGTATACCTTAGATGGTTAGCGGTGTGGTATACCTTAGATGGTAGCGGTGGTGGTATACCTTAGATGGTAGGAGTGGTGGTATACCTTAGATGGTAGCGGTGGTGGTATACCTTAGATGGTAGCGGTGGTGGTATACCTTAGATGGTAGCGGTGGTGGTATACCTTAGATGGTAGGAGTGGTGGTATACCTTAGATGGTAGGAGTGGTGGTATACCTTAGATGGTAGCGGTGGTGGTATACCTTAGATGGTAGCGGTGGTGGTATACCTTAGATGGTAGGAGTGGTGGTATACCTTAGATGGTAGGAGTGGTGGTATACCTTAGATGGTAGCGGTGGTGGTATACCTTAGATGGTAGCGGTGGTGGTAACCTTAGATGGTAGGAGTGGTGGTATACCTTAGATGGTAGGAGTGGTGGTATACCTTAGATGGTAGGAGTGGTGGTATACCTTAGATGGTAGGAGTGGTGGTATACCTTAGATGGTAGGAGTGGTGGTATACCTTAGATGGTAGGAGTGGTGGTTATACCTTAGATGGTAGGAGTGGTGGTATACCTTAGATGGTAGGAGTGGTGGTATACCTTAGATGGTAGGAGTGGTGGTATACCTTAGATGGTAGGAGTGGTGGTATACCTTAGATGGTAGGAGTGGTGGTATACCTTAGATGGTAGGAGTGGTGGTATACCTTAGATGGTAGGAGTGGTGGTATACCTTAGATGGTAGAGTGGTGTATAACCTTAGATGGTAGGAGTGGTGGTATACCTTAGATGGTAGGAGTGGTGGTATACCTTAGATGGTAGGAGTGGTGGTATACCTTAGATGGTAGGAGTGGTGGTATACCTTAGATGGTAGGAGTGGTGGTATACCTTAGATGGTAGGATGTGGGTATACCTTAGATGGTAGGAGTGGTGGTATACCTTAGATGGTAGGAGTGGTGGTATATCCTTAGATGGTAGGAGTGGTGGTATACCTTAGATGGTAGAGTGGTGGTATACCTTAGATGGTAGGAGTGGTGGTATACCTAGATGGTAGGAGTGGTGGGTATACCTTAGATGGTAGGAGTGGTGGTATACCTTAGATGGTAGGAGTGGTGGTATACCTTAGATGGAGGAGTGGTGGTATACCTTAGATGGTAGGAGTGGTGGTATACCTTAGATGGTAGGAGTGGTGGTATACCTTAGATGGTAGGAGTGGTGGTATACCTTAGATGGTAGGAGTGGTGGTATACCTTAGATGGTAGGAGTGGTGGTATACCTTAGATGGTAGGAGTGGTGGTATACCTTAGATGGTAGGAGTGGTGGTATACCTTAGATGGTAGGAGTGGTGGTATACCTTTAGATGGTAGGAGTGGTGGTATACCTTTAGATGGTAGGGGTGGTGGTATACCTCAGATGGGAGGGGTGGTGGTATACCTCAGATGGGAGGGGTGGTGGTATACCTTAGATGGGAGGGGGGTGGTATACCTTAGATGGGAAGGATGGTGGTATACCTTAGATGGTAGCGGTGGTGGTATACCTTAGATGGTAGAGGTGGTGGTATACCTTAGATGGGAGGGGTGGTGGTATACCTTAGATGGTAGCAGTGGTTGTATACCTTAGATGGTAGGGGTTGGTAGTAACCTTAGATGGTAGGGGTGGTGGTATACCTTAGATGGTAGGAGTGGTGGTATACCTTAGATGGTAGGAGTGGTGGTATACCTTAGATGGTAGGAGTGGTGGTATACCTTAGATGGTAGGAGTGGTGGTATACCTTTAGATGGTAGGAGTGGTGGTATACCTTTAGATGGTAGGGGTGGTGGTATACCTCAGATGGGAGGGGTGGTGGTATACCTTAGATGGGAGGGGGGTGGTATACCTTAGATGGGAAGGATGGTGGTATACCTTAGATGGTAGCGGTGGTGGTATACCTTAGATGGTAGCGGTGGTGGTATACCTTAGATGGGAGGGGTGGTGGTATACCTTAGATGGTAGCAGTGGTTGTATACCTTAGATGGTAGGGGTGGTGGTATACCTTAGATGGTAGGGGTGGTGGTATACCTTAGATGGTAGGAGTGGTGGTATACCTTAGATGGTAGCGGTGGTTGTATACCTTAGATGGGAGGGTGGTAGAATACCTTAGATGAGAGGGATGGTAATTTACCTTAAATGTGAGGGATAGTAGTTTACCTTAAATGGGAGAGACGGTAGTTTACCTTAAATGGGAGGGACGATAGTTTACCTTAAATGGGAGAGACGGTAGTTTACTTTTAATGGGAGGGACGGTAGTTTACCTTAGATGGGAGGGACGGTAGTTTACCTTAGATGGGAGGGACGGTAGTTTACCTTAGATGGGAGGGACGGTAGTTTACCTTAGATGGGAGGGACGGTAGTTTACCTTAGATGGGAGGGACGGTAGTTTACCTTAGATGGGAGGGACGGTAGTTTACCTTAGATGGGAGGGACGGTAGTTTACCTTAGATGGGAGGGACGGTAGTTTACCTTAGATGGGAGGGACGGTAGTTTACCTTAGATGGGAGGGACAGTAGGTTACCTTACACTGGAAGGACTTTGATAAGACAAGGTTTAGCCCGAACATTGAACTGTATAAAAAATAAAAGCTAGGATCTAACAATGCCAGCAGACTGTATGTTAAGGAATGGGTCCAGGAGCTCTTATTCAACGCCCGTAAACAAAATTCACTGAATAAACACACAATACTAAGAAAAACCAGTATTTACACATGTGTAGAACATAGGGTAACTATTGTAAACACTGCCATGTACACCCAACTTAACAAACACGTCCACAGCAAAACCACCACCACCAGTACCAGCACTGCTATCAGCAGCACCACAAGCACCACCACGCCTTTAGCAGCACTATGAACACCGCCACCATCAGCTGCACTACCAATATCAGAACCACTATCAACACTAACAGCACCATCAGCACTAGCACCACCACCAATAACACACCAGCATTACCAATAATATTTGCAGCACTACCACCTGTAGCAGCACTACCAAGAGTACCACCAGCAGCACCACACCTTCAGCAGCACTACCAATATCAGAACCACCACCAGCACTATCAACACTGCTAACAGCGCCATCAGCAGCACTACCAAAAACAGCAGCAGCAGCACCTGTAGTAGTACCAGCAGCAGTGTCCAGTCGGAACTTGAGCGTTACACCTAATTCCTCCCCCGGTAAGTTAATTACAATTAATGTCATAAGCCCGAGTAATCACCTTCACTGCGTCCATGGGATAATCTCTGCACAGGTTCACCGCTATCCACAAGTCACTGAAATCAACAATACATAACGCATATTGTAACAGTGAGAGAAAGTGGTTGATTCAGTGACTTAGGGTCAACCAGTGCAGGGATTATCCTAGCCACACAGTGAATGTACAAGAATATACAATTATAAAAGAGAATTGGGGATAAAGTGGAGCCCGGCCTATGGCCGGCCTCCGAGAGTAGTTAAACTCTCGAAAATCTTCAAAGGTAAAGGAGGATGAAGACTAAAGAAGCAGTTGGGCGAAACTTTTACTCTAATAAAAGGCCTTAACCGTATATAAAAGTGTCTGTCCGTTTACCCACAGAATCAAATCCGCTGAAAAAATGGTCAAACTTATCATTATCATTATTATTATTGTCATAATTAATAGTGAAAATTTTCAAAAGGTACAAGTTGACTCATCTGTGACCAGGTTCCAGTCTTCCTACTCTGGCAGTACAGCCTGAGGCCAAAATTGGCCACGAGAATAGTCAGAACTGGCTATGTGAGTGTGAGTGAAGGAGCAAGGAGACCGCGTGGACAAAGAACAAGTGTGAACAATAAGCCTTTATTTGTTCAGTGCTTCGTCCATGAACATTTACAAGTCATGACTTGACAATGATCTACTCAGATACACTAACCATACAGAAAGGCTTTTGTTTATGACACATATATTCAATATATACCTCTATTAATAATAACTGTTACACTCCGTGTATCTTTATTACTGACAGCGTTTGTCCCACACACGAGAGAGAGAGAGAGAGAGAGAGAGAGAGAGAGAGAGAGAGAGAGAGAGAGGGGGGGGGGGAGGCGCAAACAAGATAAAGAGGCTGAGAGGCAGGCAGGATAAAGAGGGAGGTAGAGAGCAGAGTGGCAACGTAACGTTGGCACAGCACACCCAGCAGTGATTTTGGGATCTTACACACGAGATAAACTATTCCCCCCCCCCCATCTCTCTTTTCCCCTCCCCATCCCTTCCTGCTTTTAAATTTTTCCCCTCATTTTCCTCTACCTCCTCTCTACAGTAGTACATATGAACATATTTACTATTTTTATTGATCAATAACCACATAAGAATGAATGTCTGGTATATTTTCATTAATATACCTGGATATATGACGTAGGTTACTAAACTGTTTATCTGACTTTTTACAATTTATATTCATCTATAAACACATTCCAATTTCAAAAAATTATTTGTTTGCATAAACTACAATGTGTAGTTTACATATAGTAAAATATTGTTAAGCTCAAAGAAAGCCACAAGATTCTTAGACATGTGTACTGTCAATCTCTTGTATTGGGAGTCCAATACAAGGAACTGTGGTAGCAATGACACAACTGGAGGAGCCGTTATTCTTGTACTGGCGGAAGTAAAACGAAGCTCGGTCTTGTATGTTTGAGCTTCACTTGCTTGGCCTATGCTCAAGTGGGCACTGTTCAAGTGAAGTCATGTGAGAGTAACGGACAGAGGGGCCACATAGGGGTGACACACACAATATACTATGAAAGTCTTGTACCACTGACAGCTCGGCAAAGCTATGGTATGGTATCCTCTGCATACAGTAGACACCTCAACATGACTCAAGAAATCGTAATGACACGATTGCATTTGTGGTCACAGAGGTGCCTGTGCTAACTTTCCTATGGTGTAGAAATATACCTAGTTGGATGAATCTTATTGTGGCTAGCTGGTCTAGTGGCTAATGCGACGGGCTGGAGTTTTGAGACTCTATGACCGCGGGTTCAATCCCGGCCGGGGGTATGGTTTTTTAGACACCTCAAGCTAGCTCTGGCCTGATATTATACAATGCAATTGAACGTTCTACAAGGACATATAATATACTAGAACAATGCATAATTAATCATGGTAGATCAAGGATGACCACATACTTCACATTTTGTTTGATCATCGTCTGTGTATATGACAGTCAGCAGAAGTACTTGCAACTCAGCTTAAGACCAACCAACACAACATCAGTTACGTCTACATTGCAAGTTGCTTCATCAATGTGCTTATCTACATTCAAGTTATAGATTCACTCTGGCTTCTAACTGTATTTTCATGTCATTCTCTTCATTTCTCTGTATACATGATTTCTAATTCTTGACGCAGACATACCCACGTTATATTAAACTTCTTCATTCAAGGTACTCTCTTTGGTTAATTTATCTATATCACGTAGGAGTGATCCCCTGTTTTCTTTAAATGGAGTGTACATCAGCCTAAAACATTCGTTGTGATCCCTGAAGTGCAGTTTTTGGTGTAATATGCAAGTGTTTTCATGGAGTCATGTTATATAGCACACGAGGTGTGACGAATACATTCAAGTACATATTGCTGTGTGTGTGTCAAAGATTACAAGGTGAAAATCTCATCCAGCTCCTCAGAGCTGGGGCGCGTGCCCAACATACAGCAGGCGTTACCCCTCTGAAGTGCAGCGCTGAGTCGCTGGAACAGGAAACTAGCTCAGGAGACAGTTGTCCTCTTTCCTGTAGAGCAAAATCATTCAATTTCTCGACTGTTTACAATACACGCTCGCATCTGCTTTCCTATCTGTATTTGTTGGCTTTCCCACAACAACCAACTCGATATTTTTACCTGCTTCATCAGTTGTAGCAGCAGCAGTAATGCTTACTCCCTGTTCAGGCATTTTTCCAGCTTTTTTGTGTACCTGGAGCTGGTTCTGAGGGTCAAAGCCCCCGCGGCTCAGTCCTTGACCAGGCCAACGGGTGGATCAGGCCCTGATCAATCAGGCTCTTACTGCTAGCCGCACGCATTGTTTTACAACTAGTCAAGTCCCGTTAGACAACTGGGTCAACCTTCATACAGCAGATAACCAACATTGTAGCCAGGGACGACAAACTGACAAATATGCGTTTAATCTTAATATGTGTGGCTTTTCTTGGCACGCATCTCCGAGGTGCTGTGATCTGTCACACTCGCATTAATCATGTCTCTTGGCGCACTTCGCCTCTTACATACCTGCGCCATACAACACGCGCAGAAACTAGGAAAGGTCCAAATATTTACAACGGAACTAGTTCCAAATCTGAGAATAAAGAATTATTATAATCGCAGGGAGGCGCTAAACTCGTTAGTCATTCAGGCCAGTGGAAACACTCAGATGAGCCACAGAGACGTTAAAAAGTACAGTACTTGTTGCGTCTCAAGGTAGTCGAGAAGTGGAATTACCTGGACGAGGCAAGCTGCATACAGAGCGCCAAGAATGGTTACGATTTGGTTGCGGAGATCAGAAGCCAGTAAATATGTGTGTGTGTGTGTGTGTGTGTTGTGTGTGTGTGTGTGTGTGTGTGACATAGCGCACACACACACAGGAGCCGAGTCTCGACCTTTGCAACAATTAGGTGAGTACACACACATTCATTAACAGAATCGAGCCAGGACACGATTCTGCGTCTCAGTCCAGGGCTGGGCATGGCGTCGCAGGATCGAGTCTTGGCCAGCCACAGTTCTGTTAATGATATATATATGACAAAAAAAAAAAAACGCGTCAGTATCATCTATCCGCTTTACCCAGCCAAAAACCCACTTTCCACCCACTCACCCACCCGTGGTGTGTGTGGTGGTGGTCTGTGGCTCAGCCTGCCCTGTTCAAGTTTTAACCACTGGGGAGAGGGAGGGTGAGGTGGGAGGGCAGGTCGCGCTAGCATTTTGATGGTTGTGAAGCGCCAGTGGACCTTGAGTGGAGACCTTTAATACGCTGCAAATATCGCTCGCTTGGTTTCCCGGTCATGTCGTCCAGGCTGCGAGCAGCGACGTGATCCAAGTGTGTGATTTGCTTGTGTCTGACGGTCGGCGGGGCTTACTAGGGAGGTAGTGTGTGGGGGGGAGAGTTGTAAAGAGAGGCCAGCCAGCCAGCAGGAG
This sequence comes from Cherax quadricarinatus, assembly GCF_026875155.1. Lineage (NCBI taxonomy): Eukaryota > Metazoa > Arthropoda > Malacostraca > Decapoda > Parastacidae > Cherax > Cherax quadricarinatus. The sequence goes on along the minus strand of NC_069412.1, from coordinate 62,424,384 downwards.
AGACTGCTACACCAGCACCACATGGCCTCCACCAACCTCTCTTGCTTCTCCGGTACTCTGAGTCCGTATGCAATACTATATATATATATATATATATATATATATATATATATAATATATATATATATATATATATATAATATATATATATATATATATATATATTGGACTTCTGTTGCTTACACTTCTTGATATAAATCCCAGTAATCTATTTGCCTTATTACGTACGCTTAGGCATTGCTGCCTTGGTTTAAAGTTGCTGCTTACCATAACCCCCAAATCCTTTTCACCAATCTCTACGGCTAGCTTTAGAACTTTTCATTTATCTACATTGAACTGCATCTGCCACTTTTCTGTGCCGCCTCCAGAGACAACACAATGTACGTGTCGCCCTACCACTTGAGCCAGCGATCCTACGAAGATCACGCATGCAGCAAAGCTACATGTTTTTCTCGTGATCCGAGGACACTCGTGGCAGTGCTATCTCGAGGATTAATTTTAGCCTCCTCCTGTTTGAATACTCGCCTCAACAAGCAGTCTATATAGCAATGAAATCATGAAACAAGTGATTCTGAAACATTTATCAAACTGTGGCAGGCCAAGTATTCAAACAGGAGAAGGCTGAAATTAATCCTCGAGATAGCACTGCCACTGGAGAGAAAAAGACGCTCCCTCTACAGAAGACGAAGAGTCACTGAGCTCCTCAGGAGTGCTAGAATATCTGATACACGAAAGGAGGAGCTGACCAGGGAAGTGGAAACTATCGAACTTAAGCTAAATGACTCTTACAGGAACCAGGAGAGGCAGGAGGAGCTTAAAGCTAGTAGTGAAATTGAAAGAAATTCAAAATATTTCTTTTTATATGCCAAAAACAAGGCAAATACTACATCTAGTATCGGGCCCTTACTCAGACAGGATGGGACTTACACAGACGACAACAAGGAAATGAGTGAAATATTGAAATTCCAGTACGACTCTGTATTTAGTGAACCACTAATCGGTCTGAGGATCGACGACCCAAATGATTTCTTCATGAATGAGCCTCAAAACTCCATAAATGTATGCCAGTTTCCGACATTACCCTAACTCCGATAGATTTCGAAAAAGCCATTGACAACATGCCTATGCACTCAGCCCCGAGCCCAGACTCGTGGAACTCTGTTTTCATTAAGAACTGCAAGAAACCCCTCTCGCGTGCCCTAAGTACACTATGGAGGAGGAGCTTGGACATGGGTGAAATTCCACAGTCACTTAAAACAACGGATATAGCCCCACTCCATAAAGGTGGCAGCAAAGCATTAGCTAAGAACTATAGACCAATAGCTCTGACGTCCCACATAAAAATCTTTGAAAGAGTGCTAAGAAGCAGGATTGCAAATCACCTGGATTCCCAAAATCTGCACAATCCAGGGCAACATGGGTTCAGGGCAGGTCGCTCCTGCCTCTCACAACTACTGGATCACTATGACATGGCCTTGGATGCACTGGAAGAAAATCAGAATGCAGATGTAATATACACAGACTTTGCAAAAGCATTTGACAAATGCGATCATGGCGTAATAGCGCATAAAATACGTGCTAAAGGAGTAACTGGGAAAGTGGGGAGATGGATCTTCAACTTCCTAACAAATCGAACACAAAGAGTAGTGGTCAACAGAGTTAAATCGGAGGCTCCCATAGTGAAGAGCTCTGTTCCACAAGGCACAGAGCGGGGGCGTTGATCCCCGGAATAACCTCCAGGTAGCCACGAGTGTCCTCGGATCACGAGAAAAACATGTAGCTTTGCTGCATGCGTGATCTTCGTAGGATCGCTGGCTCAAGTGGTAGGGCGACACGTACATTGTGTTGTCTCTGGAGGCGGCACAATGTTCGTAGGGTCGAATCCTGGCCTGCCGTAGTTTGGTGTGTGTGTGTGTGTACCTGGTTACCTGGAGGTTATTCCGGGGATCAACGCCCCCGCGGCCCGGCTCACGACCAGGCCTCCCGATGGATCAGGGCCTGATCAACTAGGCTGTTACTGCTGGCCGCACGCAGTCCAACGTACGAGCCACAGCCCGGCTGATCCGGCACTGACTTTAGGTATCTGTCCAGCTCTCTCTTGAAGGCAGTCAGGGGTTTATTGGCAATTCCCCTAATGCTTGATGGGAGGCTGCTGAACAGTCTTGGGCCCCTGACACTTATGGTGTTTTCCCTTAGTGTACCAATGGCGCCCCTACTTTTTATTGGGGGCATTTTGCATCGCCTGCCCAGTCTTTTACTTTCGTAGGGAGTGATTTCTGTGTGCAGATTTGGGACCATTCCTTCCAAGATTTTCCAAGTGTAGATTATGATATATCTCTCCCTCCTGCGTTCCAACGAGTACAAGTCAAGTGCTTCCAAGCGTTCCCAGTAGTTAAGGTGCTTGACAGAACTTATGCGTGCATTAAAGGACCTCTGTACACTCTCTAGATCTGCGATTTCACCTGCTTTGAATTGAGATGTTAATGTACAGCAGTATTCCACCCTAGAGAGAACAAGTGATTTGAAAAGGATCATCATTGGCTTGGCATCTCTCGTTTTGAACGTTCTCATTATCCATCCTAACATTTTCTTTGCACGTGCGATCGTGGCACTGTTGTGATCCTTGAAAGTGAGATCCTCAGACATTACTACTACCAGGTCCCTTACATTATTTTTCCGCTCTACTGTATGGCCGGAGTCAGTAGTATACTCTGTTCTAGTTATTATCTCCTCCAGTTTTCCATAACGGAGTAGTTGGAATTTGTCCTCATTGAACATCATATTGTTTACCGTTGCCCACTGGAAAACTTTGTTTATATCTTCTTGGAGGCATATATATATATATATATATATATATATATATATATATATATATATATGTGTGTGTGTGTGTGTGTGTGTGTGTGTGTGTTGTGTGGTGTGTGTGTGTGTGTGTGTTGTGGTGTGTGTGTGTGTGTGTGTAGTGCCGAATAGGTAAAATTGGTCAATTAGCAAGAACTCATTTAAAATTAAGTCATTTCCAAAATTTTCTCTTACACGTTTAAAGATGCATTTTTTCATTTATGTTAATGTAAAAATTAATAAATTTGTATCAAAAAAAAAAACTTAGAAAACTTACCTAACCTTATTATAACAAGCGCAATTTAATTTAGCCTAATCCAACCAAATATAGTTTAGATAAGTTTACAATAATTTAATAATAAACAAACACAATGAAATATATTTTTTTTCGTTAGGTTCAGAATGATTTTTGCGAAGTTATTGCATACACACATTTTCGCTTGTCTTATTCGGCAAGGTGAGAATTTGTTATATTTCATCCTACACTACACAACGTTTGTAAGTTCAAAGAGGTTACACATGTTGAATTACAGGCCTCTGTAGTCTACATATGTAATTATCATAGCTGTAATGATGTGTACGTTAATAAACCTAATCGTCAACCAAAGGTCCTTAGCAAACGTCACCTCTGTACACCAAAGTTTAACTGTCAACTGAGGCAAAGGCCACCTCGTACCTGGGTGCCACAACAAATGCCACCTGGTACTTGGGTACCTTAGCAAAGGTCACCTGGAGCACGTGCACCTTACCAAAGGTCAGGGTAACTTTCAGGTGGGTAACTAGGTCACTGCGGTGCATGGATAATGACCAGCCTGGAGATAAGACCTCAACATCTACAATATCAAAGGTGAGAGACGTGAGAGTCTCTGACAATCCCAAAATAAACAATATACTAATTTAAAACAATTAAAAATAATAGACTAAAGGGAAAAAAATTGCGCGATTCTCTCTCTCCCCACACACACACACACCACACACACCAAAACACACACACACACACACACATTCTTCCCATAAAAACGCTGAATGTCGACGACAGGAGATCTCGGTCCTTTATTTATAAGATTTGTAAATGAAAGCTTAAGACCAGTTTTCCTGTACTTCATTATTTCAACTATTTATTGTGAATTACCAAACGTACATCACGCACGTTTACACACTCGTAAAACATAGCTACGACTTGGGTGGATAGAATCACGCAGCTGCAAAACATAGTTAAGAGATACAGTAAACGCAGTTAGTGAAAAAAAACATGCTGATGTAACGCAAACATTTACACATATATCACTTATACATAGTGTTAGTGACAAGACACATTTACACAATGCACATATTTACAGACAAAACACATACCTTGTAGTTTCAACAGCATGTGTGAGGCTAGCAAATCTGGGAACAGAATTCTAGATCCTAAACAAACTATCGTGCAGCAGAATATATACATACACCAGCGTGGAGCATCCATGCAATCAAGCGCATACGGAGACGAAGAATTTAAATCGCTTGCAAGGAGACTTGACCCAGAACTGAGAGGAATGAACCATGAAGAGAGACTAAACCTCACGACCCAGGAGGAGAGGAAGGTTAGAGCAAACATGATCACCGCATAAAATTCTAAGAGGAATTGACAGGGTAGAAAGGGACAGGCTGTTTCGAGAGGAGGGGACCAGGAACAAGGGGACGCAGGTGGAAACAAAGATTCAGATGAGCCATAAGGAATCTTACTTCAGTCTCGGGGTAAAGAAACGAAGTGACCTAGACAAGGCGGCGGCTGTGGTGGTGGTGGTAGTGGTGAAGGAGACCGGGAGAAAAAGAATGCAGTGAATGTCGGTCAGGGTAGTATTAAAGACGGGGTCAGAAGCAGTGAATAAGGTCAAGGTTGTAAATAGTAGTGATACCGCCAAACTGTGGATAAGGTCATTTGTGTACAGTTCTGGACATTTATTATAGGCAACTTTTCCACAAGATGGTGAAGGAGGGTTATAAGCAATTTTTTAGACCCAACAATTACAACTCTGATTATTATTATTACGATATTCACAGACAAGTGCTTAAGTCGTAGCGGTCATGCAGCTAAGGAAAGCTAAGGAAAGGACACAATAGCTCCAGTTCCTTGAATGAAAAACCCCTTTCAACAGCAAGAAGACACCCACCCTCCCTCAAAGGGACGCTGTGAGGGCAAAACGTTGGCAACCCCACATAACCCTCAGACTCCTCGTCAGGTATCCTGAAATCAGTTGGTAAAATTACCGACAATATGTTAGGTAAAAGGACATTAGCGCAACTAGTGAGGCTACTACTACTACTTACTACCACCACCACCAGTCCTACAACGACTACTACAAGTCCTACAACTACCACCACAAGTACTTCTACTGTCTACAACGATTATATTATTCTTTGCACGTCTCACTGTACCTATATATACCCTGTGTCTCTGCAATGTTTGTAACTTCTTGACAAAACTCCTCGAAAGCGAAACGTTGCCACAATAACTTGTGTCCTTTTACCCAACACTGGTCAGGTTATCTTGTTTACAACTTTCATTCCATCACATATATCATGTTATCAGTATTAACTGTTAATGTCTCCGGGACCACTGACCTCGCGCCACGGTCTCAAACCAGACCTTTTAAATTGTAAACGAAATACTCTCAGAGTCACAGCTATTAAGAAACACAACAAAGTAAAATTGCATAAAAAATTCTCAGAATTTCTGGTATTACACGAGCATATATACAAAGGGAAGTCATCCTGCCAGACTGCAAAAATACTTATTAGATTAACACTGCACACTTATATAACAAGAAATTATCTGCCTGGATGTTGGTAGTTTATTAACGAGAAGAGACTCGAGAGACAATACAAAATACCCGTAATAAAAAGTTGGTGTGTAATGGGTAAACTTAACAGATAACTCAGTAAGTGTCAAGGGACCAAGACTTTTCAACACCCGCCCTTCCTACACAAGATAACCAACAGACACCTGGTTGTATTCAAGAGGGAACCTTAATAGTTTCTCAATACAGTTCCAGATCAGCCAGGCTGTGATGTCTACTTTGGACTGCGAGCGACCAACACAAACAGCCTTATTGATTAGTCCATCAACGAGACTGGGACCGGGTCTCGGGAGATGATTCACGGAATTAGCTACAGGTAACCCTGCCAAAAATAATATGAATTTCCATTAGTCTAACCTAAAAAAAAAAAAAAAAATTTGCGTTAGTCTAACCTAAAATAATTCTGTTATAGCGCACAACGCTGCTATAACACAACTCAGTGAAAGCTACGATACTGAACATGCCTACGATACTTACTACACGTTATAATGCTCGTTTAAAAGTGCAGGTTCACCTCTGAGGACTGTGCCGCCAGCCTGGCCAACGCAGCATTACTACTTAATAGTATATCATAATACAGAAGACTATTACTAAGAGCAATGGTAACTGGGGAACAACAGTGTTTTAACACAGCCCAGCGCGCAAAACAACACTCAAAAGTAACAAGTTTTCACTGCAGTCACTGATTTTTCTTGCACTCACTGGGTCAGTCACCAGGGCTGTGTTTCCAACACAGATATAACACTGCCAACTGGATACAACACTACCAAACACGGATACAACACTAACAATAGGGATACAACAAGGCCTGCTCATGGACCGGGCCACGGGGGGCGTTGACCCCAGAAACACTCTCCAGGTATACCAACACGGATACCGTATATAAACAATATCTCTACGGGAGCTTACGGAGTTTATCACCCATCCCGACCTGTTAACTGAGGCAAGATAAAAGAAAGAGTTAGACATTTTCTGAGACATCGTAATTCCATACCAACTGTTTCCACATTTTCTGAGGCAGATGAAAAGAGAAGGAAGTAAAAAATGAAGGATAATGAGGAGAGAAAATATTCAGAAAGTGATGGAAGGATTTATTAATTACCAACATTTGGTACATCTGCTGTTGCTACAATATTCTATATGATAGTTACACAGTGGGAAGACCAACAGTGTGTTGCTACAATATTCTATATGATAGTTACACAGTGGGAAGACCAACAGTGTGCTACTACAATATTCTATATGATAGTTACACAGTGGGAAGACCAACAGTGTGCTGCTACAATATTCTATATGATAGTTACACAGTGGAAGACCAACAGTGTGCTGCTACATATTCTATATGATAGTTACACAGTGGGAAGACCAACAGTGTGTTGCTACAATATTCTATATGATAGTTACACAGTGGGAAGACCAACAGTGTGCTACTACAATATTCTATATGATAGTTACACAGTGGGAAGACCAACAGTGTGTGCTACAATATTCTATATGATAGTTACACAGTGGGAAGACCAACAGTGTGCTACTACAATATTCTATATGATAGTTACACAGTGGGAAGACCAACATGTGTGCTACAAATTCTATATGATAGTTACACAGTGGGAAGACCAACAGTGTGCTACTACAATATTCTATATGATAGTTACACAGTGGGAAGACCAACAGTGTGTTGCTACAATATTCTATATGATAGTTACACAGTGGGAAGACCAACAGTGTGCTACTACAATATTCTATATGATAGTTACACAGTGGGAAGACCAACAGTGTGCTACTACAATATTCTATATGATAGTTACACAGTGGGAAGACCAACAGTGTGCTACTACAATATTCTATATGATAGTTACACAGTGGGAAGACCAACAGTGTGTTGCTACAATATTCTATATGATAGTTACACAGTGGGAAGACCAACAGTGTGCTACTACAATATTCTATATGATAGTTACACAGTGGGAAGACCACAGTGTGCTGCTACACTATTCTGTATGATAGTTACACAGTGGGAAGACCACAGTGTGCTTCTACACTATTCTGTATGATAGTTACACAGTGGGAAGACCACAGTGTGCTTCTACACTATTCTATATGATAGTTACACAGTGGGAAGACCAACAGTGTGCTACTACAATATTCTATATGATAGTTACACAGTGGGAAGACCAACAGTGTGCTGCTACAATATTCTATATGATAGTTACACAGTGGGAAGACCAACAGTGTGCTTACAAATATCTTATATGATAGTTACACATGGGAAGACCAACAGTGTGCTGCTACAATATTCTATATGATAGTACACTGGGAGACTTAATAATTACACAGTGGGAAGACCAACAGTGTGCTACTACAATATTCTATATGATAGTTACACAGTGGGAAGACCAACAGTGTGCTACTACAATATTCTATATGATAGTTACACAGTGGGAAGACCAACAGTGTGCTACTACAATATTCTATATGATAGTTACACAGTGGGTACAAAAGTTGTTTTCCCTGTCATGTTCCATCAAACAGGACGGGTTTATAAAAAGTGTTGAAATCTGTTAGCCTGAGCTGGGGAAAACTTCAGTTAGCAATGAGGGTATCGACAAGTGGTGGGCAGGAAAGTGAGGGGAAGTGAACGGGGAAAATGTGGTTTCAGGGGTCGAGTCGTAGTTCCTGGCCCCGCTTTTTCGCAAGTTCCACTCTCTCCCTGCTCTATGAGCCTTGTGTGTGCGTGTGTGTTTACAGAGAAAAAATAACAGATATACAGAAATGAGTGGTGTAAATTTGTACATGGTATATATGACGAGTATAAGGGGATGTGTGGGAGGTATAAGGCGACGCGTGTAAAAGCTGACGTCCTGTGTGAAGCAAGGAAACTAGAGAGAACTTTCTGAGTATAAGTATGCTGGTTATTTGTGTATAGATAAAATTTAGCAGCAGCCAGAAGTCAGGCAGGAACTACATCAGTCACACTGTTACAGTAACAGGAAAGCACTAAACCTTTATGGGTCATAGAGCGTCTGGAGGAGACGGAAGGTATACTCAGCTATTTCTAGTCGAATAATGGTTCAAACACACGAGCACCTCCACCTCCAGAATGCCAAGTAGTCAGGTTTGATCCAAAGGAAGGATAGCTCCAGTTCTCTAGATCAAGAGCCCTTCACCAGCCTGAAGGCACAACATCCCCTTATACGAAGTATTTTGTAGTTTAAAAGGAGAATGTGTGTCTGTGTGTGTATGTGTGTGCGCGCGCACGCACGCACGCACGCGCACGCACGCGCACACACATCAACATAGCTACCAGCTGGCAACATGGATCGCTCGGCATGACACACAACCTCTGCTCCACGTGTAGCCAGATTTTTTGAAGCGGGAACACGAGGAAGGCAAGCGAGAGAGAGGAGAGGGGGAGAAAGAGGAGTGGGGGAGAAAGATGAGAGAGGGGAGAAAGAGGAGAGGGGGAGAAAGGGAAGTGGGGGAGAAAGTTAAGTGGGGGAGAAAGAGGAAAGAAAGAGAAGGGAGAGAGGGGATAAAAAAGAAGAGGAAGAAAAAGATAGGGTAGAGTAAAAAAAAACGAAAAAAGAGTGGGAAATGAAAGGAAACAAACGGGAGGATGATAGTGAAGAAAAACGAATAATAAAGGGAGATAGGAAAAGCTAGGGAAGGAATAAGTTGTAATCAGTTGGTGATCATCCAGGCAGAGGTGTCTACACTGAATTGATAGATCAATCCATCATCGTGGAGGTCTGGTCTAGGACCAGGCTTCCTGTTTAGTCAACCACGTAATCAATTATAGCTAACACACAGGTAAGAAAGAAGAGGCAGAGGAGATAGGGAAGGAAGGAGGGAAGGGAAAGAGGGAGATGGAATGGAAGGCAAGGGAGAGGGAGATGGGATGGAAGGGAAGGGAGGAATTTACTTGTATGTTATAAAAAGACCGTTCCGGGAGTCACCGACCTCGTCTTCCCCCTAGCTCGGTCCCAGATCAGGCCTCTTCTATACACCCTGATCAACCAGGTTACTGGTGCTGGACGCTCACAGTCCAACACAGACACCACAGCCTGGCTTTTAAGGAACTAACCTGAGGAACTTATCTAGCTTCCTCTTCAAGACAGCTAGTTGGAAAATCCTGCGTCCCTTTACACATATGAAGGGAGGTTACTGAAGTCTTCGTCCCTTTACACATATGAAAGGAGGTTACTGAAGTCTTAGTCCGTCCCTTTACACATATGAAGGGAGGTTACTGAAGTCTTAGTCCGTCCCTTTACACATATGAAGGGAGGTTACTGAAGTCTTAGTCCGTCCCTTTACACATATGAAGGGAGTTTACTGAAGTCTTAGTCCCTTTACACACATGGATGAAGGTTACTAATAAAAAACAGTCTAGATCGCTTAATGTATGAAGGGAGGGTGTTGAAATATGTTGGTGCCTTTACACTTACTGTGTCTCAGCGCAGTCACGGCGTCGCTGCTTGACATCGACGGTATTTTACACCGTCTGCCAAAGCCTTGTACTCTCCTAATAAATAATGCTGCTGGGAAACGGAGAGAAAAACTGGTAAATTCCCAGCGGTAAAAGACGGAAAATTGGTATAAATTCCCAGCGGTAAAAGACGGAAAATTGGCATAAATTCCCAGCAGTAAGAAAGATAATTGGTATAAATTCCCAGCAACAAGAGGGAAAATTGGTAAATTCCCAGTCCTAAAAAGGGGGGACTGGTAAATTCCCAGAAGTAAAACAAGTCTATGGAATCGATTCCAGAATAGAGCCAGGCAGGCCGGTAATCCCCAGGATCCAGGTCCCAGAGTCATGCAAATGTACCGCCTTCCCCAAACTCCAGCTGCAAACTGCCTCCCCCAGAGTCAACTCCAGCTGTAAACTGCCTCCCCTAGAGGCAACTCCACCTGTAAACTGCCTCCCCCAGAGTCAACTCCACCTGTAAACTGCCTACCCGAGAGTCAACTCCACCTGTAAACTGCCTCCCCCCAGAGTCAACTCCACCTGTAAACTGCCTCCCCCAGAGTCAACTCCACCTGTAAACTGCCTCCCCCAGAGTCAACTCCACCTGTAAACTGCCTCCCCCAGTCAACTCCACCTGTAAACTGCCTCCCCCAGAGTCAACTCCACCTGTAAACTGCCTACCCGAGAGTCAATTCCAGCTGTAAACTGCCTCCTTAAAGCCAATTTTAAAGTATTGTAGAGAATTTTAAGCAGAGTGTAACCAAGAAAACAAAACACTGAAAACTGCCTTATCGCACATTTAGCCTCAAATAAGCAAATTACAAACACTGCACGTCTGGCAACGAAGTGGCGGAGGGGCCACCAGGAAACGCTGAAATTTGCACAATTACTGATGTGTGTACCTGGCGGGAGGGGGGTTTGAAAACTGTCGGTTTTAATAAAACAACAAATTCACACACCGCGCGTAATACCCCGTATATATTTGAACGCTGCCTGGGGGTACCCAGACACCGCGCTGCCACAACTACTCCACTTTACCTTCCCCTCAAGGAAGGTTCCTTGATGTTGGTGAGGGGCTCTTGATTTAGGGAATTGGATCTGTGCTCCAGTTCCCCGAATTAAGCCTGAATGCCTTCCACATCCCCCCCCCAGGCGCTGTATAATCCTCCGGGTTTAGCGCTTCCCCCTTGATTATAATAATAATAATCCACTTTACCTTTAATATGCTTGTGGTTAAATGCAAGTTTTGGGAGATTTGAGAAAATATTTATCTTCCATGGCAGGGCAGGATCAGACTCCCTGATGGGACCTCTGTAAGAAAAACAAGTGTTTAGACTACCTGGTCTGGGACCGTGCCGTGGGGTAGGCATCATAAAGACCACCTGGTCTGGGACAGTGCCGTGGGTTAGGCATCATAAAGACCACCTGGTCTGGGACCGTGCCGTGAGGCATCATAAAAACCACGTGGTCTGGGACCGTGCCGTGGGGTAGGCATCATAAAGACCACCTGGTCTGGGACCGTGCTGTGGGGTAGGTATCATAAAGACCACCTGGTCTGGGACCGTGCTGTGGGGTAGGTATCATAAAGACCACCTGGTCTGGGACCGTGCCGTGGGGTAGGCATAAAGACCACCTGGTCTGGGACTGTGCCGTGGGGTAGGCATAAAGACCACCTGGTCTGGGACCGTGCCGTGGGATAGGCATCATAAAGACCACATGGTCTGGGACCGTGCCGTGGGGTAGGCATCATAAATATCGTAAAGGGTTCTTGAATGGAGATATCGTAGGTTGAAGGTAGACACACTTGTAGGATGGTAACTATATTGTCAGACTGAGATGAGGGATGGAGCCCAGCTGCCTTGCCTGTCCGCTGAATGGTCTGCCGCCGAGTGAGACCGGGGCAGAGGTATGAGCCTACACATCTGCATCCCGTGACGTCACACAAAGCCACAGGCCTACAAGGGATCTCGTATCTAAAGCACATGGATGATACTAATATGCTAAGCTATATAATACAGGGAATACAGGGATCAGTAACTATGCTGACATAAAGACCACCTGGTCTGGGACCGTGCCATGGGGTAGGCATCATAAAGACCACCTGGTTTGGGACCGTGCTGTGGGGTAGGTATAAAGACCACCTGGTCTGGGACCATGCCGTGGGGTAGGCATAAAGACCACCTGGTCTGGGACCGTGCCGTGGGATAGGCATCATAAAGACCACGTGGTCTGGGACCGTGCCGTGGGGTAGGCATCATAAAGACCACCTGGTCTGGGACCGTGCCGTGGGGTAGGCATCATAAAGACCACCTGGTCTGGGACCGTGCTGTGGGGTATCAAAGACCACCTGGTCTGGGACCGTGCTGTGGGGTATCATAAAGACCACCTGGTCTGGGACCATGCTGTGGGGTAGGCATAAAGACCACCTGGTCTGGGACCGTGCCGTGGGATAGGCATCATAAAGACCACGTGGTCTGGGACCGTGCCGTGGGGTAGGCATCATAAAGACCACCTGGTCTGGGACCGTGCCGTGGGGTAGGCATCATAAAGACCACCTGGTCTGGGACCGTGCCGTGGGGTAGGCATCATAAAGACCACCTGGTCTGGGACCGTGCCGCGGGAAAGGTAACTAACTCATCTTCCCTTAATCTTACAGGTGATTCCTGAGGCCACTTGTGCCTTAAGTCTGCTGTAATATTTCATTATCTAAGCTGGTTTGGTATACGAAGTTGAAGTTATAGCGTAGGTAATGCTAGTGACGAAGTTCTTATCATTCTCCCTGGGTGGTTATAATGTCATTCCTACTAGGTAGTATACCCTGCCCTCTATACTCGCTCCCTTCATTTTCGTTCATTTGCGCTTATAGAACATATGGAGGAACACTGCAGAAGACCTACTGGACCATAGTAGCTACTTTCCAGTGTGTGGGGGGGGAGGAACGGCAGGGTAGGGAGCTGGAAAACTGTGTGCCACACTGCCGCCCGCCACTCCCTGGGACTCTTGCGTGCAGATTTATCAAGCAAGAGAGAGACAGGGGCAAGAGAAAGGCCATAGCAGGGGCAGGCAAGTAAGGTCAACAGAGGCTGGGTGCGGGCGGGGCATGTGGGTGACCAGGCTGGCGGCCAAGAGAGGTAAGGGTGTACGGTGGCCAGGTGACGTGTCTGTAACTTTCCTCCTTCACTCTCAAAACCCCCTCCCTTCAACACTCGCCCAAACAACAACACACACACAGAAGGGTCCATACATAGCCTTTAAAGGTACGACAAAGCTCTTGGAGCAATCAGCAAAAGGCGGGGCCAAGAGCTGTTTAATCGACCCCTACACCACAAATAGTCGAGTACACACACACACAACTAAGGACAGTGTTCGGATGTGTCAGGCCCACAATGCATCTGCAGCACCATAGGTACCCCACACCTGATTAAGCATATGAAGAAACCGAAAAAACGCAAAAGTTTACAATAAACCCAGTCCCTTTGCTAAGGGAGCAGGGGCCATGAGATATTAAGGGAGCTAAACCTGGTGACAGGAAGAACTAGGGATGGTAGATAACGTACCAAACAAGGAATTATATGATGGACAGGAGAAATTGCTTTCCCGAAACGGAAATGGTATACGAGGGCACAGCTTGGAAGTTCAAAGCACAGAGTCTCAGGATGTTTGGAAACATTTCCTAGCTCAGAGTGGCCAGGAAGTAGAACGACTTGGACAGTGGGAAAAAGCAAAGGCAGATACCATAGCTTTAAGAGGTACAATAAGGCTCTCGAACCAGGAGTGGAACAGCGGCTAGCAACGAGGCGCAGCCTGGAGCTAAGGCTCACCCTGCAACCACGTAAGTGAATAACATGACGCGCGCGCGTTACCCACCCACCCGTGAGCAGGTGCAGAGTAACCATAACCCTAGGAAGCAGTCAAAAATGAGAATTGCTCACTCAGGTACAAGATACAACATAACAATGTAATGTACATGCTCTTCAAAGATGCAGGTAATTTTTATAATTAATGCCCACTACAAAACAATATGACATAAAACAAATCACCCCAAGTTGGAAATAAAAAACATGGAATTTACATGTTATCCAGCACTAGACCAGATTCCATGGAACCCGTCTATACGAAATTGCAATAGGACATACACGGCATTCATTAATTTTTTTTGGGTAGCAACTTGATATAGGTTAAAACCAAGCATTAAAATGTTATTTCAAAGCTCTCTACACAAAAGAAGCATAGACACTGGCTAAAAAAAAGATTATAAACATTAGCACTAACGTCCATTACACACACTACTTACACTACACACACACACACCACTACACAAACACGATATGTTGAGTATCCAGATGCCAAATTCTAATATTATGCAACACGAACTACACAATCCAAATCAGCATTGGATTACATGAAGATCGAACACCTCTCCCAGACTTACTATTCATGATCATCTTGCGGAAGCTCTGGAAGAAACATAACAAGATTAATTAATATTGAGTATGGCCAAAACGTAATGGTTTATAGGAAGAGGTATTAAATTTTTTTACAACGTAGTGAAACAAAACAAAATGTAACCTTAGCAAAATATAAAGCCTGACCTCAATGAAGGAACTGTCCTGAGTCAATTATGTTTTTGTGTTATAAAACACCAAATAAAGCTAATGCTATCACTCGAACGATTCACAATGCCAAGATTAGTATTGTAACAATTTAGAATTCTTCAAGTAAAGTTGAGGATCATAAGAATACAGTTGGAAAATATAAAATTGATTTAGTAAATGTTGAAATTCAGTTACTCAATAATGAAGAAATTGAAGGCTACAAAAGCACTTTGGGAATGCTCCGGGAGAGTCAATTAACACTGGAAGCAAGATAAACATAAGGTAAATCGAGGAAGGACAGTTAATACAAGATTTTTCAAACAATGAGAAACGATGCTGCAGTTGTACATTCAATCATATGTCTTGTCTAAGGAAATTGCTGTTCTATTGAAAAGTCCTCCGATCCAACTCAGGAGAAATTCACAAGCTAGGAAAAATCCAGGGATTTGCCCTCGTAGCTCATAAGCTTTTAAATATTGGCAATACTCAAGTAGGAATGCAACTTTGAAGTCAAAGATGCCATAACCTAGTTACATGTCAAATAAAAGGAGAATTAATGCAAGCTTGCATAGGTACAATGACTTTCTTCAGGAGCTGCAACTTTCAGAAATAGTAGAATTCAAGCGATACGAATTAAGGGAAATCGATTACTGGGATTTATATCAAGAAGTGTAAGCAACAGAAGTCCAGAGGTCATACTGCAGCTTTATACATCATTAGTAAGGCCTCACCTAGATTATGCAGCTCAATTCTGGTCTCCATACTACAGAATGGACATAAATTCGTTAGAAAACATTCAGCGTAGGATGACTAAATTAATACATAGCATTAGAAATCTTCCTTATGAAGAAAGATTGAAGACTCTTAAGTTACATTCACTTGTTAGACGAAGAATGAGGGGAGACCTGATCGAAGTGTATAAGTGGAAGATAGGTATTAATAAGGGGGATATTAACAAGGTCTTGAGGATATCTCTCCAAGAGAGAACCCGCAGTAATGGATTTAAATTAGATAAGTTTAGATTTAGAAAGGACATAGGAAAGTATTGGTTTGGAAATAGGGTAGTTGATGAGTGGAACAGTCTACCTAGTTGGGTTATTGAGGCTAGGACTTTGGGTAGTTTCAAATTTAGGTTAGATAAGTACATGAGTGGGAGGGGTTGGATTTGAGAGGGACTTGCACATTGGAGCTTGTTTCTTGGGTGGCATTGAAAATTGGGTTGGTCAAATGTTTGTTAGTGGGATGAATTGTAAAGGACCTGCCTAGTATGGGCCAACAGGCCTGCTGCAGTGTTCCTCCTTTCTTATGTTCTTATGTTCCTACTAGGTAGTATACCCTGACCTCTATACTCGCTCCCTTCATTTTCGTTCATTTGCGCTTATAGAACATATGGAGGAACACTGCAGAAGACCTACTGGACCATAGTAGCTACTTTCCAGTGTGTGGGGGGGGAGGAACGGCAGGGTAGGGAGCTGGAAAACTGTGTGCCACACTGCCGCCCGCCACTCCCTGGGACTCTTGCGTGCAGATTTATCAAGCAAGAGAGAGACAGGGGCAAGAGAAGCAGGCCATAGCAGGGGCAGGCAAGGTAAGGTCTAACAGAGGCAGGGTGTGCGGGCGGGCATGTGGGTGACCATGGCTGGCGGCCAAGAGAGGTTAAGGTGTGTAGGTTGGCCAGGTGACGTGTCTGTACCACTTTCTCCTTCACTCCTCACACCCCTCCCTTCCAACACTCCCCCAAACACACACACACACACAGGCAGGATCCATACATAGCTTTAAGAGGTACGACAAAGCTCTTGGAGCAATCAGCAAAAAGGCGGGGCCAAGAGCTGTGAATCGACCCCTACAACCACAAATAGCCGAGTATACACACACTCAACTAAGACAGTGTATGCGGATGTGTCAGGCCCACAATGCAGTCTGCAGCACCAGTATGGTACCCCACACCTGATTAAGCATATGAAGAAACCGGAAAAAACGCAAAAGTTTACAATTAAACTAGTCCCTTAGCTAAGGGAGCAGGAGCCATGAGATATTAAGGGAGCTAAACCTGGTGACAGGAAAGAACTAGGGATGGTATGATAACGTACCAAACAGAGGAATTGATAGGATGGACAGGGAGAAATTGCTCCAGAACGGAAATGGGTATACGAGGGCACAGCTGGAAGTTCAAAGCACAGGAGTCTCAGGATGTTAGGAAACATTTCCTTAGCTCAGAGTGGCCAGGAAGTAGAACGACTTGGACAGTGAAATAGCAAAGGCAGGATCTACACATAGCTTTAAGAGGTACAATAAGGCTCTCGAAGCCAGGAGTGGACACAGCGGCTAGCAACGAGGCGCAGCCTGGAGCTAAGGCTCAACTCCTGCAACCACGTATAGGTGAATACATGAGCGCGCGCGCGCACACCCACCCACCCGTGAGCAGGTGCAGAGGTAACCAGTAACCCCTAGGAAGCAGTCAAAAAGATGGAGGAATTGCACTAACTCAGGTACTAGATACAACAAAAACAATGTATGTACATGTCTTCAAGGATGCAGGTAGTTTTTATAATTACATCTGCCCACCTTACAAATCATATATCTGACATAAGAACAAATCCCCCCCAAGTTGAAAATAAAAAACATGCATATACATGTATATCCAGCACCTAGACCTGATTCCTGGAACCCTGTCTATACAGAAATGCAATATACCACTAGCACGAGCATTCATTATTTTTTTGAGTAAGCACTTTGATATAGGTGAAATCCCAGAGGCATTAAAATGTACATTCAAAGCTCCTCTACTCAAAGGAAGCAGTAGAACACTGGCAAAAGAAAAATATAAATCATTAGCACTAACGTCACACACACACACACACACACACACACACACACACACACACACACACACACACACAGTGTCTGAGTATCCAGATGCCAAATTTCTAATATTATGCAACACGAACTACACAATCCAAATCAGCATGGATTACATGAAGATCGCACCTCTCCCAATTACTAGTTCATGATCATCTTGCGGAAGCTCTGGAAGGAAACCAAACCACAGATCTGATCTACACGATCATGGAGTGATGGGCCATAAAACGTCAATAGGTATAACAGGAAAGAGGGATATAAAATCTTCACGAGTCGTAGTAAACAAAACAAAATGTAACCTTAGCAAAATATAAACGTTCAGCACACCAAAGAACTGTCCTGGTGCCTTTACTGTTTCTTGTGTTCATAAAGACAAATAATAACAATAGCCACAGCTTCGAACGATTCGGACAATGCCAAAATTAGTATGGAAGTCGCCGTGGTAGAAGACACGGAAAAAATGGAAGTAGATATCAATAAAGAATTCCAGTTGGCAGCAAAAAAAAAAAAATGTTATTCAATGGTAACAAATTCAGATTACTCAGATAAGGAAAAATTGAAAGGCTGACAAAAGCACTGGATTCTAACCAGGAGGATCATCTCAAATTAACACTGAGAGCAAAATAAAACAAAGGTAACAAAGTCGAGGAAAACGACAGGTTGAATAACAAGATTTTTCAAAACAAGAGAAACGATGCCAGCAGTGACACCGTTCAATCACTTAGTGTTTTCTAGGCTACAATAATGTTCTGTTTTAAAAGCTCCGTCCGACTAACTCAGCAGAAACACACGAGCTGGGAAAAATGCCGAGGGTGTTTACTGCCCTCGTAGTCAATAAAGCATTTTAATTATTGGTAATACCTCAAAAGTACTTGGAATGTACTCTTTAGAGCAAAGATGCCTGATAATATATAGTTACATGTCAAACAACCACAGGGAGAATTGAATAATAGCTCTAGGCCTTTCGTGTTACAATCAACACATCTTCAGGAGCTTGCAATGTTGCAGAAATTAGTAGGAAGTTCAAGTAGATTCGACTCTAGCTAAAGTCGAGTCTACCCGGACTTCCTACTCATTTCTGCAACACTGCAAGCTCTGAAGATGTATTGATTGTAGCACGAAAGGCCTAGAGCTATTCTTCAACTCCCCCTGTGGTTGTTTTGCATCTTATATTGCTTGTTTACGATTACTGCATATAGGTACATGCAAGATACTTGAGGGTTTGGTCTCAAATTTATACACCACCATAACGCTCTGGATTGAGAAATAATGAAAGGAAACGTAAAACTGACCCAGTAAAAAGCACAGGCGCCACAGGCACAATAATAGAACACTGCCACATCCGCGGTCTAAGATTATTCAACGTGCCACTACCACCTGATATCAACAACATTGCTAGAATAAGTATGGAAGTTTTCAAGAGGAAAATGGATCACTAACGCTGCCAAGTGCTAGATCAATAAGGCTGTAATGACTATGTGGGCCGTGGGCTCCAAACAACACGAGCCTGTTTGAACAATCAAGAGAGAAACATGGTCCCAGGTCGAGCTGCGAGGGGTAGAAAAACCCTCGAAACCGTCCACATGTATACTTAAATCATAAGAAACTATAGAGTCCCATACTAAAGACAATGAACAGGATGAACACAAATGGAGCACAGCCGACGATATTGAAAAGAACAAACTGTTATTATTATTAATTTTTCCATGGTAGAACTATCAAGTTATACAACTGATAAAGCTTTGAGAAAAATGTCCCAATAAAAGCTTATTGTGCAACGTCTTTTCTGTAACATTTAAAAGGCCACGAGATAGGAGAACTGAAATATATCTGGGAAAAAAGAGAGCAGAATATCATCGGCATCTTTAAGAGATAGCCGAGGTTCTGAACCGTAGTATCGGCGCGCCTCTGGCAAGACAGTGATGGAGTGAGTGATGGTGAAAGTTATTTTTTTTTTTTTTGGTCACCCTACCTTGGTGGGAGACGGCCGGTGTGTCAGTGATATCAATAAAATTAACAGCTATCTCCAGCTTGGTGCCGCCCTCCACGACCTGGTGGTGATACTCGTGTCTCCTGTCTAGAAGGTATGGGGGTCGAAAGTTTGGGGGTCGAAGGTAGGGGAATCAAGTGTATGGAGGAAATGGTGTCAAGTGTATGGAGGAAGTGGTGTCAAGTGTATGGGGAGAAGTGAAAAAGGGTCAAGTGTATAATGGGGGTGGGGGGTGGGGCGGGGGAAGGTATAGGGGTCGAGTTGTATGGGGGATCGAAGATATGGGGGGGGGGTCAAGTGTACAGGAGGAGGATCGATTCATACAGCATTTTTTAGTCAACAGAACATCAACATTTATTTTAAGAGCCTAAGAACATAAGAAAGGAGGAACACTGCAGCAGGCCTACTGGCCCATACCAGGCACGCCCTTCTCAAACCCAAAACCACTAAAATATCTCATGGACTGTAAGTGGTTAGTTGAGCTGCTAGATAAGTGAATTCACCAGAGAAAACAAGCAAAATTTTAATGACAGGAAATACTGCCTTTTTCCGTGACTTGTAAAGAAAGAAAAATAGTTCGAGATACAACGAGAACGTCAGGGCTCAGGGCGTTGCATCGGCCACAAGTTTTCTTAAAACTTCTGGTGTCTTACATCATAGATATTAATAAATAACTAGAAAAACAGGCAAGGGCATAAAAAAAACAAGAGCTCAAATGGATCAGGGCATACCTGAAAAACAGGAAACAGTAACAGAATGTCAGAATGGGCTAGCGTAACAAGGGGAGTACTACAAGGCTCGGTACTGGGTCTACCGTTTCTTATATATACTCTGTATATATTCAAGTCATCAAGATGACGGAATGGAACCTTACAGGTCCATATTTGCTTAAGGAAGTGAAACCAGCGAGAATGATGAAATAACAGAAGAGCAGAAACAAAATTCAGAAGACCTGCAAAGGCTAAAAGAATGTTGAAAAAAAAAATACTACTTCTGAAGTTCAACGTGAACAAACTTAAGGTAACAAAGATTGAAGAAGGAAAAAGAGAGAACAATTGTATAAATCAACGAAAGAAAAGGATCCGGGAGTCAGCATCATGACAAACATATTCCTGATAACATCGGTGGTATAAGCAGGTCTAACAAATCTCAGCACCACATTCAGGAACCTGAACAAAAAATAAAAATATTAATATTTTTAGATTTACAAAGAATGTAGAGCCAGTGGTATAATCCAGACCCAGCTTCTAGTCCTTACCTTATTAAGCATGCGCACAAACTATAGGATCCAAAACATTGCAACAACATTTGTCCCAGAACTGAAAGGACTCGAGGAACAACCTGACGACCCTGGAGTACAGGAGATAAACAAAATACTAAGATAACCAGACAGAGCACACACACAGTGTTCCAGAAAGGGACGACAGAGCCTCAAGAAAAAACAGAGATACGCAAGTCAAGGATGTGTTAGAAAGAATTTAGTCTCAGGGGGATGAGGAATGGAACGAGTTAGACCAAGCAGTAAAAGCAAACTAAAGTCACAGTTTCAAGGGGTGGTGATGGTGGTGGTATATTCTTGGTCAGTGAAAATATCTCGTGACGCTGGTGTAAAGTTATATGACTCCCCTCTCAGTGACAAGCAACCACTGACGAACCGGTGCTAGGTTTCTGGACAATTATGAAACAGATCCCATCTCTCTCAATTACTTTCGACTGTAGAGCTTAATAGCTAAGAGTGCAGGTATGACGGCCCGAGTAGCATTAATTTCCTAATATATATAGATGTCGTGCCGAATAAGTAAAACTTGCTATTTTGGCTTAAACAGCAACGCTCTTCTTGCCGAATAAGGCAAGCGAAATCTGTGTATGCAATAATTTCGCAAAAATCATTCTGAATCTAACGAAAAAAATATATTTCATTATTTGTTTATTATTAAATTATTGTAAACTTATCTAAAATATATTTAGTTGGATTAGGCTAAATTAAATTGTGCTTGTTATAATAAGGTTAGGTAAGATTTCTAAGGTTCTCTTGGTCAAAATCATTAATTTTTACATTACCATAAACGAAAAAAAATATATCTTTAAATGTATAAGAGAAAATTTTAGATACGATTTAATTTTAAAGGAGTTATTGCTAACTGACCAATTTTAGCTATTCGGCACGACATATATATATATATATATATATATATATATATATATATATATATATATATATATATATATATATATATATATATATATATATATATATATAATTGATATGCATGCATGTTGATCAAGTCAGCCTGAGAAAAAGGGTCAGAAGCAGCGAATCGAACCTAGCAAACAACTCACTGGACAAAATTCAGTGGACAAAAATGTCTTAGACGTTGACGAGGTAAAGGTGAAAACCTACTTGTACATAAAAAGTAAAACTGATCTGCACATTTTTGACCTCGGGACAATTTTCACGAGAGAGAGGAATGAGTTAGAGAGATGAGTGAAATAGTGAGAGTGAATGAGAGAGAGAGAGGGGGGGGAAAAGTGAGAGATGAACGATCCCAGGATCATCTGCAGACCTAACAGCAGGTGACCAGGGAGGAATACACCACATCTTCCTGCCTCGGTACCTTCCCTTCAGTCATGTCTGGCTCACACACCACATCTCCCTGCCTCAGTACCTCACCTTCAGTCAGGTCTGGCTCACACCACCACATCTCCCTGCCTCAGTACCTTACCTTCAGTCAGGTCTGGCTCACACCACCACATCTCCCTGCCTCAGTACCTTCCCTTCAGTCATGTCTGGCTCACACGACCACATCTCCCTGCCTCAGTTCCTTCCCTTCAGTCATGTCTGGCTCACACCACCACATCTCCCTGCCTCAGTACCTTACCTTCAGTCATGTCTGGCTCACACCACCACATCTCCCTGCCTCAGTACCTTACCTTCATGCATATTATCCAAAAGCTATCGCAACACCAATTAAACTAGGAGGACTACTCAACTATTTAACCAACTACCGCCGAAATTATATTTCTCTTGATTCGGGAAATTAGACCTACCCATCACTGCCCATCATTCCCCAGATGCTTCCCCATGAAACACAATATTCTCCATAGGCCACAATTTTACTGCAACACTATCAAGTTAATCCTGATCCCTAAAACAGGGATTCACGTAAACTGCGTATGTATAGATTTGTACACCCTATCGCAAAACTACTGGTCCGAGCCAGCTGGGTGAAAAAAAGGTTAACGGTGATTGGCAAATGAGTTGCATGTTTGGTAAATTTGCTGTCTGGCTAAATGAGATAGTTTGAAACTGATTAAAACACGAGAGCTGAGTACTATATGAAGGGTGTTGCATACTATATGAAGGAGTGTTGCATACTATATGAAGGGTGTTGCATACTATATGAAGGGTGTTGCATACTATATGAAGGGTGTTGCATACTATATGAAGGGTGTTGCATACTATATGAAGGGTGTTGCATACTATATGAAGGGTGTTGCACACTATGTAAGGAAGGGTGTTGCAACTATATGAAGGGTGTGCATACATTATGAATGCTGTTGCATACTTATGAAGGGTGTGCATACTAAGTGAAGGGGTTAAATTGAAGGCGTTTGCACACTATGTAAGGAACAGAGTTTGATCCTGTCTAACATGTTAGCTGCACACTAGGTGAAGGTTAAAGCTTGATGCCGGCTGGTACTCTAGCTGCACACTAGGTGCTAGGTGAAGGTTAAAGCTTGATGCTGGCTGGTACACTAGCTGCACACTAGGTGCTAGGTGAAGGTTAAAGCTTGATGCTGGCTGGTACTCTAGCTGCACACTAGGTGAAGGTAAAAGCTTGATGCTGGCTGGTACACTAGCTACACACTAGGTGCTAGGTGAAGGTTAAAGCTTGATGCTGGCTGGTACACTAGTTGCACACTAGGTGAAGGTAAAGCTTGATGCTGGCTGGTACACTAGCTACACACTAGGTGCTAGGTGAAGGTAAAGCTTGATGCTGGCTGGTACACTAGCTGCACACTAGGTGCTAGGTGAAGGTTAAAGCTTGATGCTGGCTGGTACTCTAGCTGCACCTAGTGAAGGTAAACGCTTGTATGTGGCTGGCTCTAGCTGCACACTAGGTGCAAGGTAAAACTTGATGCTGGCTGGACTAACGAGATCCACACTAGGTGAAGGTTTAAAGCTGAATGCTGGCTGGTACTCTAGCTGCACTCTGGTTTAAAGAGTAAAAGCTGATGCTGGCTGTACAATAGCTACACATAGTGTTTAGGTGAAGGTAACTTGATGCTGGCTAGGTACACAGCTGCAACTGGTGTAATGTATGGGAAACGCCTTGATGTGGCTGGTACATAGTTACCACTAGGTGCTATGATGAGGTAAAGCTTGATGTGCATGTACACTAGTGCACTGGTGAAGGTAAAGCTGAGTGGCTGGTACAATCTGCTACACCAGGTCTAGGAAGTGTAAAGCTTGATGCTGGCTGGAGCACTAGTGCAAACTAAATGTAGGTGAACAAAGCTAAGTGGTGGTATGCTGCGCTAGCTAAGATACGTGGAATGTCAACACCGAGGCCCAAGACTTTAACACTAGCCAAAGACGATATTACCAAAACAAAAGCTGGGCTTTAGGAAACTGGACCACTACCTACAACACTCTGCCGGAAACGCAGGTAATATCGAGTGAATAGATTACATAGATAGCTTCGCTCGATATGAGCCAGACTAAAGCATTTAAATTCTGGTGAACAGCTAAAGCTTAATACTGTACTCACTGGAGCGGCCGAGGAGAAAATACATGATAATCATAAGATGTAAAGTATCGAGGGCCTGGTCCCAATCTGCTCACTGCATAACATACTGGTGAGCCGATTAGGAGGAAGTGCAAAAATAAGCTAGTGAAAAGCAGGGGTGCGGTGGGCACAATATGGGAACACTCAACATCCGAGGCCCCAGACTATTTAACATCTTACCAAAATATACCAGAAACACTGCTGGGGCAAATGTAGAAGTATTCAAGAGGGGACTGGGCAAGTATCGTCACCAGGTGCCAGATTAACCAGGCTGTGATCGATATGTGGGCCAGCGGGCCACCACCAGCAACAGCCTGGTTGACCAGGCTAGCACCAGACGAACCTGGCCCATGGCCGGGCCCCGGGAGTATAAAATCTCTCGGAACTCATCAAAGATATTGGCAGGTTGTATTGGTTATGCAAGCCTGGGGCCCGCTAGCCGGCAAGTCAGCAAGAAATCATGGTCTTAGATCGGGCTGCGAGGTCTGGAAAAAAAACACTGGAAACCGTACAACACTGTCATAGGCAACGTGATCCCTGAATTAATGTCAACACCGAGAAGTAATCAGCGCCCAGACATCTTTGTTAAGAACACATTTCGCCAACCAGTGGCTTTTTCGATTCAGTACAGATTATTTACTGGATGAAGTGAAAGATGAGGTAATTAAACCCACTCCCTCGAGAGGTGTTCCATCCCTTGGTCTCGATAAAAGGCTAACATGATTTAGATCATATACGTGCTTACCCTTGGCACTTTAAATGCGAGACAGGGTTCAGACATTCACCCTGACTAACAACACTAAAGCCAACGGGACATGTACAGTGAAAGTCCTCCGTCCCGGTGTTCCCTCACCGTCGTGTGTCAGTGTGACTGTAAATGGTCCGAGTCGGACTGAAACATCGTCATAAGCTTCTCTCTCTACATGCGAGTTGTGTATTATATACACGGGGAAGTGCTACACCAATAGGGATAATACAGAGCATAAGAAATGGATGGTAGTCAATTTTGATCTAAGATTCTAAGGGATGGGAAGGCACCTTGAATTAAAAACCTTTCTCTAGCATCAAGACACACACCCTCGCCCCTTCAATAACCTTGGCTGACAATAAACTTCACAAAACCCATTTTTACTATTAGTTTCTAAGGCACGATGGTACACAAGACCATCAGCAAAAATATTTATAAATTTATTGATGGTTCCGGGACTCATCGTTCCCGCTGCCCGATTTTATACCATGCTTTTATTAAAAAAAAAATATATACAGACAAAACTACTAAGAAATATAGTATAACATATAGTCATTGTAAACTGAAGGTTTTAAGATGTCGCTGCCAACTTACAAAATTATTAGACAAGAAGAAAAGCAATCTCGCCAGAGTGCAAAATATTTAACAGGGTTCAATGTTACACTTACACGACTGAAGAATAGCACCTTCCTAGAAGGTTGCTGTCTATCAGCTTACTACCTGTTTCACACTTGCATGACAGGAAGGCAGGACCTCCCTGTATAAATACTATCTACGAACTTACTATGTTTCACACTTAACAGAAGGCACTCACCTGTTTGTGGTTGCAGGGGTCGAGTCTCTGGTTCTGGTGGCACCTCCCAGGATGGTTGCTGTCTACCAAGCTACATATACTCCACTCATATACAACAAACGTAAGACCTCCCTGCTATGCATGTTTGACACTGACATGACAGGAGGTAGCCCATCCCAGAAGGGTTGCTGTCTACTAACCTCTGTTTTATATGACAAAGGTAATACCTCCTAGGATAGGTGCTGTCTAGCAGCTTACTAAATCTTAAACACATTTTCCCTTCACCTCTATCACGATAAAAGCCTACAAAGTATAGACTGGAAATACGCACTGCTAAGCGGGGGATACACGCAATAAATAAAAATAACACTGTTAAGCTATGGGATACCAATACCATTAGGAAACGTGACCTTACCTTGAATGTACCTGAAATTATTTCCGGTGATCACCGCCCAGCCCCACCAGGTCTCCTGATTGTAGGATGACAAGCAGAACAAATCATTATAAATAACATTCCTCTCTGAGTATAGATTTATGTTCATGGTTCCACAAAGCTTTAGTCGGAGCGAGATTCTGTATCTATCGTGCAATACTTGTGTATCTTTATCGTAGAAACGTTTCGCCAACCAGTAGCTTCCTCAGTGTTGCAGCAGTGTCTCAATCATCAACTTGTCCATTCTCTGAGCTATTTATCCATGAGAGGTTTCATTTACATTACTTGATACCTTGATCAGCCAATATTGGTGCTAGCTACTCACAGTCCAACAAACCCCACAGCCTGGCTGATCAGCAACGATTTACAACATTCTGCCAAGCTTCTTCTTGATGGTATATAACATTACAGTATATCTGAAGTCTTGGACTCTTGCTACGTCTGTGCATTTTTTCCTCCACCTGTTTTTCACTACGGGTATTTTTACACCGCCCACCGAGCCTCCCACTCTAGTAAGGATTTATTTTAGTATGCAGATTTGGAACCGGTTTCTTAGTATCGTCCATGTACAAACTGTTTATAGATTTTGCTTGCGTTCCTGGGAGTACAGTTTGAGGAATCCGAGGAGATATTTTTGCACCGTTTACCGTGCCACCAGCTCTTGTAAACAGTTATCTTCAGTGTGCAGATTAGGAATTATTCTCTCTAGTACTATTTCAGGGGGAAATTATAAAATATATTTCTCTCCTGCATACCATGTCTTACGAGATTTTAGGAGTTTCCAATAGTTTAGGTTTTAGAATAGACAGCAGTGAAAAGCTCTCTATATTCTCCAGACTTGCAGTTCCACCTGTCTTAGTTTTTTTTTGTCGAGTTTTATCAAAAGGTAACATATCTCTAAAGCGAAATACTATCACAATAAAAGCTTGCTCTGTCTTTGTCTTTTTAGTTTTAATTGGGCCGTTTAGGTATCATAATTCCAGGTATCTACGATATACACTGTATCAACACCAACACATGTGGAAGATTAGGCAAAATATATACACAACCATTAGAAATTTATATACTGTAAAATTCCCGCAACTTTCTTCCCTTCACACACGAAAACTGTAGCTCGCATAAACCAAAGGGACCTGGTTTCGATGTCATGCCGGACTGAGACATATGGGAAAAGTCTCCATGAAGCCGCTTCTCATATTCGCCTTGCAGAAAATAGTTATCTGGATGTCGATCAACTACTGGGGGTGATATCCCGTGGGACAATAACAAACCTTCCAAAGTGTTAGGCTTTGAAATGAGCTGAAGCAGAATAGCAGCTCTTATCCTAGAAATTCATCGTCCAGAGTGGAAGGCTAAGACTCGCTGGCTGGATAGTTGTTATTCCCCCCGTCCTCACATTCCTTTCACATACACAGACGAAGAAGATATTGAAAGAACGGGGCGTAACAAAAGCCAGGGTGCCTGACAATGTATTCACGTGGGTATTGAAACAACACAACCATGGAGTCTACGGTGGACATTTTAACATGTCTACTTGTAGACTACCTGTAGTCTATTCTCAGGACCACTGGCTCCCCTCGGCCAGGTCCCTGACCAGGCCGGGCTCCGGGAGTAGAAAGACTCTCGAAACTCAAAGGTATACATAAAGGTAAAGGCTAAAGATGCCACACTAACTGGAAATGACTTATACTAATTGGGAAGCTCTAAACCCGAGGGCAATACAGCACTTGAGGAATGGGAGGTAATCAAATTTTATACAAGGAGAGGGAAGCTTCATTTCCTTGTATCAAGATCCCTTCACCAGCATCAAGGCAGGGAAAACTCAGTAAGTGTAAAGGGACCAAGACTTTTCAGGGTCTTCCATTCATACATAAAAGAGATTACCAACAGACCTCTGGCTGTCTTTAAGAGAGAAGTGAAGAAGGTTATCATGTTAGTCCCTGCTTAGCCAGCCTGTGGTGTTGATGTTAAACTTCGTGCAGCTAGCACCAATAACCTAGTAAACACAGGCAGAGAGGACAGACAGGAGGCGCTGTCTTCATCTTCAAAGTACTTCTTAAGCAATAGGCTCATTTAACCCCTTTCATCACTGCGCTATAACTGACCTGGTAGTCAACCTGGTCCCCTGACCGGGATGTGAGGGTACAACCCTAGATCCAGGTCACAGGCATGTTACAGATAGCCGATATCACTGACTTGCATCCTGTTGAAAACAGTGGAGATTGTGAGGAATGCAGAGGGGCAAATGGAGAGGAGTTTTATCAATGAAAACCAACACGAATTCGGGGTGGCTGGCTGTGGTGCCAACGGTGAACTGGGCTACTAGCGACACTAAAAATTATTGATCAGGTCATGAATATGACGATGGGACGATGACTACCGAAGTCGACTACATGCAAATATCGTCTTGCAAAACTGCTGGAGTTCTACATCACTATAAATATTGTTGTTGCTGAACAATGCCAATATCAATGGACGAGATCAAGAGAACTCCGGAGGAATACAGACTGAAAAATTGACAACGTCGACTTAAGAGTGAATATCCCACTGAGCACTTCTCCAGGTGAACCCAGGAACACACCAACTGTATAATTTAGGTTGCACATGCGAGGTTAGCGAATCTCAGGAAGCTCAATAAAGAAGCCTTCAGAAATGTGCACATTATATGCCAGGTCCATCTTAAAATATGCAGCACCTGGGTGGAGTCCCTCCCCTTGCGATTATCATTCGTAAGAATGAAAAACAACACAGGTTTACAACCAGACTAATTTCAGAGCTGAGGAAGAATAAAAAGGCACAATACCGTGACTGGAGCAACACAAATAACCCGCACGTAAGAGAAAAACTAGTGTGACTAGTTAATGGTCACAAGTTGGATAGAAACGTGGTCATAAGTTTGTGTGTGTAGGTTATTTGTGCCGCGCTGAGGACAGTCCTTAAGTGAATATGACTTGACCTGACTGGGTTGGATCACTGGCTTAAGCCGGTGGGAAACTTGGACCTGCCTCGCATGGGCCAGTAGGCCTGTTGCAGTGTTCCTTCTTTCTTATGTTCTTATTAAACCCATAGGAGTCATACAGAGCCTCGGGGAATGGAAGGCATTCAGGCTTGAATAAAGGAATTGGAGCATTGGTCCGATTCCTTAGATCAACAATCCCTCACCAACATCAAGGAACCTTCTTTGAAAAGCTAAATTGAGGAGACTGACATAATCCAGTGAGAGAGAACTGTGGCATAGAAGATACCCCAGAGAAGTTGATAGGGAACGCAGAATGACAAGTGTGGACCAGAAACAATTGGCATAAAAACTAAAAATAATATTAATAGTTAATTTAGCTGGTAGGGTAGAAAGTGTTTCAGTCACAGGATAGAAGGTTGAATGAACTGATGCGCAAGTGGTGGAGGTAAAAACTGTACAAGTAGTTATTTCTGTCGAAAGAATTTAAAGAGGCGGGGCTAGGAACCATGGCTCGATCCTGACAAACACTAACATGTGCGCACACAGTTACTCCATCGTTCAGAGGCGGGTGTGAGGGACCTCAGACACACAGGAGATGTGTTGAGCTTAAGGTAAAATTTATTACCTTTCATGGGAATGGGAGGCAACTAGGTTCTAAGGAAAGGAAGGTAAGGTTCAGTTCCTTGAATCAAGAGTCCCTCATCGTCATCTAGGACCCTTTCCTGAGGGGCTTCAGGTTGAAAAAAAAACTGAAAAGTATTTGCTAGGTAGACTGTGCTTGTATCCGGCTGGGTAACACGGGAAATGCCTTACTCATTATCCCTGACTCCAGTCCACAAACACGTACGTTTTCTCTCTACCTCCCTCTTATATACCATTCACTGAACGGGTGTGGATTGAAGTTGGGAAGCAGGTCCCAACACTAGTAGTCCAGTGTGCTATCCTCTGTATCATGCTGGCCTAATATGATTCATCTAACAAGGTATATTTTTTTTATACACTAGAGGATTCCATAGGTCCCACTCCCTACATTCTAAGTTTTTACCCACAAATCCCACACCAGCATGATTGTGGCGTACTCTAGCTCAAGTCCCCTTGTTTCTAATCTATTTAAACAAAATTAGAGGTAGACGGTAATTAGTCCTCAGACAGTCTCCATATAAACGAAATTTTGCTATCAACCTTTCCATGTGTGTACTCTCTCTCTCTCTCTCTCTCTCAGAACTTATCAGTATAGTGAGGGATGGCGTAAAGAACGGTAATTCCTTTAGGTTAAGCTACGATAACAAGCGGAAGTCCATTGATCAACTCTTGAAAACTCCACCTGTAAGTTACTCAAGACTTAAGTTATTTAATCTCACCCTCAAGATCTCAGCCATAAATTATATTCCCGGGAAGCGGTAAACTCGTAGGGGGCATCTGGGGACGTACTTCCACCCCATCATCAAAGAAACTTTGATAACTTAAAAAAAAAAAAAAAAAAAAAAAAAAAAAGAGAGAGAGAGAGAGATCAGTGATAGCATACAAATAGCTTTTAATATACATTTATCACATGGGTCATCTCCCACCAAGGTAGTGACCCAAAGATGGTAAAACATTCACCATTGTTCATTCAACAGCTGTCTTGCCTAAAGTGCTCAAACATCAAAATTCGAACGACACTGAACTGCGAAACCAAAATCCATTATTATTATTATTATTATTATTATTATTATTATTATTATTATTATTATTATTGGTAGTAGTAGTAGTAGTAATATATTGTATTATATTCATAAGGAAGGGTTAAACCGTTAGGGTCAAACAGCGCTCGAGTCATAGGCCTCAATTAAATCAGATCTGAGTGACTGTTACATCCAGTGTAAGAAACACCAGTGTTGCTGGAATGTTACATCCAGTGTAAGAAACACCAGTGTTGCTGGAATGTTACATCCAGTGTAAGAAACACCAGTGTTGCTGGAATGTTACACCCAGTGTAAGAAACACCAGTGTTGCTGGAATGTTACATCCAGTGTAAGAAACACCAGTATTGCTGGAATGTTACACCCAGTGTAAGAAACACCAGTGTTGCTGGAATGTTACACCCAGTGTAAGAAACACCAGTGTTGCTGGAATGTTACACCCAGTGTAAGAAACACAGTTGTTCGTGCATGAAACTCCATTTCCTACTGGAAGTATTCAAGTGTTGGGTAAACGGCGTCCTTGTATCTAATGTTCATTAAAAAAGTCATAAAACCTAGGTAATTAGAGCTTATTTAATCCTGAGCTTTGGTATTAAAAATCTCAGATACCGTAACATCCAATTTTCATTGTGGGGGAGCGCTAAACCTGTAGGGATTATATAGCGCCTGTGCGGGGGGGAGGGGACTGGAAGGTATTCTGGCTCAGTTCGGGAAACTGGAGCACAGATCCAATTCCCTAGATGAAGAGCCCCTCACCAGCGTCAAGGAGCCTCCTAGGAGGGGCCGTAGCGTCCAAGTACTGGTTGTTTTACCAGATTAATGTAAATAACGAACAGTGAGTACGATTCAATAAACTGTGAACATTAAACACCATTCACTGAACGAGCTTCTGCATTCGGCACCCTTCAACGAGCTTCAACATTCACCCCAGTTCATTCTGCGAGCTTGATCATCCAGCACCATTCATTCAACGACTTCGAATATTTATTTAACGGCCTTGAACATTCAGTACCATTCGTTCAACGAGCTTGTACATTCGCCACCATTCATTTAACGAGTTCGATGGGGATGAACGGTATGGGAATGGGTGGAGAGGAGAGGGGATTGCTGGGTAGGTAGTGTAAGTTTTCTTTTTTTCAATAGGTGGGAGATAGTATTAGGTAAGGAAGATTTATTAAAATGGGAAGGGAGGACTCGTGGAGCGGGGCCCTGGAATTACAAGACCAGGTACACCGGACATGCCTTCTCATCTCAGGTACAAGGTGAAGAACTCGGGTTTATTCTGTACGGAAATAATTCCAAGACGACGCTGAGGAATAAAGCAAATGAGCGACATCTGTATAACTTCTCTGACGAGAAGGTTCGCGTGCACACCAGGCTGAAAAAGTCTGCTGGACAGGCGAAACATGTCAGTGAAGTTATTTAGGTGATGCATGTGTCTTATTCATCACCTTACCGGTATTGTGTACCATTAATGTAATGGAGAGACAACGCTGTGAACAGTCAGGTTTAAATAAGGTACAACTATGGTAGTGAGGGCATTCAGCGACCTAGCGAGACACTGACGAACAGTACCATTTAAACTAAATATAACCATGACAGCGAAGGAATTTAGTGACCTTTACACTGCCCCTACTCACGCTTTTCTAACCTTATACTTCAGGCTCTAATCTTTTTTCGGTAGCATTCTAGGCTCTCTCTCCATTCCTTAATCCTCCTCTTTTTTTTTTCTCTCCCTTCCTCAGCTTCTCTATCTCTCACTCTCTTCCTCCACCTCTCTCTCTCTCACTAATACACACACACACACACACAAGGTAGGCAGACGTTGACAGGGGGATTACACAGCTGACGCAGGTTCAGTAAAGTGTTCTTACATGTACTGGCTGGCTGGTGTCACCAACTTATTGTAAAACTCTTAATGGTAGCCGGCGCTGTGTGTACTCGCCTACATGTGGTTGCAGGTGTCGATTCTTAGCTCCTGGCCCTGCCTCTCAACTTGACGTTTGCTAGATTTACTTCTCGCCTCGTGGGCCTTATCGTACCTATACCTGGAGAGAGTTTCTGGGATCAACGCCCCCGGGGCCCGGTCCGTGATCAAGCTTCCTGGTGGATATTTTTAAAACTATGTATAGGGTCTGCCTCCCCTTATTCGTCGAGGTCATTCCACTTCCTGACCATCCTTAAACTGAAGAAATACTTCCCGACTTCAATGATTCATGTGTTCCCAAAGTACTTGTTTCCCGCCTCTTAAACAGTCTATCCTTGTAGTCTTGACAATTCATCTGATACTGTTTTGTTTATGGGGCGAGACGGGGGAGGGGGGATGGGGAGGGATATTTCCATCATAACCAATCTAATCACAGTCCAATCCAATCAGAATCAGATTGTTCGTTCTCAACATAACCACGGTCAACCTAATTATCCCCCCCCCCAAAAAAAAAGCTCACTATCCGCCTCGTGGGGTATTCACATCTTTTGTTGATGGCTTCCAGATCCACCCGCGGGATGGATCACTCCAGTTCTTCCTTTACACACTCCCTCCACCGATAATTAAGGCGGGGCTGTGTGTACCTGTGTTAATTAACCAAGACGCTCACCTGCTCCTCACCCTCATGGACGGTGCCTTGATGCTACTGAAGGGCTCTTGATCCAAGGAATTTTACAGTTACCCCTCTCCTTCCTTGGTTCAAACCTGGTAGCCTCAAAAAGTAATAACTATAAAAGTAATAACAATAATAATAATAAACTAGTGGGAAAGAGCTGGGTATCTTTACCGAGACGTTTCGCTTGTTCATCAGATTTCTTTAGTCGAAATACAGGAGTGACATATTACTGTACCGTATATCATAACAACAATGTCCTTCGCCAAACTGGGGAAGTGGGAATCTATGTGGAATCATTGTCAGCCTATCATGGAGTCCTTAACCTGGTTTTCAATGGATAGGGATATACACTGTATATATTTTCTCAAAGTTGCCAGATAATGACACAAGGTATTAATGGCACCCTTCATCACATTCTCGCACCACCAGTGAGATTCATGCATATCTGAACGCTTCCTGGTGCAGCACACTCACCGCACTGCCTGACGTGTCGTGGCCGCTATTCCACCTGCTTATTTGTCGGTAAATTACACCTATTTATGGGTTTATGTAGCCTACTGTAACCCAATTTAAAAGAAAGAGTAATTTTAAGTTTACTTTGAACGTTAAGTAATCTCCCCACCCACCTGTTGTCGCTGGAGGGGAGGGTTATGGCCTCCGCGGCCCGGTCTGAGACTGGGTCCTCCCGGTTGATGGGATACTAGTATGCTATAAATTAAACTACCCAGATACCAACTCTCAGCCCAGCATTCTCTCTCGTGACACAGGCCGGGGCTTCGATCCAAAGTCGTTTAAAAAACACATTGAAGTTAATATATATTAAAATTTTACTTAGCTAATCAGCTTAAAAATGATTAGGTTTCATAACATTTCCCAGAGGTCTCTGCAGGCACCCCTGGGTACCCTGGAAATTATAAAATTGCCGACTCACACTAAAATAAACTCTGATCTGGAGTAGTGTAGCATGTCTGGTACCAATACTGGGATAATGTAGCATGCCTGGTACCAATACCGGGATACTGTAGCATGCTTAGTACCAATACTGGGATAATGCAGCATGGTTTAGAAAAACACGTAAGCAAACACTTGGACATACTTATTAGAAAACGTTTCGGTCTTGGAACCTGAATCACGTCTAACATACAGAGGTTGAAAGACTATATATAGGCGGAGAGAGATGCGAGTGACGCATGGTGACCTGAAGAATTCCTAGTAGGGAGTCGGTAGTATATTTTGCCTGGTACTGTGGTTAATGTACCATGATTGGTACTGTGGTTACTGTCACGACTGGTACTGTGGTTAATGTATCACGAACACCCTCTAAGTAGACTGGTAGTGTGGGTAATGTATTATGACTGGTACTGAGGGTAACGTATAACTGGTACTTATGCTTACCACTGATACTGGGTTGTGTATCATGCCTGGCACTGGTACTAGGTCAGTATCATGCTTGGTACTCTAAGCATTGTATGGTGCCTGGTACTGGGGGTAGCGTATCGTGCCTGATACTGGAGGTAGCGTATCGTGCCTGATACTGGGGGTAGCGTATCGTGCCTGATACTGGGGGTAGCGTATCGTGCCTGATACTGGGGGTAGCGTATCGTGCCTGGTACGCTAGGCAGTGCATGGTGCCTGGCAGTCTAGGCAGTGCATCGTGCCTGGCACTCTAGGCAATGCATCGTGCCTGGCAACTTGGCAATGCATCGTGCCTGGTACTCCCGGCAATGCATCGTGCCTGGTACTCCCGGCAACGCATCGTGCCGGGTACTCCTGGCAACGCATCGTGCCGGGTACTCCTGGCAACGCATCGTGCCGGGTACTCCTGCAACGCATCGTGCCGGGTACTCCTGGCAACGCATCGTGCCGGGTACTCCTGGCAACGCATCGTGCCGGGTACTCCTGGCAACGCATCGTGCCGGGTACTCCTGGCAACGCATCGTGCCGGGTACTCCTGGCAACGCATCGTGCCGGGTACTCCTGGCAACGCATCGTGCCGGGTACTCCTGGCAACGCATCGTGCCGGGTACTCCAGGCAATGCATCGTGCCGGGTACTCCAGGCAATGCATCGTGCCGGGTACTCCTGGCAATGCATCGTGCCGGGTACTCCTGGCAATGCATCGTGCCTGGTACTCCTGGCAATGCATCGTGCCTGGTACTCCTGGCAATGCATCGTGCCTGGTACTCCTGGCAATCCATCGTGCCTGGTACTCCTGGCAATGCATCGTGCCTGGTACTCCTGGCAATGCATCGTGCCTGGTACTCCTGGCAATGCATCGTGCCTGGTACTCCTGGCAATGCATCGTGCCTGGTACTCCTGGCAATGCATCGTGCCTGGTACTCCTGGCAATGCATCGTGCCTGGTACTCCTGGCAATGCATCGTGCCTGGTACTCCTGGCAATGCATCGTGCCTGGTACTACTGGCAATGCATCATGCCGGGTACTCTAGGCAATGCATCATGCCGGGTACTCTAGGCAATGCATCATGCCGGGTACTCTGGGCAATGCATCATGCTTGGTACTCTGGGCAATGCATCATGCCGGG
This sequence comes from Cherax quadricarinatus, assembly GCF_026875155.1. Classification (NCBI taxonomy): domain Eukaryota; kingdom Metazoa; phylum Arthropoda; class Malacostraca; order Decapoda; family Parastacidae; genus Cherax; species Cherax quadricarinatus. Next base: position 62,388,239 of record NC_069412.1, on the reverse strand, counting down.
TACTCTTGGCAATGCATCATGCCGGGTACTCTAGGCAATGCATCATGCCGGGTACTCTAGGCAATGCATCATGCCTGGTACTCTTGGCAATGCATAATGCCGGGTACTCTTGGCAATGCATAATGCCGGGTACTCTTGGCAATGCATAATGCCGGGTACTCTAGGCAATGCATCATGCCTGGTACTCTTGGCAATGCATAATGCCGGGTACTCTAGGCAATGCATCATGCCGGGTACTCTAGGCAATGCATAATGCCGGGTACTCTTGGCAATGCATAATGCCGGGTACTCTAGGCAATGCATCATGCCGGGTACTCTAGGCAATGCATCATGCCGGGTACTCTGGGCAATGTATCATGCCGGGTACTCTTGGCAATGCATCATGCCGGGTACTCTAGGCAATGCATCATGCCTGGTACTCTAGGCAATGCATCATGCCGGGTACTCTAGGCAATGCATCATGCCGGGTACTCTAGGCAATGCATCATGCCGGGTACTCTAGGCAATGCATCGTGCCTGGTACTCCTGGCAATGCATCGTGCCTGGTACTCCTGGCAATGCATCGTGCCTGGTACTCCTGGCAATGCATCGTGCCTGGTACTCCTGGCAATGCATCATGCCTGGTACTCCTGGCAATGCATCATGCCGGGTACTCCTGGCAATGCATCGTGCCTGGTACTCCTGGCAATGCATCGTGCCTGGTACTCCTGGCAATGCATCGTGCCTGGTACTCCTGGCAATGCATCGTGCCTGGTACTCCTGGCAATGCATCGTGCCTGGTACTCCTGGCAATGCATCGTGCCTGGTACTACTGGCAATGCATCATGCCGGGTACTCTAGGCAATGCACCATGCCTGGTACTCTAGGCAATGCATCATGCCGGGTACTCTAGGCAATGCATCATGCTGGGTACTCTTGGCAATGCATCATGCCGGGTACTCTAGGCAATGCATCATGCCTGGTACTCTAGGCAATGCATCATGCCGGGTACTCTTGGCAATGCATCATGCTGGGTACTCTTGGCAATGCATCATGCCGGGTACTCTAGGCAATGCATCATGCCGGGTACTCTAGGCAATGCATCATGCCGGGTACTCTAGGCAATGAGTCATGCCTGGTACTCTAGGCAATGTATCATGCCTAGTACTCTAGGCAATGCATCATGCCTGGTACTCTTGGCAATGCATAATGCCTGGTACTCTAGGCAATGTATCATGCCTAGTACTCTAGGCAATGCATCATGCCGGGTACTCTAGGCAATGCATCATGCCTGGTACTCTAGGCAATGTATTATGCCTAGTACTCTAGGCAATGCATCATGCCTGGTACTCTAGGCAGTGGATCATGCCTGGTCCTGTAGGCAGTATATCATGCCTGGTATTGTAGGCAGTGTATCGTGCCTGGTACTGGGGTAGGGTATTGTAGGTAGTGTATCGTGCCTGGTACTGGGCTAGGGTATTGTAGGCAGTGCATCGTGCCTGGTACTGGGCTAGGGTATTGTAGGCAGTGTATCGTGCCTGGTACTGGGGTAAGGCATTGTAGGCAGTGTATCGTGCCTGGTACTGGGGTAGGGTATTGTAGGCAGTGTATCGTGCCTGGTACTGGGGTAGGGTATTGTAGGCAGTGTATCGTGCCTGGTACTGGGGTAGGGTATTGTAGGCAGTGTATCGTGCCTGGTACTGGGGTAGGGTATTGTAGGCAGTGCATCGTGCCTGGTACTGGGTAGGTATTGTAGCAGTGTATCGTGCCTGGTACTGGGTAGGTATTGTAGGCAGTGTATCGTGCCTGGTACTGGCTAGGGTATGTAGGCAGTGTATCGTGCCTGGTACTGGGGTAGGGTATTGTAGGCAGTGTATCGTGCCTGGTACTGGGGTAGGGTATTGTAGGCAGTGTATCGTGCCTGAAACTGGGGTAGGGTATTGTAGGCAGTGTATCGTGCCTGGTACTGGGGTAGGGTATTGTAGGCAGTGTATCGTGCCTGGTACTGGGGTAGGGTATTGTAGGCAGTGTATGGTGCCTGGTACTGGGGTAGGGTATTGTAGGCAGTGTATCGTGCCTGAAACTGGGGTAGGGTATTGTAGGCAGTGTATCGTGCCTGGTACTGGGGTTACCTGGAGGTTATTCCGGGGATCAACGCCCCCGCGGCCCGGTCCATGACCAGGCCTCCCGATGGATCAGGGCCTGATCAACTAGGCTGTTACTGCTGGCCGCACGCAGTCCGACGTACGAGCCACAGCCCGGCTGATCCAGCACTGACTTTAGGTATCTGTCCAGCTCTCTCTTGAAGGCAGCCAGGGGTTTATTGGCAATTCCCCTAATGCTTGATGGGAGGCTGTTGAACAGTTTTGGGCCCCGGACACTTATGGTGTTTTCTCTTAGTGTACCAATGGCGCCCCCACTTTTTATTGGGGGCATTTTGCATCGCCTGCCCAGTCTTTTACTTTCGTAGGGAGTGATTTCTGTGTGCAGATTTGGGACCATTCCTTCCAAGATTTTCCAAGTGTAGATTATGATATATCTCTCCCTCCTGCGTTCCAACGAGTACAAGTACAAGTACGAGTACAAGGGGTAGGGTATTGTATGCAGTGTATCGTGCCTGGTACTGGGGTAAGGTATTGTAGGCAGTGTATCGTGCCTGGTACTGGGGTAGGGTATTGTAGGCAGTGTATGGTGCCTGGTACTGGGGTAGGGTATTGTAGGCAGTGTATGGTGCCTGGTACTGGGGTAGGGTATTGTAGGCAGTGTATCGTGCCTGGTACTGGGGTAGGGTATTGTAGGCAGTGTATCGTGCCTGGTACTGGGGTAGGGTACTGTAGGCAGTGTATCGTGCCTGGTACTGGGGTAGGGTACTGCAGACAATGTATCATGCCTAGTACTGGTACTGGGGTAGGGTACTGCAGACAATGTATCATGCCTAGTACTGGGGTAGGGTACTGCAGACAATGTATCATGCCTAGTACTGGGGTAGGGTACTGCAGACAATGTATCATGCCTAGTACTGGTACTGGAGTAGGGTACTGCAGACAATGTACCATGCATAGTACTGGGGTAGGGTACTGCAGACAATGTATCATGCCTAGTACTGGTACTGGGGTAGGGTACTGCAGACAATGTATCATGCATAGTACTGGTACTGGGGTAGGGTACTGCAGACAATGTATCATGCCTAGTACTGGTACTGGGGCAGGGTACTGCAGACAATGTATCATGCCTAGTACTGGTACTGGGGCAGGGTACTGCAGACAATGTATCATGCCTAGTACTGGTACTGGGGTAGGGTACTGCAGACAATGTATCATGCCTAGTACTGGTACTGGGTAGGGTACTGCAGACAATGTATCATGCCTAGTACTGGTACTGGGGTAGGGTACTGCAGACAATGTATCATGCCTAGTACTGGTACTGGGGTAGGGTACTGCAGACAATGTATCATGCCTAGTACTGGGGTAGGGTACTGCAGACAATGTATCATGCCTAGTACTGGTACTGGGGTAGGGTACTGCAGACAATGTATCATGCCTAGTACTGGTACTGGGGTAGGGTACTGCAGACAATGTATCATGCCTAGTACTGGTACTGGGGTAGGGTACTGCAGACAATGTATCATGCCTAGTACAGGTACTGGGGTAGGGTACTGCAGACAATGTATCATGCCTAGTACTGGTACTGGGGTAGGGTACTGCAGACAATGTATCATGCCTAGTACAGGTACTGGGGTAGGGTACTGCAGACAATGTATCATGCCTAGTACTGGTACTGGGGTAGGGTACTGCAGACAATGTATCATGCCTAGTACAGGTACTGGGGTAGGGTACTGCAGACAATGTATCATGCCTAGTACTGGTACTGGGTAGGTACTGCAACAATGTATCATGCCTAGTACTGGTACTGGGGTAGGGTACTGCAGACAATGTATCATGCCTAGTACAGGTACTGGGGTAGGGTACTGCAGACAATGTATCATGCCTAGTACTGGTATGGGGGTAGGGTACTGCAGACAATGTATCATGCCTAGTACAGGTACTGGGGTAGGGTACTGCAGACAATGTATCATGCCTAGTACTGGTACTGGAGTAGGGTACTGCAGACAATGTATCATGCCTAGTACTGGTACTGGGGTAGGGTACTGCAGACAATGTATCATGCCTAGTACAGGTACTGGGGTAGGGTACTGCAGACAATGTATCATGCCTAGTACTGGTACTGGGGTAGGGTAGTATGACTGATACCTAACCAAACCTGCTTACGAATCCCACAACACAATCACTACTTGCCTACCCACCCATCGCCACTAATGCTCCTAAAAAGGCACGCTAAGGTATATATATAAACTTTAAATTTATTTAGAGGAGGATGTAAGGGGACGAAGGCAGCCCTCAAAACGATCATCTCACCGTCTACTGCTTGAGCGCTAGCCACAAACTTAAAACTTTTGGGAATGCAGCCGGGGGTCTCTTGACTACGCCCTCCTACCTTGTGCTGCGAGACGGGCCCTATCAAGGCTATACATCCGATGATCAGGTAAATCCTCATGGTGGCGTCGGTGATATGGATAAAAAAGCAATACTTTGTGTGGCAGTAATCCAGAGAAGGTCGCGGTACGTCCTCACACCATCACTTCCAAACGTGCACTGGCTAAACATTCAACCCACGCATGCGCAACTGCCCGGCTTAGTGTGGCGGGGAAGAAAAAAAAGTGGTGGGGGAAAATGAGGGGGATACGAACGCTTTCCAACCTTCCATAACTACATTCATTTTTGCTCCTTCTCGAGCACAAGACATCTTTTAAATCTCGTATTTCAACCTCCCTCCCTCCCTCATGCGTCAGCGCTATAGAAATTCTAATTAACTTCGTTGGTTCGGATTAGACAAAAGCGACTGTCTGTCTACACATTTTAATGTTTAGAAGTGGTAGTGGGGGTGATGAGGGTGGTAGATATGGAGATGATGGTGGGAGTAGATATTATGGAGATGATGGTGGGAGTAGATATTATGGAGATGATGGTGGGAGTAAATATTATGGAGATGATGGCAGTGGTGGCTGATGTGGATATAATAATGGTAGTAATGTCGAAATGGTGATGGAAGATATTGTGGAAATGGTAGTAGTGGCTTTGGATGCTGTGGAGATGGAAATGATGGAGGAGTTGAAGGCAGTGAAAGCAGTAATGAGGGAAGAGGTAGGGGTGATAGTGGGACAGTTGTGGTGGGATGGACGGTCACCGTGCCAAGACACTTCCACCACACTACTTGATCCATCATTTTTTCCGGGAATCCTAGAGTGGCTTTATCTTATTGTGGCTTATCCTAGTGTAGATTATCATAGTGTGGCTTTCTACTAGCCTAACAACCATCCCTTTGAAACCTGAATCCCGTGCCTGTGCTGTTTATGCTCTCTGTGGACATCAGATCTCATTCATATGTATGTATGTATGTATGTATGTATGTATGCATGCATGAATGCATGTATATAATAATGGATAACCATAAAGAAAGGCATAAGAAAAGCTTAAAGCCATTAAATATCCTTCCTGGTTATTAGTTGTCAATCTTACACGACTATCGTGATTAATATACATTCATATGTATATGTGTAAATGTATTTTAAACATGCATGTTTCATTAAAATTTATTATATCACGTGAGCTCATTTGAATACGTATTCGTGCATGCGAACTTGTGACGCTTCGAAGTTTTTTTTTCATTTGTGCAAATGTGTATGCATAATTCTTATATATATATATATATATAATATATATATATAATATATATATATATATATAATATATATATATAATATAATATATACTATAATAATAATATCATACATACATACATACATCAATATGAATGAGATCACAGCATCCAAAGCCAGTACTACCATTTCCACAATATCTACCATCACCATTTCGATATTACTACCATTATTATATCCACATCAGCCACCACTACCATCACAACATCAACCACTGCCATCATTTCCATATCTTCTCCCACCATCATCTCCATAATATCTTCTCCCATCATCATCTCCATAATATCTTCTCCCATCATCATCTCCATAATATCTTCTCCCACCATCATCTCCATATCTACCACCCTCACTAGGATAAAAAACAAAAAACAAAAAAAACTCGTCTAGTAGCTGTATGACCCTTGTGGGTTTAGTGATTAGTTTTTATAATCATAATAATGCTCTAGCAGTAAATAGGTAATGCAAGCAGAGATAGAAAAGGTCTTGCAGTAGTCATTAACAATGACAAAGAGCACAAGGTACGTCAGAAAACAAAGAAAACAAAGTTAGATATCAGGCTAGTGAAGGCTTGACCAGCGTCTGGGGATTGAGAGGTAAGCAAATGTAATCCCACGAAAGAAAGGTAGCCTCAGTTATGTGGATGAAGATCCATTTGTGAACATCAAGGCAGGATAAAACTTTATAACCAATACTGACCTTGAATAAGTGTACAATGCCACCTCCAAACTACCTATATGAGAAGCTACCTGGAAAGAGCTCAGGTAAGATTATCACTATTATTATTTCTAGTGTAAATAATCATTCAGGAATTATATGAGCTATGCGGGTTTAACGTCTGTTTTCTTAATGTAATAATAATAATAATAATAATAATAAAACTACGGTAAGGGTGAGGTTAGAACCCATGGCAAGTGAGTCGTAAAACTTAATCGCGTTATTACGATTTCGTGCATAATAATAATAATATTCAGAAATAAACCATGTCAAGAAATGACTAAAAAAAAAAATTAAATTTTCTCTAATTAAGCAAACACCGAGAAATCAAATTAAAATCTTTAAAATATTGAATATATTTGAAAAACTCAAACCAGACGAGTGATTTTTAATGAAAGGCTATTTTTAGTAAAGTGCAATAAAGGACAGCAGGTGTAACAGGCTGATAAAATGTCTCTGCTTGTAAATTCATAGAAAACTGGAACACATCACATCTGGATGCTGAAAACCCAAGCATAATTATGCACTGTAGACATTTAGAAACAGATGGATAAACATTTTGAGAATATCCCTGGGAGTGTTTTGTTCTTCAGGTTGGTTGGTTAATTGGGCTTAAAGCCTATGGACTACACGAGGGTCGTTGAAGTCTATGGACTACACGAGGGTCGTTGAAGTCTATGGACTACACGAGGGTCGTTGAAGTCTATGGACTACACGAGGGTCGTTGAAGTCTATGGACTACACGAGGGTCGTTGAAGTCTATGGACTACACGAGGGTCGTTGAAGTCTAGACTACACGAGGGTCGTTGAAGTCTATGGACTACACGAGGGTCGTTGAAGTCTATGGACTACACGAGGGTCGTTGAAGTCTATGGACTACACAAAGCTCATTAAGGCAACATACCATCTTTTCACCAATAAATAATACTTTAACCCATTAAAAGGATTAAAGTAAACTCTGTACATAAAGTACACATTGAGAGACATACATCAAGGTGCATAATATCCTATTCAGTTTTGATTTAATGTAAGATCAAAGGTCAACATCTCTCTCCTATATGTATATAGTTAATGTATTTATGTTAATTTCCTTCCCATTAGTAGCAGGACTGACTGATGGCTGGTCACTTCCCGATATATTTTAGAATTATACTATTTTACAGAAGATAAACATTCACGACTGTAATAATAACCAGATTCAGAGGTCGTAACATTACATTTGCATCACAATATATACGTAAATCCTAACCATCCACATTTTGAGTTATAAAATAAATCGTTAATGCTAAATTAATGAAAAAAATTAGTAGCAGTTATAATAGTTGCGGAAAACTTATCGTCAACATTAATTCTTTTTGAAAAATTTCTACGCAAGATTTCTAAATTCGTACAACAAAAGCTTAGCCAAAACATTTTTTATTCCTGAGAAGACATTGTTGCAGGATTTTCAACACGGACTAGTGTTAGGCGCTTTCATCTTTTTACTTGCTGGTAGTATGAACCTGACCTAGCCAAACTAAACTTAAATTAACCCAACATAAATAAAGAGAATAGAAAAAATGAACGTGTTAACAAATTGACGTTGGATATCACGTCCAAAATTAACGTACTAAAATTAAGACAAGTTGTAGTAGCACATGCTGTAATAGTTTAGTTTCCTCAGTAGATGTAAATTGTAAGTTCGTGTTTTTCTCAATTTTCTTTTATTCCCATTTCTCTCGTCCTTTCTCTCTCTCTACTCCTTCGCCTCCTCCTCCTCTCACGTCACTGTCATTTCTAATTTAACTTAAGGATAGTTACAGCCTTAAGATGGCTCTTGAATTAATTTTACCAAGTTGAGCCAGAGAGCAATTAATGTTGGACGAAAATTCGTCACCGAGGCCGACCGATGGTATTTGTTGGTAGTTATCCTTGTCTTTTGTCTCGCCAACTGGTCTTGCGTCTGCCCTAGGGGTCCGTGCCCGTAGCCTCTGCGTGTAGTATACCTGCCTCCCTGGTTGTCTGCAAATAGGGGTAAAACCCTTATAGGGTTTTACAAAGGTGGGAAACTGGAAATGGCATCTATGTATGGTGTGAACTCTGATATGGGACCCCTGTGGAGTGCGCCCTATAAGGCGTGATCTCTGAAATGGGTCCTCCGTGAGGTGCTGTCTGGGAGGTGTAGAAAGTGTGGTCAGGGAGGTCGGTCTAATCCATGGGTGGAATCACAGCTCCTACTCACGGTCACTCATCGAACTGCTCGCCACCACCATCACAACACATCCCAGTGAGGGGTAGATCTCAGGAGTTGCAGCACTTGGAATCTCCATCCACTCACATCCCCCCGGTAACCTTGGCCCATACCTCCCATGGTTTAGACACGACCCTCCTACACCTCTCCGTTCGTCCACTGCCAACTCTCCTATATTCTACCAAAACTTCCCTTCGTCAGGAGTTCCGTTCCTTCTCTCTTATCAATCTAGTGCCCTTCAACCCTATCATTCAAAGAGACCTGGTCAGATGTGCGGTGACCATCGCCCCAACAGGACGTGATGGTGCCCCGTGGCCAGGTGGTTAAGCTCTCGCTTCACACGGCGAGGGTCTAGGTTCGATTCCCAGCGAGGGTAGAAACATTGGGCATGTTTCTTTACACCGGTTGTGTATGTTCCCCATCAGTAAAATGGGTACCTGGGTGTTAGTCGATTGGTGTGGGCCGCATCCTGGGACAAAATGACCTAATTTGCCAGAAATGTTCTGCATAACAAGGGGCTTTCTATATAGTAGTATACCACTGACGTCAGCTACGCCTGTATACCTTGTACATATACTTGATAAAATAGAGATATTATTATTACTGCTGCTAGAGGTGATGGTGAAGCTGATGGGTGGGGGTTATCATGGAAGGGTACCTACCCTCCTGTGGCCTAGACTGTTCTACCAGGGTGAGCATCACGGACTGCGCCTTATAGGGACTATTTCAGACATCATACCTTATCCCAGTTCATTTCATGCAGGGGTGCTATATCCCTGTTCACTCCATACAGGGGTGCTATATCCCTGTTCACTCCATACAGGGGTGCTATATCCCTGTTCACTCCATACAGGGGTGCTATATCCCGGTTCACTCCATGCAGGGGTGCTATATCCTGGTTCACTCCATACAGGGGTGCTATATCCCGTTCCACTCCATGAGGGTGCATATCCAGTTCACTCTATACAGGGGTTTATATCCGTCACTCCATAAGGTGTGTTATTTCCATGCTTGCTGCCCTATGGGAAAACCCATACAGTTTTATCCGTACTGCCAGGCTAGCTGGTTACTCGCTTCAGTACCTACTCCTGCCAGGCTCACTCCATGGTTGCCTACTACCTGTCATGCCTCATTTTTAACTGCCGATCGCTGTGAGTTATCTATCGCTTCAAAGCTCATAGGCCTCGCTCAAGTTGCTCCAAGTGAACACCTCGTCAATCTACCTTATTTTAAGCACTGCTACCCAAACGTCCATTATTTCTATTCAACACAAGCCAATTATTATATTCATACCAGAAGTAACCCTCAGTATATATACACCGAAAGGTGTGAATTTATAAGTATATACACCAAGAGGTGTGTATTTCTGAATGTTCATACAGCGAGAGATGCAGATTTTTGTGTATCCTACACCAAGTGGTGTAACACTGCTTATATATACCTAGAGACGCATTGGGAAACGTTTCGGTCCTGGGACCTTGATAAAGTTCCAGGATCGAAGCGTTTTTTAGTAAATGTGTCCTAGTGTTTGCTCGAGTGTCTCAGCCGAGAGGTGTGTATCACCCAGTGTATACACCTCAAGAAGTGTGTATCCCAGTGTATACACGTCAAGAAGTGTGTATCCCTATGTATACACATAAAAAATATGTATCACAGTGTATATACATCAAGAAGTGTGTATCCCTGTGTATGCACATCAAAAAGTGTATATCCTGTGTATACACATCAAGAAGTGTGTATCCCTCGGTGTATATACAATATACATCGCGGTGTATAGGTAACATTCAGCCTCAGTGACCCTCGTGTAGATGATTGGCTTTAAACCTAATAATCCAATAAATAACACCGTGACTCTGGTAGTTTACTCTTTGTCTTGTGTTTAATTGAATCCAACATTTGCAACATGTTTATCCAAATATTTCTTAAAAGATTATGTTGTGTTTACGCTTACAATAATGGAGGACAATATGATCCAGTTTTCTATGATTCTGTAAGCGAAAAAGTCCTTACCACGTTTGTATTGCATTTTTTTTTCTCTAGCCTACGCGTTTAGTATGCAGTTAGCGTTGCCAAATCGCCTTGCATGTGAAATACCCTTGAGAGTATCAGATCTCTTGGTCTTTGGAGGAAGGGGGAGAGAGAGAGAGAGAGAGAGAGAGAGAGAGAGAGAGAGAGAGAGAGAGAGAGAGCGCTCCGCCAGCCAGGAGCAATCAGAAAGGATCAAGGTAAGGTAATATTCAAGCTTATTTCCCAGGAATTACCTTCTTTTCTAAGCTGGCGTTCGCATTATCCAGTTTTATACTACAAGCAGTAAATAGCTAGCTTTAACCGGTGTTAATGGTGGGCAGGGTTGCGAGGGTGGGCGGGTAATGTGGGTGGTTGGGAGGGTGTGCGGGTAATGTGGGTGGGTGGGTTGGGCGGATTACGTGGGTTGTTGGCTGAGTAGGCAGGTAAGTTTTGGTAATGCTATTGGATTATTTAGGTAGGTCTGCGGGAGTTATATAATTTGGGAGGGTGGGTTTACCGGGCGTAAAGGGTGGGTAGGTTGAGTGGGCGGGCAGGGCGGAGTAAGTCCGACGGGCGGGCGGGTAGGGTGGAGTCAATTTGACGGGCGGGAGGGCAGAGTGAAGTTTGGCGGACAGGCAGAGTGAGGTAAGGTTGACGGGCAGGCAGGGTGAGATAAATTTGACGGGGGGGGGGCAAGCAGGGTGAGATAAATTTGACGGGCGGGCAAGGTGAGGTAAGTTTGACGGGCGGGCAAGGTGAGGTAAGTTTGACGGGCGGGCAGGCAGGGTGAGGTAACATACACAAATAACCCGCACATAGGTAAGTTTGACGGGGGGGGGGGGCAGGCAGGGTGAGGTAAGTTTGACGGCGGGCAGGCAGGGTGAGGTAAGTTTGACGGGCAGGCAGGGTGAGGTAAGTTTGACGGGGGGGGGGGGGGGGGCAGGCAGGGTGAGGTAAGTTTGACGGGCGGGCAGGCAGGGTGCGAGGTGGTGAGTGGTTCTACTTACAATTGCCTAAAATGGTTAAGTTGTAAACGGTGACAGCTCTCCCTCTGCCCTTGTCTCCACGACTGGTAATACCACACTAACTAAACCAAAGGCAACACATACAAATACATCAACATATACACACACACCCTGTACACAGACACACGACAAAACACAACAGAGAAATACTTAAACATACACACTACGTAGTAGCTTACATTCCTGATACACTCGGAGACGTGACAAAATGTCTCCTACTAAAGCGGGTCTCTGATTGAGACCGAAATATACGACATCCTTTTTACTACGTGTTTTATATTGCATCCTTGGGGCTTTACCTGCCGTAATAATGAGACATTTACATTCTATAGCCAGAAGACTAGCAATACCCTAATGTTTACATTCCTACCTTTACCTACCTTTCCACATACTTCAGAACGAGTTGTCAACTTTGAAATCAGGTTGCAGGAGCGAGGACCCTAGAACTGAATTCATGTTAACTAGAGGCAGGTAGGCAAGAACGCACATCATACAGAGATGTATATAAAAAATAAAACCCCTATTTTACTTCGACTACGTAAAAAATTGTTGTAGCACGCTCAGTTTATTTTATCAAAATTAGAACTACACCTGTTATCCTTAACTATAATATGACATTTTAGTCTGGAGCATGAACTGTACTTACCTAACATATCCATCAAGCAGAACATTTTTCCTGTCATACTACACACAGGATATTTTCCTGTCACACTTGGATGATCCACACAGGTTCAGGGCTTCATATAATAATAATAATAATAATCCTCTCATACTCTATTATGGTACACAAATTGGTTTTCCCATCACACTCCATCACGCAGGGATGGCTTTCCTGTCATACTCCATCAGGTCGAAGTCAGTTTGCCTTCCCGAGATACAGTAACATAATAATTAACCCTCCATATGTCCTTACATTTCTATATTATTCATCATTTTATTTGTGTATTTTATCAGTTTTTATTCCTCCCCTTTCACTAGTCATCTACCACCCATCAACTAATACGAGTCTCTTAACTCATGGAGGTTACTCCGCCTAATCCCATCACTTGCCGGTCTCCTCTCCAACCTTCAGCTTCATAACGTTTAGTCTATAGAACCTTAACCCCCCAACCCCTTTTTCCTGCCTCATATCTCACTTTTTTACAAAGGCACATTCTTTGGAGGGTGAGTACTGCGTAAAACGTGCTCTGTGGCAACAGCAGAAACTATCACAACTGGTGGTTTTAGGAGACATCCTAGTTGTAGTGTCAGTGTAGTGCCTGCTTATAGGTCGTGGGAATGAACCATCGTGGTACAGGTGTTGGAGTGTTCGTTTTCTCACATGGATTTGAACCCACTGTTTACACAACAGTATATATATATATATAAATATATAAAAATATATATATAATATATAATATATATATAATATATTAAATATATATATATATAATTATATATATATAATAAAATGTCATGCCGAATAAGTAAAACGCAATTTTGGCTTAAACAATAACGCACTTAGGGCAAGCGAAAATTTGTGTATGCAATAATTTCGCAAAAATCATTCTGAACGTAACGAAAAAATATATATTTCATTTCGTTTATTATTAAATTGTTATAAACTTATATTAAATATATTTAGTTGGATTAGGATAAATTAAATTACGCTTGTTATAATAAGGTTAGGTAACTTTCCTAAGGTCCTTTTGGTACAAAATCATTAATGTTTATATTATCATAAATGAAAAAATATATCTTTAAATAAGAGAAAATTTTAGAAAGGACTTAATTTTAAATAAGTTCTTGCTAACTGACCAGTTCTACATATTCAGCATGACGTATATATATATTATATAATATATATATATATATATATATATATATATATAATATATATATATATATAACATATATATATATATATATAATTATATATATATATATATAATATAATAAATATATATATATATATATATAATAAATATATATATATAAATATAATATATATATATATATATATATAATATATATATTAAATATATATATAATATATATATATATATATATATATATATATATATATAATATATATTATATATATATATATATTATTATATAACTAGGCCGATTCCCACCAAGGCAGGGTGGCCCAAAAGAAAAACTTTACCATCATATCACTCCAATCACTGTCATTGCCAAAGGGGCTAACTATACAGTTTTTAAACTGCATACATTAACACACGGCCTCCACTCGAGTGCAGGGCAACTGTACTTTCCCATCTCCAGTTACAATCCGTCCTGCCGGTTTCCCTGAAGCCTTTCATAAATGTTACTTTGCTCACACTCCAACAGCACGTCAAGTATTAAAAAAACCATTAGTCTCCATTCACTCCTATCAAACACGCTCACGCATGCCTGCTAGAAGTCCAAACCCCTCGCACACAAAACCTCCTTTACACCCCCCCCTCCAACCTTTCTTAGGCCGACCCTTACCCCGCCTTCCTTCCACTACAGACTGATACACTCTTGAAGTCATTCTGTTTCGCTCCATTCTCTCTACATGTCCGAACCACCTCAACAATCCTTCCTCAGCCCTCTGGACAACAGTTTTGCTAATCCTGCACCTCCTCCTAACTTCCAAACTACGAATTCTCTGCATTGTATTCACACCACACATTGCCCTCAGACATGACATCTCCACTGCCTCCAGCCTTCTCCTCGCTGCAACATTCATCACCCATGCTTCACACCCATATAAGAGCGTTGGTAAAACTATACTCTCATACATTCCCCTCTTTGCCTCCAAGGACAAAGTTCTTTGTCTCCACAGACTCCTAAGTGCACCACTCACCCTTTTCCCCTCATCAATTCTATGATTCACCTCATCTTTCATAGACCCATCCGCTGACACGTCCACTCCCAAATATCTGAATACATTCCCCCTCCTCCATAACTCTCTCCCTCCAATCTGATATCCAATCTTTCATCACCTATCTTTTTGTTATCCTCATAACCTTACTCTTTCCTGTATTCACTTTTAATTTTCTTCTTTTGCATACCCTACCAAATTCATCCACCAATCTCTGCAACTTCTCTTCAGAATCTCCCAAGAGCACAGTGTCATCAGCAAAGAGCAACTGTGACAACTCCCACTTTATGTGTGATTCTTTATCTTTTAACTCCACGCCTCTTGTCAAGACCCTCGCATTTACTTCTCTTACAACCCCATCTATAAATATATTAAACAACCACGGTGACATCACACATCCTTGTCTAAGGCCTACTTTTACTGGGAAATAATTTCCCTCTTTCCTACATACTCTAACTTGAGCCTCACTAACCTCGTAAAAACTCTTCACTGCTTTCAGTAACCTACCTCCTACGCCATACACCTGCAACATCTGCCACATTGCCCCCCTATCCAACCTGTCATACGCCTTTTCTAAATCCATAAATGCCACGAAGACCTCTTTAGCCTTATCTGAATACTGTAAACACCTGGTCCACACACCCCCTACCTTTCCTAAAGCCTCCTTGTTCATCTGCTATCCTATTCTCCGTCTTAATCTTAATTCTTTCAATAATAACTCTACCATACACTTTACCAGGTATACTCAACAAACTTATCCCCCTATAATTTTTGCACTCTCCTTTGTCCCCTTTGCCTTTATACAAAGGAACTATGCATGCTCTCTGCCAATCCCTAGGTACCTTACCTTCTTCCATACATTTATTAAATAATTGCACCAACCACTCCAAAAGTATATCCCCACCTGCTTTTAACATTTCTATCTTTATCCCATCAATCCCAGCTGCCTTACCCCCTTTCATTTTACCTACTGCCTCACGAACTTCCCCCACACTCACAACTGGCTCTTCCTCACTCCTACAAGATGTTATTCCTCCTTGCCCTATACACGAAATCTCAGCTTCCCTATCTTTATCAACATTTAACAATTCCTTAAAATATTCCCTCCATCTTCCCAATACCTCAAACTCTCCATTTAATAACTTTCCTCTCCTATTTTTAACTGACAAATCCATTTTTTCTCTAGGCTTCCTTAACTTGTTAATCTCCCCCTCCAAAACTTTTTCTTAATTTTCAACAAAATTTGTTGATAACATCTCACCCACTCTCTCATTTTGCTCTCTTTTTAAACATTGCTTCACCACTCTCTTAACCTCTCTCTTTTTCTCCATATACTCTTCCCTCCTCGCATCACTTCTACTTTGTAAAAACTTCTCATATGCTAACTTTTTCTCCCTTGCTACCTCTTTACATCATCATTCCACCAATCGCTCCTCTTCCCTCCCTGCACCCACCTTCCTGTAACCACAAACTTCTGCTGAACACTCCAACACTACATTTTTAAACCTACCCCCGTACCTCTTCTCGACCCCATTGCCTATGCTCTCATTAGCCCATCTATCCTCCAGTAGCTGTTTATATCTTACCCTAACTGCCTTCTCTTTTAGTTTATAAACCTTCACCTCTCTCTTCCCTGATGCTTCTATTCTCCTTGTATCCCATCTACCTTTTACTCTCAGTGTAGCTACAACTAGAAAGTGATCTGATATATCTGTGGCCCCTCTATAAACATATACATCCTGAAGTCTACTCAACAGTCTTTTATCTACCAATACATAATCCAACAAACTACTGTCATTTCGCCCTACATCATATCTTGTATACTTATTTATCCTCTTTTTCTTGAAATATGTATTACCTATAAATAAAACCCCTTTCTATACAAAGTTCAATCAAAGGGCTCCCATTATCATTTACACCTGGCACCCCAAACTTACCTACCACACCCTCTCTAAAAGTTTCTCCTACTTTAGCATTCAGGTCCCCTACCACAATTACTCTCTCACTTGGTTCAAAGGCTCCTATACATTCACTTAACATCTCCCAAAATCTCTCTCTCTCCTCTACATTCCTCTCTTCTCCAGGTGCATACACGCTTATTATGACCCACTTTTCGCATCCAACCTTTACTTTAATCCACATAATTCTTGAATTTACACATTCATATTCTCTTTTCTCCTTCCATAACTGATCCTTCAACATTACTGCTACCCCTTCCTTTGCTCTAACCTCCTCAGATACTCCAGATTTAATCCCATTTATTTCCCCCCACCGAAACTCTCCTACCCCCTTCAGCTTTGTTTCGCTTAGGGCCAGGACATCCAACTTCTTTTCATTCATAACATCAGCAATCTTCTGTTCCTTGTCATCCGCACTACATCCACGCACATTCAAGCATCCCAGTTTTATAAAGTTTTTCTTCTCTTTTTTAGTAAATGTCTACAGGAGAAGGGGTTACTAGCCCATTGCTCCCAGCATTTTAGTCGCCTCATACGACACGCATGGCTTACGGAGGAAAGATTCTTTTCCACTTCCCCATGGACAATAGAAGAAATAAAGAACAAGAGCTATTTAGAAAAAGGAGAAAAACCTAGATGGATGTATATAATATATATATATGTCGTGCCGAATAGGCAGAACTTGCGATCTTGGCTTAAATAGCAACGTTCATCTTGCCATATAGGACAAGCGAAAATTTGTGTATGCAATAATTTCACCAAAATCATTCTGAACCTAACGAAAAAATATATTTGATTGTGTTTGTTTAGTATTAAATTATTGTATACAAATCTAAAATATATTTAGTTGGGTTAGGTTAAAATAAATTGTTATTGTTATAATAAGGTTAGGTAAGTTTTCTAAGATTCTCTTGGTGCAAAATTAAAATTTTTTACATTAACAATAATGAAAAAAATATGTCTTTAAACGTATAAGAGAAAATTTTAGAAAGGACTTAATTTTAAATGAGTTCTTGCTAATTGACCAGTTTTACATATTTCGCACGACATTATATAATATATATATATATATATATAATATATATATATATATATATATATATATATATATATAATATATATATATATATATAAAATATATATAAAGTAGGAGCAGTAGTCAGGCATAGCCCTCGATTCCCTCCAGTCAAGCAACAAATCCCTCCTCAGGAATTTTAATTTACTTAGCAGGGTTAAAACCTATCATTCTATGTGGGTTAATTAAAGGCTTCGATTCACTTGTACACTTCTCAGTGTAAATACCGCTGTCAAGGAAGTTCCCTGCCATGAAGGGGTAGTCCCTGCCGTCAAGTTCCCTGCCTCGCCGCGTCACGCTAGCAGCGCCGGGCACTACCCCCCCCCCACTACCCGTGTGTTGACATTTGTGACGTCACACCCTGATGCCCTTCATACATCCACCTCTCTCTTTCTTTCTCTCTCTCAATCACTCTCTCTTTTTTCCCTCCCTGTTCCTCCATTACTTTTCCGTTTTGTTTCTCTTCACTTCAGCCTTGGAGTTAGTAGTGTAAAGGTTTTCACTCTTGCAACAGGAGTAAGAGATAGTGTGGTATTTGCATGGTCCTGTGTGGAGTTTGGAGAGTTTGTTAGGCAGGAGGGTGTGGTTGCAGCTGCTGTTGAAATGAGAAAGAAGGGAGAGAGGGAGTGATTTTACCTTTTTTGACGCTAGGCAGACTGTACACAAGAGAAATAATATTAAAACTATTTCATAAAAGGAGTGAGGAAGAAGAAACACAGAGAGGAAGACGAAGAAAAGCAAAAAGCGTGTCATAAAAGTTTTTTTTTTTTTTTTAGCTAGACTGGGTTACTGCCCCACAACGAGTACTAGTGTCTGCATGAATCCATGATCCATTATGTTGTTGCACTGGACGTTCATGGCTATTTGCCCTCGTATAGCACAACTTCCTCATGACAAGTCTACAAAAAACTAGAAATTTCTGATTTCAGTTTAAACGTACGTGAAGGTTGCTGAAATAAGAGGTCGTACCAGGCATTCATGCATGCGTATTATATATACATGTATATACTATATGTGTGTGCAATATTTCGCAAAAATCATTCTGAACCTAACGAAAAAAATATATTTCATTGTCTTTGTTTATCAAATTACTGTAAATTTGTCTAAAATATATTTAGTTGGATTAGGCTAAATTAAATTGCTCTTGTTATAAGGTTAGGTAAGTTTTCTAAGGTTCTTTTGGCACAAAATTATTAATTTTTACATTAACATAAATGAAAATAATATAACTTTATAAGAGAAAATTTAGAAAGGACTTAATTTTAAACGAGTTCTTGCTAATTGACCAGTTTTACCTATCCAGTACACACACACACATACAATATATATATATATATATATATATATATATATATAATATATATATATATATATATATATATATATATATATATATATATAATATATATATATATATTACACACACGAGTCATCATTATTGTCATTAGTGTTTGAATGTGTGTAGAGTAAGGCTATGAGGGTAAAGGGTTAATCATTTCAATAGGCTTGATAATAAGCCAGGGTGGACGGGAAAATTGGCACAATATGTCACTGTGCGATTCTTTCTCTGAATTCTCTACCAGGATGTTCAGCTTTACTATTAAATAACCCAGGTAAAGATTGTAGCCCACAAACTTTGATTATTATCCTCGTATACTGCATTCATAAGACGCTGTAACAGTTAACCTTGAGAACCAGCCATCAACATCACCATAATATGCAGTTAGGATTGACAGTCCATCTAAAAAATGTCATTTTCAATATGCACTCTTATGATCGCCCATCTGATAAGTAAAATTGAGGAATTTGCAACGTACAAAATTCTGACTGCACTTTCTACTTACAATCAGCATACGCACATATATTTCCTGTATTTCTTAATAGTTTGTATTTCTATAATGTTTCCTTTTTCATAATCGTTTTTAATATTATTGGAGAGATGTTCGTTGGATAACTTTATTAACTGACTCATCCAGCCATAGAAATGTAAAGCTATTTCCAGTGTTATTTTTTTATTAACACATCGGCCGTCTCCCACCAAGTCAGAGTGGCCCGAAAAAGAAAAACTTTCATCATTATTCACTCTATCACTGTCTTGCCAGAGGGGTGCTTTACACTACAGTTATAAAACTGCAACATTAACATTCCCCTCCTTCAGAGTGCCGGCACTGTACATTCCAGTGTTGTATACATAATATTTTTTTTTCACGAGAAATAAGGTAATTTGAAGTCCTTGGATGAAAAGCCTCTCACCAGCTTCAAGAGGCACCTCTCATTGTAAGCGGTATTTTTTTTATAGTGTCCGAAATGCCTTGACCTTAAATAACATCCAGGTGAAACTCCCTGACCTTAAGTCACAGCCAAGTGAAACTCTTTGACCTCAAGTCACAGCCAGGTGAAACTCCTTGACCTCAGGTCACAGCCAGGTGAAATTCCTTGACCTCAGGTCACAGCCAGGTGTAACTACTTGACCTTAAGTCACAACCAAGTGAAACTTCAAACCTTGTGATGATATGCTGAAACTCTGCAAAACACGATCTGAACAGCTAACGTCCGTGGAGTTAACACGAACAATAATTCTGGTGAGCAAAAAGTAGGGCAATAATATATTCAGGAAACTAAAACGTTTTTCACTGCAGAGATTTGATAGGAGTGGCTGTCTCACACTGTACATATTATTCAGTCTGCCAGTGATTATCTGCCCATTGTTGTGGGAAGTATTGTTAAGATTTATTATTGGTTAAACTTCCGCTGAATCTGGCAAACGGTCCCATAATTTAAATATTCTAGTGCCGTTTTATGGTCATGAAATTATTATTTTTTTTTTTTGGGGGGGGGGGGAGTGAAAAATCTGATTTTCGTATTTTTTTTCATGTTGAACTTTTTATCCGTGTTTTTCCACCTGTCAGCAGTGATCACTTGACCTTTTTCCGTCAATATTGGTTCATATGGAGAGAAACGGTATAAAATACCGACATGATGGAAAAGGAGCCATAAAATCAGTAAAAATCAAGCATTGGTTGACAAGGTTTTAGCAATATAGGCTCGACAGTGACTTGATAAAACCCAATATGTGGGCGAAACAGTGCCAAAAAAAAATCCATTATCCTTTCCATTCGCTCGTACAATGCATCTTCAAGTTTCCAAATTGGTTATGCTAGGTTCGACTACAATAAGGATAATATATTTTAGTTTAGGCTACATGATTATGGTATCCAGACGGTTGGTAAAAAAAAAAAAAATCTCAAATAGCTATTTCCGCCCAAACTGAATATTATCGACCACCAAGGCATTAAAAATTGATACAGGAAAAAAGTGATGGGTGAATTACCAGCCGGATTCGGAAAAAAAAAATTAATTTACATTCGCAAAAATACGCCAAACTCGTGTGGGTTAGAGCCATATGGGGAAGGGGCGCAGACGGCAGGGTAAAAATGTGAAGGGTAAGTTTATGAGGCAAAGAGGAAAGTTATTCAGTAATCTAAGTCAGTTTCTGTTAAAAATCCAAGAGAAAGTGACTGTTGAAGGTGAGAGGCTTCGTGAGGGGGGGGGCAGCTCAGTGCTAAAGAGCCCACAGAAAAAATTTCTTTTAACAGATTTCAGTACAACTCCTTATGATATAAAATATGGGATATACCTTTACCTTTGATATACCTTTGAAGAGTTTCGAGTTTCTCTACTCTCTGAGCCCGGCCATGGGCCAGGCTCGTCTGGTGGAGGGTAGCACTGATGTTTGCAGTTGAACAAAGGATTCTAATATTGATATCTGTCCTAAATTCATATATGTCGAGCCAAAATAAATGTCTTGCTTACTAAAAAGAAAAAAAAAATCTAACATATCTTGGGAACTCTGGTTCAACTTTGTGCAGTCAAGCAGCAGCCTTACACCAAGTTGTTTTAAAGATTGAAAGAGAAAGTATTTAAACTGTTAAAAGTTCTGAGGGAAGTCAATATTTTATAACAAGTGGTTAAAAAATACAACAAAAGGAGACCTTTATTACTACAACGTTACACCTACACGTGGTGCAATGGTCTTGACTTTTTTTTTTAAATATTTAGCAAAATGGTTATAATTATAACCATAATTTTTTAAAGGGGTGGAAGGGTAAGCCAACAGAAGGTCTCTGTCAGATGACCAAAAGCTCCAACTGTGGGTCATCACATGACTAAGACCGGCGTCAGGAAACACTAATCCTGTTTCCTGACACACCTTACCTAGCCTAACCTCTTGACGTTTTACTTACAAGAGGCTTTATTATGTACCTATTAATCCTCATGTAATTGCACCTAATAAAGGTCTCCTTGACGTTACACCTACATCAGGCTTTATTAAGTACCTATAAATCCTAACGTAGATGCACCTAATAAAGGTCTTGTGTTGTATCTTTAAATCAGTTGTTGGCTATACTATACAATTTAAAATAAACTTGAACAAGATGGAGTAATGGATGTTACAGCAGTGTTAGACCGCTACAAATTATTACGAAATTCGTTCAGTTATTTTTAAGTACAACGTATAAATACATATATTAAGCAAAGAGGTTACAACAGCGGATATTCACTCACGAGAAATTAACGCAAGATAGACCAAAAACACTGAATCGGAAAGAGTACATAATAGATATGTAAGGTGCAGCAATTGTTAAATATTTTAAGTTAAAAATTTATGAACATAAGCCACTCCTTAAGAGAAGAGGGATATCAAGTTTACTATTTAACAGGAAGATACATCGGATATATACACCGAGGTTTACGT
>NC_069412.1:62198234-62365368 GCF_026875155.1 Cherax quadricarinatus | reverse complement strand
GTGCTATGACATTACAGTTCAGATGAGCTTCCAAACGCCAACATCCTCGCCCAAAACAGAGTACAGGCACCGTATTTTCCGCCTCCAAGACTCGCGTCTGGCTAATTACTTTCCCTGAATCCTTTCATAAATTTTCCCTTGTTCACACTCCAACAGCACGCCGTCATAAAGCCCAGTTGTCCTCACTGGCTCCGATCTAACACGCTCACACAAACATGTCGGATGCTCAAGCCCCCCTTGTATTTAAAACCTCCTTTACACTCACCCTTCCTTAGCCATCCTACTCGGTTCCGACCTCCTTAAATGTCTAAACCATCTCAACAACTCCTCAGCCCTCTGAATCACAGTTTTGGCAAACCCACATCTTCTAATCATATAATCCCCAAGCTCCTAATTCTCTGTATTACATTCACACCACACATCGCCCTCAAACATGACAGTTTCACTGCCTCCAGCCTCCTCCTCGTTGCAACGTTGAAAAACCCATGCTTGACACCCATATAACAATGTTAGTAGCACTACACTTTTTTACATTCCCCTTTTTGCTTCCATAGTTAAAATTCTTTGCTTACACAATGCCTGAAACATACACTCACCTTCCCCCCCTCGTCCATTGTATGGTTCACCTCTTTCACACCCATCTGCTAAGTTCATTCCAACATATCTAAATGCAGTTACTTCCTCCGTTGCGAAACTCATAGATCACATCCGTATCTTGATAATTCCACAAAAAATAAACAGAAAAGTAAATAAAGGCAAAGATCGAGCATCAGTGACTCGTCATATTATCCTTACAAATAAAAACCCTCTGAAGATCAACACATTATTAAATCATTATAATATTCATACAAAAAACACTAAACCCGTATGGGTGAGATCTTCACATGGAGTACATACGTGAGGGGACAGAAAGGAGGATGGGGTATAAGTATGACTATAACATAATATCACAAAGGGTAGATTGTTATAATAATGAGAGGGGCGTGAAACTGGGTGGGGGTCACACAGCGCCTGGGGAATGGGAGGCAAGACCAGACTTACTTTTTGCTTTACATGCATTTGCTTCAGATTTCAATAACGGGGATGCGAGTAAAAATATAATTAAATGCAACATTTGATATGGGAATGACTTTCAAAGAAATATTATCAATGAAGATTAAAATAATTTTGAGCAGTTGTAAAAATAATTTCATTAGAGGTTGTATTACTGAACCACTTTCAAAACCTATTATTAACGAAGCATGAAAAGATATTTAAATATAATTAGAAAATAAAAGTTCATATTTTTTTAGAAATTGTAATCCCGAGTTAAACATTTCCAAATGTAAAAAGAAACAGCACCAGGAAAAATTTGCACTGGCGGAAATAAAAATATAACAATTTAATTGAATTCTAAAACAAATATTAACACTGGCGAGACTGTAAAATATAAAAAGGCTGCCTTAATCAGATAAGATCAAGATCCCTTTTCCACTATCAAGACCCCCATCACCCCCCCCGTCCCTTGAGCAGTACAAATGAAATAATTAAATATGGTAGAACACAAGATGTTATTAGAGTAACTTCACGTCCTTCCGTCTGACAATTCTATTATTCCTTTCCTTGCGATGTTCAACGCAGATATGTGAAGACACATACACAGTTCAGGTCTCTTTAAATGAAACTTTGCCTAACTGAAGGCTCTTCAGCAGACAGAAAATCTATAGAAGCAAAGTACTTGAATGCGGATGTAATACCCATGTGTATTAAACCAACAAACCTGTGTATTTTATACAGTTTAATGTTCAATCTGTCAGACACTGCAACACAAGGGTATCTGTACAGACCTGCAATCAACTTCACAACTCCACTAGTGAGACGGCTGGATTTGAGAGGGACCTGACCTTCAACTCTGAGTTCTTACCTCTCCTAGTGCCTACGTCTCACCTCTTGGCGCATAAAAGCTCCATTCTGTCACTTCATCTCCATAATGGTTCATATATGAACAATGCCATCTCCAGACTGAGGGACGCCACCTAAAACTTTAAGGTGATGGACTGATTACATGTCTTCAAGTATCTTTGCTTCTATCAACTTTTCTGTACTTGACTGAAGAAGCCCACTGTGTAGCGAAAACGTTTCATAATAAAAGATACCTAACTGTTGCTATGTGCTACCCACAACCTGTCGGTAAATTATAGCATTTTTGTTCAACGCAGTAACTGGGTAGGTCAGGTCCATGGTAACAGCACATTCTTATCTGAAGACGCGGGAACAGAAACATGCACATATTACATTATTAAATTATAATTATGGGGAGTGCTAAAACCCATAGGATATTATACAGCACTGGGGGGGGGGAAAGGAAGGTATTCAGATTCAATTCAGGGAACTGGAGCACAGATCCAATTCCCTAGATCAAGGGACTTTCACCAGCATCAAGGAACCTCCATTGAGTGGCACATAACTACGACTAAGTTTGGTTTGTCAAGTACTCTGTCACCGGACCACTTAAAGCCGAAAGTATTACATTAACAGCCGGAGGAAGGGGTTAAACAGCACTAAATTCTCGGTAGTCATACAACACCTAGGGAATGAAAGGCAGTCAAAACAGATGTGGTTGGTGTCATACTGCGCTATTTTAGCAAATGAGAAAATGTTCCTATTTAAATCACAGACCAACCTTCGTCAGCTGCTCCCCACCCACTAAGTAATGGTAGCTTTTTTAAAGTAAAACTGGGTACATCAGCAATGTGCTACTATTCTATAAGAGAACAAAAGATAACTGTTTCCCTACCATATTCAATAATTGCTTGTGGGGGGGGGGCAATGGGGGCTGTATTTTCCACCCACAATCTTTAATAGGCTGCCATCCTTTAATCCAGGGTCTTAACCCAAGCTATTGACATCTTTTGAAGTCATACTGGTACCTAAAAGGATTGATGGCGATGATTTTGACCATCTGGTGAAGGGGGTATGGTGGCATATTGGGCTTTAATCTATGGTTAAGCCACCTTATACCACGTCTCCTCCCCCCCCCCAAAAAAAAGGGACTCAGGAAAAAACATTCGGCTCACAACCGTAAGGTGCAGGGTTCGTTTCCCTGGCAAGGATAGTGATATAAAGAAGTCTTTCTGTACATGATGGGTCTGGGCACTGACTGCTGCGTCACCATCCTCGTGTACGGTATACCACAGACAGAGCACGACTTTGAAATGACTTTTAGGATGATCACTAAATGACAAATGGATGATCACTAAATCTGTAAATATCGTACAGCTCTTCGATTCGATCCAAGGAGAGCGTAGGTCCAATTCCTTGGACCAAGAGCCCCTCAGTGGCATCAAAGAACCACCCTTAACTTAACTTCAGGATATTTGGGATCAGAGCTGTGGTGATATGTACACAAATAACCCGCACATAGAAGAGATAGGCTTACGATGACGTTTCGGTCCGACTTGGCCCATTTACAAAGTCACACTAACGAAAAGGAGAGAAGGAGGGGTATATAAAGGCAGGAGGTGGTAGTAGTAGTAGTGGGGGAGGTAGAAAGGAGAAAGAGGATCCAGTTAAATACTAAGAAAGATGAGCACTGCAAGGGAGCTAGTTGCCCACAGAGGGCAAGTGCAAGAACACAGAGGGGGAGGATAAATAAATAAAGAAGGAACAAATACACAAGACAGAAGAAAGACAACCCAAAGGAGAAAAAGGAAAGAGGAAGAGGGAGAAGAAAAATGAGGAATCAGGTTAAGTCACGGGTGTTCTGAAGTTCGGAGCATTTTACAATGTAGTGGGAGAGGAAGGTATCTACAGAGACGAAGCCTGGACTAAGATTCATACAAGGAAAGTTGTTTATTAGGGAGGATTCAACCAGACGGCGACTGTTAAAGTTGGAAGTAGGGAAGACAGTTTTAGTGATATATATCATGATCAGTCCTGGAGGACTCCGGTTACTTAGGCTCCTCCACTATCTCCACCTTCACATATGTCATTTCACGATCTAGAAAATATTTTGCGTCTATGATATATTTTCCTACTTCACAACTGTATTTTGAATGCCGAAAAGTAACAATAACATACAGCAATATATGTATAAATATGAATAAAATTACCTTGTGAAGACTGCAGACGAGAGGTTTGTTTACGCTGTGACATCATGAGTGGAAATGTTACTTATTATGCAGTTATATAAGCTTTTGTTCTAAAGTTTATAGTAAAACTAATATTAAATATATTGTTATCAATATAAAAGTGAGCATATTATGGTTTAAAGAATATTACTTTACCTGGTGACTGGACGCATGAGTGTGGGACTTCTGCTTCATGCTGTATATACCATGTGTTTAAGATGTTTTTTTCTCTCTGCTTTAGGGATTAAAGTGTTTTTGACTGGCGGTGAATAGGTGACATACACCATTAATGACCCGTCGTGTAGTTGATAGACTTAACCACCATTAGCAGATCAACCAGTAGCACTCCGTGGATCTCTTCCCTCAATATTTGCTGTATAGCCCTTGTGGCTTAGCGCTTCTTTTTGATTATAATAATAATTCTTCCCTCAATATGATATTTTTCAATGTCAATGATTTTTTTTATTCCATCATCTTGCTCTTTTTTTACTTTAACCTTTCAGTCATCCTCACCAACCTTTGCAATTTCTCTTCCCAATCTCCCGAGAGCAGCCATTAACAAATGTAGAAATTCCCACTTCAAATCGAATTCATTATTTTTTGTTTACGCACACACTTCACACCACCATTTATTAGTTAATAACCTGCCTCTGGAAATTAAATAACTTTCACGTACCTCAACATTACATTCATAGAAGTAATCTCATGGGAGGTGGCAACCATATATTGTTTACAGTAGTTACCCCATGTGCGAGAAAACTTAAGCCACCCTGGTAAGTTTATTCAGGTATACACAAATACATTATTATTATTATAATCAAGGGGAAGCGCTAAACCCGGAGGATTATGCAGCGCCTGGGGGGGGATGTGGAAGGCATTCAGGCTTAATTCGGGGAACTGGAGCACAGATCTAATTCCCTAAATCAAGAGCCCCTCACCAACATCAAGGAACCTTCCTTGAGGGGTACACAAATACAGTTACTAAGAATTATCATACATAGCTGCATATGTGTAGAGAACCTAGGATAACCCAAAAAAGTCAGTGACTTATTTCCATTGGGGTCGCTGCAGGTGGCTCATCCTGGTGTAGATGTACCCTTTAATAAATCTACTGTACCGCAACTAAATAAGAAATGCAAAGATAGGCTAAATGCTCTCAAAGCTGTTGCTGGCTACAACCCTAACTATGGTGCTAATGTGAGAATCGTGAGAATGATGTACATAGCCTATGTTAGGTCCTTAATTGATTATGCTGCTCCCTTGTTGATATTAGCTAGGGAAAGTTCTCTCCGACCCTTGGAGTTAATGCAGAATGAAGCTCTCAGAATTATTCTTGGGTGTCCCAGATCTACAAAGGTTCTTAATATGAGGAAAGAGCTTGGTATTTCTAGTATCAGCGATAGGATTGTTGAGATTAACACTGTACTCGGTATTAGAATGTTGAGAAATGAACCAGACTCTGTCACAATGAATCTTACTGAGTGTCTAGAAGTAAATGCACACAGATCTAAATGGATTGTGAAAACGTGCAATTGCATTAAGTTTCATAACCTGCATGAACTGTATCACTGTGCTAAGACACAAGAGCATTTACCCTCCGTGGAAGATGTGTCATTTAATATCACATACCTGCAAGTCCCTCCCAAGAAGCTCATTGCTAGTAATCCCTTCCTTAAATCACTTGTTAAAGCAACTGTTCAAGAAGAAATTTCTCGTCTAGCTGGTAGATTATTATTATATCAAAGAAGCGCTAAGCCACAAGGGCTAGTGGTGTAAGTTATCACAAGTTATATACACTGATGGATCTAAACAGGAGTCTTCTGGCAGGGCTGCATCTGCTCTTGTTGCCACCTCCCTAGTTAAGAACGATAATAAATTTGTTGAGTTAGGCATAAGAATTAACAACTGGGCGTCTACACTGCAAACTGAATTGTTTGCAATCCTAATGGCGCTAAAGCTAACCTATGACACCGAGCTTGACTCTATCATCATTACTGATTCTATGTCATCATTGAAGGCTCTTGACTCATATAATGACTCCAACAACATGCTCATTGGAGAAGCCAGGTATAGATACTCAAAAATCAGGGACAAAGGAATTAATGTACAGTTGCTATGGATCCCTTCACACATTGGATTACTCATTCATGATAAAGTTGATATGTTAGCCAAGAAGAGTACCCAGGAGGACAATGTAGAATATAACTTTGGTATAACTGTGTCTAGCATTAGGAATAATATTAGGAGAGAAGTAAATAATGAAAATGATTGTTATAGGAATGCAGTTAGAAGCCTGAGTAGATCTATAACCCACTATGATAACATGAACGTAGATAAGCATGTTTATGGAGCAACTTGCAATGTGAACAGACTGACTGATGTAGTGGCCAGGCTTAGGCCACTACATCAGGGAGACACACAGATGATGATCAAACTAAATGTAAATTATGTGATCAGGCATATGGTCACTGTCTTGAACACTATGTGCTTAATTGTCCACTTATTGAGGAATACAGAGATAGACAATATAATAACCTATGTGACATGTCAAGATATCTTATTAATAAAAATAAGATACCAGATATACTAAGCAAATTTCCTAAATTTGCTTGTAACAGATAAGTGAACTATAGATATGTAGATATAAATCCATATGTATTCATGTTAACCCCTTGGGGCCTAGTTCCTAGGCCTTTTGTGTATCCATATGCTCTTGTGCTACCGTCCACAGGATGGATATGGGGTGCACAATAAACTAGCCACTTCAGTGGCAAAATCTAAAAATGTAGCTGGATCACCCACAACCTATCATATTATAACATACCTAACTGGTCAGTATCAGTTTGCTGTAACTAGAAAGGCTACTTAACTGTGGGTGGTTGATGCTCCTTATTTCCTCCATCCACCATCTCATTTCGATGTCCTGCTACACCGATACGGTTCTTATTCCAGCAGGACGAGGTATCTGTTGGTTTGTCCCGGTTTAGGAACCATGACTCCGTAAAACCTCTACGATTCCCAGGACCGGAATCATGAGGTTAACATGTGCTCACTCATTCGGGGAATGGCAGCTCATATCACTTCAACCATTCCTTAAGTGTTATTATCACTGCTTTCACTACAATTCACAAGACGACTTAACGTCTCGTGAATTTTACACACATTAGAGGTCGCTCCATTAAGATCTGAGCTCGATGAGCGTTGATTAAATAGTCTGGTAATCTTCCCCCCAAACACTCGTCATGGCGTGCCCCGTCGGACCCCCTTGGCGTCCCTCACTATTTACTAATTTTACCACCTAGTTATAGTGGTCTTCATTGGGAACAGTTACGACACTTCCTATTATGAAGTGGGACCACTAATCACGTTTTGACCATCAGAACCGCCAATTTCCTGGTTCCATGTTAACTAGCACTCTCTCCCAGGCCTATATCCCCAACGAGACTCCCGATGCCCCGTCTCGGCCTCCCCGCTCCCCATCGACGCAGGCACAGAGGTTCCCTGTTGGTTCTCTTCCATTTTCAAATACATTTTTTTGACCAACATCAACACATTAAATACCTATCAGTCACTATAACTTCAGAAAATTAAATATTTTCCACACTGCTACCTACTGCATTACTATCACATGCCTTTTCCAAGTCCATAAATGAAATATTTCCTATGTATGCACTGCTCAGTTTTTAATGCAAACACTTAACCTACACCTCCCCTTCCCTTCCTAAATCCTCCTTTCCCTAACCTTTTTATATTTGAGTTATTTACTACCCAGTGTACACTACAAGCTTGTTCCCTAAATGTTTAATCGTATCATTTTTTCTTCATACAGGGAAACTATGCTTGTTTTCTACCAATCCTTTGATACCTTCTCTTTCAAACATTTTTTTTTAATACACAAACCAGTGTAAACTTATGTACCCCCCTCCCCACTTGCAGCTGGGAATAGATAGGGGCAGAGTTACTAGGTATGATGGGAAGAATTTAAAATGTTGAATCATAAATATGAAGGTGGAAGGAACAGACAGAATCAGTTTGGTTGCAGTTTTTAATGGGTATGAAATGCTAACTCTGTGTACAATCTACAGATTCCAAACCTACATAGTGATCATGGGATTAAAGTGCTAAGACATCCAGATATGAAAATGTAGTTTCAATAAGGAATTTTAACTAGCCAATCTGAATGGAAATCAAGAATCTGGCAACTTGATAAAAATAGTTCAGGATTGCATTTCAAAAGTGTCTAAACCTGGTCACAGACCGAACAAAAGGTAAACCAACTAGAGGAATAAACCTGCTTGACATGGTTCTGGAAAACAAGTTATGTCTGATAAATAATCTCGAGATTAATGAAGAGTTTGTAGAAAATCATCCATCACCCTTGATTTGAGGTTGTCAGTCCCTCAGCCTGGAGAAGAGGCTAAGTGACTGACAACCTCAAATCAAGGGTGGACTGATTACATCATCTACACATCTCTACTGCTCCTGCCTACTGTCTGTTCTCAACAGAAGCAACTTAATTTGTAGGCAAAACGTTTAGGAATAAAGTTGCCAAACTGTTGTCTGTGTCTTACCTACCAACCTGTAAAGTAAAAGGACACAAGTGCAACTAATGTGACATTTTTATTGTGGCAACATTTCGCTCTCCAGGAGCTTTGTCAAGCCATTACAAACAGTACATGGACATAGAGGGTATATATAGGCTCAGAGTGAGGTGCAATACTAGTGGTAGTAGTAGTAGTAGTGACATAAGTCATGGTAGTAGTAGTATAATACAATATGGTAGAACAATTAACTTGCACATGAGTAAAAGGATATAGAAGCTATTACTTGGGTAACATAAAAATAGGTTAGACAAATATTTCTATAGGAGGCTGGATAAAGAAGGCCTGTTTCAATGTTCATTCTCTGTTAAGTGCTTGTGTAGTAGGAGAGACAATGTGATGGCAGGGTTTGCTGTTTTCAGGAGGATTCTTGCTAAGACTTCAGAGATGGTGAAGCTGCCTTTGATTTGTTTAATCATATTAGAAACAGCAATTAGTGATGATTCAAGGCACTTGTGTCTGCAGAAATTAGTTTCTTTGATCACTAATTGGGCATCCCTGAATTTCATGAGATGATTGGTGGAATTTCAGTGTTGTATGCAGGCGTTGTTCAAGTTGTCGTTCCTACATGCATAAATGTGTTCATTGAGGTGGGTGTCGAGGTTTCTTGCTCTTTCACCTACATAAATCTTGTCGCAGCCTCCACAGGGTACAGTGTAAACCCTTGTGCTGACTGGTTCGTGGTGTTTTGATTTTGTCTTGGTTAGATCCTTTACTGAAGTGCTGGAAGCGATGGCGACTCTGGTGTTAGCTTGTGAGAGTACTTTAGAAACGTTCAGTGCAACCTGGCTGATGGGAAGAATTATAACTTTGTTAGGAGTGGTGTTGGTGCATGGAGAATTAATGATCTGAAGAGCTCTTTTCTTGCAGTCTTTGATGAAAAAGGAAGGAAAATGTAAATCAGTGAAGGTTTGGTGAATGTACAACAACCGAAATGCGTACAACACTGAAATTCCACCAATTATCTCATGAAATTCAGGGATGCCCAATTAGTGATCAAAGAAACTAATTTCTGCAGACGCAAGTGCCTTGAATCATCACTAATCGCTGTTTCTAATACAATTAAACAAAACAAAGGCAGCTTCACCATCTCTGTAGTCTTAGCAAGAATTCTCCTGAAAACAGCAAACCCTGCCATCACATAGTCTCTCCTACTACACAAGCACTTTACAGAGAATGAACATTGAAACAGGCCTTCTCTATCCAGCCTCCTATAGAAATATTTGTCTAACCTTTTTTATGTTACCCAAATAATAGCTTTTATATCCTTTTACTCATGTGTAAGTTAATTGTTCTACCATATTGTATTACTACTACAACTTATGTCACTAATACTACTACTACTACTAGTATTGCACCTCACTCTGAGCCTATATATACCCTCTGTGTCCATGTACTGTTTGTAATGGCTTGATAAAGCTCCTGGAGAGCGAAATGTTGCCACAATAAAAATGTCACATTAGTTGCACTTGTGTCCTTTTACTTGACATATTGTTGGTAATTCTACCAACATTATTACTACCTACCAACCTGTCGGTTTTGTACACCATTTTGATATTCATTCAATAGAGTTGTAGATGAGTGGAACAAACTCCCAATTGGTGTCAATGAGGAGAGAACCTTGGATAGCTTTACTATTATTATTAAGAGTGAGTGTAAACTAGCTTGCCTGGCATGGACTAAAGACCTACTACAGTACTCCATTACTTCCCATTAACAGGTAAATATATATGGCCTACACAAGTTTAGCATGGAATCCAGTCGCTCATCATTTAACCTCTAATCTTTAACTGCTGCCCTAGGGATGGGTATTGGGGTGTAAAATAAAGATATTAAAAAACTAATGGGTTTAGCAATTTTTGTGAAAATAATAACAGGTAAATAATTGCTATACTACTGAATATTATTACTATGTACAATATGGGCTCCACAGCCAATTATAATTCTACCCTGAGAAAAGTATTTAGTGCCCTGA
This sequence comes from Cherax quadricarinatus, assembly GCF_026875155.1. Taxonomy (NCBI): domain Eukaryota; kingdom Metazoa; phylum Arthropoda; class Malacostraca; order Decapoda; family Parastacidae; genus Cherax; species Cherax quadricarinatus. The sequence continues at coordinate 62,354,683 of NC_069412.1, read as the reverse complement.
ACTCTTTCTTCCTGCCAAAATCATTGGTTGTGTTATACTAAAGGTCAATGCCCTTGCAGCCTGGTCCATGGCCAGGCAGTGAGGCCCTGGTCTGCATGAATTTGAAGTGTGAATTTCACAAGAGATTTAGTTACTCCTTGCTGTGATTAGAAGTCAAGTGGCTTTACTTGGATATCTTCATAAGCTTGAAAAAAAAAAAAAAAGAGTATTAATACTGGAAATATATTTGAATTTCCATAGTTGATTGCATCAGCCTATAAAGATCTACAATGATCAATTATTTGCACAAGTGCAGCAAACCCACAAGTTTACTTTGATAAGCTATATTATGCATCCTATACCCATCCTGTGAGCAACAGTCTAAAGATTACATAAGTACAGTATATAATAGGTCTGGTAACGGGTTCCACACCAAACCTGTGTGGAGTCATGCAGCATGTTTGTCATTTGTCGAAATTATGGTCGCCCATACAAAATTTATGCATACTTACCCTTCAAGGGGGCATCTTGATGCTGAAGGGCTCTTGATGTAAGCAACTGCAGCTGCCCTCCACTTGCACCAAACTTGATTGCCAACATTCCTCAGGCAAAGTACAACCCTACAGGTTAGCTCTTCTCATGAATATATTCACAGGGAAGAGCTAAACCCACATGGAAGTGGGTTATACACACCTGGGCATGAGAATTACTGTAAGAAAGATTGATTCAAGGGAATGGCAGATCCAATTCTTTTAATAAAGTCACCCTTTTCACTTGAGAAGTCTGAAGATAGAAAGCATAGGTGCATTTATGAGAATAGTAAATCTAATTTTATCTTGTTACATACATGCTCACTGAAGACTAGGAGATAAATATAATCACTCAGCTGCCTGCTTTATTCATATCATGCATATTAGATTTACAATTAAAATATTACATAAAAAAATATAAAAGATAATTAAAATAAGATTTAATAAAAGATTTATTTATAAATCCTGTAAATATAGTTTTGAAATGTGTAAATAAATTCTAAAGTACAATAACTTTTTATGTAAGTATTCTTTAATTCTGTAACTAAACTAAATCTTTACCATGTACTAAATCTAAAGATATGGAATATGATGTGTGGTTTAGGTATCTAAAAATCTGCCAAGATACATTTAGTTGATGACATTTAAATACTGTAGCTGACTAACAAAGACCAAAGTCTTTTATAACATTAGACAAAGAATATTTAAAAAGAGATATGAAAGTACAATTATAGTGTAGTAATATACTGTACACCAATATGAGTATTTTAAAGAATTTTGAAGTTGTAATATAGTTTACAGAAAACTCTTAAATTTAAATATAAACCTGAATATTTGGCTCATTTAACATATGCAGTACAATTTTACATTAAGGTGAGATTTGAGCATTTGTATTTGCAGTGAAGAAATGAAATGTGAAATTGGTAGTATTAAAAACTAGTTGATAATGGCTGACATCTACAAATACACGTATAATCAGTTGTACAAGTACACAACAAGCATTTAAGGAAAAATATGCTTTCAGACACTTAACAGTTCCAAAATCCCTGGGCAGTTAATTACGCATGATCACACTAAACTCTCGATTTAATACACTAATAGGGAAGGTGTGAGCAGCCAGTGATGCTGTGTCGAGATGAGATTGTTTTCCCATAATTTTAACAACGATCACTTCTGTAACCAATGGACGTTTTCTTTTGATTCCGAATCAAATAACTTGGTGGATTTTATTTGTATTTGAAAAGTTCGTTAAATTGAGGTCCATTAAATCGAGGGCTTACTGTAAGTTAGTGCAAAAATTACATGTTGCTGAACAGGAATGCACAACTGGTGCCACCAAGCATTACAAATGTGGCACTTGATGTCTTAAAAAAAAAAAGAAGAAGAAAAAAAAAGAAACACTAATGCTTACTTGCGACACTGAATACAGTAGATCACCACCTTTTGAGCTTCCAGCTACTGCATTTCCTACACTTCACCATTCATATTTTATGTCCTATTTCTGTCTTTCTATTATGTAATAATTTAAGAGAATTTTAACATTAGTCAAACCGAATAGAATTCTTCAGTTTTTGCTCCAGTGCAAGTGGGATATTTCCCTCCCATGCACCTCTGGCCTCTAATGTTTTACCCTAAACCAAACATCACTGTGGTGTTTATACCCACCCCCACCCATGCCACCACCAGTTGCCTCATGGACATTATTCTCCTGTGTTTATCATTCCATTTCCAATATTTTCATCACATTGTCTCACGTGGATATTAATTATGGCATCAAAAAGAATATCTAATGTTAGTTAAGGTGCTAAGAAGTTTAAGAATGAAACTAGTGAAAACGAAAGTTGCTTGAGACGCTCAAAGGTGGTTCAAATATGAAGATGGCAACTTTTGCCTTTGGTGTAAGAGAACCAACAATTCATTCAATTCAAGACAATGAGAGGATAAGAGCTTGTGTAACAAGTAACCATGACTAACCATGACCTGATGAAAAAATAGGAGGGTTCAATACAGTAACCCTTTCCACTGAGTCAAACCCATCGTGCATCAACAACCAGAATTTAAGATAGCAAATACAGCATTCACATTGTTTGGGTTCACTGGGTTAACTTAGGTTAAATTATCCTAATTTTATATAATGTGCTGAACACAATTTTTTTTTTTTTTTTCAACAAACCGGCAGTATCCCACCAAGGCAGGGTGGCCAAAAAGAAAGAGCAAAGTTTACCTTTTTAAATTAGAATTTATACGGAGAAGGGTTATAGCCCTGTCCGCATTTTTGGTGCCTCTTACAACACGCATGGTTACGGAGAAGAATTCCTGTTCACTTCCCCATAATATGTGCCCCCCCAAGACATGTAAAATATTCTTCCCTATTTTTGCAAAATTAAGTTAAAAATACATGTTAGATTTTTTTGAAGTTTCAGGAACAAAATCCTTTTTTTTTTTTTTTAACAAATCAGCCGTCTCCCACCAAGCAGGGTGACCCAAAAAGAAAAACTTTCATCATTCAACACTTTCACCTCACTCACACACAATCACTGTCTTTGCAGAGGCGCTCCGATACGACAGTTTAGAATTCCCTCCAATCTGTTTATATATAGTTCCAATTTCAAGAATGTAACCCACACAAAAGGTGGTGGTCTACTATACCTTTCATTTGTTTCACTCAGTTTGCAAACTGTACTTAGGTTTCAGTCATTAATATTTGTTCAATGAAAAGGTTGTGTATCCCTGCTGTTGAACAATGAGAATCATTAACATTTTTCATTAGCCTCCACTTGTATCATATCTTTACAAATGTCTTGACATTACTGAAATGACAAGCTGGGGTAATATAAACATTTAAAGTTTCATAGTAAAGCTATTACTGTTAATGCCCAAAAAGAGTGGATACAATATAAATATTTATTATACTTCTTAAATGATTTACATCCAAACAGCCTTTAAACAGTACCAGTGAAACACTTGATAATTTTTTAAACACCATGTAAGATAAAAATGGCACTTCTGAGTCAACACATGGATTATCACACTACACTACAAGTTATTTTTTAGGGCTCTTGTCTGCTTTCATGTAGGCTAACAGTATAATACTACTTTTATTTAATGTGAAATTGTTTGTGCAGTTTTTTTTAAAGTAGAATACAATGCAGTTTCCTTACAAAAAAAACTCTTAAAATACAACTGTAATCTTCAGCATTAAATTAAAAAAGGTACATAGTGTTAAATTAAGCTACAGTACAAAGTGTTTGCTTGCATATAACTCAAATATAGCACTAAGATATCTAAGTTAAAACTAAAGATGCAATGACATCACTCCGACAACCCGCATTATAAAAATAGAGAGGAAATGAGCTATATTTTGATCCGGTCTGGGAACCTCTTCAGCACAGAGAAAATATTTAACTGCACTATGGAGGATCGCAGGGTAAGAAGTGAAATATCATATTCATTTTAGTTTTTCTATTTTGAAAATGTAGGTTTTGGCAGTGATTTTCTAGTATGAGAGTACATTTGAATATATATATATATTTCACAAAATACTGCTTCATTACACAAAACTCTTTAAACAGTTTCCACACATGAAACACTCATTGACAACACTTTTCTTAATGACTATTACCCAACAATTTGGTACATTATTCTGGTATTAAAGAGATCTTAATATACAACAATGTGTTTGCTTGCAGGATACATCAAGATAAAGCCTATTTACCTGAAATCTTGGAATAAGATTTTAAGACACATACTGTGTTTGCAGATAAAAGTATAACACATGAACTGTCCAAGTGCCAATTCCTTACTAATGAAGTCTATCATAATCACTTCTAAGATAAACCATCAATTACTGATAAGTGTTTCATAACAAATGATATTATGTAATACTATTCCAAAGTAGGCTCATTTTTCAAAAAGCCATGCTGTAATATTAAAAGATAATGTTAATATCTGAATTAGACTCCCTAATTAGCTCTGCCCTAAGGCACAAATACGTAGCATAAAAGAACTGTCATTGGGGTGTAGTATTGCCCACAAACTAAACAAGCACAGGCTTCTTGTCCATCCCAAGGCCAGTAAAGCCATTGAATAATGGAAAAATACTGGGAATGAACATGCAGAAGTACATCACGAATATATTTATGCCAAAGTTAAGGCTCATATAAGCAATATAAAAGGCAGTAAATAATCAAATTTATGGAATTATATAAACAGAAATGTTAAGCAACATAATTAGAAAAAAGCACAAAGCATAGGTAGAGCTTTACAAGAATGTAGCAAAATCAATAGGTTCTGGTGGAATGTCAGAGTTAAAGGGAAGACAAAATGGGAACATCAATTTAACATGCATTCTTCTATATTGCACAAGTGCACAGCCATATATGTAGAAACAACAGCACATCATGACTTGAACGCAATAAACATTGAAAACAACAAAGAGCTTCGTGCTAACTATTTTGAGGAGTTTATTAGCAAAATAATTAAAATTTACATATTATATATGTAATATTGAAAATGTATTTAACAAAGAATTGGCTGAGCTGTGGTTAGATTATCTGGTAAACAACCAAAGGGTCCTGGGTTCGATCTCCAGGCAGGTCAAATCACCTTGCATGTGCTGTGTTACAGTAAATAGGTACCAGTGTGTTTGAGCAACCCACAACTGTTGACTTGTATCCTTAATTGAATAAGGCATTAATATGACTATCAGTTATATTATTGGAAGTTTAAATTCAATAAGCCACTAGTGTGAAGTAAGGGAAGGAAAACATACCAATATTTAAGAACTTTTTTGAAGTTCCTAGCACATTTATAATGCCCTCGTAAAAATGAACGGGGTCAAATTTTCTAGTGTCTGGTGAAGTCTGTAGTGTGGAATCACACTTCCCAGCATAAGGTAGTATGATGTCTGGCACTTCGTATCCCTTCAAAGGAAAGGGGTACTTGATGATGGTGAAATTATCAAAGAATTAAAGCTTACCCACTCCTTCGATCAAACCCAATTACCTCTTATACCACAGGCACTATTCCCTTTGAATCAAATCCATTTACCTCCTATACTACAGGAACTATGCCCTTTGAATCAAACCCGATTACCTCCAATGCCACAGGCACTATCCCCTTCTCTGAATCAAACCTGATTATTTCCTATGGCACAGGCACTATCCCCTTCTTTGAATCAAACCTGAATACCTCCTATGGGACAGGCACTATCCTTTTCTTTAAATCTAACCTGCTTACCTCCTATGGCACAGGTACTATCCCCTTTGAATTATATCTGATTACTTCCTATTCCCCAGCTACCACATGATCTCGAAGTTTAGTGTTTTACCATGAATATAATTAAAATACAGTACATTACTGCAAAATTCTAGCTAAATTACATATTACAGTTCCATACTTTGATAAAAACTGCTAAAAGCCTACCTACCATATCAATCTATACTCTATCATGCAACAAACTAATAATTTTAGTATGAGTGAAGACTTGTCATTACAGTACAACAAAACATTTAACACATTCTTGACAGCTGGCTGAAAGACAGACTTTTGAGACCTGGTCAGTAATCACTAAGGCCCAGATATGTGAAACCTTACCATACTTACAACTGGCATTTATCACTGTATTACTGGTCACACTTTCCTGCCTTATTTCTAACAGTTGTAACCCTTACTGGAATGCAATGCCCAAACTATGAAATGATTATATACATGATATTAATCGTATGCATTTAGCCTATCCTCAAGGTATGATGCATAAATAATGCTGCCTCCAATATATCTGAAAACGTTACACTTGACAGCTCTAGATACATACAAATATGATGTAGACCTTCATCTGCATTGAAAAAAAGGCAATATATGAAAATATCAGTCATATTTGGAAGTACCAAACATAATAATTAAGTAGATCAAAAGAAAAGAAACTTAATGGGGCACCATGGAAAGTGTAAGATGAGGATAGACTTAACAAATCACATTAACATTTTTACTAACTAGATATATGCATCCAGCAGTGCATCTGTCTGAGACTCATGGTCAGAGCTTATTGCATTCCCTATATTTTTTGCATAATCAAGTCTTTGATCTCTTTGGTCCTAAACAAAGTACATGAATTACTAAAGCTAGTGAGAGTTTTTGCAGATTACAAAATCTATCAAAAAAATCTATCTTTATTATATACCTTAAGTGCTTTTTTTTCTTTTTTTCTTTTTGTGCAGCACCTAATATACTAAGTGCAGCAAGGAAATGAGTACTAATTTCAGAAAAATTCAACAAATTCATTCTAATAGCTTCAATCTCTTACACAATATTCATCTTAATATTACTGAAATATGTGTATTTAGCAATGACCCATAATAAATGCAAAACAGTCAAACATCAAGGCAACATTTCATCACATAAAGCTTTTTCCCTGCTAAGCCATCTTGTACATTTCTGTAATACAGTATTTGTGTTGTGATATAATTTTAATTGTTAAGGCTCTCTCTGTTGTATTTAGTTGTCAACAACAATAGCCACAGTTAGAAAAGCAGACATACATACTTTCATTCCAATGATCCACTGAATACCTTTCAATATTCAATATTGTACCTGCTCCCACTTTACTCATTCTCTCCTCTATCCTACTCTTCTTAAAGAGGGCAAATCACAGTCTGATGCCTTGATAATGGTTCAGGACAACCTGCTTCATCTATTTTCATCTCCAATCTGTGGGTTAGTTGTGAACACTATTCTTATCTATCCTTTCCTATGCTAGCACATCCTCTTCTGCACTGACACTCACAATTCACTGTATCACAGTAATTCCTAAATTCATTTTATTCATTTTCCTCTCAAAACACAAGTCAGAGGAACCATTTATTTATTATTAATTTAAGAAATGACTTATTTAGGTATCTACCTTAGCCTAATTTCTCTTCACAGAGAAAGTTTTCTGGGTTTTGAACATTTTAAAATGCATCTAAACACATCTTAAAAAACCTAATTTTAAAACAAGTGATCGTAATCAAACGTGAAATAATTTTTCAACACAATGTTGATTTTGAATATTCAAAACCAATGTGTCTGAATACTGTAAGATGTTACAATATTCCCATTAATTCATGGCTCTATTTTTTTGACTAAATGCTTATGTATTAAAAATTTATTTCCTATATTCATTACATGGCTTTTCTGAAGCAATATCACCATCAAGTATTACAGGTACTCTCCTTATTACTCTCATAGTACTATGCAGTACTGTATCATAAGAGTAAGGTTATAATACTGACAAGTTGATGAGTAAGATGTGTGCAATACACGAGTATCCTTATTGACAGATGTTTCACCTATGCAACAGGCTTTCTTACTATAATACACAGACATGAAGATAGATCCTTATATACTGGAGCTAGTACTAGAGATGTAGCAGTTGAAGATATGGTCATAGGGGGGGGGGGGCATAAGTTGGGCCAGAGATTAGTAATGGAATTGTAGAAGATATTTTCTGTACCAAGATTTAATGTCATTACTGTGCCACATACGTATCATTAGACTGAAGGGACAATACCAACAAGCTGATGAATAAAACAGGTGCCAAACCTGGATAGGTTTACCAACAAGGCCTAATGTGAAGGTGAAATGCCTTTCAGTAAGAGTATCCAGGTGTTGTAAACAAGTCTTAGTCATCAACTTGCTAGTATTATACCACTGATTTAATGATAATTGTCTGAGAAAGCAACACCACAGGGTCTTGATACAACTTCTTGCTATATCCATGGCCCACCTTATGGGCCTAACCTTCCTCCACCAACAGGCTCTGCCACTTAACCACATGTTGAACTGCTGCATCTCTCCACTTCTTCCACTTGCTTCAGTATTACATTGATAAAACTTACAGTGCAGGTGAAACATCTCTCAATTAAGATACCCAGGTATTGCACATGTCTTATCATACAGAACATTACCTGTGTTTTACAGCACTCGCCAGTGAATTTAGCATGCTTAGTATGACTACTGCTTAAGTAAAGTAGTCACTATATTTTTTGAAATAAAGATTGGGTATGTTACAATACAAGTTGCCTAAGGAAGGAGGTCATTACAAACAGGTATGGTAACAACATGGAAAGATGCAAATTGGGAACAAATATATGCAGAAAGCTAAAGGTAACTGGAAGGAATAATTAAGAGGACTTGGCAAACATTGTGAAAGGGTAATAAACCTCAAAATGATGCAAACTAAAATAAATGGCACTATTACAATATGGCATGATTGAACTTTTTATTTTGCTGCATGACCCATACAGATTTAGCACACTTTTTATAGTAATAAATTATTTTTTTTAACAATACATTACAGTATTAACTATAATAGTGGCTACTAATAAACCTACTGGTATGTTTCAATATCTTGGCCTTTAGAAGAAAATTAAAGTGCTGAAATATTTTTTTGTAACACATTGGCCGTTTTCTACTAAGAATACAGAAAATTTTTGTGCACATATATATTTATATATATATATATATATGGGTGAGGGGCTTGGACTTCCAGCAAGTGTGTGTGTTAGATAGGAGTGAATGGAGACAAATGGTTTTTGAGACCTGACGAGCTGTTGGAGTGTGAGCAGGGTAATATTTAGTGAAGGGATTCAGGGATCTGAGCCCTAGAAATGGGAAGTACAATACCTGCACTTTAAAGGAGGTGTTTAGGATACTGGCAGTTGTATCTGAGCACCTCTGCAAAGACAGTGATTATGTATGAGTGATGGAGACAGTGTTGAATGATGATGAAAGTTTTTTTCTTTCTTTTTGGGTCACCCTGCCTCAGTGGGAAGCAGCTGACGTGTTAAAAAAAAAAAAAAATCCTGGCTTAGCCTAGATGCTCTACCATGTAGGCTAAGCAAGGACTCTTGCTGGAATATATACTGTATCAAATGATGCTGCTCCTACCAACCATGTTCAATCTCTTGCACATCAAATTTCTTACTCAGCAAAGAATAGAGGTAACATGCTTACTGAATACTGTACAATCTTTAATGGTCAAGTATATTAGAGAATATGATAAGTTTTTAGCTTATCCATGACTAATTGTTCCAAATACTACCTTATTATAAGAGTTAAGATAAATCTGTCAACTATCACCCGCTCAGTTTTTTGCTATTTTAATAAAGTGCTTCAAAGCCTTCCATGTTTTGTATGTTTGCAGGATGCTGGGAGTTACAATATGCATTATAATTCAACACAATACACCTGATGCATTATTCTCCTCCTGAATATACGAGGTGTTGCCCAGCAGAAAAGAATAAGCGCCACATTCAAACAATAGAGTAAAATGCATGCATGGGGAAGATTGGAGATGTGAAGCTTAAGTTACCATACTTTGTTTTGGGGTTCTGAGCCTAACTTACATTACAACAAACAGACAAAACATTAAGGAAACTACCTGTTCACTAACCCAGATTTTGGCCGTGACTGCACTTATTTTCTATTACTACACAACACCTCATATATATATATATATAAGCATTTCTTTGATTTCCTAAATTCACTCAAGAAAGCTCACTATGCTGAGTGAAACACTGTGTAGCTCCATAAACAAAAGTTCCTGCTTATCAAGTTGCTTTTATCACTTCTTATTGGCTGTTGCCACAATTTCACAAATCCACATTTGTTTATTAGTGACCATTCTGACAAAACAATTTGAGCAATAGTTTGAAACCCAAGGTTTATGTATGAATTAAAATATGCTAAGTCATGCATAAAGTATACTAACTCTTCCCCTCAAGGTGCCTTGAAGCTAATGAAGGAACACTTGATACAGGGAACTGGACTTAACCTTCCCTTCCTTGGATCAAACCTGAAGGCCTTTCATTCCTCAGGTACTATATGATCCTTATTGGTTTAGCATTTTCCACAATTTAAAAGAAAAAATGGACCCACTTTTGGCTATGTCAATATGATATCCTCACTATTAACCTATGACATTTTGGTCCAACTTGACCCATTACCTAGTCACATACACTCATGAAGGGAAGGAAGCAAGAATATATATATTTATGAGATGGGGAGCAGGGCTGGGAGTAGTAGGACAAGTAGAGGTAGTAGTATAATTTTAGAAGTAGAGGTACTGGTAGTAGTAGCAGTAGTAATACAAATAGTGTAACAGTGGCATAGTGGCATTGTTGCAATACATGTACTTATACTACTAATACTACTACTACTACTACCACCACCACTACCTCTACCAATACTTCTACAATTATACTATACAGTAGTACCTTGGTACTCGAACAGCTCCCAACTCAAACAATTCAGTATTCAAACACTTTGTCCGGTAAAAAAAATTGCTCGGTAGTCAATTGTTTGCTCGGCACTTGACCAAATATGTGCGTCTGTCTCCCTGCAGCTGTCACTTAGTGCAAAACTCCGCTGAACTTCGCTGTAAACTATTTCATGTTTCTTCGCATTTTTAGTGTTTTTATATTATTTGTATAAATAAGTCACCATAGGGCCTAAGAGGGTTAGTGATAACAGCCAGCCAAAAAGAAAATTGGTTAAGAGTCACAACAGAGATGAAAAATTGTTATTAATTATTCCTTATGGGAAAAACTAGTTAGGTACTTGAATAGATCGGCACTCGATTAGCCTTCTGGAATGAGTTAAGTTCGAGTACCAAGGTACAGTGGACCCCCGGTTAACGATATTTTTTCACTCCAGAAGTATGTTCAGGTGCCAGTACTGACCGAATTTGTTCCCATAAGAAATATTGTGAAGTAGATTAGTCCATTTCAGACCCCCAAACATACACGTACAAACGCACTTACATAAATACACTTACATAATTGGTCACATTCGGAGGTAATCGTTATGCGGGGGTCCACTGTACTACTGTAACTGCTACCACCTCTTGTCTTCCTACTACTCTTGGCCCCACCCCCCCCTCTCATATATATATAATGACTCCCTTCCCTTCATGCTTCTGTGTGACTAGTTAATGGTCCAAGTCAGAGTGAAGCATCATCATGTGTTTCATTCTCCTATGTGTAGGTTTATCTGTGTACTGTTCCAGTCACGGTGTTTTGCCTATTTATTCTTTATATCCTCACTAAGTTAGAAACATTGAAAAACTACTATCATGAAAGAATGATTATGTTATTATGTGTGATTATTAATGATACCTTTTACTCTACAGGGCCTTTAAAGTAGATAAGCAGCATGGTAAACCACAATTAAGCCATAAGATGAACTGAAAATAAATCAAGCATGGCTAGTGTATAATTCAGACATGACTCTACATGCAGGTAAAGTACATACAATTTTACACACAGTGTGGTGTTAAAGTATTCACTGTTAATTCTTTGGCACAGTAACTTCAGGCTACAGAAGTAATATGCACACATACCTCACTTCAGTTTTAGTTATTTCCACATATCTAATGTTTCTTTGCTTTTCTGTGTTAGCTAATCTCATTCGAGTATCTAAGAAGCCTTTTTGCATAAATTTTTAAGAAAGCACCACAATTCTTTCATAGAATAACTACATACTACATACATTGCACAAAATTAAAAAAAAAAAAAGGCACTATTAACTTTGCATTCCTATAAATTACTTCAAGCCTGCATTTCTTTAACTTAGTGTTTAAAAGATGAAAATTATGCCTACAGTCTCTTGCAAAACAAGGAATATATTATCAATACTTATGACTGATGTACTGTATCATATAATTTTTTAAATATTTTCTTCAGCATCATTCATAAATCAAGGGCTTTAGCATCAGTCCCCAAGAGCGTGATTAAAATTCATAACAATCATAATTATCAATTCATTATTGTACACACAAACTACAGGGTATTTCACACACAGAAGGCCCCAAGATCGTATTTCCGTAGTTGCAACCATCTTGTTTGTGTATTATGTCTTCAGCAAACGATAAATCGGGTCCTACAGGTAGGAAGTCCTGAGTCATCATTTACTACAGACATAATATACAAACAAGACGGTTGCAACTATGGGAGTACCGACTCGGAGCCTCCTACGAGTGAAACACCTTGTATTTGGAGCACAGTGTATGCTCCAAACCAGTAGGTCCCTCAGTACCTAAGTCTCAGACAACACGAGATGTTGTGGCATCCACAGTCTGAAGTAGCTCGTGTTCCTATGTTAAAAAGTTAACCTCACATTATATGAAGCTGCAGATAGCTCTTTAAGTAATTAGTTTTAATGTTTTGAAAATTTTTTGAGCTATGTTATTTACACATTATTGTAGCCATTCACCAGTGCTACTAAACTTTTAAGAGCTGTCTCAGGCCAAACCTCCATTAACACTGGAGCAATACAAAGTTGATAGTAGCACATGTTACTTTATTATTAAAATGCCTTTATGAGGGTACACCATACCTATATAAGAATACAGTGCCTTTGGAATGTAATTCTGATTCATACTTGTGCAGTATAATGATCCCAATGGTACTGATAACTAACTTCTGGATACATAACACCCCTCTACAAACCTGTGTATTGCAATATATCATGGAAGAATTAAGATATTATTGCACTTGCAGATTGTAAAACAAATTCAAGTGTGAAGCTTCTCCACCTGCACACGCACACACACACACAGGCATGCATACATGCACACACACAAGGAGACAATGAACCTAGTAGTGACCAGTGAAGATGGGACCAGGAGCTGAGACTCGACCCCTGCAACCACATACAGGTGAGCACGCACACACATGCACACAAACACATACACACAACAACAAAAATAAATAAAAAGAGTCTCTTGGTCTATCAAGGCAAATCACTACTTACCTTAAATGTGAGAGTTTTACTCTGTTGCAGATCTGAGCTTCTAAGTCCTTAATTATTATCAGCAGCCAAATAATTTTTGCTATTAAAGTGCAATAATCTGCTCTAAACAAACTTTCATCTTTTGTTGGCATACTGCAAATACAACATTATACAGGGACATTATCAGATCTACTAAATTCATACACCACGCAATTCCTTCATTCTTCGTTGGATGTAAAATGCCATGTCTTCATACCTGCAATAAGAGGAATCATACAGTAAACTACTCTACCCAATTAATAAAAGTAAGTTCCTAATTTTATACATAAAAAACAAAGTTTTTTATCATATTTTTCATCTTCAGTGCTGTAATATACAAATGCAAAAGTGATGGGAATCTGACTGGTCCAAGGCCAGGCTCCGTGAGTAAAAAAAAAACTCCAGAACTCATCAAAGGTGCCGTCTACTTTGGGACGCCCTGACTGAGCAGGATGTGACCTTTTGATTAAAAAAAAAAAATAAGTTCTGGAAAAAGTACATGGGAGGTTCAACTCACTTTTGCTTAACAGCAAGAATTTGCCGCAGTTCTTCTTGCTCGTACTGTCGAAGGATGGCACGACATTCGGCCAGGCTTAAGTTAAGGAACTGTGCCACCTGAAGTAAATTTTATGCAAATAAGTATATAATTAATGTTACACTACATTTTATTTTCAATGCTCCTCATAATTATTAGAACATTCATGCCACATTTATACAATAGTTTTTGTTAGTACAGTGGACCCTCGACCAACAATGGCATCGACTAACGATAAAATCGGGTAACGGTGAGTTTTTGTGTAAAAATATTGGCTCGACCAACGATGAAAAACTCGGGTAAGGACATTCGTCCCAAACGCGTCCGCCTGTCTGTCCAGCCTGAGTGCTTCAGCTGCCCTGCCTTCAGCTAGTGTGCCATTGTTTACAGGCCAGGGCAGACGGGTTCTACGCATACATTCAATACATTTTGTATTATTCCATTGCTTTTAGTGCTTGTAAATGCTAAATAAGCCACCATGGGCCCAAAGAAAGTTCTAGTGCCAACCCTGTGGTAAAAAGGGTGAGAAATACTATCGTACCACGATCAGCTGCTGCTGCACCACCGTCAGCTGTTGCTGCACCACCATCAGCTGCTGCTGTACCACTGTCAACTGTACTACTCGAATATATGGAGTGTGTGTTGTTGGTGTGGCTTAATGAGAAACAATTAACCCCAGAGGGTTAGCCACCCAGGATAACCCAAGAAAGTCAGTGCGTCATCGAGGACTGTCTCAACTTATTTCCATTGGGGCCCTTAACCCTTTCAGGGTCCGTCCCGTAGATCTACGGCTTTACGTTCAGGGTCCAAACCGTAGATATACGCCATGAGCTCAGCTCACTCTGATAAACTGTGAGTGGTACATTTGGGCCTAGATATGAGAGAATACATCTATGTGGTATGTGTGCACCACATAAAACAGATCCTGAAGCACACTGTGTATAATGAGAGAAAAAAAATGAAATCATGATTTTTCGATTAAAACAGCAACTTTGCAGTGTTTTTTTTCGTATGTTTTTTATAGTTGTATTTGCGATTTCTTGGTCTCATTTGATAGAATGGAAGACATATTACAGAAATAGAGGTGATTTTGATTGGTTTTAGCACTGGAAATGGCTTGAAAACTGAGCTCAAAGTAGCAGAAATGTTAAATTTTTGCCGATATTCAAGAGTAAACAACGACCTCACACGTCTAATACACATCAGCTGGTGGGTCTAATATACATTCACAAATATGGTGATGATATTTATACAATTATTACAGTATTGCATAACAGTAAATCTTCTATTTTTTGGTGTGAATAAAAATTCATTTATGTGAATAAAAAATCAAAATGGAATTTATTTGTAAAGCCTCAAAAACATAACTAATGAACAGAGGAAATGTTAGTTTAGTGCCAGGAATGCTTAAATTGTTCATTCTGGACCCTATTTTGAAATTGGAATATTTTGAACTTTGTGTTAAATTGGCCAAATTAACAATTTCTGATCACTTTATTTTGTAGTTGAAACAGTTGACTTGGCGATTTCTTGTGCTCAATCGATAGAATAGAAGTAATACTAGTGAAATAGCTAAGAATTTGGTTGACTGGAATAATGTAATTGGCCTAAAATGGGAGTCAAAGTCGGCAAAATCGCCGATTCGTAAATATCGCTGACACATCAAAATTCGCGAGAGCATAATTTCGTCAATTTTCCACCAAATTTCGTACTTTTTGTTTTATTACCTTCACAAAAAGATTCTCTACGATTTCATAAGAAAAAATAACAAATTTTTTTTTTGAAAATTCTTGGACACTGGTGCGTGACTCCAGATTTGGGCCTTGGACCCTGAAAGGGTTAATCTTGTTCCCCAGGATGCGACCCACACTGGTTGACTAACACCCAGGTGAACAGGCAAAAATGACTGGAACTAGTGCTCATATTGGCGAATTTAAGGCCAGCAAAAGTTGGTTTGAGAGATTTAAGAATCATAGTGGTATACACAGTGTGACAAGGCATGGTAAAGCTGAAAAATTCCAACCCCAACAAGTGTTCAATTGTGATGAAACAGGCCTGTTCTGGAAGAAAATGCCAAACAGGACCTACATTACTCAGAAGGAAAGGCACTCCCAGGACACAAGCCTATGAAAGACAGGCTAACTCTCATGTTTTGTTGTAATGCTAGTGGGGATTGCAAAGTGAAGCCTTTACTCATGTATCACTCTGAAAATGCCAGAGTGTTCAAGAAAAACAGTGTCTCATCAATACTCTTCAATAAAGGTAAGTGTCATTTTTAGTATTTATTTATGTATTTATTGTGCATGTCTCATTGTTTTCTTTGTAGGGAAATGTATATTTCATGTAAAAATATTTTTTTTTTTTAATACTTTTGGCTGTCTGGAATGGATTAACTGGATTTCCATTATTTCTTATGGGGAAAATTAATTCGGCTAACGACAAATTCGGCTAAGGACAAGCTCTCTGGAACGGATTAAAATTGTTGGTCAAGTGTCCACTGTATTACAGTACATAGGAAACGTACATAAACTAATCTTAACCCTTAAACTGTCCAAATGTAGATCTACGTTTATGTGCATACCGCTCCGACTTTAATTTTCCCCATTTGAAAGCATGTAAAAAAACGTAGGTCTAAGTTCAGAGCGCTATGTGAGCGAACATAGATCTATGTTTGGACAGTTTAGGGGTTAATGCTTCAGCTCCTTGTAATAAACCTAATTACCTGCCGTTTCCCCTATATTGCATGACCACTGCAAGTTAAGCGCTACCCTAAGAATAAAATAATAAATGCACGAATATAAGGGGTAAATTCTTCACTAACGAGACTCAAGACATTGTAATATACTTTTAAACAAACACTTATCCATACAGAAGAATTTTAAACATAAGAAAAGCTTGGGGATAATTCATGGCCAACAAAAATAATACAATTCTGCCTTTGTTACACTTCTTTGAAAAAAAAAAAAAAAAAATATTGCAAGGATATACCTAAAATCAACTTGTAACACTGTACGTATTTCTACTTTATAAATATTAACCTGACAAGAGCAGGGTAATGTTTGTATATTTATAAACAAGCGATAAGCCTGTATGGGTCATGCTGAGTAGCAGGGTTAATAATTTGGTAACATGGATATTCAAAAAATCCTATGCAAATAACCTCTCATAGATGTGATATACAGTGTTATGTTTCACTGTCATAATATTCATTACTAGCTATTATTATTATTACTGATGGGGAAGTGCCAAGCCATAGGGATCGTACAATACCTGGGGAATGGGAGGTAATTACATCTGATCCAAGGGAAAGGTAATTTCAATTCCTGGGATGAATAGCCCTTCACTAGCCTCAAGGCACCACCACTGAAGAGTCAGGTATTTGTCAGTGAGTTTATGTGACATTCACTGATTAGAAGTGATATCACTCACTAACTTTCAGTTCTGACACAACATCTTTTACAGACCTGGGGAGAAATCTCCTCTGTTTGCTGTGCATCCACAATGAATACACGTGCCACATCTTCATGAGGTCCCAGCATCACACGTGTTATCAGGGGATATTCGTCGTCTCGAATTCTTCGTCTCTCTAAAACAAAAAGTCCCACTTTATGAGGCAAGTGGTCCTTGGTGTGATCCATATTATTATTTGTAAGTACAGTACTTAAATGTTCATATGTATATCACTTCTCCATAGGGAAGTGGAACAGAATTCTTCCTCTTTAAAACCCTTTCAGGGTTTCGGCCATACTAGTACGGCTTACGCACCAGTGTCCATGACGTACTAGTATGCCTAAATTCTAGCACCCTCAAATCTAGTGAGAGAAAGCTGGTAGGCCTACATATGAAAGAATGGGTCTATGTGGTCAGTGTGCGCAGTATAAAAAAAATCCTGCAGCACACAGTGCATAATGAGAAAAAAAAACTTCGACCGTGTTTTTGGATTAAAACAGTGACTTTGCACTGTATTTTCGTATGGCATTTATTGTTGTATTCTAGTTTTCCTGTCTCATTTTATAGAATGGAAGATATATTACAGAAATTGAGAGGATTTTGACTGGTTTTACAATGAAAAGTAGCTTGAAATTGAGCTCAAAGTAGCAGAAATGTTCGATTTTTACCAAAGTTCAAAAGTAAACAAATCATGCTATGCGTCCAATACACGTCAACTGGTGAGTCTAATATTCTTTCACAAGTGTGCTGATATTATTGATACTATTTCTAAACTAATGCAGTAGTCTGCATAACAGTAAATCTTCTATTTTTTTGTGAGAATAAAAATTCAAAGTGAAAAGCAAAAGAATGTAAGAGGGGCGTGGGGACGTGACCAATGAGCAGAGGAAATGTTATTTTAGTGCCAGGAATGTCTTTCTTGTTTATTCTGGGCCCTATTCGGAAATTGTCATCTTTTGAAATTTGTGTGAGATTGGCAAAATTGCTAAATTCTGACCACTGTATTGGATAGTTGAAATCGGTAAATGGGTGGTTTCTTGTACTCATTCGATAGAAAAAATGGAGTTCTAGCGAAATAGTTATGATTTTTGTCAACTAGTACACTGGAATTGGCCGAAAATAGGGCTCAAAGTGGGCAAAATCACCGATGCGTAAACATCATCGAGACCGCTAACTTCACGAGAGCATAATTCCCTAAGTTTTTCATCAAATTTCATACTTTTGGTGTCATTATGATCGGGAAAAGATTCTCTATCTTTTCATAAGAAAAAATAATTTTTTTTTTTAAATTTGGGGGACCCTGAGAACAAGTCTTGGAGAGGGCCTGTGGACCCTGAAAGGGTTAAGCCATGAGTGTTGTAAGAGGCGACTAAAATGCCATGAGCAAGGGACTAGTAATCCCTTCTCCTGTATAAAATACTAAATGTAAAAAAGAGAAACTTTCGTTTTTCTTTTTGGGTCACCCTGCCTCGGTGGGATACAGCTAATTTGTTGAAAAAAAAAAAAAAGTATATCACTAACTACAGCAAGGAACAATGGAATGCCCATGTTTTTAACTTCCTTGTTGATCCACAGACTTACTTTTGACTTGTTATTCAGTCAAAAGTATCTCAGTCCTCCTCACTCCAAACAGAAAATTTCTTGCACTGTTTTATCATTTACATTCAACGATACATATCTGAAAACATTCTATCTCTAGTACCTTTCATTTCAACAACTTCCTGCTTTCACTTATAAAACACAGATCAATATTAGTTATATAATGATCTTTTATTACTACACACATCATTTTTCTTGTTCTTATTTTTTCTTTTACTTTATTAGCCATCTCTCACCAAGATAGGGCAACTCAAAACAGGAAACATCACTTATTCATTCGCTGTTATGTGTACTGACATCACAATTCTGACGAGTCCCCAACTAGAGCATCTTCCACACTGCTTCCCTATCCACCTTATAGAATGCTTTTTCTAGATCCATAAATGCAATAAACAGCTCCTTATCCTTATTTATAAAATTCTTATTTATATGCTGTCATGTAAACTCTTGGTCTACACATCCCTTGCCCTTCCTAAACCCTCCTTGTCCCTCTGTAATCCTACTTTGTGGAAATAAATGGTATAAAATACCGACACAATGGAAATATAAACACATATGCACTATAATGTGATCCTTTATTGACTACGTTTCGCCCACACAGTGGGCTTTTTTAAGTCACAAACAGAACTACCTGGGGTGGAAGGAACGCGAGTATTTATAGTCAGGTTCAGAGTGCTGAGGTCAGGTGGAGAATGCTGCATCTGATGATGTACCGAGTGAGGTTATAGAGTCTAAAATCTTGGGTAGCTTGGAAAGGAGATTGGACAAGTTTGTGAGCAGACCTTCTACAGTGTTCTTATGTGGGATAGCGATGAAGAAGCTTCTTGGCAAGTGGTTCAGCTATGTTATAGAAGCCACTATTCTGGTTGAAGTTGTCGGATATAGAAATAAGTGATGATTCCAGGATTCTTCGGTATTGAGTGTTGTCTTCTGTGGCGATAAGTCTTGAGTTTCTGTAGTTTATCAAGTGGTTGTGTGAATTACGGTGTTGTACGCAGGCATTCCTTGTGTCGTCAGACCTGCTTGCGTATTGGTGTTCTGAAATACGTGTTTGGAGGTCCCTTGATGTTTCACCAACGTATAACTTGTTGCAGTCATTACAAGGGATTATGTATACCCCTGCAGAGGGTGGAAGCTTGTCCTGTCTATCACTGGTAATGTCCTTGATGGTCGTGGTTGTGGAGGTAGATACTTGAAATGAGGTATTGGAAAAGATGTTGGAAACGTGTTTGGCAATGGAGTTGGTGGGGAGGACTTCAACCAGAATAGTGGCTTCTATAACATAGCTGAACCACTTGCCAAGAAGCTTCTTCATCGCTATCCCACATAAGAACACTGTAGAAGGTCTGCTCACAAACTTGTCCAATCTCCTTTCCAAGCTACCCAAGATTTTAGACTCTATAACCTCACTCGGTACATCATCAGATGCAGCATTCTCCACCTGACCTCAGCACTCTGAACCTGACTATAAATACTCGCGTTCCTTCCACCCCAGGTAGTTCTGTTTGTGACTTGAAAAAGCCCACTGTGTGGGCGAAACGTAGTCAATAAAGGATCACATTATACTGCATATGTGTTTATATTTCCAATCCTACTTTGTCTTACCCTTACCTCTTTCATTAATGTTACCATGCACTTTACCCATATACTCAACAGGCTTATTCACCTATAATTTCTTACACAATCTCCTTTGTCCCCTTTTTCCTTGTATGTACAAAGGAACTATATGTGCTCCCTGCCAGTCCTTAGTAACTTTTCCTGTTACACTTTAAATATCTCAGTCTTAATAACATCTGTTTATTCCCCTTTCATGCCACCCACTGCATCAAGCACTATACCTCACATCCACTTATGGATCCTCCATACTCTTATAAGATGTTATTCCTGCCTGCCCAATACATGAAGTCACCTCCTCCCTTTCATAATAAGTATTCAACAATTCACCGAAATATTCTTTCTGCCTTTCCAGTACCACCACCTCCCCATCCAGCATCTTTCTATTCCATTATTAACTGCCAAATCTATTTGCTTCTCAGGCTTTCTGGCTTCATTAATCTCTCTCCATCACTGTTCCTTCTCACCAAAAACCTACTGATTAGGACTTATCTAATTTCATTGGCTCACCATTCTTAACTTCTTTTCCTCATATAATTTCTAAACTGTAAAAACTTCTCATGGCTTACTATTTCTAAATCCTTCCGTATAAATTACTGTGTGTAAAAAGAAAAAAAAAATCACACTTTTCTTCTTTTTCGTGTCACCCTGACTCGGTGGGAGATAGCTGGTATGCTGAAAAAAAAAAAAACTAATTCTCCCACTTTACCTTGTCATTCCACCAATCACTCCTCTTCCCACCATTATGTGAAGAGCTTAATCTGTTACTATAATTCAGTGCAAGGAATGGCAGATACTCGCTCCTCTGTCTGCTAATCACAAAAACACACTATTAAAATCAGGCTTCTACCATCTTTGGATAAAAACTGAATACCACATTGAAAAAAAATCAGGATGGAATCCAGTTGTTAGCTATATAATATTATTACTACTACTGGCCTGTCTTAAAGAGTGAAACCTGTGTGAGGTCTATCACTGGAAACTTACCACTGGTTTAGTGCCTCCTGCTTAATCTAATGATACTACTACTACTACTACCACTGTAAAATGCTGAATAAAGAGGGAGATGTGACAGATGAGAATATAGAAAATCCTTGATTTAATGTACTAATGGGGGAGCAAGTGGCCAGCAATGGCATTTGTGGTGGAATGAGATGAGACTGTTTTGACTTTGATCATAACAATAACAATAATTCTGTAATCAAAGGACTGTCTGTTATTTCCAAAACAAGTGATCCAACAGATTTTGTCTTGTATTCCCAAAGTCTGTTACATCAAGGATTTATTGTATTTTAAGAAATTGGTTAAAACAGATCAAACAGAGGCCGAAATTTCATGTTTAGGATGAGAAACAATGAGAACTATTAAAATAACTGAAGATCCATGAGTGAATGTGATGGAAGTGAAAGCAGTAGTAGAAAAAATCTAACAGCTGGAAAAAGAAGATGCTTGCGATAAAACTTCCAGTATTCACTTACACTTTTAATAAACAAAAAAGGCAAGTCACATATATGAAGAACCTCAACAATTTATGAATATGCCACTTCTTACCTCCATTGTCTTTAATCACAAACAGGGCGAAGTTTCGTGTTGACATTTCCACTCGGTACTTCTCCAACAGCATGTTGAGAACTTCCTCTGCTGTAACTAAGGATGTGACCCACACACTACATGGCGACCCATGGGGAGGGGTGAAGGAGCTTGTCTCTCTTAAATAGAAGTGGCCATTGATGGAGCACCGTCTCTGTCAATGACATGGGAAATTAATAACCCATGTAAACTAAAGTACCAAACTTTCATGAATGTAACAAACTGTATAAAGTTGTCATGTGAATTTGCCCTAGGTTAGCTAGGTGGCATCCTCATACCATGCCAATATTAAAGGTTAAGGATGCCACCTGGCTAATCCTGGTTCAAGTCCAAATGATGCTATGTTTGTACCTAATAATTCATGTAATAAAGTCTCTGATTTTTCTTTTTAATTTCTTAATGTCATTTATATAAACTTCTTTTGTAATTGTAGTACTTCATAAATCTTCTTCTTTTCTTTCAACACACTGGCCGTATCCCACCAAGGCGGGGTGGCCCAAAAAGAAAAACGAAAGTTTCTCTTTTTAAATTTAGTAATTTATACAGGAGAAGGGGTTACTAGCCTCTTGCTCCCGGCATTTTAGTCGCCTCTTACAACATGCATGGCTTATGGAGGAAGAATTCTGTTCCACTTCCCCATGGAGATAAGAGGAAAGAAACAAGAACAAGAACTAGAAAGAAAATAGAAGAAAAATCAGAGGGGTGTGTATATATATGCTTGTACATGTATGTGTAGTGTGACCTAAGTGTAAGTAGAAGTGGAAAGACGTACCTGAAATCCTGCGTGTTTATGAGACAGACAAAAGACACCAGCAATCCCACCATCATGTAAAACAATTACAGGTTTCCATTTTACACTCACTTGGCAGGACAGTAGTACCCCCCTGGGTGGTTGCTGTCTACCAACCTACTACCTTAATACTTCATAAATATAATGTGTTATTTCCTACAATCAAAAGCCAAGTGAATAGTAATTTTAAACCATACACCATGTAAATCAAGGAGACCTTTTATAAACATAACTGAGCACCTCTGCAAAGACAATGATCATGTATGAGTGATGGTGAAAATGATGAATGATGATTAAAGTTTTTTCTTTCTTTCTGGGTCACCCTGCTTTGGTGGGAAACGGCTGACATTTTAAAAAAAGAAAAAAAAATCAGTGATGAAATTAATAAGTGACTTGTGATCACTGAAAGGTGCCATAATGTAACTGAAGCTATGGAAATAAAATCATCAATTGGGACAAAGAATATTTCCTTTCACTTTTTCCTATGACAGTATTTACATGTGTTACCAAAGCTACATGATTTATGAGTTTATAAATAAAGAATTCCTAGGTAGTAGGTTGGTAGATTAGCAACCACCCAGGGAGGTACTACTGTCCTGCCAAGTGAGTGTGAAATGGAAACCTGTAATTGTTTTACACGATGGTAAGATTGCTCGTACTTCAACTGTCTCACAAGCACGCAAGACATCAGGTACATCTTGCTACTTTTACTTACATTTATGCCACACCACATATGCATGTACATGCATAAATATATACACACACATCTGGGTTTTCTTCTATTTTCTTAATAGCTCTTGTTCTTCTTTATTTCCTCTTATCTCCATGGGGAAGTGGAAAAGAATTCTTCCTCCATGAGCCATGCATGTTGTAGGAGGTGACTAAAATCCCAGAGGCAAGGGGCAAGTGGTTCCTTCTCCAGTATAAATTACTAAATCTGAGAAGAAAAACTTTCATTTTTCTTTTTCAAATCACCCTGCCTTGGTGGGATATGGCTGGTTTGTTGAAAAAAAAAATGTGAAAATGCTCATTTTATCAAGAAGAACTTGAACCTACATCAAAGTGAAAATGAATAGGACAATGGTGACAACAGCACATGAGAATGGAAGTTTGTAACAATAAGAAATAAAATAGAAAACAGTAGCTTATGAGAGGTTTTTACAAAGCAGAAGTAATATAAGAAGGGCAGAGTATATGGAGAGTAAAAGAAAGGTGAAGAGAGTGGTGAGAGAGTGCAAAAGGAGAGCAAATGATAGCGGGAGAGGCACTGTCAAGAAATTTTGCTGATAATAAGAAAAAATTTTGGAGATAAAAAAAAATTTTACCCCACAGGTACATCAAAATACTGGAGAAATACTTATACTGCATTTTTTACATTATCAATATTTTTATTTAAAATTTCTATGCAACAGAAGTGTCAGATATACAGTAGAGGATATATCACAAGAACAAAT
Organism: Cherax quadricarinatus; assembly: GCF_026875155.1. Lineage (NCBI taxonomy): Eukaryota > Metazoa > Arthropoda > Malacostraca > Decapoda > Parastacidae > Cherax > Cherax quadricarinatus. Next base: position 62,330,332 of record NC_069412.1, on the reverse strand, counting down.
CACATTATTATAATTATTCATCTGATGCCTACCTTTAGCTTGGTCTTATCCATCCGTCTGCCTGGCCTCCTCCTAATTGCTGTACTTCCTGTCTTCATAGCCACCCTTCTTGAAGGTGTGTGATCATCAATGCTAGTATTAATTTCCACTGATTCTTTATTTTCTAGGACAGGTGTATTGCTGTTTTCATTATCAAGAACAGATTCATAATTTGGATATGAAGAATTGTTGTTGAGCATAACTTCTGGAGAGGAGTTTTTGCTTTTGGCATTGTTACGGGAGATAACATCACTCTGCAACCCAGAGTGAAGTGAACTGTCCTCTCTCATAGTAACATGCATCATACCATTTGATGGGTTTGAGGAGTTTCCACACTCTGCATCTAATATGGCATTCATGTTACGACATGTCTTATAGTCAGTATTCTTCCACATATCTCCATCATCATCATCCTCATCCTCCAACTCAGTTGAATTTTCTTTAGGTGTCTGATCCTTCAACTCTGTCCCACCCAAAATCCTACTACTGGCAGGTGTCCCATCATCTCTTGAAAGTGTTGCATCGGCTGATGTTCCAGGGATGAAAGGATTAACACTGTCTCTCTCCCTTAACCCTTGCTCACTAGGAAATATACAGGATACCGTGTTTCTTATTACAGTGGCTGATTTAGGAGTTTGTGGAGAGCTCGGAGACTGAGGAGTTCGCCAACCATTTAGACAATCATCGCGCCAAAGGGTCTGTTCCTTGGGAGCAATAATTAAGAAATACTGTAATAGAATATTTTCAAGTCTTTGAACATGTCTTAAAAATCTGAATGCATATTCAGTACAGTAGTCCATGGAGTTACAATGAGATGGAGTTATGATAATTCTGAGTTATGATTTACCCTCATAAATGAATTCAGTATTGAGCTGCAATGAAAAATTTGAGATATGATATGCATTTGTGACTTAATTACACTATTTTCGTGTTACGAAGTTATCATGGCCCCTAATGTGTGCAGCAAACTTTTAATTTTTCTGAAGATCAAACAAAAAATGGTGAAAAGATCTGATGAAACAATTAGAACTAGTGCTGAATATGGCTTTCCACAACCATCCCTACTATTATCAGGCAAAAACACAAATCTAGAAAGACTGTTGTTATGGTGGCTAAGAGAGAAAATGAAGGGAGATACATTGCCTGCAAGTGATATGTGAGCAAGGTACAGTAAAAGTTGCACTTCCAGGGATCTTGGAATGAACTGCGCAAAACCACATAATTTGGGGTTTGAGCTATGATAGTTTGGAGGTATGATATGTCTTGTAGAACAAATTAATACCCTAACTCTAGGGACCACTGTATGTCAAAAAAACACACAGTAAAACTTTAGTATACACAACACATTTTCTATCAAATAAGATACATCTGCATCAGACACAAACTAATTTGAGAAATTGTGCAAAAAAATTATAATATATGTTTTCATACATAAATTGTATTGCTATGAGCATATTAATTATAATACTATGCCCTAGTAATCAGGGCACCAGACAGTAAATGAGAAGCAGTGAGGCAGTAAGAATGAGACATAAAATTGACCAGCCTTAGCAAAACTAAGTCATAATTACATAAGTACACTACTGATAAATTTCTCCAATTACAAAAAATAGTTAAACAACCACCATCAATGGGGATTACATTCCTAGAATCTATAATCTGAGAGAACAACATGCTCAATTTTTTTCATTTTGTTTTGGAGAACATTTCTCTAAATATCATTAATCTGGTATATAATAAACATCATCTTTCTTCTTTCAACACGCCGGCCGTATCCCACAGAGGTGGGGTGGCCCAAAAGGAAAAACAAAAGTTTCTCCTTTCACATTTAGTAATATATACAGGAGAAGGGGTTACTAGGCCCTTGCTCCTGGCATTTTAGTCGCCTCTTACGACACGCATGGCTTACGAAGGAAGGATTCTGTTCCACTTCCCCATGGAGAATAATAAAACATATACAAGATAAATGGCCAAAATGGAAACAATATGATGGAAATTCTATGGTTACCTTTTCAGTTTAGGGGTGCCTTAAGCTCACAATAAAAAGGTGAATAATATCTATTGATGGGTTGCACATAAGTAAAAATGTTCATATTTTTGAAGGCTTTCAAGAAATTTTTAGGAAATTCCAATGTTTGGGGGATAATCAAATTTTGTAAATTATAGGGAAATTCAACTCTATAGGAAAATGTGGGAAAAAAAAAATGCTGACATTATGTAAGAAAATTTAAACAATGATCCCTAAAACATTTAGATTCTTTTTGCACTGACCTCATCCTCACTATCAGAGTAAAAGGCCGCAGAATTTGTAGTGGACCGTCTACGGACAGCAATCGTTCGCTGATCATCTTCTTCCTTAAGGTGGATGACATTACGCACTCCCCAGTATATCTTCAACACACCCTCCAAGATCATTCGCCCATTGGCCTGAAATGACAAAATTACACTAATTATCCACCCACCCATTCTATGATTTGTTTGCAACTGTGTTATTATGATTTCCTGAGTCAAGAGACATTTGTACTATTATATCAACCCTCTGAATTATACTTTAGGTAACCCTATACCATCTTCTCATTATCATGCTTCAAATTCTCTGCATAATATTCATACCATACATCACCCTCAAACATGATATATTTCCTACCTACAGCCTCCCATGTTCTGCACCCATATAACTGTGTTGGTACCACTCTACTCTGGTACAATTCCCTTTTTTGCATTCATGAATAAAGTTCCATCTCCAAAGTTGTCTCAATGCACCACTCCCCTTTATTCCCTCTTCTATTCCATGGTTTACCTCATCTTCACAGAACCATCCACTGACAAGTCCAATCCCAAATATCTGAAAACATTTACTTTATCCATACTCCATCCTTCCAATCTAATATCCAAGCTTTCATTGCCTAGATTTTTTTTGTTACCCTCATCACCTTGCTCTTTCCTACATTTTTATAATTTCCTTTTGCATTTTTTTTTAACAAACCCACTGTATACCACTGAGGTAGGGTGACCTATAAAGAAAAACAAAAGAATTTTTTGGGGTTTTTCTTTAAAAAATAAAAATAAATGTTTTTCTTTTTAAATTTAGTAATTTATATAGGAGAAGGGGTTATACCCCTTGTCCCACATTAAAAGTTTAAACCAATTTTAGAAAATTCAGTTGTCCCAGATTATGGGGTTCAACCAAAAATTGGGAAAAAAAAGGGGTTATAGTTGTCCACATTTAGTCGCCTCCTACCACAACAAGTTGGAAGGGGTTTTATCCCCTTCTCCCAGCAATGCCCCCCTACCAAACCCTTAAGGGGTTACTACCCCCTCCCCATTAACCCCTCAAACACACCATTTTTAAAAATTCCCCCTTGGGCTTAAGCACCTCCAAACACACCACAAAAGGGGTTTCTGAGTGTAAATTTAGTCACCTTACAAACCCCCCCCTTAAAAAAGGGGGGTAAACCCCTTGCTCCCGCATATTTCACCCCTAAAACACCAACTTGAAATTTTACTAGCCCCTGCTCCCCCAAAAATGTCACCTCCTACAAACCACGTTAAAATTATCCTTTCTCCCCTTTGTGCCCCCAAGAACCCCCTTTAAAATTCCCTCTCAATTATGGTACCTCCTAAAACAACCAAAATTGAAAGGGGGTTCACCCCTTCTACATTTAATCCCCCCCCAAAAAACCAAAGCTTAAGGGGGGTTTTTTTTGTTCCCTTAATCACCTCCTCAACAACACCTTGGGATTTTTTACCCCCATGTCCCACAAAAGTGTCCTAAAAAACAAGAAGGGGTTTTTTTTTAAAAATAACCCCCTAAAACCAAAGTTTGAAAAGGGGGGTTACTAGCCTTTGCCCCCCAGCATTATAGTCCCCCTACAACCACAAAAGTTGAGAAGGGGTTATACCCCCTTGCTCCAGCATTATATCCCTCCTACAACACACACCTTGAGAAGGTTACAAGCCTTGTCCGCTTTAGTCCCCCCACAACCACACAGCTGAAAAGGGGGTTATACCCCCTTGCTCCCGCATTATAGCCCAAAAACAACACACACAGTTGAGAAGGGTTACTACCCCTTGTCCCGCATTAAGTCCCTCCTCAACACACACAGTTGGGAAAAGGGTTTATCCTTTGCCCCCGCTTTATAGTCACCTCTAAAACCCCACAGTTGAGAAGGGGTTACTACCCTTTTTGCTCCCTTTAAAAGTCCCTCCTACAACAAAAAAGCTTGAGAGGGGTTACAGCCCTGCCCCCAGCTTTTATTCCCCCCACAACACACCCCGTTGAAATGGTTACACCCCTTGCCCCCAGATTATGTCACCTCCTACAACACACACAGTTGAGGGGGGGTTACTCCCCCTTGCTCCCACTTTAGTCACCTCAAACAACCCCCAACAGCTTGAAAAGGGGGTTTATACCCCTTGCTCCCGCATTATAGTCCCCCCAAACACACACACTTGAAAAGGGGTTACTCCCTTTTGCCCCCAGCATTAAGCCCCTTTCTACAACACACACAGCTTGGAAAAGGGGTTACTACCCCCTTGCTCCCAGCATTATAGTCCTCCTAAACACACACAGCTTGAAAAGGGGGTTACTCCCCCTTGTCGCATTATATCGCCTCCTAAACACACACGCGGGAAAGGGGTTTACTACCCCCTTTTCTCCGCATTATAGTCCCCTCTACAACACACACAGCTTGAGAAGGGGTTACTAGCCCTTGTCCCACATTAAGTCACCACTAAAAACACACACACTTTGAAAGGGGTTTACAAAAGCTCTTTGCTCCCAGCATTATAGTCCCCTCCTAAACACAAAGCTTTGAGAAGGGGTACACCCCTTCTCCAGCATTATAGTCGCTCCTACAACACAACAGCTGAATAGGTTTACAACAGCCCTTGCATCCAGATTTTTAGTCACCTCCTACAAAAAACCCAGCTTGATAGGGGTTACAAGCCCCTTGCTCCCAAGCATTATAATACCTCCCATATACAACACACACAGCTGAGAAGGTTACTAGCGCCCATTGCTCCAAGCATTAATAGTAGCCTCCCTACAACACACACAGCTTGAGAAGGGGTTATATGACCTTTGCTGCAGCATTATGTCACCTTACAACACACACACTTGAAGAATGGGGTAACTAGCCCTTGCTCCCAGCATTATCATGCCTCTACAAACCACATGCTGAGAAGGGTTACTAGCCCTTGCTACCCAGCATATATTCCTCCTACAACCACATGCTTGAGAATACGGTTACAACTCTCCTTGTCTCCGCATTATAGTCCACTCCAACAACACACACAGCTTGAGAGGGGTTATAGCCCCTTGCTTCCATGTTTAGTCATCCTCACAACACACACAGCTTAGAAGGGTTACTAGCCCCTTCTCCCAGCATATAGTCGCCTCCTACAACAACAACAGCTTGAGAAGGTTCCCTCAGCCCGCTTTGCTCCCAGCATTATAGTCACCTTTTCTTTTTACAAACCACACAGCTGAGAAGGGTTACTAGCCCGCTTGTCTTAATTATGTCCCTCCTACAACACACACAGCTTGAGAAGGGTTACTAGCCCCTTGCTCCAGCATTATAGTCGCCTCCTACAACACACACAGCTTGAGAAGGGTTACTAGCCCCTTGCTCCCAGCATTATAAGTCGCCTCCTACAACACACACAGCTTGAGAAGGGTTACTAGCCCCTTGCTCCCAGCATTATAGTCACCTCCTACAACACACACAGCTTGAGAAGGGGTTACTAGCCCCTTGCTCCCGGCATTATAGTCACCTCCTACAACACACACAGCTTGAGAGGGGTTACTAGCCCTTGCTCCCAGCATTAGTCACCTCCTACAACACACACAGCTTGAGAAGGGTTACTAGCCCCTTGCTCCCAGCATTATAGTCACCTCCTACAACACACACACTTGAGAAGGGGTTACTAGCCCCTTGCTCCCAGCATTATAGTCACCTCCTACAACACACACCAGCTTGAGAAGGGGTTACTAGCCCGCTTGCTCCCAGCATTATAGTCACCTCCTACAACACACACAGCTTGAGAAGGGGTTACTAGCCCCTTGCTCCCAGCATTATAGTCACCTCCTACAACACACACAGCTTGAGAAGGGGTTACTAGCCCCTTGCTCCCAGCATTATAGTCACCTCCTACAACACACACAGCTTGGAGGGTTACTAGCCCTTGCTCCCGCATTATAGTCGCCTCCTACAACACACACAGCTTGAGAAGGGTTACTAGCCCTTGCTCCCAGCATTATAGTCGCCTCCTACAACACACACAGCTTGAGAAGGGGTTACTAGCCCTTGCTCCGGCATTATAGTCACCTCCTACAACACACACAACTTGAGAAGGGGTTACTAGCCCCTTGCTCCCAGCATTATAGTCGCCTCCTACAACACACACAGCTTGAGAAGGGGTTACTAGCCCTTGCTCCCAGCATTATAAGTCACCTCCTACAACACACACAGCTTGAGAAGGGGTTACTAGCCCCTTGCTCCCAGCATTATAGTCGCCTCCTACAACACACACAGCTTGAGAAGGGGTTACTAGCCCTTTGCTCCCAGCATTATAGTCACCTCCTACAACACACACAGCTTGAGAAGGGGTTACTAGCCCCTTGCTCCCAGCATTATAGTCGCCTCCTACAACACACACAGCTTGAGAAGGGGTTACTAGCCCCTTGCTCCCAGCATTATAGTCGCCTCCTACAACACACACAGCTTGAGAAGGGGTTACTAGCCCCTTGCTCCCAGCATTATAGTCACCTCCTACAACACACACAGCTTGAGAAGGGGTTACTAGCCCCTTGCTCCCAGCATTATAGTCACCTCCTACAACACACACAGCTTGAGAAGGGGTTACTAGCCCCTTGCTCCCGGCATTATAGTCACCTCCTACAACACACACAGCTTTAGAAGGGGTTACTAGCCCCTTGCTCCCAGCATTATAGTCGCCTCCTACAACACACACAGCTTGAGAAGGGGTTACTAGCCCTTTGCTCCCGGCATTATAGTCGCCTCCTACAACACACACAGCTTGAGAAGGGGTTACTAGCCCCTTGCTCCCAGCATTATAGTCGCCTCCTACAACACACACAGCTTGAGAAGGGGTTACTAGCCCCTTGCTCCCAGCATTATAGTCGCCTCCTACAACACACACAGCTTGAGAAGGGGCTACTAGCTCCTCGCTCCCGGCATTATAGTCGCCTCCTACAACACACACAGCTTGAGAAGGGGTTACTAGCCCCTTGCTCCCGGCATTATAGTCGCCTCCTACAACACACACAGCTTGAGAAGGGGTTACTAGCCCCCTTGCTCCCAGCATTATAGTCACCTCCTACAACACACACAGCTTATGGAGGAAGAATTCTGTTCCACTTCCCCATGGAGATAAGAGGAAATAAAGAAGACCGAGAACTATTAAGAAAACAGAAGAAAACCCAGATATATGCGTGTACATGCATGTGTAGTGTGACCTAAGTGTAAATAGAAGTAGCATGATATATCTGATATCCCACATGTTTATTATTGTTATTTTTTTTTGCAGAATGTAGATATCCTACAAAGCAGTTAATTAAAAGAGGGCGAGTTAAAAAACAGTGATAAGATTTAGCCCTTTGACTGTCACAACCTCAAATCCTGAGGTGTCTCTTGGTGTTGAAAAATTTTTGAGAAAAAAAAAAAAAAAAAAAAAAAAAATCTTATGAAATGATAGAGAATCTTTTCCTGATGGTAATGACACCAAAAGAATGAAATTTTATGGAAAACGTACAGAATTACACTCTTAGCAACCTCAGCAATATTTATGAATCGGCGATTTCGCCCACTTTGAGCCCTATTTTCGGCTAATTCCATTGTTCGTCGACCAAACTCGGCTATTTCTTTAGAATTCCATTTGATCTATCGACTGAGTACAAGAAACTGCCCATTTACCAATTTCAACTACCCAATAACATTGTCAGAAATTTGCAATTTGGCCAATTTCATGGAAATTAAAAAATATGGCAATTTCAAAATAGGGTCCAGAATGAACAATGCAGACATTCCTGGGTCTAAAATAACATTTTCTTTGTTCATCAGTCACATCTCCAGTCCCCTCTGATATTACTCTTGCTTTCTATTTTGAATTTTTATTCAAACAAAAAATAGAAGATTTACTGTTATGTAGACTACTGCAATATTGTACTAATTGTATAAATAACATCAATCCATTCATGACTGCATATTAGAATGGCTAGTTGGACATTTATTAGACAATGACATCATTTGTTTACTTTTGAACAACGGCAAAAATCAAACATTTCCCTTACTTTGAGCTCCATTTCAAGGTTCTTTTCATAGTAAAACCAATCAAAATCATCTCTATTTCTATAAAATGTTTTCCATTCTATCAAATGAGACCAGGAAAACGAGAATACAACCATAAATACTATACAAAAATACACCACAAAGTCGGCGTTTTAATCCAAAAAAGGTCGGAGTTTTTTTTCTCATTATGCACTGCATGCTGCAGGTTTTTTTTATATGGTGCACACTGACCACACGGACCCTTTCTCTCACATGTGGGCCTACCAGCTTTCTTTTGCTTGATTTGAAGCCATTAGAATTTTTGAGTATATATATACATCAAACACATTGGCTCGTAAGACGTATATATACGGCTGAAACAGTCAAAGGGTTAATATGAGACCTGCTTACCTCTCTGCTCTTCAGTTCTCCTGGTTTACCTTCATAGTACTGGTTATAAGCCTTTAACTTGGCTTCAATGTGAGATCTGAAACACGAGAGTCATACAGATTATACTACTAAAAGATTGAATGTGTTTTACTGCTTCCCATTCTGAGCATAAAGTATTTAATAGAGTCAGTCATCATGTTTTTGACAAAAATACAATTATGAGATTAAGAGATTATTTTATTTCCATAGTCAAACAATGCTACACATATCAGGAGGAAGCACCAAATTCTTAAGGGTCACCTTGAAGGTAAGAGGGTTTGATTTGAAGGGAAGGATAGCCCCAATTTTTTGGATCAAGAACCCTTTACAAGAATTAAGGTATCCCTTCCTTTGAAGGGAAAATAGTTCACTACTGATGAAACAACTTTCATTTTTTCCTTAACCCTTAAACGGTCCAAACAGATCGACGTTCAAATTCGTAATGCTACAAAAGTAATCTACTTTTTTTTGTATATTTTCAAATATAACAAAAAAAAATGTAGATAAAATTTTTTTTTACACGTTTTTAAATGTAAAACAAAAAAGAAGATCTACATTTTTTCACATACTTTCAGATGTTGAAAAAACGTATATATACGTTTGGACCATTTAAGGGTTAAGGAGCAAGAACATGGCACTTATGTTTATTCAAGTAGTTACTAACAGACAGACTATATATTGAGGATCTATTTGTACACATTATTTGTTGCATCCCAAAATGTGCAGGTTATGAAAATAAAGCATTTTTGGCAGGAAAAATAAAAATAAGAAAATCCCTAAAATTATCTCAGACTGGAATAAAATGTTGAATTCATTATTATAACACTATAAAGAAGGAAGATGCTAAGAAAATCCATTGATAAATTAAAGAAGAGTAATACAGTGGACCCCCGGATAACGATATTATTTCAATCCAGAAGTCTGTTTGGGTGCCGTTATAGACCGAATTTGTTCCCATAAGAGATATTGTGAATTAGATTAGTCCGTTTCAGACCCCCAAAAATACACTTACAAAAGCACTTACAAAAATACACTTACATAATTGGTCGAGTTGGGAGCTGATCGTTATGCGGGGGTCCACTGTATTCTACTACTGTATAATAATGACTTGCATTCAGTTATCACTGTCACCAAGAGAACTTTTAAACAAGTTGCCTAGAACCCACATCCAAACAACTCATTTCATATGGCTAGGTACAGTAAATTCACTAACTTAGCTCTGCAACCTGGATTTTCTTAGTTTGTTTATTAATATGGCATTTTCCAAGGACATCTATATTCCATAAAACCGATATACAGGTCTAACTTGCAAACAAGCTATGTTTTTTGTATTTCAGACTTACAAATGGACTGGATGTATAGAATACAACAGTATAAAAGATGGTTATACTTTATAAATTTGTATAATGTGGATCAGCTCTTGTAAAAACATGAATGGTTCCTAAGTGGCCCTGTTCATAAAGTCAGATGTTTGTAACCTGCAGTATTAGTAAGTTAGGATATCTGGTGTATATCATTAAAATTCTGAACTGAAAACCACTTAAGAACAACACGACTTCAAATCTGCATACCAGTATTATTCTAAATTTGTAACAAGAGGTATTTGATGATTGATATTAACAGAGATAATGACTTTCAAAAATAAAACTGTTGGTATGAGGAAAGTCAAAGAATATGGTAAAGTGTATGAAGAAATAAGATGACTTCAATAAAACTAACCTCTTCACCTGGCCATCCCTGTTCTCCACCTTCCCAAATGATGTGTGACATTCATTGCGAGTACCATGACCAAAGAGTTGGGGGCCAAACAGTGCTCCATAACAAGGGTGATGGCAATATGGCACTCCCTTGTGCTGAAAAAAAACAAAACAAGAAATTACACTACTATATCTATTATATTCATGGAGAAATGTTAAACTGTAGGGGTCAACAATGCCTGGGAAAGGGAGGTAATCAGGTATGGTCCCAAGGACAACATATCTCCAATTCCTTGGATCAAGATGCCTTCATCAGCATCAGCACACACACCCCCTTGAAGGGGCTACTTTATCTACTCGGAGTTACTGAAACATCCATAAGGGCTGGCATCAAACAACTCGATCAATAATCAAATGGTCAAATTTTAATTTCTCAATACTAGAGTTATTAAGAAAATTATAACGAAGTCAAATACAGTAACTGTCATTAGCAAAATACGCATGAAAGAAAAGCTTAAATATTTACATAAAATATACGATATGCCAATACAGTGGTACCTTGAGTTTCGAACAGCTCCCAACTCGAACAATTATGTAAGTGTATTTTTGTAAGTGCTTTTGTAAGTGTATTTTTGGGGGTTTGAAATGGACTAATCTAATTTATGTTATTCCTTATGGGAAGAAATTCGTTCGGCATCTACACTCGAAGAGCCTTCTGGAACAAATTAAGTTCGTAACTCGAGGTACCACTGTACACGTAAAAAATTAAAACAATATACAGCAGTAGATGTGGTACTTTTACAGCCCAATACTTACCTCTGCATGCTGGCCAGGATTCAGCCGCTTGCCACATTCTTCACAGCGCAAGCAATTTGGGTGCCAGTCGAACCCCAGTGACTGCTTTCTCTCTGCTAAAATTGTAGATTTCTCTTAGACTAGTCTAAGGAGTGCATGTCCATCAGTTTTAAAACATGTACCATGAGATAATACTCATTATACAAAAACTTTTTTTCAGCAAAGCGGAGCTTTGAATTCTTAGCTAAACTATTAATGAGATAAAATCAAGGTTTCAAGGTATATAAATGTAGTCATCATGGGAGCTTTTAATTTCTGCAAAACTGACTGAAGTACAGTAAGCTGACTATGAATAAAGGATCTCATAACTATTTCAAAGCAGTTTTCAACTGAGAACAACTTACATGATATGATTCTGGCAAATAAGGAAATGTTGCTTAAATACTGAAATCAAGGAAGAGCTTGGAAAATCAAATCATAAATTTATTAATCTGTTACTTTGAATTTTTCTGATAAGAAAGGTAACAGTCAAGATTTAAATTTTCACTGCAGACTATGTTGGGGTAAACCTGACTAGGGATTATTTCAAAGATCTTACAAGAGGAATGAAATAATTATCAGTGAGAGACATTTCAAAAAGTTATAAAAACTGCCCAAACAACACATGTTTTTCACACAGAAATCAGATTAAATAAAAATGACCCTAAGTGGATAAGCAAGAAGAGAAGCTATTACAAGTTATCAAGAGGAGAGGATCACCTTACTATCCAATAGCGTATGTTCAAATAAACAAGAGACTAAAAAAAAAAAAAAGGAATAAGAAAAGCCAAATGAAAATACTAAATCAATTTTTTTTAGGGAATCTACAACCGATGCTAAAGAAACTTTCCACCTATATATGAAAATGGAGATGAATCCCCTACACAACCAACAATGTTTAAAACAAAACATAAAACATGTATAAATAAGGCACCTTGAATTTTTTTGTGTTATCCTAGGTAATTTACACATACATGTTACTATGTATGATAATTGTGCTTATGTGTACCTGTATCTAAATAAACTTACCAAACCTATCTTGGTACAACGTTTTTACCTGTGCATCAGGTTTTTCTTAAAGCCAATGTAAAATGAACTAGAGGCACTGAACTACTACTCAATATTCAATCTATAATCCACAAATATACAAGGACAAACTAGGACACAAAATCTAACAAGTTCCTCAAAGGAAAAAAAATAAAAGAGGTCAACGTAGATATTGATTAATATTTTGTAGCATCGTAACACCTTGATCACTGACACATTAAGCTAATACATCAATAACAAATATTCTAAGAGTGAGTAGACAGGTGAAAATTTGCTATAATTGTATTAATAAGGTTATATACGGGTCTACGCAGAGGGGAAGCCAGAAGGGCGTATCCCACCACCTCAGTACCTGTTAAATACTCTTATTTACCGAAATAAACAGGGCGGCCGCACTTTCTACATTGCCACATCTTGAAGGTATGTCAACTGGTGGGCCTCAGCATGTTCTGAATCACCGCATGTTGCTCACAGTAAGATTATTACAGTAATATAATCGCTGGGCCTCCATAAACATTAGCCAGACAACACTGCTGCTACTTCCGCCTTGTAAAATCCTTATCTTATAAACTTGCGTATCTAATCTTTTATAATAATACTCGACATTAAAACATTTTGTAAATATAGAAAATCATGATGGAAATAATTTTGATAACCATATTCTTTATCGAGGACATAAATTGCGATATTTATACTACTGAATATAATACGGAAAAATCAACGCAAACATTCCAAAGAAGCGTTCATAGAGGTGAAGATGCGCCAGGCTGATGATACTCACTATAATAATAATAATATCTTTATTTATACAAGTACATGTACAAGGTATACAGACCATAGCTGACATCAGTGACATACTACTATATAGAAAGCCGCTTGTTATGCTGAGCATTTCGGGCAAATTAGGTCAAGTTTTGTCCCAGGATGCGACCCACACTAGTCCACTAACACCCAGGTACCTATTTTACTAATGAGGAACATAGACAAAACGTGTAAACACACCCAATGTTTCTACCCTTGCTGGGAATGAATCTGAACTCTCGTGTGAAAGGAGAGAGCCACCATTATTATTATTATAATCAAGGGGGAAGCACTAAACCCGTAGGATTATACAGCGCCTATGGGGGGATGGAAGGCATTCAGGCTTAATTCAGGGAACTGGAGCACAGATCCAATTCCCTAGATCAAGAGCCCCTCACCAGCGTCAAGGAGCCTTCCTTGAGGGGTGAGAGAGCCACCAGACCACAGGGCTCCACACACCCAAAACTCTCACCCACTCTTAAATTATTATTATTAGCACTGTTATGGAAGATGGGATTATTATAATCATGGGGAAGCGCTAACCCCCTAGGGATTATACAGCGTCTGTGGGGGGGATGGAATGTATTTAGGCTCATTTCAGGGAACTGGAACACAGATCCAATTCCCTAGATCAAGAACCCCTCACCAGCGTCAAGGAACCTTCTCTGAGGGGTCTCTTGAAGACAGCCAGAGGTCTATTGGTAATCTCCTTTATGCATGCGGGGAGGAAATTGAACAGTCTTGGGCCCCCTCATGCTTATTGTGTTGTCTCTTAGCATACTCATGGCGCCCCCGCTTTTCACTGAGAAGGGGGGGAGATGTTGCACTGCCTGCCGAATCTTTTGCTTTTGCAGGGAGTGATTTGTGTGTGCAGATTTGAGACTACTCTCTCTTAGATTTTCCAGGTGTAAATTAAGCTGTACCTTTCTCGCCTGCGTTCTAAGGAGCACAGGTCAAGGGACTTCAACCGTTTCCAGTAATTTTGGTGCTTTATTGTACATATACGTGCAGTGAAAGTTCTCTGTATATTCTCCATGTCTGCAATTTCGCCTGCCTTGAAAGGGACCGTTAGTGCACAGCAGTATCCCAGCCTACAGAGAACAAGCGATTTGAAGAGAATCATTGGCTTGGCATCCCTACTTTTGAAGGTTCTCATTATTCATCCTATAATTTCTCTAGCAGATGTGGTAGATACATTGTTGTGATCTTCGAAAGTTATTTTCTCCGACATTATCACTCCCAGGTCCTTCACATTAGTTTTTCGCTCCATTGTGAGGTTGGAATTTGTTTTATACTCCGATACAGTTTTAATTTCCTCGAATTTTCCATGGCGGAGTAATTGAAATAGGTCTTCATTGAACTTCATATTGTTTTCTGAGAGGCCCATTTAAAGACTTGGTTAATGTCCGCTTGGAGATTTGCAGTGTCTCCGATGGATGAGACTGTCATGTAAATTCTGGTATCATCAGCAAAGAATGACATGGTGCTGTTTACCTGGAGAGAGTTCCGGGGGTCAACGCCCCCGCGGCCCGGTCTGTGACCAGGCCTCCTGGTGGATCAGAGCCTGATCAACCAGGCTGTTACTGCTGGCTGCACGCAAACCAACGTACGAGCCACAGCCCGGCTGGTTAGGTACCGACTTAGGTGCTTGTCCAGTGCCAGCTTGAAGACTGCCGGGGGTCTATTGGTAATCCCCCTTATGTATGCTGGGAGGCAGTTGAACAGTCTCGGGCCCCTGACACTTACTGTATGGTCTCTTAACGTGCTAGTGACACCCCTGCTTTTCATTGGGGGGATGTTGCATCGTCTGTCAAGTCTTTTGCTTTCGTTGTGAGTGATTTTCGTGTGCAAGTTCGGTACTAGTCCCTCTAGGATTTTCCAGGTGTATATAATCATGTATCTCTCCCGCTTGCGTTCCGGGGAATACAGGTTCAGGAACTTCAAGCGCTCCCAGTAATTGAGGTGTTTTATCTCCGTTATGCGTGCCGTGAAGGTTCTCTGTACATTTTCTAGGTGGTCTGGTGGCTAAAGCTCCCGTTTCACACACGGAGGGCCCGGGTTCGATTCCCGGCGGGTGGAAATTCCGACACGTTTCCTTACACCTATTGTCCTGTTCACCTAGCAGCAAATAGGTACCTGGGTGTTAGTCGACTGGTGTGGGCCGCATCCTGGGGGACAAGATTAAGGACCCCAATGGAAATAAGTTAGACAGTCCTCGATGACGCACTGACTTTCTTGGGTTATCCTGGGTGGCTAACCCTCCGGGGTTAAAAATCCGAACGAAATCTTATCTTATCTTATCTTAGCAATTTTTTCACCTGCCTTGAAAGGTGCTGTTAGCGTGCAGCAATATTCCAGCCTAGATAGAACAAGTGACCTGAAGAGTGTCACCATGGGCTTGGCATCCCTAGTTTTGAAGGTTCTCATTATCCATCCTGTCATTTTTCTAGCAGCTGCGATTGATACAATGTTATGGTCCTTGAAGGTGAGATCCTCCGACATGATCACTCCCAGGTCTTTGACGTTGGTGTTTCGCTCTATTTTGTGGCCAGAATTTGTTTTGTACTCTGATGAAGATTTAATTTCCTCATGTTTACCATATCTGAGTAATTGAAATTTCTCATCGTTGAACTTCATATTGTTTTCTGCAGCCCACTGAAAGATTTGGTTGATGTCCGCCTGGAGCCTTGCAGTGTCTGCAATGGAAGACACTGTCATGCAGATTCGGGTGTCATCTGCAAAGGAAGACACGGTGCTGTGGCTGACATCCTTGCTATGTCAGATATGAGGATGAGAAACAAGATGGGAGCGAGTACTGTGCCTTGTGGAACAGAGCTTTTCACCGTAGCTGCCTCGGACTTTACTCTGTTGACTACTACTCTCTGTGTTCTGTTTGTGAGGAAATTATAGATCCATCTACCAACTTTTCCTGTTATTCCTTTAGCACGCATTTTGCGCGCTATTACGCCATGGTCACACTTGTCGAAGGCTTTTGCAAGGTCTGTATATATTACATCTGCATTCTTTTTGTCTTCTAGTGCATCTAGGACCTTGTCGTAGTGATCCAATAGTTGAGACAGACAGGAGCGACCTGTTCTAAACACATGTTGCCCTGGGTTGTGTAATTGATGGGTTTCTAGACGGGTGGCGATCTTGCTTCTTATGACCCTTTCAAAGATTTTTATTATGGGATGTTAGTGCTATCGGTCTGTAGTTCTTTGCTGTTGCTTTACTGCCACCTTTGTGGAGTGGGGCTATGTCTGTTGTTTTTAGTAACTGTGGGATGACCCCCGTGTCCATGCTCCCTCTCCATAGGATGGAAAAGCTCGTGATAGGGGCTTCTTGCAGTTCTTGATGAACACAGAGTTCCATGAGTCTGGCCCTGGGGCAGAGTGCATGGGCATGTCATTTATCGCCTGTTCGAAGTCATTTGGCTTCAGGATAACATCAAATAGGCTTGTGTTAAGCAAATTCTGTGGCTCTCTCATAAAAAATTCATTTTGATCTTCGACTCTCAGTCTGGTTAGCGGCTTGCTAAAAACTGAGTCATATTGGGACTTGAGTAGCTCACTCATTTCCTTGCTGTCATCTGTGTAGGACCCATCTTGTTTAAGTAGGGGCTTACATCTCTGTCAAATATGGGGATGAGGGAAAGGATGGGAGGGAGTAGTTTACCTTGTGGAACAGAGCTTTTCACTGTAGCCTACAATGACCTGACTGTTTACTATTACTTTTTTGTGCCCTATTTGTTAGGAAGTTATAGATCCATTTACCAACTTTTCCTGTTATTCCTTTATCACGCACTTTGTGCGCTATTACATCATGTGTATACTGCATCTGCATTTTGTTTGCCCTCAAATGTATATTATATTTAGATATTATTATATTATCAATTATTCTTTATTACTCTATTATTGTTGCTGTTGTTGATATTATCATTATATTTCTGGATCCATTAAACCTACGGGCCACTAAGCTCCTGAGGAATGGAAAGTAACAAGTTTGATACGAGAAACAGAATAGCTTCAATTCCTTGGATCACCAGCAAGCACCAGCACCAAGGCACCACTTTCCAACACTAGAAAAGTAGCAGTAAATGGGTACCTTGGAATTAGTCGACTGTTTAGGACTGCATCCTGGGAAAAGACCCACTTTGGTTTTTCTTGGGTTATTAACCCTCTGGGGTTACTAATGTGAAGTCTATGTTCTTGAGTATTCTCTTTTCAAGGTGAAGAGCTCTTGATCCAAAGAGCTGGAACTGTCCTCCCGTTGAATTAAACCTGATTATCTCTCTCTCCCAAGATGTTGTAAGATCTATACATTTATCGCTTCCATATGGATGAATAAGGAGGAGGAAGGAGAGGAGGAGGAGGAGGAGGAGGAGGAGGAGGAGGAGGAGGAGGAGGAGGAGGAGGAGGAGGAGGAGGAGGAGGATGAGGAGGAGGAGGAGAAGAAGAAGAAGAAAAAGAAGAAACAACTAGATGACTAAGACACGAGTACAATACTTGGACATCTTATTGTGAAGATGTTTCGCCAATCAGCAGTTTTATTAATCCAATACAGAGAATGATACTGAATACAGTGGAAAACATGAGATGGTAGTTTGAGGTCTCAGACCAGTCCCTCAGCCTGAAAAAGGGGTTTTCAGTCCCGAAGTCTTGATGACCCTTGAGTCATGTGTACTGGCAGCATTCACCAAATTCAACTTCAATAACAAAAACATAAAGTGGGACCAAGTAAACCAAGTTCTAACCGATATAAGCTGGGAAGATATACTAAGCAACACAGACCCCAACTTATGCCTAGAACAGATTAACTCGGTGGCACTCGATGTATGCACAAGGCTTATTCCTCTAAGAAAAAGGAGGAGTAGATGTAAAACAGAAAGAGACAGGCGCTCCCTTTACAGGCGACGGAAAAGAATAACAGAGCGGCTAAAAGAGGTCAATATATCTGAAATGCGTAGGGAGACACTGGTCAGAGAAATAGCAAGCATCGAACTTAAGCTAAAAGAATCCTTTAGGAGTCAGGAATCGCGGGAAGAACTAAAAGCCATAAATGAAATCGAAAAAAACCCAAAGTATTTCTTCTCCTATTTCCAAATCAAAATCGAGAACAACGTCCAGTATTGGGCCCCTACTTAAACAAGATGGGTCCTACACAGATGACAGCAAGGAAATGAGTGAGCTACTCAAGTCCCAATATGATTCAGTTTTTTAGCAAGCCGCTAACCAGACTGAGAGTCGAAGATCAAAATGAATTTTTTATGAGAGAGCCACAAAATTTGATTAACACAAGCCTATCCGATGTTATCCTGACGCCAAATGACTTCGAACAGGCGATAAATGACATGCCCATGCACTCTGCCCCAGGGCCAGACTCATGGAACTCTGTGTTCATCAAGAACTGCAAGAAGCCCCTATCACGAGCCTTTTCCATCCTATGGAGAGGGAGCATGGACACGGGGGTCGTCCCACAGTTACTAAAAACAACAGACCCTAGCCCCACTCCACAAAGGGGGCAGTAAAGCAACAGCAAAGAACTACAGACCAATAGCACTAACATCCCATACATAAAAATCTTTGAAAGGGTCCTAAGAAGCAAGATCACCACCCATCTAGAAACCCATCATTTTACACAACCCAGGGCAACATGGGTTTAGAACAGGTCGCTCCTTCTGTCTCAACTATTGGACCACTACGACAAGGTCCTAAATGCACTAGAAGAAAAAAAAATTGCAGATGTAATAATATACAGACTTTGCAAAAGCCTTCGAAAATGTGACCATGGCGTAATAGCGCACAAATGCGTGCTAAAGGGAAATTTAACAGGAAAAGTCGGTCGATGGATCTATAATTTCCTCACTAACAAAACACAGAGAGTAGTCGTCAACAGAGTAAAGTCCGAGGCAGCTACGGTGAAAAGCTCTGTTCCACAAGGCACAGTACCGCTCCCATCTTTTTCCCTCATCCTTATATCCGACATAGACAAGGATGTCAGCCACAGCACCGGTCTTCCTTTGCAGATGACACCCGAATCTGCATGACAGTGTCTTCCATTGCAGACACTGCAAAGCTCCAGGCAGACATCAAACCCAAAACTTTCAGTGGCTGCAGAAAACAATATGAAGTTCAACGATGAGAAATTTCATTACTTCAATATGGTAAACATGAGGAAATTAAATCTTCATCAGAGTACAAAAAAAAATTCTGGCTAAAAAAATAGAGCGAAACACCCAAAGTCAAAGACCTGGGAGTGATCATGTCGGAGGATCTCACCTTTAAGGACCATAACATTGTATCAATCGCATCTGCTAGAAAAATGACAGGATGGATAATGAGAACCTTCAAAACTAGGGAGGCCAAGCCCATGATGACACTCTTCAGGTCACTTGTTCTATCTAGCTGGAATATTGCTGCACACTAACAGCACCTTTCAAGGCAGGTGAAATTGCCGACCTAGAAAATGTACAGAGAACTTTCACGGCGCGCATAACGGAGATTAAACACCTCAATTATTGGGAGCGCTTGAGGTTCTAAACCTTATTCCCTGGAACGCAGGAGGGAGAGATTTCATGATTATATACACCTGGAAAATCCTAGAGGGACTAGTACCGAACTTGCACACGAAAATCACTCACTACGAAAGCAAAAGACTTGGCAGACGATGCACCATCCCCCCAATGAAAAGCAGGGGTGTCACTAGCACGTTAAGAGACCATACAATAAGTGTCAGGGGCCCGAGACTGTTCAACTGCCTCCCAGCACACATAAGGGGGATTACCAACAGACCCCTGGCAGTCTTCAAGCTGGCACTGGACAAGCACCTAAAGTCAGTTCCGGATCAGCCGGGCTGTGGCTCGTACGTTGGTTTGCGTGCAGCCAGCAGCAACAGCCTGGTTGATCAGGCTCTGATCCACCAGGAGGCCTGGTCACAGACCGGGCCGCGGGGGCGTTGACCCCCGGAACTCTCTCCAGGTAAACTCCAGGTAAAGCCACTGGTTGGCGTAATATCTCCACCATACAGACCACGAGGCACAATACAGGCCATGGGCCACCATACAGACCACGAGGCACCGTACAGGCCACGGGGCACCGTACAGACCATGGGCCACCATACAGGCCACGGGGCACCATACAGGCCACGGGGCACCGTACAGGCCATGGGCCACCATACAGGCCACGGGGCACCGTACAGGCCACGGGGCACCGTGCAGGCCATGGGGCACCGTACAGGCCACGGGGCACCATACAGGCCTCGGAGCACCGTACAGGCCACGGAGCACCGTACAGGCCACGGGGCACCGTACAGGCCACGGAGCACCGTACAGGCCACGGGGCACCGTACAGGCCACGGGGCACCGTACAGGCCACGGGGCACCGTACAGGCCACGGGGCACCGTACAGGCCATGGGGCACCGTACAGGCCATGGGGCACCATACAGGCCACGGAGCACCGTACAGGCCATGGGGCACCGTACAGGCCACGGAGCACCGTACAGGCCACGGGGCACCGTACAGGCCACGGGGCACCGTACAGGCCACGGAGCACTGTACAGGCCACGGGGCACCGTACAGGCCACGGGGCACCGTACAGGCCACGGGGCACCGTACAGGCCACGGGGCACCGTACAGGCCATGGGGCACAGTACAGGCCATGGGGCACCGTACAGGCCACAGAGCACCATACAGGCCATGGGGCACCGTACAGGCCACGGGGCACCGTACAGGCCATGGGCCACCATACAGGCCATGGGGCACCGTACAGGCCATGGGCCACCATACAGGCCACGGGGCACCGTATAATCAGTCCTGCTGGAAGTCATACCCAGGGTGTAATACGGCAGTTCGTGGCAGTTCGTAGCCACCTTGAAAAGCATAAATTAATCAACGAATCTCAGCATGGTTTTACAAAGGGGCGTTCATGCCTTACGAATTTATTAATTTTTTTCACTAAGGTATTTGAGGAGGTAGATCATGGTAATGAATATGATATTGTGTATATGGACTTCAGTAAGGCTTTTGACAGGGTCCCACATCAGAGACTATTGAGGAAAATTAAAGCACATGGAATAGGAGGAGAAATTTTTTCCTGGATAGAGGCATGGTTGACAAATAGGCAGCAGAGAGTTTGCATAAATGGGGAGAAATCAGAGTGGGGAAGCGTCACGAGCGGTGTTCCACAGGGGTCAGTGTTGGGCCCCCTGCTGTTCACAATCTACATAAACGACATAGATGAGGGCATAAAGAGCGACATCAGCAAGTTTGCCGATGACACCAAAATAGGCCGTCGAATTCATTCTGACGAGGACATTCGAGCACTCCAGGAAGATTTGAATAGACTGATGCAGTGGTCGGAGAAGTGGCAGATGCAGTTTAATATAGACAAATGCAAAGTTCTAAATGTTGGACAAAACAATAACCATGCCACATATAAACTAAATAATGTAGATCTTAATATTACGGATTGCGAAAAAGATTTAGGAGTTCTGGTTAGCAGTAATCTGAAACCAAGACAACAGTGCATAAGTGTTCGCAATAAAGCTAATAGAATCCTTGGCTTCATATCAAGAAGCATAAATAATAGGAGTCCTCAGGTTGTTCTTCAACTCTATACATCCTTGGTTAGGGCTCATTTAGATTATGCTGCACAGTTTTGGTCACTGGATGGGTATGGGGTGCATAATAAACATATTAAACTATTAAACTAACGTATTGCAGAATGGATATAAATTCTCTGGAAAATGTACAAAGGAGGATGACAAAGTTGATCCCATGTATCAGAAACCTTCCCTATGAGGATAGACTAAGGGCCCTGAATCTTCACTCTCTAGAAAGACGTAGAATTAGGGGGGATATGATTGAGGTGTATAAATGGAAGACAGGAATAAATAAAGGGGATGTAAATAGTGTGCTGAAAATATCTAGCCTAGACAGGACTCGCAGCAATGGTTTTAAGTTGGAAAAATTCAGATTCAGGAAGGATATAGGAAAGTACTGGTTTGGTAATAGAGTTGTGGATGAGTGGAACAAACTCCCAAGTACCGTTATAGAGGCCAGAACGTTGTGTAGCTTTAAAAATAGGTTGGATAAATACATGAGTGGATGTGGGTGGGTGTGAACTGGACCTGATAGCTTGTGCTACCAGGTCGGTTGCCGTGTTCCTCCCTTAAGTCAATGTGACCTGACCTGACTAGGTTGGGTGCATTGGCTTAAGCCGGTAGGAGACTTGGACCTGCCTCGCATGGGCCAGTAGGCCTTCTGCAGTGTTCCTTCGTTCTTATGTTCTTAAAGCTACGCAAGTGTTGCACAGGTGTCTTACTCAGCTACTAGTCGGTTTTGTATACCATTAATACAATATTAGTATCAGCACCAACTGGATGTGAGTTAGACATGTGCAACATCTGGGTATCTTTATTATAAACATTTCGCCATCCAGTGGCTTTATCAATACAAATTCTAGGACATAATCTGAGGGACTGATTACCTCACCATTTGTATATAGTTCTACTGTCCTCAAGTTATATCCTTGAATTTGTATTGATAAAGCCACTAGATGGCGAAATGTCTACAATAAAGATACTCAGATGTAGCACATTTGTCTAACTTTCATCTTGTCGGTACTGTATACCATTCATGTACCAACTGGATGTATGGCGCTCCCTGAGTGACGCGAGGGACCCAATCCTTCTGCTTCAATGCACATGAAAGGAATATCGCGGGGCAGTTATAAAATTTTAATGCAGTACACTATAAAAATGTGGTTGCAGGGGTCGAGACTCAGCTCCTGGCCCAATCTCTCTACCTCACAAGAAATGAACGCATTATTTCTAGGCTGAGGGATTAATTATCTCAAACTCTATCTTCACCATTTTCTCTGTATTGATGAAGCTACTGGTTGGCGAAATGTTTCCACAACACTCGTAAAAATATCCAATTGTTGTACACGTGTCTCATTCGTGTATACTTGTTGGATTTCTAAAGCATATATAATAATACTAATTAAACCAATTACAGTCAAGCTCGGAAGGATATCGTCTTGGATGACACCTAGTAAATTTACACTCAATATTAACAACGATATTTATTTGAACATTAACATACACAATTCACCGATCAAAAGTCAGAATGAGGTGGAAATTCCTAGGTTAACATCTTTACAGAAACCTAATATTCAACACATTTAAGCATGTCTCAAAGAAAATTTCCAAAGCAATGGGCATACTCTCAAAAATATGCTATGTGCACACACATACTGTACCTAAAAAACGAATGAAGGAACACATCAGCAGGCCTACTGGCCCATGCTAGGTAGGCCCAACTCACACCTAATCCTGTATCCGTCCAATCTACTTAAAAGCACCCAACGTCCTTGCCTCAGTGACACTACCAGGGGAAAAAAACATACCACTGGCGGGGATAGAACCCGCGATCAGAGTTTCAAAACTCCAGACCAGGGAGTCTGATTCACGCATTCACAATTCTATTGACAAACCAGTACATGTACTTGTATTTATCCTTTATAAATCCAAATTTCTGTGCCATTAGTCCATTGCTAAGAGCCCTAGTTTGGTTAGATATTTTCAACTATTTATATTTCCTTTATATATTCCCGTTTTCCATCTGTAGACTTTATTAATATCTCCCCTAATTCCATGATTTTCCAGAGAGCGTTAGTGCCACTAATTCCATGCCTTTCCAGAGAGCGTTAGTGCCACTAATTCCACGAATTTCCAGAGAGCGTTAGTGCCACCAATTACATGCCTTTCCAGAGAGCGTTAGTGCCAACAGCCTCTCTGCATAAGAAATGTTTCTAATATATGGAATCAACATTTCACTTTCCTGTATATTTCCAGCATATTTATGTTCATTCTGGTAGTAGTAATAGTATATAGTACTAAAAAGATAATGAACACCCATCATTCTATAATATGGAGACCAGAGCTGACCACCATAATATAAATGAGGCTCAACCAAAGATGCAAAAAGCTTAAGAATAACCTTTGAATTTCCATTATTTATACTGCTTGCTATGAAACAGAATTCTACTACCCCAAACATCATTACTTACACTGTACTATCTAATCTATCGTTATTTTACTGCCACTTATAATATATTTATTTCTACAAGTACATTTGCAAGGTATAGAGGTCTAGCTGACATCAATGACATGCTACTATATAGAAAGCCACTTGTTATGCAGAGCATTTCGGGAAAATTAGGTCAGTTTTGTCCCAGGATGCGATCCACACCAGTCGACTAACATCCAGGTACCCATTTTTTATACTGATGGGCGAACAGGGACAACAGATGTCTTATCTAAACATCCTAATGTTTTTCCAGCCATACCGGAGATTCGAACTCCGGACCTCAGTGTGTGAGCTGAGTGCGCTGGCGGTCGAGCTACGGGACACCTATTACATCAAAACGAGTACAAATTTTTTTTTTTTTTTTAGTGTCCGAAAGATGGCTTTAAAAATGTTCCACATTTCCGTCAGATATTCATTCTAGGCTGCAGAGTTTGTAGGCACGTAAAAATTTGCCAGTCAAGTTCTTTGCTCGTAGTGTGAATAGCAATATAGCATAACATTATACACTGCTATTCACATCTTTTACGATAATATCTACAAATCAAACTAGAACGATAATAATGTGTTAGCTGACATGATACACTGCTATTCACATCTTTTCCGATATCTATAAACTAAACTAGAACGATCAAGTGTTTAGCTGACAAAACATCAAAGAAATGCACCAGGGGTACGAATCGACCATTTCACAAGGACAACTGTGGGTAGTCCACTTCGTACAAGGCCGAGAGTTACCACACAGGAGACACTTAGACTAGTATCCAGTATGTTGGTGTAGTTCTGCCGCATTAAGTGGTTTACTCTATACCAATACTGGTACACAACACTTATAATGGTTTATATTTGTATATGGTCTTGGTCGTTTTAAATACTGATGCTACTATTTACTATTATTTTTACATTCGTGTAGGGAGCGCTAAACTCGTAAAGGTTATCATGAAGTGAAATGGTATTTTTTCCCCTGGAGGAACGGGAGGTAATTAGGTTCAATCCAAGTTAAGGGAGTTCAGGTTCGGTTTCTTGGATGAAGAGCCTTTTACCGGCATAAAGGGCTTCCTTGGGCGGGAAGACCATTTAATATTAATATTACATATATATTCAGGCAAAAGCGTTCAACCGTACGTGAACATACACAACCTGGGAAATGAGAGGTGATAATGTTTTTGATAATAATAATAATAATAATAATAATAATAATAATAATAATAATAATAATAATAATAATAATAATGTATATTTTTACAAGTACATGTACAAGGTATACAGGTCTAGCTGACATCAATGACATACTACTATACAGAAAGCCCCTTGTTATTTACCTGGAGTTTACCTGGAGAGAGTTCCGGGGGTCAACGCCCCCGCGGCCCGGTCTGTGACCAGGCCTCCTGCAGAGCATTTCGGACAAACTAGGTCAATTTTGTCCCCAGGATGAGACTCACACAGTCGACTAACATCCAGTTGCCTATTTTTTTTTTACAGATAGGTGAACAGGGACAGCAGGTGTCTTAAGGAAACGTCTCAACGTTTCCACTAGTAACGGGGATCGAAAGGGCAGGATAAAGACTGCCATGTCCTTTGATACTTGTAAATGCCTATATCAAGTCACCTCTACATTCGCGTTGCAAAACTGAATACGTATATTCACCTCATCTAACAGGGTTTCAAACAATTCATTTTTTAGTTTGTATATCATCGCCGCCTGGCGCTGGACACCCTCAAATTGCTCGACATCATTCCTCAAATATGGTGACCAAAATTGCATGCAATTTTCTATAATAGGAGGTAGCAACGATATACAGACTGACCACGACTTACTCGGGTTACAGTGTAATGGTAGACCAATAAAGCCAACTATTTTGTTATTTTTACGCTTTAGTAAACTTCAAATTACATTTATTTGTCATTATTACTCCCAGCTATTTGTTACCTTCATTACCTCTATGCTATTCAAAGAATAATTTAACCTCTTAACTGTTTCCCAGTTACCAACAATGGAATTAATTTGGCTTTGTTTGTGCAATTTACCAAGTTGTCTAAACAACCATAACAAAAATAGGTCACATTGTTTGGCTGTCTAGATAAAGCCTCGTGTAGGTGATACGTCTTAACAATGCCTCCTTTTGTTGTGTGTCCTTTTCTCCACCCTTTCTTGGGTATCCTGGATTAACCCTCCAGGGTTAATAATCTCAAGTTTATTATTATATATTCATGTGGAAGCATTAAACCAGTAAGGATTATAGTGCGAGAAACTGAAAGCAATCAAATTTGGAAGTATCTCTGGAATCAAGGCATCTTCCTTGACAAGATTTACACGAAGAAAGTTTTGCAAGTAGGCTTGCAATCTAATTTGGTTACTCTACTTCGTAGTCTCATGCTGTGGTCTAATATTTTTATTGTACCGCAAGCCATTAACAATGTCACTGATGTATACGAAAAGAATTGTTCCCAAGACTAATCCTTATGGCACGCCACACGTCATATTTAGCATTTCCGTTGAGGACAAATAGTAGTTTTCAAGCCATGGTCACTTTTCTCAAGTTTAAAGCCTAATGACTACATGAGAATTAAGGTCGTCTTTCACCTATACATAAACATTAAAAATACTTTGACACCTAAAACAGGGTTTGAAATAAACTCAATAAATATAGATACATAACTCATAATGCACATAAGAATATATACCTCTTGATGAATATATAAATACCTCTCTATGCATATACAGATATGCATACCTCTCGGTGTATACAGTATATCGTGTGAAGCTTCGTACATATCTGTTGAATGCATCACATGCATTTTGAAAAGTCTTTGAGGGGGAATCTTCTAAAGAACTTTCCGAAACTCTTAGTTTTTGTCGCCTTGCTTTTACCCCATATATTAAAATTACCATACAGGTAATCAAGAAAATGTTTCAAATACGAACGGTGTCTCCGGAAACTTTCTGGAGTCACAATAAGGGCAGACTTACATTATTATATCTGGGAAAGCGCTAAATCAGTGAGTCGTACAGCTCCTGGGGAATGGGAGGTAATCATGTTTGATTCAAGGTACCGAACTGTGGTGGAGACTATGTTGGTGGAGACCATGTTGGTGGAGACCATGTTGGTGGAAACTCTTGGTGGTAGTGATGGTGGAGATTGTGGTGGTAGTGATGGGGATGTGGTGATGGAGATTGTGGTGGTAGTGATGGGGATTGTGAAGGAGATTGTGGTGATGGAGACGGTGGTGGTGGTGATGGAGATTGTGGTGGTAGTGGTGGTGGAGAGAATGGGGGTTGTCGTACACGGCCAGTTTTAACGAATCTAGATTGGCACTGGCGGCCCCTGCCACCCTCCCTCCCTCTCTCCTCACCTCCTACTCGTCTCGTCCTCATCCTTCACCAGCACCTTCAACCCGACCCATCTCCATCACTCTATCCCTTCCAACCCTCCCTCCATCGCCCTAGCCCTTCCAAATCTTCCTCCATCACCCCTAACCCTTCCAAACCTCCCTCCCTCTTCACTTCAGCTCCTTCAACCCTCCCTCCCATCACCCCAATTCTTCCAACCCTCCCTCCATCACCTCAGCTCCTCCAACCCTCCCCCCATCACCTCAGACCTTCCAACCCTCCCTCCCTTCCACATCCTCCAACCCTCCCTCTAGCTTCTCAAACCCCCCCTCTCGCACACCAGCCCCTCCAGCCTTCCCCAGCACCTCTAACACTCCCTCCCTCACCACATCCCCTCCAACCTTCCCTCCCCAAGGATCTCCAACCGTCACTTCCCCAGCCTTCCTTCCCTTCCAAAGTGATCCCTGCCTTGCCTCCCTCATCCTAGCTCATGAGCCTCCAACCTACCCAGCCTCTCCAACCCTAAGCTCTCTCCTCCCCAAATTACTCATGTTCTCCCTCTTCTCGTTCCTACCCTTCACCCCTCACCAGCACCTCCAACTTTCCCTCCCCTGCACCTTCAAAGCCATCCCCAGCACCTCCAACCCTTCCTTCCCAGCACTTCGGACCCCACTCCAACCCTTCTAATCTTCCTTCAGTACCTCCAACTCTTTCTCCCTCCCCAAGTTACTGCTGCCTCTCCTCCCTTACGTGAGTGCACTCCCTTCCCTCTTCCTAGTTCCTGCCCTTCCTACTTCCCCAGCATATTCTACCCTCATTCTCCCCAGCATATTCTACCCTCATTCTCCCCAGCATCTCCATCTTTCCTCCCTCCAAAACACTACCGACCCTCCCTCCCTCCTGGCAATTTTCTTCTCTACCTCCCCCAACAACTTTTCTCCCTCCCCAATCCTTTCTAACCTCCTCCTAAGTTCCTACTCCTACTCTCCTTACCCATCACCTCCAACTCTCTCCTTTCAATGTACAACGAACCCTCCTTGTCCCAACAACTTTTTTCAACACCTCTTCTCCCCAGCAACTTTCTTCTCCACATCTTCCCAACAGCTTTCTTTCCACCTCTTCTCCCAACAACTTACTTTTCCACCTCTTCTCCATTACAACTTTCTTACCCACTTCTTTTCCCCCATCAATTTTTCTCCCCAATAGCTTCCTCACCTCTCCTCAGCAACTTTCCTCACTGTCCCCAGAACTTCCCACAAGAAAGTTCACAAGTACTTTACATCAAATGTCCATAACATATTTTAACATTACTTTTCTCTTAGATCTATAGTATATATATTTAACAAGATCAGGATAAAGAAAATGGGTCGCCCAGCCTAGTACATACTACCGACAAGTTGTGGTTCAAGAAACTGTACATAAACACACACTAGTACACTAACTAGTCATCTATAGCACTCTAAGTCTGTGAATTATCTTACCTTGTATCTTTTGTTATTTTTATTTGCATTATTAAATTTTCCTAGAACAAGTTCACTCTTGCAATTTTTTTAAGTTCCATAATTACTGTTGCTATATTTTTGAGTAATTTGTCTCTCAACACTGGTGTGATGACCAGTGTTGGGAGACACTTGTCATGTCTCCTGACCAATAAAACATTTCATTTTGGACTTTCCATAATAAAATGTTCTAAGTGTTTCCACATGTCCCTTTAACCATAAGGTGTCCCGTAGCTAGATTGGTGACGCACTCAACTCACACATTAAGGTCCGTGGTTCGATACCTGGTACGGGTGAACACATTAGGATATGTTTCCTTAAGACACTTGCTGTCCATGTTCACCTAGCAATAAATAGGTACCTGGGTGTTAGTCAACCAGTGTGAATCTCATCTTGGGGACAAAATTAACTTAATTTGCCGAAATGCTCTGCATAAGAAGGGGCTTTCTATATAGTAGTATGTCACTGATGTCAGCTAGGCCTGTATACCTTGTAATGTACTTGTAGAAACAGAGATTATTATTATTATTATTATTATTATTATTATTATTATTATTATTATTATTATTATTATTATTATAAGGGTTTTTCCTGTGGTTATAGGATAGGTAGGATTAGGTTAGTTAAGTGTGACAGGTGGTAGAAGAGGTCACGTGACTGAAGTTTCCCGCCACCAGTATCACGTTGCCAATAATCACTTTAGAATTTCACGCGAAAATGTGTTCCCAATCATGATTGGCGGGGGTCACGTGACCGCCCGCATCCCTGGCCACGCCCACCTCCTCCGCCACGCGACCGCCCGCACCAACCCTACACTATATTTTAAACTTAATTATTGTATTCATGTGGAAGAGCTAAACTC
The DNA here is from genome assembly GCF_026875155.1 of Cherax quadricarinatus. NCBI lineage: Eukaryota > Metazoa > Arthropoda > Malacostraca > Decapoda > Parastacidae > Cherax > Cherax quadricarinatus. The sequence continues at coordinate 62,300,415 of NC_069412.1, read as the reverse complement.
TTAAAGAGTTTATTTAGACACAGGTACACAAGTACAATTATCATACATAATATAAATTACGTAGGATAACCCAAAAAAGCCAAACTGACTATTTTCCAGAGCAGAAAGGACTTTGGATTATCTTAGCACTGAGATAATGTGTGATTTTAAGCGTTTCCTGAACTTAAGTCAATGAGGCAAGTGTATTATTGTGATGGTCTTGTACAACGGTGATAGTTGCGTGACGTGATGCGCTATCCTGACCTAACCCCCCCCCCCCGACTTACCCACGTCACCACTCGTTGATAAACACGGCGAATGTGACTTTCAGTGAGGGGAAAAGGGCATATGAGGGGTAGAGAGAGGGAATGTGAGGGGTAAGGAGAGGGGAGAGAGTAGAGTGATGTAATGGACGAGCAAGGAGAGGATGAGGGCGGAGAATGTGGGTGTGGGTATGAGAGAGAGTAGGAGGGGTGGTGTATATGGGTGACACATTGTATGAAGCCTAGGCCCACATCACCTCTGTACCACTCACACATCAGGGCACTATGAAGGCATGGGAGAATTCTTATCAGGGATACTGTGCGAGTGTGATCAGCGGCATGTCCCACTTGCCCTGATGTAAACTGCCCACAGCTCCTGGGAAGTAACTCGCGCATTCATTCTCACTCACACATGCGACATTCAAAAATAAAACGTGGTAAAATTACGAAAACAAAGAATGATAACATGAGCGCCGAGGGAAGATTAAAAGCAAAAGCAAAAAACAATTTGAAAACACCACTGAAATCAAAACAAAGATTGTTGAACTCAGGCTAGATAAAGTTTGTCAGGAAATAGGGCAAGTGCTCCCTGACTGGAACTTTCAGTCATCTGACCGAGCCCTTCCACTGGTTTACCGGTCCGCCCCTTTAAAAAATTAATCTTATACGCAAATAACCCGCACATAGGAGAGAGGAGCTTACGACGACGTTTCGGTCCGACCTGGATCATTTACAAAGACACAGCCTAGCCCACTCTGACACAAGAGGTGCATAAAGACACCCAGAATACAACACTGCCTGTATTATTTTCACCACCTCGTTGCTTGCCAGACGTATTGTGGCCAACTTTTATAATCTGTTAATTTGTGCTTAAATGTAAGTTTTAAAAGAGTTATACAACCCATCTTAAATTAATTTAAAATAAAAAAAAAACATTGAAAAAAAAAAGTTAAAAAACTGGTGTTGAGCTGGACAGATACCTCGGTGCCGGATCAGCCGGGCTGTGGTTCGTACGTTGGATTGCGTGCGGCCAGCAGTAACAGCCTCGTTGATCAGGCCCTGATCCACCGGGAGACCTGGTCGTGGACCGGGCCGCGGGGGCGTAGACCCCCGGAATGCCCTCCAGGTAGAGTATACTAACAAAAAATGTAATGAAATGATGATTAGAAAATATATCAGACCGAGGATTACTATTATTACTCATGGGGAAGCTCTAAAACTGTAAGGGTCATACAATGCCTGCGGAATGGGAGGTGTATATCTCTATACATTCACTAAGAGTATACTCGTATATTCTCAATGTAACATTATATTAATTGTATACGATGCTGACAAGTAGATGCGGAAAACACATGTGCAACAATCAGCTATGTTAACGAAACGTTTCGCCTGCTTAGCGGGCTTCTTCAGTTGAATGCAGAACTGACTTAAGTCACTTCTTGCATTACTGAGCAGGCGATAGCTTTCGACGATATATCCGACTGTTGCACATGTCAAACAAGCCATAATGAAGAGTTAGACACATGTGCAACATCTGGGTATCTTTACTGCAGACGTTTCGCCATCCAGGTGAGGTAATCAGTCCCTCAGCCTTGGAGTTGTTGAAGAGTCTTCAGATTTGGTTCCTGACCTGGATAAAAAATTGACTAGTTATTAGAGAGGTTGAAAGACACTTTGAGAATAATAAAGCATCAAAGGCAAAAACAGAATCAAAGTATAGTTCCACTAGTAAATAAGGAGATAATTGTAAAGGATCAGGTGATGAGGCTGAAGGATGGAGGGAAGCTGACAGGTATGTCGATTATTATTATAATCAAGGGGGAAGCGCTAAACCCGGAGGATTATACAGCGCCTGGGGGGGGATGTGGAAGGCATTCAGGCTTAATTCGGGGAACTGGAGCACAGATCCAATTCCCTAAATCAAGAGCCTCTCACCAACATCAAGGAACCTTCCTTGAGGGGACAGGTATGTAGAGAGCTCAGCAAGAGAGCATCCAGTTTCTCCAAAATATTGAAGGCGACAAGAGGAGCATAACAGTAGACATTGATTTCACAAACTCTGCCTTCTCACGTGCTAAATGAACTTTCTTCTCTCCTAAACTCTCTACTCCTGTGAAATCTACTGTTCTCTGCCTTCCCTATAGTTCCATTCTTTCTAATCTCAACAGCACTCCGTTCCCTAGATATCAAACTTACTTTTAGCCAGACTAACATCCTTCGTAGTAATCTAGTTCGTACCTCTTCCCCTGCAATTGATGCCCCTGGTGTCTCCCCTATTTCATGCTCCTCTTGTCCCCTTCAGCTCAGCAAGACATTTAAAGAGGTCTTCACAGAGGAAAGTGAGGAGCTAATGGAAGGCACTGTGGCCAGCACAGTTCAACAGGTTCTAGAAAGCAGCAGCACACAAAAATGAGTGTTAAGTGACTGTTGCACAACCCCCGACAAATGGAATTGAGGGGGATTTGGAAGGATAAAACCATGGATTAAACCTTTCTGATCTACCAGAATGGAAAGGAGTTAGAAGTTAATTGAGGAAGCCAGACTGTGAAGTGAGATGGGAATGGGAGTGTGTAATAAGGGGTTAACTGTAAGGGTTTTGTGAAGTTAAGGGAAAAGTGAGCAGTGAAGAGGGTTTTGAAGAGGAAATTTTACTAGTAATTCAGTGGTGATTGCTAAAGCAGATACTAAGTGTACTAGGGACTGGAAAAGAGAAATAAATATTATTGTATATGAGTAAAAGAGCGAAGAGTGAAAATGGCAGGCATTAGGGGGGTACAGGCTGCCATAATTATATTTATATTTCTTCTTCAATTCCATGAAGAAAGAAATCAGTCATGGGGGCTGGAAAAGGTGAATGGGGTAACAGCGCCCTGGACAGTAAAAGCCCAACAGTTGCCATCCTACCAGAAAAGTAAATGTCACTATCGCCGCAAGGTATGGCAACACCGCATACCCAAACAAAAACAGTGGCACACAGCTCTTATTGTAGCGCTCTTAAGTGGTGATATCCAAATTAATCCAGGACCTCAAACTATTGTGCAGAGGCAAACAGACAGATAAATGACGGCGATAATGACGGTCTAGTAGCTAGGAATGATAACCTTAACTCCATATGTAATGCATACATAGGTCAATGTGAGACAATACAGCCATTATTATCTCAAACACTACCAAACAGATGCATACACTGTACTAAAGTACGCATGAAAAACAGAAAAGGCACCTTATGTAAATGTGTAAGGGGTGGGTGCATGATGGATGTATGTACAATTATAGCAACGGTGCCAGAATTCATTTTGTGTGTAACAAATGCACTTTGGCACAGTTACCCTTTAGCAGTGATGACATTGATTTACCTAAATTTAATACAAATGACCCATTGCCATATATTGATGATTATGATTGTTTTATGAAAACAGGCCTTCACTTTATTCATGTCAATGCAAGATCACTTCTTCCTAAATTGGCAGAGATTAGGATTCTAGCTAACAAAATTAGGGCGGCAGTTATAACCATCTCTGAATCTTGGTTGGATGATACGGTGACTGACGACGAGGTCAAAATAGATGGTTACAATATAAAACGCTTAGATAGGAACAGAAAGGGTGGTGGAGTATGTGCCTACATTAGAAATGACTTAGCTTACAACCCAAGACCTGATTTAAATAACAATAAACTGGAGATTCTATGATTTGAAGTGCTGCTTCCTAAGACCAAACCCATCTTAGTAGGAACTAGTTACCGCCCTCCTACCCAGGACCAGTTCTTAGAAGACTTTTCCAGTCTTGTCCGGAGTTGAAAACAATTGCGAGACAATAATACTGGGCGACTTCAATATCTGTTTTCAGCAGCAAAATAACGGGCTATGCAAAAGGTATAAGTAAATTCTAGGATTAAATAGTTACACTCAACTAATTAATACTCCAACCCGGATCACACAGTTCTCAGCCACCCTAATTGACCACATATTCGTAAAACAAAGATGGCTGACACAGATAGCAGCTGCACCTCTGTGGGTGACCGTACTGAAGACCTGGTGTCCCCCACCAGGGAAGCCCTTGTGGACGGCATCGTGGGTCTCCTCAAGCCCTGTCTTGACCAGCTGGATGACAGGGTCCGTGCCACCAGAGTGAGTCAGAGTGAGCTGCACCAACAGCTAGAGGGACTGGCAGCAGAATTGGCCCGGGTGCAGGAACAGACCCGGTGTCCTTTACAGCTTGATGCATATATTAAAAAGTTGCAAAATGCTAAGAGAAGAGTAGTTGTAGTTAACAATATTCTCCAAAACAAACAAGACCGTCTCAACAAATTACACACTCAGGTTAATAAGGAAAATGCACGTCGTAGAGCTCTGCTAGAAACTACATCCCCCTTGTCAATCACACCCTCAACTTCTCTCCATGCTCCTTAACTGATTTTTCAGTGGCTCTGAAGATATTTCCATAGGCATTTTACCTCTGAATATTATATATCAGGAGTCAGATGTGATGTCTTTATTAACTAGTTAATAATTTAATGTGAGAAAATAATTTAGGTATATTTAAATTAAAATATGGCTTAGATTGTGTATTATCTGTTTTATACAGTAGTTATTTATTGTAGGTTTTCAGATTTCAATAGGATTTTATGCTCAGATATACACTAGCTGAAGGTTTCCTCGAGTAGGAAACAGAGAGCCAGTATTCTTGAGATTTGGCATTCCAGTACGGTTTTTGTCCTTGGTTAATTTTTCATGTTTATTTTCTGTATAAAGACAATGTACAGTAAACAAGTCTGATTCAAAGACAGTACTGTGCCTCTAGTCATTTGTCAGTCTCATGATAGTTGATATTTTTTTTATAGTCTGATTGTATACTTTTGTTGAGGCATTGTTGATAGTTGTTTTGTATACCACTTTATATTATTTTATACATTATCTTTGGTTTTACTTATTAAGACAAATAAAAAGGCTGCATACAGAATGGAAGAGGAATTAATTAATACAATTAAGACTCCAATTTTCTCCCATATTACCTCTGAAGATCTGGACCATATATACGAGCCATCAGAAGATAGTTTCCTACTTATTGATGCTTTAGAAAAGGATTTAGATCTTATTCGCAAAAGCAAACCATTGTTATGTTTGGAAGTTGGTTCAGGTTCAGGTGTCGTGATAACAGCTTTGGGTACTGTTCTAGGGTCCCAGTGTCACTATATAAGTACAGATATCAACCTCCATGCCTGCCGTGTGACCAAAGAGACTGGAAAGCTAAATGGTGTGGATATTAAAGCTGTTTGTACAGATTTAGTGACTGATGTGATGGGTGATGTAAAAGGGGCTGTTGATGTATTGCTTTTCAATCCACCCTACGTTGTCACTCCATCAGAAGAAGTTGGACGAGGGGACTTGGAATACACTTGGGCAGGTGGCGAGTGTGGACGTGAGGTAATGGATAGACTATTTCCAAGTGTAGATAGTCTCTTATCACCTCATGGGATATTTTACTTGCTGGTATTAAAGGAGAATAATCCTGCCGATATTGAGCAGATAATGGCCAAACTTGGATTTACATGTACCTGTGTTATAGCCCGTAGAACTGGTCAGGAGAGCCTCTCTGTATTAAGGTTTTCTCGGCAAAAATGAGTAGAAACTTGTTATTTATTGGAAGTATTCAATTTAAATAAAAATGCAGAGAAATTAAAAAAAAAAAATTGACCACATACTTTGTAACCGCTCTGAGAACATTAGTCAGCCAGGCGTCATTACCACAGGTCTTAGTGATCATTTCATCATTTACTGCACCAGGAAAATCACTAGGGATAGGATAGGCCTACACAGGACAATAAAAATGAGGTCAACTAGAAACTACAGTAAAGAAACACTTGTAAATAGGCTACACAATTGTGACTGGACAGAGATAACAAGTTGCACGGACGTAAACGATGCCTGGGAAAAATTCAAAACAATATTCACTACCATCCTTGATAATATTGCACCAGTTAAAGAGGTTAGGATTAAACGAAGAACTGAACCCTGGATGAATACTGAGATATTAGATAATATGAAATTCAGAGACCAGCTGCTAAAAAGATTTAAAGCAAACAGACAGGATATTGCAGCACTAAATGAATTCCAAAGGGTGAGGAACAGAGTACAGAGACTTATAAAAGGAGCAAAGGCAAAGCACTACTGCTCAAAAATTGAAGAGTATAAGCATAACCCCAGAAAGCTCTGGCAACAACTAAAACATTTGGGGTATAGCCATAAGCCAGTAGATAGGTCTAACATAGTACTCACTATCGATAATGAGGTATGCCATGAAACATCTAAGGTGGCAAATTGCTTTAATTCATACTACACATCTGTTGCATCAACACTAGTAAGTAAACTACCAGCTGCATCAAATACCTTTAACACAGACTCTGATAAGTTTCAAACATACTATACCAATAAAGGGTAACCCCAAACAGTTGTCAACTAGTAAGTGTATCTCATGACTTTATTCAAAAAGAACTAAGCAGGTTAAACCCAACTAAGAGCACAGGCCCTGATAACATCCCGTCTAAGTTCCTAAAAGATGGTGCTTCTGAACTGTCAATCCCTATTGCTCACATAATAAATCTATCAATCACCACTAATACGTACCGGAGGGGTTCAAGGAGGCCAGAGTTACTCCTATCTTCAAGAAAAATAGTAGGTCTGATGTAAGCAACTATAGGCCTGTTAGTATACTCAGTATAATATCTAAAATTCTAGAGAGGGCGGTGTATTCTCAAGTAGTTAAGTACCTTAATGACAACAACATTCTCCATAGCTATCAATCGGGCTTTAGAAGATCCTACTCAACCGACACCTCCCTTATTAATCTGATGGATTACCTGAGAACTGAAATGTCAAAGGGGAACCTCATAGGTATGGTAACCTTAGACCTGCAAAAGGCCTTCGATACTGTCAACCACAATATATTATGTAATAAACTTCAAGCTATCGGTATAGGTTCTGTAGACTGGTTTAAGTCCTACCTTAGCAACAGGAGACAAATAGTCAAAATCAACAAAACAGAATCAGAACCCCTGCCGATAACATGTGGAGTTCCCCAAGGTAGTATTCTGGGTCCCTTATTATTCTTATGTTATGTCAATGATATGCCTATCAGTGTCAAGTGCAAACTCCTACTGTATGCAGATGACAGTGCTCTGTTAGTGTCAGGTAAAGACCCACAAGATATTGCTAATGTTTTAACACTGGAACTAGAGTCCTGCAGTAAATGGTTAGTAGACAACAAACTATCATTACACCTAGGGAAAACTGAAGCCATTCTCTTTGGCACGAAACATAAACTGAGAAGGGTAAATAACTTTAATGTTCAATGTAATGGGGAGCCCATCACTTTGGTTTCATCAGTAAAATATTTGGGAATCCCCTTTGACCCATGCATGTCAGGAGAATTGATAGGGAACAGTGTAGTAAAGAAAGTGAATGCCAGACTGAAGTTCCTGTATAGACAAGCACAGTGTCTACCTACTGAGGCTCGCAGGACCCTATGTCTAGCCCTTATACAATGCCATATGGATTACGCTTGCTCTTCTTGGTACTCTGCCTTGACAAAAAAACTGAAAGATAGACTGCAAATCACCCAGAACAAAATCGTAAATTCATCCTGGGGCTGGGACCAAGAGAACATGTAGGCCAGGATGAATTACAGCAGTTGGATATGCTGAATGTTGAAGACAGAGTAAAACAACTGAAGCTAAATCATGTTTATAAAATTGCTCACAAACAGTGTCCAGAATATCTTGCTGTCAATTTTGTCAAGGTTGGGAACCAAAGCAATCATAGTACTAGGGGGAGAGAGCACAACTTTGTAGTACCCACAGTCATTGGCCTAGGCTTCAAACACCTTTTATTGTACAGCAATAAAGGAATGGAACAGACTACCCGCACATGTCAAAGCCAGTCATAGCATGAACCAGTTCAAGAAGAGTGCCGAAAGGTGTCTGATGAATGTAGCTACAGAAAGGGAGGGGAATGATTTTCTATTTTTTATCTAACATACGTGTAAATTTTACCTTATTCCTAGTAATGACCCTCGTATTGTAGATAGTCTTAGTGACCTTCGTGTAGTAGATAGTCTTTTTAGTATGATAATAAGATGTTATCTTCATTATAGAATAATAAGAAAATATTATAACCTTTATATTATAATAAGGTAAAAGGACCCCAATGGAAATAAGTCACTCTGTCTGACTTTTTTGGGTTATCCCAGGTTCTCTACACATATGCTGCTATGTATGATAATTCTATGTAACTGTATTTGTGTATACCTGAATAAACTACTTACTTACTTACTTTGACATAGCAAGAATAACCGGACCAGACATGTATCCACGGGTGCTGAGAGAAGGAGCAGAGACCCTATATATATCCCAATATCAAAGACCTTCAACCAATCTCTTCAATCAGAGTAGCTGCTAGAAACTTGGAAAAAGACCATTGTGTCCCCATATATAAAAAAGGACAGACAAGAGTCACTGAACTCACATGTCAGAAGTTCTGAAAAAAGATTGTGAGAAAAATGGTATATATTGGAGCATTTAGAGAGAAGAAAATACTTAAGAGAAAATCAGGACGGATTCAAGGATAAAAAAGCTTACCATACAAACTTAATGGAATTCTTTGACTGAGTTAGAAATAAACAGGAAAAATAGGGTTGGGGTGGATTGCATCGTCTTGGACCGCAAGAAAACATTCGATACAGTATCCCGAGATTAATCCAGAAATTAAAATAGCAGGCAGGGATGAACGGTAGAGTGGCGCAGAGGGTTAGGGAGTATCTGAAAGACAGAAGGCAGAGAATAACAGTAAGGGATGAAACATATGAATGGGAGAGTAACGAGTGAGGGTTCCACAAAGATCAGTGTTATGACCACTACCGTTACACATACACACTACCGTTCCTAATATATGTCAGCAACTTAACAGATGGGCGTAAGTCTTATATTTCTCTTGTTTGCTGATGTAAAACCAATTTGAAGTATAATACCCGGAGAGACGATTTTACAGGGTGCAGCTGTGGTCAAGCAAGTGACTTCTAAGAATTCAAATAAAGTAAAAATGCAAGATCATGAGATTTGGAGACGGTGAGAGCAGATCGAACACAAGAGTACAGTATCTGCAGAGAGTAACTGCATATATTAATGACGGAAGCATATCACCAGTATTATACATAAACCTCATAAAGTCTGTGGTATATACAAGATTAGCAACCCAATAAAGCATCTCAATTACTGGGAACGGTTGAAGTTCCTTGACCTGTACTCCTTGGAATGCAGGGACTAGTTCCAAATCTTCACAGGGAAATCACTCCCTACAAAAGCAAAAGACTCGGCAGGCGGTGCAACATCCCCCAATGAAAAGAAGGGGGTATCATGAGTACACTAAGAGAACACATTGTAAGTATCAGGGACCCAAGACTGTTTAACTGCCTCCCAATTTACATAAGGGGGATTACCAATAGACTCCTGGCTGTCTTCAAGAGGGAGCTGGACAAGCACCTAGACGTACGAACCACCACCCGGGCTGTGGTTCGTACATCGGTTTGCGTGCGGTTAGCAGTAACAGCCTGGTTGATCAGGTCCTGATCCACTGCGAGGCCTGGTCATGGATCAAGCCGCGGGGGCGTCGACTCCAGGAACACCCTCCAGGTATACCCCAGAACAGCATTCAGAAACATGAACACAGTATATCCTGCAGAGCATTAGGCCACCCACTGAATGTGAGGCCCATGTATCATAGTGCCCACATCTGGTCAAGTTCGAAAAGGTCCAAAGGTTTCCAACCAGGCTAGTACCAAAATTGAATTGAATGCACATATCATAGAGGATGAAAAAAATGAATCTGATGCTCTTGACGGAAAGAAGGACGAACATAAGGAAGAAGGAACACTGCAGCAGGCCTACTGGCCCATGCGAGGCAGGTCCAATTCTCCCACCAGCTTAAGCCAATGCCTTAACCTAGTCAGGTCAGTCACATTCACTTAACGGAGGAGCACAGCATCAGACCTAGTAGCAAAAGTCAGTCAGGTCCAACTCACACACACCCACACCCACTCATGTATTTATCCAACCTATTTTTAAAACCACACAACGTCTTAGCTTCTATGACGGTACTCGGGAGTTTGTTCCACTCATCCACAACTCTATTGCTAAACCAGCGCTTTCCTATATCCTTCCTGAATCTGAATTCTTCCAACTTAAAACCATTGCTGCGAGTCCTGTCTATGCCAGATAATTTTAGCATGTTATTTACATCCCCTTCATTAATTCCTGTTTTCCATTTATACACCTCAATCATATTACTAATTCTACGCCTTTCTAGAGAGTGCAGATTCAGGGACCTCAGTCCATCCTCACAGCGAAGATTTCTGATATATGGGCTCAACTTTGTCATCCTTTGTACGTTTTCCAGTGTATTTATATCCATTCTGTAATACGGTGACCAAAACTGTGCAGCATAATCTAAATGAGGCCTAACCAAAGATATATAGAGTTGAAGAACAACCTGATGACTTCTATTATTTACACTTCTTGATATGAAGCCAAGGATTCTATTAGCTTTATTGCGAACACTTATGTACTGTAATGTCTTGGTTTCAGATTATTGCTAACCAGAACTCCTAAATCCTTTTCGCAATCCGTAATATTAAGATCTACATTATTTAGTTTATATGTGGCATGGTTATTTTCCTGTCCAACGTTTAGAACTTTGCATTTGTCTATATTAAACTGCATCTGCCACTTCTCCGACCACTGCATCAGTCTATTCAAATCATCCTGGAGTGCTCTAATGTCCTCATCAGAATGAACTAGACGGCCTATTCTGGTGTCATCAGCAAATTTGCTTATGTCGCTATTTATTCCCTCATCTATGTCGTCTATGTAAATTGTGAACAACAACGGGCCCAACACTGACCCCTGTGGAACACCGCTTGTGACGTGCCCCCATTCTGATTTCTCCCCATTTATGCAAACTCTCTGCTGTCTATATGTCAACCATGCCTCTGCCCAGGAAAAAATTTCTCCCCCTGTTGTGTGCCTTAATTTTCCCCAGTTACCTGGAGGTTACCTGGAGGTTATTCCGGGGATCAACGCCCCCGCGGCCCGGTCCATGACCAGGCCTCCCGATGGATCAGGGCCTGATCAACTAGGCTGTTACTGCTGGCCGCACGCAGTCCAACGTACGAGCCACAGCCCGGCTGATCCGGCACTGACTTTAGGTATCTGTCCAGCTCTCTCTTGAAGGCAGCCATGGGTTTATTGGCAATTCCCCTAATGCTTGATGGGAGGCTGTTGAACAGTTTTGGGCCCCGGACACTTATGGTGTTTTCCCTTAGTGTACCAATGGCGCCCCTACTTTTTATTGGGGACATTTTGCATCGCCTGCCCAGTCTTTTACTTTCGTAGGGAGTGATTTCTGTGTGCAGATTTGGGACCATTCCTTTCAAGATTTCCCAAGTGTAGATTATGATATATCTCTCCCTCCTGCGTTCCAACGAGTACAAGTCAAGTGCTTCCAAGCGTTCCCAGTAAGTTAAGGTGCTTGACAGAACTTATACGTGCAGTAAAGGATCTCTGTACACTCTCTAGATCTGCGATTAGTAGTGACATGATTACGACAGAATCTTAAAAGAAATAGATAGGGACAAACTGTTTGAATTAGGACACAGGTGAAGAAACAGAAGATACATAAGGTAGTAAGGAAGAATTTCTTTCGTTGAAGGTGTTTGAAAATGGATGAGGCAGTGAAGGGGGGGGGCAAACACAATACACAGTCTCGAGAGAATATAAAATAATGCCCGAGAGGCCAGAAATCAGTGATGCCAAGCCTAGTAGACCAGGAGGCGGGGCCAGGAGCTGAGTCTAGATGCTTTGCAAACACATCTTGGTGAGTACAACTCGTTGAGAGTGCACGTGCACTCACACACGCAAACACACACACACATACATACACACACACACACACACACACACACACACACACACACACACACACACACACATTCGCACACACACACACATCGCACACACACACACACACACACACACACACACACACACACACACACACACACACACACACACAGGCCTCTTCAGACTACCCCATCATGCTATTCGCCTCATCTGTCCACACCAACTATCCACAACTCTATCCACTTAATCTATCTACTTAATTCCTGCCCAACCAATGGCCAACTAAATGACCTTAAGAGATATAAGACAAGTCCTCATCCCTGTTTACCTAGTCTAGCTTTACTAGTGTGTGGCGGTGGTGCTGTAGTGGTGGTGCTGTGACGGTGGTGCTGTGGTGGTGGTGCTCTGACGGTGGTGCTGCGGTGGTGGTGGTGGTGCTGTGGCACTGGTGTTGTGGTGAAGTAAGTAGTAACTTGGGCTATGGGTGCACAACATAATATTTTTTACAATGTTCTTGAGAGCACACATATAATACATAAAGATACACAATGTACATTTTATGGGCACATAAAATATACACTATGTGTATTAAACCTAACACAGCCCAATAAAGTCAGCGTGACTATTTCCACTGGCGCCCCTGTTAGTTTACGTATATTGGCATATGTTGTACATCATTAATGTCTTATTTTAATATGTTGTACGTTGGTGGTGTTATTGGTGGTATATATGGTGGTGGTATGCGGGGCTGTGGTGTGCGAGTTGGTAGTTTTTATGGTAATCGTGGTGGTAATTTGTGTGGTAGCTGTGGTAATGGTGATGGTATGTGTTGGTGTGTGTATGGTCGAGATGATGTGTTATGTTTGTGATGGCAATTTGATGGTTTCACCACACACCATGAATTTGGTGTGTGTAGTTATGGTTGCATGTGTGTGGTGATGGTGTGGTCATGGTGACTTAGTGAAAATATTTGTGTTGATAAATGTACATACAAAACTCTAGTGAAACACGTCACTACAAGAGTAAGGATGCGTAATGGCGGCAACACACTGACCTGTACTGATCAGGTTTTGTACCCAAAATCAACATGCATGATAAATGTAGCTGTTGAGGCAAGAAGTACAGCATCGAGGCAGTAGCTGTGGTGAGGACTGTGCTGGTGGGGAAGAGGGGAGAGAGTCAGACCTGGGAGGGAAAGGGAGAGAGCCCGGGGGTCACAATAGAGGGGTAATAGCACTTTAATAGAATAATAAGGGGTAGTCAGCCCTCAGGCAGTGCTGGGGTGCTACCCAGCAGCTCAGCCTCGGCCTGCCCTACCCCTCTACCGCTGCCCATCCCTGCAACCTCCCCTCGTGGTGCAAGACTTGTTGCGCTCCATACCCTAACGGCTGAGACTCCATAGCAAAGGTAGCAACGATATCAAGGAACAGTGAACACGCAGTAGTGGTGGGGAGGAGGTGGTTTGATGGAAGGGGAGGTGTGGTGCACGTGTGGGTGACGTCAGCATGAGGGCTAGGCTCTCTCTCATTGGTCCACCACGGCGCCAGTACCCTAAAATGAGTCCCGCGCTCCTATTGGCTGCCTGCTGACACCAAGATGGCAGCAGTGCCCCTTCCAGCTGTGGGATTGGCTCACCGAGGAGGAGGGTGGGGCCAACGGGGCCTAACAAGGATAATTGCCGTATATAAAGAAAAGTTGGTGGTTAGATTTGATCAAGTCGATCTGAGCGCTTTGCCTTCCTGGCTAAATTAGTGGAAGCCGGAGACCAATTGAGACTAGTTAGTGCTGGCGTGGACGGAATTGAGTCGGTGCGGGGAAAGCAGCACCGGCTGATTACCGCCACATTGTTCTCGTTACCCGCCATTTCGGGGATTGTGAGGCGGGGGGCTGCCAATTGTGCCCATTGGTGTTCCTTGTCGCCGGCCTAAGGAGTTCCCGACACCCTTAACTACCTTCAACCACCCTAACTCAGCCTACTCTAATACTTCCTCCACCCGTACCCCGTCACCCATGTTAATTACCACCACTTAACTCGCAAGTGTACGGCGGTTTGCGCCGCCAACGCAGAGTGGCCACCGAGATAATTAGCTCATTACGGAGATCATCCATACAGCATCCTTGGCCATTATGAACGGTCAGCCCAACTCAACTAGCCCCGCCAGTGTTGGAGGCAATGTTGGAGTGAACGGTAGCGGTATAGGGAAGAGTGTTGGTGGAGCCGGGTGTGGTGGATGTGGAGGGGGCACCGGTGGGGGCGTTGGGGGTGGTGTTGGAGGCTCGGCCGGCACTGGTGGTACCTTTCACAGTATCCAAGTAATGCTTGGTCTCCCCGCTGACTTTATGGTGGCTCCTTCCCTCGCCCCCAACCACAGGGAGTACCAGGAGGGCCTCAACACGCCCGTGCCGCACACCCACGCCAACACCCATCCCAACACCCACGTCAACACCCACCCTAACACGCCCACGCCCCCACAACCCACTCACTACAACACGCAGAACCAGCACGCTCTTACAAATCTCAACTCTCAAAACACACACCCGCACACGCCCTCGCACGCCCAAAACGCCCACTCGCACGTGCAAAACAACCACGCCCAGGCTCAACCAGCTCACGCCCACGCTCATTCGCACGCCCACGCCGGTAGCTCCCTGGAGGCGCCCTTACCTGGGCCAGCGGTGGGGGAGAAGAGGAAGTTGGATGAGGGGGGACCATCCTACCCAGGACAGTCGGCCTCCACTCCACCTAACCAGTCCCAGCAACCTCCTAGCTCTACAGGTCAGTCCCAGCCACACCTAGCTTCCTCCTACCCACTTCCTTTAATCTAGTCTACCTAATGCCTACCCTCCATATCACCCAGCTCCACCGCCTACCCCCCAGTCCTCGGATCAAACCTAGTTACCTCCCATATCCCAGGTGTTATATAACCCAACACTTTCTCAAGAGGAAAGGATGAGTCGCAGCCTATTTTATTTTATTATTATTCTCACATTCTCGTCACGCTAAACAACTGGGGTCATACAGAGTCTGGGGAACGGAAGACAGGTTTCATCCGGGGATGGGAAGGGTAACTCCAATTCCGTAAATCAAGAACCATTCACAAGCGTCAAAGCACTTGCTCTTCAGAGGTCTACCATCTTCTCTTAGCCTAGCCAAGAAATGTCATAGATCCAGGGACAACGCCTGGACCGTCCTACCACACTCCCAGCCTCAATCACCGCAAAAATTACTTAGCTCCTGGTTCTATCCCCTTTCCTAGCTAGACCACGTTTTCCTAGTCACTAGTGATATGGTTCTCAGACAAAATTTAGCGAAGTCGCAGTCACCAGCCTCTGATGAGCTGTTTTCAAGGATTCTGAAGTGCTTAGCAAACCATTTGCCAGTTTCTTCAACAGATCACTACAAACGGGTATCGTACTGGACAAGTGGAAAATGGCAAATGTGATACACACTTACAAAGTGGTTGATAGGTCCTTAGCTTCAAATTATAGACCAATCAGCCTAACCTCAATTGTGAGAAAGTTTATTCAATCAATAATTGCTGATTCATTTCGAAACCACATTGAAGGATATAATTTGATTAGAAACCTCAGCATAGTTTTACAAAAGAGAGTTCTTTCCTTATAAATTTACTCACCTTCCTCACTAAGGCATTCAAGGTGGTAGACCAAGATAAAGAAACGATATTGTGTATATGTACTTCAGTAAGGGCTTTGATCAGGTTCCACACAGGAGACTGATTAAAAAAGTAGCACCACATGGTATAGGATGATAAATTATCTCCTGAGACATGGCTGACCGATAGGCAACAGAAAGACTGCATAAACAGGGAGAAATCAGATTCTGGACCCGTTACGAGTTTTGTGCCACATAGGTCAGTGTTAGAACCCCTTGTTCACAATCTACACAGATGAGGGAATAAGGCAACGTAACCGATTTTGCCGATACTAAAATACGTCAAATAATTTCTGATGTGGACGCTAGTAGGCTACAGGATGACTTGGAAAGGTTGATATTATGATCAAAGAAGTGACGAATGTAGGTCATCGCATATGCACTTAAACGCTAAATAATGTAACTCCTAGTCAAAATGCGAAAAATGATTCAGAAGTTCTAAGTTAGCAGAAATTTAAAGCCAAGACAACAGTGCATTATTGTTCGCAACAAAGCTAAAAGAATTTTTGGCTTCTCAAGGCCTCAATGAAATTAAGCTGCTCAGTTCTTGTCTCTGCATTACAGGATGGCCAAAAATGCGCTGGAAAATATATAGAGGATGATGACGAAGTTGACTCCAAGTATTAGGAACCTCTCATACAAAAACAGACTGAAGGCACTGAACTTGCACTCCCTGGAAAGGCCTAGAATTAGGAGAGATATGTTGAAGTGTACAAATGGAAAGCATTTATACACTTCAACATATAAACAGCACGTTGAAAATTTCTAATCAAGACAAGGCTCGCAGCAACAGAGAAATTTAGATTTACAAATGCTATAGGGAAGTACTGGTTGGAAATAAAGATGTTGATGAATGCTATAAACTCCCAGGTAGAGTCATTGGGGTAAGACTGTTAGGCAGTTTTAAATATAGGTTGGACGGTACATAAGTAGGTGTGGGCGGGTTACTTGAGGCTGCCTACGGATTTAGCACTTCCCCTGATAATAATAATAATGTACCACTACTACAGTACTATCAATAATATTACTACTACTGCTACTTGTAGCACTACTACTACTATTAATAATAATAATAAATACATGACTAAGAAATCCAAAATAACCCAAGATTAAAACATTAGAACATACTTTGTGGTTTTTGCACTTACTAGATCACATAAAAAAATATATCTATAGGGAAAATACGAACAATGATAACGAGAAACTGCTCAGGAAAACTAGCACCAGCGCGGTGGCACAATAGTAGTACTACTGTACTTGATCCGATACTTCTAATTTGTGAGAATGATTTACAAGAAGGAAGTACAATGTCTGCACTCTAAAGGGGGGTGGGATATATTTGCTGTTTAAAGTGACATCTAAACTGTCGTATCTGCGCACCTCTGGCAAGACAGTGATAGTGTGAATGATGGTGAGTGTTTCTTTTTCGGGTTACCCTGTCTCGGTAGGAGACAGCCAACGTGTTAAAAATGTGTGATAAAACATTATAAGCTACACAGAGAGAGAGCGAATAAGAATCCAAGGGTCATCACTGACAAAACATTACACCAGGAAGATCATACACATGAAGAATAAAGGACAATATCGTTTCTGGAACAATATCCACCAACACCAAAGTAACGAATGTGAGGCCGATACCGGAAAACACCGCTGGTGTGGTGCCTGTGCAGAAAAAACAGGAATAATATATGAGAATAAAAAAGACATATTATATCGAGTTTAATCATTAGCGCCCTTTAAGAAGTTATGTTAAAAAAACAAGAGCTTCTTCTAAGAGGTAAAATTTACTTAAATGTCCTAAACAAGGTACAGTAGATTGCTGCCTTCGTGTCCCTGGCATTCAATATATCTTAAACTATCACTAGTCTAAGCACACGAGGCTAAACAGGGTCTTCTTTTTTCTCTTCTTGTTTTTATTTTCCCAAAAACCGCTGCACGAGCGTGGGTCATTCAGCGCGATTATTTCATTAAACAATTTATTGCATTCATAAGAGTCGTCATTCAGTTCCTTTTACAAGTATATTAATAAAACTTGCGAGTGTGACACTACAAGCATGTGGCATTTATTCTGCAATGTGGCATTACACGTCATTCTGCAGTTTGGCTCTAAATGTATATCATTACACGTCATTTTGCAGTGTGGCACTACAAGATCAGGCCCCCATCCACCGGGAGGTCAAGGCCTGGGCCGCGGGGGCGTTGACCCCCAAAACACCCTCCAGGTAGACACGTCAGTCCTACAGTAACACCACTACATGTTAGTCATCTCTAGTAAAGGTCACGTGATGTCATCAACAAGCTTGGAAAACACGCCGCCATTTTGTACATCCTTATTATATTGACGGGGAAATGTTGAACCCTCGGGGGCCAGCGCCTTAAGTGTTTCACCAGTATCAAGGTACTCCTTGAAGGGCAAAATCCATATGGATTGCGATTATAGGAGAGGATGGAAATCAGATACGCGAGGGTAGAAAGTTTTAAGTTACATAACATTTTGACCTACGTGATGGTCAATGAGTGCTCGTCTCAAATATTAATATACAGTCATACACACTAACACTGGCAAGCCAAAATTATCCCACATATTTAAAATTCTGCGAGTTTACTGGGGAGTGGAGCTCGTACTTGAGAGTTTACTGAAGAATGGCGCTCGTTGTATGAGCGAGTATATTGTTATAAGGACAGTATTAGATAGCAGCACTCAACCTGTGAATAAGTAGTGTTACAAAGACGATATCAGACAGCTCGACACTCATCCAGTGTGCGAACTTACCGCCAGGAAAGCAGTACATTACAGCCCAAATAGTTAATATGCCACTAGCGATGTCAACTCCAGCCTTGGCTTTCCTCATAAAATGTGTTTCAGTAACTATGCTATCCGAGAAAGGTGAAAGAATGATGCCCTGATCGAGATGTTTATTAAGGAGACGACATTCTGCAGTGTGGCAATCAGTGGTAACACTACATGTCATTCTACAGTGTGGCAACCAGTGGTAACACTACACGTCATTCTAGTGTGGCAACCAGTGCTAAGACTACACGTCATTCTACAGTGGTAACCTGTGCTAACACTACGCGTCATTCTACATTGTGGCAACAGTGCTAACATGTCATTCTACATTGTGGCAACCAGTGCTAACACTTCACATCATTCTACAGTGTGGCAACCAGTGCTAACACGTCAGTCTACAGTATGGTAACAGTGCTAACACTAACGTCATATGCACTCTCGAGAAATCACACGGAAATCAAAATCGGGAATTATCTAAATAAAATTCACCAGAGGCACTTGTACATGCTCACAGTTGCACAAATCTTTCCCTGGTTACAGTGCACCAACACTGAAAATTCGAAGCCCATCAAATAAGGCCTTCTCGAGTTATAAATGAAAACTTTAGAGGGAAAAAATCAGGCAACATCTTAAAGGTACCTCTTCGGGGAAACCTAGTAAGAAAAAAAAAATTTCATGATGACAAGCACAAATGAACAAATAAACACTGCCACAAGGAGTTGAAAACCGAAAAAATATTAATCGCCGATGTCAACAAGACTTCCCAAAAATTTCCCCTAGATGTGATATCAGTACACTGTGTCCGGAGTAACAATGAACAAAATGTATTGATGGATTATTATTGTTATTATTATATTTAGGGGAAAACGCTAAGCCCATAAAAAGTTCAAAGCTTATACCTGTTCGATTATTTTTAGAACTGTAATTAGAATCGTAGGGCTGTACTTTGTTCAGTAATGGGAGAGATGGGAGAGGCGAGTTTTGATAATCTTGTAGTACTATAATAATGTCTGATAAGAATATTTATTTATAATTAAATTATCCCTCCTTTCGTCTTGCAGGAGAACCGTCTACCAAGAAGTCAGACTCTAAATCTAAGAAATCCTCAGACACACCTGGTGTGAAAAAAAAGAAAACGAGGTAAGACAACGAGTTTTTTGTATGCTGTATTATTATTATATATAAAAAAATACTCCTTAAATCTGAATGGGTCGCTAACGCTAACAACAGATGTCCTTTCATATCGCCAAAGTTGGTGATTAGTTATTTACGGATGTCTCCGTACGATTATTATTATATTCGGTGAGGAAGCTCTACACCCGTATAGGTCATGCAGCTCCTGGGGATCGAGGGGTAATAATCGGATTTGATTCAAGGGGAGGGTGACTCCAACTTATAACTGACCAATGAACTGGTGTAGGCTGCTTCAGGTTGTGACTGTCAGCCATCACTATTATCGCAACCACCTCCACCGCCACCATTATCAATCATAATCATCATCAGACTGTATCAAACTAGTGCATGATTGACTTCCCTTCAGGGGAGACACGGGAAGACCCCAATTTCATCCATCAAACCTAGTTATATTTTTCATTGACATTTTCAATATCTGGGGCTTATCAATGTTGGATAATCATGTTTCTCACTAGCGAATTTCTCTATGAGCTCTTAAAGAAAAGCACAAATTTGATTTTCAATCTCAGTTTGATAATTTATTAAGTTATAGAGAAAAAAATTCGAAAACTATAGCACAAATTGAAGACCGATACGTAAAGGATTCCACTGATCTGGCCACCTTTCTTGAGAGATATGACCCTTCAAGAGATGTGCCTTGATGCTGGTGACAGCATCTTGACATGAGAACTGGAGCCATCCCTCCCTTCCTAGGAAATAAACCTGAATGCTTCACATTATTTAGGTGATGTATAACCCTTACAGATTTAGCGCTTCCCAAAAATATAATAAAAAAGCAGCACTAAACCTACTAGGGTCTTAGAGCCCCAAAAATATAGCACCTAGCTAAACAAAAGGCCGAGGAACTAGGCCCCAAAAGAGTTTACGGGAGTATCTCTGGATTTACACCTACAGTTCGCTTATCTGTTGCAAGCAAATCAGGAAATTAGTTTAATATGTTTAATACCTTATTTTCATTAATATCTTAACAATATGTAACAATTGAAAAACAAACACGAAATTTTCTATTGGTTAGTGACGTGGGTCTATTTGATGGTGGAGTCTAATTTGTGTGGTTTTTAAGGGCAACTGTGTATGTCGTATGAGCCCGGCTTTTGCCTGACACCGATTTTAAAGGAGCAGAGCCTTAGTTTACATCTAGTATACCAAAAGTGTCTTTGGGTCCGCTCGTGAGCGTTGGAAATGTTTCCTTATATCTGCTGTTCCTGTTCACCTAGCAGTAAGTAGGTACCCGGGTGCTAGCATACTACTGCGTAGCATCCTGGGGGGACAAGATTAACCCATGTTACCCGAAATGCTCTGCATAACCAGGGGATTTATATATAGTATGCCAATGATGACAACTAGTTCTGTAATATTTTGACCATGTTATCTGTAGAAATTATTATATTATAATCATGATAGGTTAAAAGATACTTGGAGAATAAAGATATTGAAAAACAGGGGTGTGCCAAAACATCGTTATCGGTGGTTATCGGCTTTGACAGTATCGGTAACGGCCTAAAATAAAGTATTGGTATTAGCAATAATTTGTGCATCGTCCCATCATTAGTGAAAAAATAAATCACCCAAAAAAGTTTTGGGAAGGCGTTGAGTGAGAGCTCCCAATGTTGACTGTATGTACATAATAATAATAATAATAATAATAATAATAATAATAATAATAATGATAAGAGTTGTCATAATCATAACCAAGCGCTAGACCCACAAGACCCATACAGCTGTCTCCTCTTATTATTACCTCATGAGAATGCGCTAAAGCCGTAGGGAGTAATTCAGCGTCAGGATATCGAAAAGTAATCACGTTTGACCCAGAGTAAAAATAGCTCTAGTTCCTGGGATCAAGAGCCCTTTACCAGTATCAAAACCCCTCCCTTGAAGGGCGCAGAGTTGTAAACGGTATATCCCCACATAAGACAGGAGAAACAAGAACGACGCAACATCTCACAAAACACCATCGTTTTAGCTTAGGCTGCTTCAACAACGTGGTTACTAGCACCAGTGAACTGTCGGGTAAATTCCTCTTAAGCGAGTATATGGATTTACGTTCCCCTGTGGCTCTGCATGAACAACGTATTACGACTGTAACCAGATCATAACCATATAACTAGTTAATTACGACTGGAACTTGCTTAGCTATCCAAACTTTCAGGGCCCGGGTCCCTGAACCCATTTTGTGCCTCTCATCTCTTGACTACCGCCCACAGGATGGGTATAAGTTTTATTATAAAACTCTTAAATTAAACCGCAGTTTGAGCACCGCCAAGGCTCTCACGGCTGTCTACACCCACTACCACCATTACTTGGGAAGTAGCAGTAACATAACTTACAAATAAGAGGAGAATCACCTACTACTAATACAGCTACGTCCGTAAATAGTTTTAGGGAAAAAAAATGATTTATTCTCTTTAAAAGCGAGTCCCTGATGCTGGTGAAGGGCTCTTGATCTAGAACATTGGAGTTGCCCTCGGTCGCTTAGTCATAAAATTGCCTCTCCACTTCTACTCTCTCCAGCGTTATATTCTTATTTATTCAACTGATGAAGCCTGTTACACAGGTGAAACGTTTTGGCAAAGATATCTAAGTGTTGCATATGTGTCTTATTCATCAATTTGTGGGTAGTGTAAATTGTTAATATGATAGAGCAGAGTTTGTGAATAAGACAGTGTGAGGTTTATGGCATTTTATCGAGTCAAAATATTGTGAATTGTGAACCAAAAGTCTTCTTCATAAAACGCCGTTAACTGCATATTGTGTAATGCACATACTTATTTGCATATTCTACCAATGATAACACACAGCTGCGTTTGTTGAGTTTGAGAAGAGCTGCTCCTTTGAGAACACCAGACTCAAGACACGACCTACGCATAGCTGACATTAGATTACTTTTGCACCACATTTGTGCAAGACTTGCCGCGCCTCTGCCATTGGGCTACCGGTGCCACAATTATATTACAGCAATCATCCATCCCAAGACTCTAGAAACAGTAATAACACGATTGCAAACAAATCACAGAACTAGTGGGGGCAGGCGAGTTCTAAAATTCACAGACCAGTGTTTACCACTGGACCAGCTGGCTAATATGATTCATCCTGTTAAGTATATTTGTGTACATCATAGGGATGCTAGCGGATGCTAGCATGGGCACTGCTATGGCCAGAAATACAAGTTCTTACAGACGATTCCCACAAAGCATTGATGTAGCGACTTTGAAGGGACTTCAGCTAGAGTACGCCAGTTATGCTGATGTGGATTTTGTCTCTAAAAAAAAAAAAAACAGAATTTGTCACGGTAGGGCCCATATAACATCCCTATGGTGTATAGAAATATACCTAGTTGGATTAATCCTATTAAAGTCAGCTGGTCTGGTGGTAAGCATATTGGTCTGAGTTTTAGGACTTGCCAACAATGGGTTTCAGCCTGACACATTTTCTGACATGAATGGAGCCACCATTATCGGTACCTCCAGTTTTACATCACCCACCCTCCTTTCTGAAGTCAGTGATCGGGTCACCTGAAAAATACATGTCAGGACGCTGTTTCTGGCGAATGAACAAAGGAAGCACTTCTTCGTCCAAGATAGAAATACTTAACGATATCTTCATGGCACTGCTTAGATACCGACTCATCACAGGTTCTATTTAGAAAACTTACAAATGGTTTTAAAAACAATAATAGAAATTTATGCAATATTTCTGAGGATATATACATGTGAGTTAATATAGTAAATTATGTACATTAAAACAGAATAACCCAATAAAGTTGAACAATGTGACTCTTCCATTAGTCATTATTTTTTCCAAGTTAAGCACACATATTTGACGTTCCCCTTAAGCGAGGTTCCTTGACGTTGGTGAGGGGCTCTTGATCTAGAGAATTGGATCTGTGCTCCAATTCCCTGAATACCTTCTCTCCCCCACAGGCGCTGTATAATCCTACGAGTTCAGCGCTTCCCCATGATTATAATAATAATAATACTTGACGTTATCTCCAACCCTTATTATAATCATGGGGAGCGCTAAACCCGTGGGATTATACAGTGCCTGTGGGGGGGATGAAGGTATTCAGACTCAATTCAGGGAACTGGAGCACGTATCAAATTCCCTAGATCAAGGAACCTTCCCTGAGGGGCTCTTCATCCCTTAAGAATATCACAAAAAATAAATTCTACATTAAAACAAAAAGAAGCATTAAAGTCGTATGGGTTATATAGAACAGTGCTATGTTAATGGCTTTGGGCGTCACTTTTCTCCCTCTCTGCCTCTTCATTCATCAGATATATATTCTAAAGCTCTAATCTTAAACTGATTTATAAAATGATTGGCCTTGGTACAATCAGGTAACCCATCCCAGCCCCTTTATTGCTGCCGGTGTTTGTGGCTGGACCTACTGTGACAGCTACAAAAATAATAAATTTTCTCTAGGCTGATAGATTTCGTTACCTTGTGTAAACCCATTTCTCTTGTGGTTTTTGGAGGCTCGATCCTCCTGCTAATCACGCGAAAGACGCCCAACCTAGTTGCGCTCTACTGTTCCATGTAGATTACAGGACTTCTGGAAGGAAGGTCTGAAACAGGAGAGACTATCCTCTTTCCCCTGTATCATTATTTTATGGTTATAATCATAACCATAATTTTGAAAGTGGTGGACCGGTAAGCCAGCGGAAGGCCTCGGTCAAATGACAAGAAGCTCCAACTGTGGGACATTTTCTGACTAAAACCCACGTCAAGAAACACTTGTCCTGTTTCCTGGCAAACCTTAGGTTAGGTAAGGTAAGGTTCGTCAGGAAACAGGACAAGTGTTTCCTGACGCTGGTCTAGATGATGACCCACCGTTGGAGCTTTTGGTCATCTGACCGAGGCCTTCCGCTGGCTTACCGGTCCACCCCTTTTAAAAATTAAGGTTTTAAGCAGATTAAGACAAACCTTACGTAACCTTCATAAACGTTAATCCAGCCAATTCCCGGCCCTCCTAACCAGGGGCGAATTCCATATTGTGATGGAGTGGCAGGAAACCAATTCTGAGTGACGGATATAGTAAGTAAACATAATTAATGACCTAACCTTGTAAATGCAGTGCCGAGTTTAGCCATACAATAACTTATATACGGTTTTGATAATAAAATACAGGGATCGTGTGTGTGTGTGTGTGTGTGTGTGTGGTGATACATCAAGATAGATTATTATAATCAAAAAGAAGCGCTAAACCACAAGGGTCGTCAGGATAACTAAGCTACTCGTACCTTACTGACACGCTGCGTAGTTCCAAGTCTTCCTGATACATCCTGAACAACTTTGAATATTAAGTCATTCCCTGAGGTAATGGTGGGGGACCCAGCTTGTTTGAAAGGTTATATATTAACTGCCGTACGAATTGTTCCACAACTGAAACAAAAATTTCATATCGGGGTAATATTTCGCCAGAAACTCTCCGGGTTTTGTATTTATCCAATGTAGGGATAATTACGGTCATGCTACCAGTGTCATAAAGGTCAAAATCGTAGAAGGGTTGTTTGTCTAGTTGTTAATGTGGCTGTAACTGAGAGGGGGGGGGGGAGGGGTGAAGTGAATGTTTTGACGTACTTACCAGCAATATCAGTCATTTTTTTTTCCATTTGTCTGTCACGGTTACGTTTTTATAACCATAAATCCATAACACACAGGGGTCAAAAAAGACTTCTCAGCTGGAGTGAGGAAGCCAGCCTGACGTTTATCATGTGTTTAGTTGTTTTTCTCTCTCTCTTTCACCTCCGAATTTTCGCAGCAATTTCGCCAGCTATACGGGAAATGCTGTGCAATTTCTAGCACTATTTACGAGGAGCAATGATGAAATATTGTCAATATTGTCAATATTGTCAATATTGTCAATATCTTCCCAGGAAGAACCTGTCACACGTTGTTGTAGAGGCTACCAGGACTTGTGTTGTTACTGTTACACAAATATCACTTTACTGCCTAACTTTTATTATAAAATTAACTCTTATTATTGTTATATTAACGGAGAAAAGATTTTGTTCACAAGAAAGCGCTAAACCCGTTCACATCAATATTATTATTATTATTATAATCAAGGGAGAAGCGCTAAACCCGGTGGATTATACAGCGCCTGGGGGGGGGGATGTGGAAGGCATTCAGGCTTAATTCGGGGAACTGGAGCACAGATCCAATTCCCTAAATCAAGAGCCCCTCACCAACATCAAGGAACCTTCCTTGAGGGGTTCACATCAATAAAATAAAGGACTACGACATTAAATTATATTTAGGGGACGTTAAACCCGTAAGGGTAGTACAGCTCCCGGGTATTGGGAGGCAGAAAGATTCGATTTTTCTATGCTGTGAATTCAGAACCTTACGTTATCTTTTATTATAATAAAGAAGCGCTAAACCTACGAGGGTTACCTTAACCGGAAATTTTGATGTAAGGAAATGTAAATACCTAAAATGCTATTTTGTGTCCATAGGTCATTTTTCCACTGAATATGCTGTGTTGCATATGTTATACTGTCATAGTTATAAGGGGAGTGCTAAACCCATGGGGACTCACATAGCTGCCTGGAATAATGAAAGGCAATCTGGTTTGATCCAAGGAAGTGGAGAGCAGGGGTAAGTCCTTGGATCAAAAGCCCCTCACCAGTATATAGAAACACCCTTAAAGTTTTGTATCATCAAAGGGAGTTTCTGAAGTTCAAAATTTTTCGTACATTTTCCAACTTAATATTTGAATGTTAACCTTTTTTTATTTACAGTATTTATCTAGCTTATGCAGATGTGTTATTAAACTGACAATCATGGGCTCTCTCTCTCTCTCAAAAAAAAAATGATAATTAAGATATTACAAGGACCACAGTGGAATTAAGTCACTTTTTGGGTTATCCTAAGTATTTGCAGACATTACTATGTATGATAATTGTATGGTACTAATGTGTACCTGTACCTAAATAACTTCTTTACTTACTCTCGAAGCTAGGTCAATAATATATTCACAGGGAAGTGGTAAACCTGTATCACAAGAGCAAACACTGCAGTAGGCCTACTGGCCCATTCTAGGCAAGGTCATCTGAAAAAAAAAAATCAGTGGCTAACGCGACGGTCTGGAGTTTTGAGACTCTCAGATCGCGGGTTCTATCCCTGCCCGTGGTATGGTTTGTTTGCAATCGTGTCATTACGATTTCGTGAGTCAAGGTCATCTGAAGCTACCCAAAGTTCTTGCCTCAATGATGCTACCTGGGAGTTTGTTCCAGTCATATACACTTCTGTTGCCAAAACCAGCACTTCCCTATATGCTTTCTAAATCCAGATTTCACCAATCTCAATCCATGCTGCAAGTTTTGTCTTCCTTATATATTTTCAAGTTATATTTTCAACACACTATTAATATCCCCTATATTTGTTCCAGTTTTCCATTTGAACACTTCAGTCATATCTCCCCTACCTCTACTACTTTCTAGGGAGTACAAGTTAAATGTTTTCACCTTGTTTACATAGCACAGGTTTTCCCTACATGCAATCAACTTTATTCTTCTCTGTATATTTTCCAGCACATTCATGTCCATCCTGCAATAAAACCAGTTTTCATGTCTGGATGTGTTAACATTTCATAAGTTTACATCTAAAATTATTGTTTCATGCCCTTAAAGAAACTGCAGCCAGATTGTGTGTCTGTTCCTTCTGCCTTTATATCTTGTCTGACACAAGATATATAGTAAACCTGTCCCCTTTCCTGTTACCTCTACCAGTGTGGAATAATACCCATTCCTATTTTTCAGACTGAACCTGGTCTGGGTTATTGCAGTAACATTTAGGTTTCCTGCACATGCAGTTAGTCTCAGCTTGTAGATTTTAATTCTTGTGGTTTGGCTATTTATATAGTAGACTCTAAAGGAAGTTATTGTCTAGCCACTAAAAATTTTCAGGTTGGCCTATAGGTATAGCTTATCTAGGCTAGCGGAATATTAAGAGCCACTGACAAGGTAACACTATACACATGTAAATTAATTATTATAGCCATGAGAAAGTACTAAACCCATAGTATATAGTAGAGACCCCACAAAACATGGGAGTTCCATTCCTAAAAAATTTTTCCATTTGAAATCCCTGTTAAACAAAGTGAAGAACTTGTGGAGAATATAAGGTTAGGGTTCCAATATCTCAAATAAATCCATACAAGATAACTTAAAAAAAAATTTCTTTCCTGAAAATCTGGTTGGAGGTGTTTGTAGGCCTTGACATGCATGAAGATGGTTGGTGTGGCACTACTGGGCTGAGGTGGATGGTTGTTGTTGTTAGGTTAAGTAGATGATTGTTGTACTGGAGTTCTCAGGTATTCTGTAATGCAGTTCTGTTCTATTTTATTCCATATTTCTTTATATAGCCGATGATAAAACAGTAACCACCTACTCCAGAGAGTGGTTCATAGCTTCACAGCTTTTCTTCCTGTTCACACACTGTTTTATAGCACGATGGGTCATTCTCCCTTTTCATAAGGCCATTAAATGGGGCACTTTGTTTTGTGTTCAGTCCACATATTCAGTAACTTCTTGGCCTTCTTTGGCTCTAACTGTACTGACCTATATCATTCTCTTCAGTATTTCACAATCAGGATTACTCACAGAACACTTGTTTTTCCCATTGTGTTCTAACAGGAATTGGCTTGTAACATGGGCCTTTGACATACATACCTACTTTCGGAGTTGAGCCATAGGCAAAGCTCGTCTGGTGCTTGCCTGGTCAACCAGGCTGTTGCTGCTGGTGGTCTGCCAACCCACATATCCATCACAGCCTGGTTGCTCTGGGCAGTAGTTATTTGCCCTCAAATTTATGGCATGCAATATTAGTTTTCTGCCATGCAACATAAAGAAAACAGCTTCACTAGCATCTTATGATAATGTGCAAAGTGAATGCATGTATACTCTATATATACTGTATACATACTATGCATATACAAATTTAATTTAATGTTTATATGTACCATGTGTATATTTATTGTTAATGCTAAAAGCAAATTTGTTGTTTCCTCAACAGGACGACTTTCACAGCATATCAACTGGAGGAACTAGAACGAGCTTTTGAGCGAGCACCATATCCAGATGTGTTTGCCCGTGAGGAATTAGCAGTAAAACTCAATCTGTCTGAATCACGTGTTCAGGTGTGGTTCCAGAACCGCCGAGCCAAGTGGAGGAAGAGAGAACCGCCGAGGAAGAATTATATACCACCAGGTAAATTTACGTTTTGGTGAACATTTCTGCAACTTATATAATCCATAATCTTGCAGGTGCAGGGAACCAGCACCCAAGTACACCTTAAACAATTTATTGTTTATTTTTAATTAAAAATCCTTCATCAATGGGGTTTTAACTTAGGATATAGATGATAGATATTTTTTGTGTAGTTAATAGTCGTGTTTAGCTTTTTATCAAATAAATCACCCGTTTTTATTTTTTCTATGCGAGTTTGTAATGACCTTCATACATTTCGATACATTGCATTATAATCAAAGATCATTTATATTACACTTTAGCCAATTATAAAATAAACAGATATATCAAATGATACATTGCATTTTTAAAAGTGTACGACTTTAGCTTCTAAAAATCACTGAAATTTTGACTAAATTTGTAAGCATACCATCAATAGTTACTTAAAAAACTCATATGATGTATTGTGAAAAATCCTATGCTCAGAGGATGTAAATTATTTAGTGTGTTTTTAAAATTATAGCACTCTTAAACACTGT
The DNA here is from genome assembly GCF_026875155.1 of Cherax quadricarinatus. Lineage (NCBI taxonomy): Eukaryota > Metazoa > Arthropoda > Malacostraca > Decapoda > Parastacidae > Cherax > Cherax quadricarinatus. Next base: position 62,270,833 of record NC_069412.1, on the reverse strand, counting down.
AATAAACATTGGCAACAGTAAAATTAGTAAAATTTGTAGTACATAAAAAAAAGTATATCTGTAAATTGTAGTATAGTTGGTAAAAGCAACGCATCCGGAGGTAACTACGTCCTCCAAGTGAGTGTCAACGAAAGCCTTAATTTTTCATGATGGTAGGTTGCGTGACCTGTTTTCTGCTAGAACTGCAAGATTTTGGGTATCGTCCTTGCTAGCTCACTTGCATTTGGTCACACTACCAGACATGTACAGTATATATTGCAACACACACCCCTCTGTTTTTTCTAGTTGTCTTTCTAGTTCTTGTTCTTAGTTTATTTCCCTTACCTCCTGGGAGTGGACAGAATTCTTCACCGTAAGCCATGGCTGTTGACAAGGGGACTAAAATGCCGGAGTCAAGAGCTAGGACTCCTTCCTCCTGTGTATATTACTAATTAACAGAGAAACCTTGTTTGTGTCTTTGAGTCCACCCTGCTCGGTGGGAACGGCTGATAGTTGAAGAAGTCATTGTCAAAATGGCAAATGTGTAGCCAAATAATCACAATTCTCCCTTACCTGGGAATACTGGAGTGAACTGGAAGGCTTTCGGGTCAATGCCCTGTGGCCGAATCTGTAAATGACTGTTCTTTAAGCATGCAAGAATACTATTATTATTAGGGTGCATATGAAGCCAGTTGGACTTTTCCATACCTTGGAGTTAGGATAGGAACAGGAGGACAATTGTTTACCTAATATGGGTTGATTACCATAATTATTGATAGTTCTGAATCAAATGTTCTCTGTGCTAATTCTCCTGTCCAGGCCCTCTGGTTGAGGCTTGAGTCGTCAGACTATGGGCACCAATCTCTCAGACGATTCCACTAGTCCAATTTGGAAGACCCGCTGGCTATCCACGTACATAATACATAACTACACGCATTAAGGCCCATGCCTACTGAATTCAGCCATTGTAAAAGTACCTTCTTAAAGACAGAGTCCTATTTGTAATTTAACTAATATGGAATAAGGAGATTGGACCTTTTAAGTATCACTAATTGACCTTTAACAGATCTACATTTTCGTTTGCCTAAATGGGACTGCTAGTAACAATAATATCCCAGTCTAAAAGTACTTACTGCCCTAACATGTCTTAACTGTTTTACAGGTGCAGGGGTGGGCCTTGGGGGCACTTTCAACTCTCTCAGCACCCTCTCCCCCTTCAATTCTGGAGATGCCTGGAGCTACTCCTCCTCCTATGATCCCACCCACCTCAACCTTTTGGGTCCTGCCTCCTACCCATTCTCGGCCAATCATAACCCAGGATATAGCTATCCCATGCTCTCTCAGCCAATGGGGATCAACGAATCCCTTTTTACGAATCCCATTGGCCAGATGCGAGCGGGAGATTTCCAGCCGTCGACAGGATGCGGGATTTCGGAAACGGCCCCCTCAAGACATACGACTACCTGCAAGAGGTGAAGACAGAGGATTTTCTCCACGAGAAGAGGGATGCCAACATGAACAGCGTCCGCCACCAACCGGCCCCAAAGGAAAACAAGGATTCTTCTTGCATCATGCTGCCTTCTTTTTTAAGCTAAATCAGGAGCTTCGAGCGATGAAGAGGGCGCGCCTCCAGGAGGACGCCCAGGCCTACGAAGCTCAGATATCCCAGGCCTACACCCCCATCGTGGCTCCACCCTCCCAATCCATCAACCAGTCGCCTGTCATGTCTGCATCTGTAGCACCACCCCAGTCTATCGTCAGTCAATCAGCAGGTAACCCCACAGCACCACCACCACCAATGGTCAGTCAATCACCAGTAATGCCCCCAACAGGCTCTGCCCGTTCAATTCTTTGCTGTGACGACACAGGTTACGATGTTGCCAGCAGTCATACCTCCTATGACCAGCCTGGTAGCTCTGTCCACAAGTACAACACCCCATCCACTCTCAAGGTGCAGCAGCAGCAACAACACCACCACCACCACCCCCCACCTCCCCTTGATGATCCACTGCCACCCCCACCACCTCCATCATCCCACAAGTATAACCTACCACCACCACACCAACAAAAATATGATGTACCCCCACCCACCTCTACAACTACCCACGAGTATGATCCACTACCCCCACAGGTGCCTGTAGCCGGTGACGAGGAGCCAACCCTGGTGTACCCGAGCATGGGCACGGGACCCCTGACAGACCCCACACCTATGGCTGATGCCTCCCTCACTTCTGGCTACTTTCCACATTATACCTTGGATCCTCAGCCTAGCCTTGACACACAGGACCCCCTCGACTACAGTGTCCTGGAAGCTCTCTTTGACAGCTCTTCCTATCCACCCTCTGCTGATGTTGGCACTCCTGACAACTACCATGACTACCACCACTACTAATCTAGTGTTGGCACCCCATTACATTACTCCCAATAGACAATTGTTGGCACCCCTCACAGTTACGACTAATAGTTTGGTGTTGGTAACAGTGACATTCACTATCACCACTACTAGCTATGGTGGCACACATGAAACCCACAATACTAGAAAATTGTTGGCACTCAAGAATCCTGCATAAGGTGTCAACATTACAAGCCCAGGGCTATCTTTACTGTCCCCACACAATTCTACTTTATTAGTTGATATTGGCAGCTTAATTTTCATAATAAATACCAACATTGCAAATATTTCTTTTCCTATCATAATTGATGATAGGAAAAGAAATATTTGCATAATTGATGACAGGAAAAGAAATTTTATTAAATAAGAAAAATCAGTGTTACCAAGCTTTGCATTACTAGTCTAATGTTAAACACATTGGCTAGCATTATCAATAAAATCCATATACTCTTCTATACTAATATCTTTTTCTAATAGAACCACTAGGTAAGTATAACTAGGTAGTGTCTGTCTCACAATAAGTTGACAGATAATCAAGCCTCCACCACTCCTTGTGCTGACCCACATAACAGAATAACATCCTTCCTTCACTGTCAAGATCAACTGGTATGGTATAATATGTCATAGAATTCAGCACACTGTCACCAACCAGTTTCCGATATGCAACCCGTCCTTCAACCTAAACAGTGTGTGAGGCTGCCAGATACTGGCAATTCTGCTGTCAAGAATAACCCACCTATTAACAGAATTTCATTATTGGTGATCAACTAATGTACACATAACTATAGATTAATTTAGGATTTATTAGGTTATGTTAACCTAGTCTTCATTTAGGCTAGGCAGAAATTAACACACTAAAATAGATTTTAAAACAAACTTAGTATGTGGAGGATGGATTGTTTGACAACTTGGACTAAGGGCTAACACTACTGTACCACTGAGCAAGATACATGCAAGTTTATTACCTTTAGCAACGAGATGCTTCACCTGTTCAGCAGTCTTCTCAGTTGAGATGCAGTAGCATCTCTTCTATATTTTGACTAGGAGGCTTGGTCAAGGACTGGACCATGGGGAAGGAGGGGGAGTTTGACCCCCAGAACACCCTCCAGGTAGGTAGACTGCAGAACAGGTGAAGCATCTCATACATGGAGTATACCTAGAAGGTGTTCCAGGGGTCAATGCCCGTGCAGCCCAGTCCATGATCAAGCCTGTTGCACATGAGTCTTTCTTGCCTACTTGTCAGTATTCTATACCATTAATATGATAATACTTGTGTGCTACACCAACAAACCAATACCAACACGGCTCCACAACATTTCCAGTTTACCAAGATGAATCATCAGTGCCATCGTGTCACTTTGTGATGTATAAGAAACTATGTTTTAGAATTAAGTGTGTATGATTTTGGCAGACTCAGTTGGATATACATGAGCATATATATATTTTTCCAGGATTATGTGTGTTTGTAATACAAATCAGTAAGTGTATGAATTTTAGAAAGTATTTTTTTGACAAAAGTTTGTTTATATAGCCGCCATATTCTCAAACCAGTATGTTATCTTTACTTCTTTTTAAATTTTTTTTTTTTTGTACCTAATGCCAACAGAAATTTTGAATATTTTTATTTTTGTAACAATTACCTCAGACTTTTGAAAACATAAATCATTTTAGTTTAAAGTTTAGTATCAGCACGTTTTCCGCCACGAAACTGTTTGCATCTAGTGCGTTTTTCTTAGTTAGTGTTTATGTTCCATTTTTTTATATTGGGAAAAAAACAAAAGGTGAAGCCAAAAAAAGTATGTTATATTAGGTTTAAAAGAAATTTTATGAGCAGCTAAAAAAAAAAAAATTATATGCCATTTGCTGTACTGTACTTCATAAGTATATGTAGTCGACGCTTTTGCTCAGTGCCAGATGTAAATGTTTACTTGTTAAGGGTTATCATAGCTGTTATTTAAATGTCATTTGCAAACTGTTAACTTTTGTTTATGACAGTTATTCAAGTGCCAAGTTTAAACTGTTTACTTGTTTGACAATAACGGTTATTAAACAGTCATATTCTTACTGTTTAGTTGTTCCCAATAAAAATTATTTAATATACAGTACTCTGAACAAATAATGTTTTTAAATAACCTATATATGTATATTACTCACCTGTTTGTAGTTACAGAGGTTGAATCCCAGCTCTTGGCCCTCCTTAAACTGGTTGTTGCTGGGTTTACTTCTAACTGTGTGGGCCCTATCATGCCTAATTATAAAGCTTTGTATATAGCCTGCCTTTACTTAGGTGCATATACATGTAGATAATTATGACATTAATTAATTCCTGCGATATACAGTGGACCCCCGCCTTACGATATTAATCCGTTCCTGAGAGCTCATCATAAGCTGAAATTATTGTTAGTCGAATTAATTTTCCCCATAAGAAATAATGGAAATCAAATTAATCTGTTCCTGACACCCCAAAGTATGAAAAAAAAAAATTTTTTTACTACATGAAATATTAATTTTAATACACACAAACTGAAGAAGACCTGCACAATTACTACTCTACTAAGAATAAATACATGACACTTACCTTTATTGAAGATCTGGTGATGATTGATGGGATAGGAGGAGGGGAGAGTGTGGAAGTTATTGTTTAGAAGGGGAATCCCCTTCCATTAGGACTTGAGGTAGCAAGTCCTTTTCCGGGGTTACTTCCCTTCTTTTTTTAATGCCACTAGGACCAGCTTGAGAGTCACTGGACCTCTGTCGCACAACAAATCTGTCCATAGAGTTCTGTACCTCCCGTTCCTTTAAGACTTTCCTAAGATGGGCCATAACATTGTCACTGTACAGGTTGCCAACACGGCTTGCAGTAGCTGTGTCAGGGTGATTTTCATCCGTAAATGTTTGCAGTTCAACACACTTTGCAGACATTTCCTTAATCTCTTTTTTCAATTCCATACTAATTCTCGCCCTTTTTACCACAGGGATGGCACTAGAAGCTTTCTTGGGGTTCATGGTGACTTATTTTGCAGTTACAAGCACTAAAAACACTGGGATAATGCGAAATGTACCGAATGTATGCGTAGATGCGACTGCACTGGCTGGCTTGTAAACACTGGTGCTGAGGCCACACATGGGATGCGTCCCAGACGAATCACGCAAGGTGAGACTTTTATCATGAGGCGAGGCAAAATTTTTGCGTTCAAATGCTTTGTATGACAGATTTAACATAATGCGATGCGTTCCTAAGGCGGGGGTCCGCTGTACTTCGCTAAATTAAAAAATAATTCCAACAAAACTATTCTATTTTCAAGAAAAATGAAATGAATAGTACTTACTTGCCTCTCCACATTTAAATGAAAATTTATAACAGTATAATATTACCTTTCATTTGCAAAAATTTTACATCCACCTTTTTATTAAAATCTAAAAAAACTCAGATAAAAGCTTTAGCAAATTTTTGAAATGCATAAGGACACAAAAATATAATTGATTAGTCTAGGTAATGAACATAAATAACAAAGTACGACTGCAAACTTCACAATAAATAATTGCAACTTTTCAAGATGAAGTGTGGAGACTTGAACCAGAGTCCGCCCTGGTTCTAGTTACCATACTCGCTCTTAAAAAAATTCAGTATACAGTATGTTTGAAATAGTGCATCGTCTCTATAAACAGTTAGATTAATGTCTATTGCATTTCTTAAGTGATCCACATTATAGCTTTCACAAAATGCAGGAGAGTACATTATTGAAAAGGATTTAAAAGAACTGTGGCACCAATATTTACACTTTGCTAGTTACATGCAGAACATGTTAGAACAAGACAAAATAGGGTGTAGAAAGAAAATTAAAAAAAATATTCTACAAGAAAAAAGGCTATACACAATATATGTTGTGGCACAGATGCTTGGTAAGCCAATTTAACACCGAGAAAAAGAAATCAGTATTACATTCATACGGGATGAACATGCTAAAATCGCAGGGGGTTATACAGCACCCTGGGAATGGGAGGTCATCAGACTTAAGGAATAGGGGTAGCTTCAGTTTCTTGGATCTGTTAACAAGAGAGAAAACATAGCGCACGAAGATATTCATTTAAGAATACACCTTCCTAAGTCCTATGAGACTGACAGCAATAGCAGAAAATAAGGTGGTAATATAGGGTTGTAACAAAAGTAGAAGGGATAAAGAAAAGGACAATGCATAGAAACCAGTCATCATATTAAAACTGGAATTTTAAGAGGGTGAAGAGGCCCTAAAAAAGGACTAAAATGGTGATGACTTTTTTTTAACATCTCCCACCAAGAAAAAGTGACCTGAAAAAGAAACACTTTCATCATCATTCACACTATCACAGTCTTGCCAGAGGTGAACAGATACAACAGAGAGAGGTAATTCCCAGATTCCTGTGACCACAGGCGAGTGATGGCTTTTTTTTTTTTAACAAGTTGGCCGTCTCCCACCGAGGCAGGGTGACCCAAAAAAGAAAGAAAATCCCCAAAAAGAAAATACTTTCATCATCATTCAACACTTTCACCTCACTCACACACAATCACTGTTTTTGCAGAGGTGCTCAGAACACAACAGTTTAGAAGCTTAGAAGCATATACGTATAAAGATACACAACGTATCCCTCCAAACTGCTAATATCCCGAACCCCTCCTTTAGAGTGCAGGCATTGTACTTCCCATTTCCAGGACTCAAGTCCGGCTATATAAAAATAACTGGTTTCTCTAAGAATCCCTTCACTAAATATTACCCTACTCACACTCCAACAGATCATCAGGTCCCAAATACCATTTGTCTCCATTCACTCCTATCAAACATGCTCATGCAGTACAATTACTGCTGTGAGATCATCCAGAATCATTGAATCAAAATGTAGAGCAATGGAAAAAATACAGAACAATACAATAGCTGATAGGAGTTTGAGAACTGACATTGGTCCAGGTATAATTATTAAAAATAATGATTTCTTAAGAGAAGACAAAATTGAACAGACTTTATAAATCATTTTAAATACTCTAACTTTTAAAAGACTGTGTGAAGCAGATTGTCTCTGAAAAATACAGCCTCTCCTCACTGAGCGATGTACTCATTTACTGATGACTCGGACTTATGACGGGCTCTCTGGCCAGTATGCATACTTAAATAATGTATATTAGAGCTGATTTCCTCTACTCTTTTTATTCCAATATACAGTACACTGCTGTATAAACATTCAAATATATACTAAAAATGTTATAAATGGTGTAAAGGTGACATTAAAACAATATAAAAAATGGTCTGACACAAACCCACTACCATTATAGTATGCTCCTTGCTTGGCGACGGATTCATTTACCGACATGGTCTTAGGAACGGAACTCCGTTGATAAGTGAGGAGAGGCTGTACAGTTGTGCAGCACTGCATTTAGCTGGGCATGGGAATTTACTACCCACAACTTGGGTAGGCAACAGCTTGTGCAGAATACTTCACATGGGCAGTAAACCTGGACACATGAGGTAGGAAAGTTGATGCTATGGCTAACACAGGACGTGAATACAAGTCTGTTTTCATCAGAAAATATTTTCAGTTATATTCCGCTCAGGAAAAAAACTGTATGACTAATTGAAGTTAGACATTAATGGTAGTGTGGACCAGCAGGTAACCTTTTTCTCAGGTGAAGAGAAGACAGGCAAAAGTGAAAAGTGTCAATGCATACCCAACTATTATTATACATAATCAGGGAAATTTATGAACATGTAGAAGCAAGGCAAAGGAGAAACATGGTAGAGGGGAAGAGGTGAACTGCCTACCATATCCTCTGCAGATGTGATTGTAACACTTGTGAGCTTGCAACACAAGGTGTTCCCACATTATTACTCCAAAGTCGTTTTCATTCCTCTTCTGCCGTCGAGTGGTTCAAGCGTGTCTCATACTCAACTTTTTATTCTGACTTTTTTAAAAGCCACTTTACCTTGGTTCCTGCTCACTGGAAGCCTGATGAACTTGAACTATATTTCAATTAGCCAATAAAACTGCATGTATATATATATGACATAAATCAGCATATCTAATAAGGCTCATAAAGAAAATTTATTGGGTGTAGGTTTTTTATTGATGACGGATTACATAAGCCAGGGGTTTTGTGCAGACTGCCTACACCCTGCGGCCAGCGCCATCCCAACCCTTCTTTTGCCTCGTTTCACCAGTGCCGCCAAAAAATTACTGTAAACAATTAGTCATTAATTACTGTACTGTACTCTTTCAAGTCGAATTTCACAAACTTCTTCCACAAATTAATTAATTTATTACAAATTTAATAACTCTTATGATTATATACTGTATATTGTAAGTATACATATGTATATATATACACACACACAAAACCACCACAGGGGGAAGTTGAATGATAAATCTAGGCCTTTCATGTTGCAACCAATACATTTTCAAGAGTTTGCAATAATGGAAAGGAATAAATATCAGCCCAGGTAGGTGTGTCTACGGAGGCATCCTACCAGGTTCGTTGGCTCTTTCTTGATTCTTGACACGTTATTAATGATGTATTCTCCTGTTTATTATCACACCTATAACACTTATGGAATGTCTTTTTCTGCTGTTTCTTAAAACACTTCCTTGAACCTTTGACATCTAGCACCTGGCAGTCAGGCTAGGTGGCCTCACATGACTCTCTTCCTTGTGGGATGCCTCCGTAGACTTGCCTTCCTGGGCTGATATTATTCCATTCCATTATTGTAAACCCATGAAAAAGTGCTGGCTACGATGTGGTTATTTTGTGCATATATGCATACATACAGAATATGCATACATACACATAGTATTGTAATTGTTTAACATTTGCAACATAGAATTTTTTTATGTATACCCGCCCCCTTTTTTTGTAATTTGGTGTCACTGGTGCATGGTAGTTCCTTTACAAATGGCTGCATTACAAAAATCCTGGCAAATCTTGCTTTGTGAGGTATCAAAATAAAACTATCATGATTCATGTTTATGGTTAAGTCCTAACAAAACTTTATATGCTAACTAAAAGCTTATCTGTGACTTTCATAAAAGCACAAGCAAGAAGCATAGAACTGTTAAAAGAAACAAAGTTGCTGATGACTCTCTGTTAGGCAACTGCTGCTTGCTGCTCTATACAGATCCTACAAGATAAGCAAGTACACAAACTAAATTTTGTTCTTTAGGGAGGGATGCGTGCCGCCTTGAAAACAAAAAAACCTGGTCCTTTAAGTCTATCATTCAAACAACAAAACAGCTGCTGTCATCTACAACGGAATGTTACAGATCCATTACCGATTCGTCACAGATTATCTGTACTCATTACATATTTTACATCAACACTGAGAATTTCATATACGAGCTAACAATCTCAACAAACGGCGCAACAAGGATTTGACAGACGACTTCCAAAAATGATCAATTATGCACCTTCAGTGATGGGTATAACTGATGCCACAAAGCACTAGTTTCATACAAAGAATCACCATATCATATCAAATGATGATCAGCATATTAAAACTGCAATGCAATATGTTTACACTGCACTTGATATTTTGAAAGAGGTCTAGTAAGGTGGCTGTTGCCCTGAATGCTGCAATTTAAGATGTGATGTGATCTTTGAGCCTTGGATAGTACTTCCATAAAACACATTTTGTGTGTTATTAATATGAAAATGTGCCGTACAGAACTTCTAATCAAAGGTCGCAATCACGAACCTCTCCACATTTACACTTAGGATAACCTTTTGATTGTTATTATCTAAGAGCTTGTAGATATCCTGGCAAATATATGCTACCATAAGTACATGTCAGGATAGCAGTACAATTGAGAAGCGACATAGGAAAGGTTGACGATGGGACTCATTGTACAGATTTAATTTACAAAAGATAGAAGGCCTTCTATAAAATGCTTCAACAAACACACTTTATTTCAAGAGTTAGTACTGGATTTTTAAGTAAGCTCTCAGATTAATTATATTTTAAACGGCTGCCAAGAATAATATAACAAAAGTGTGCTGCTTAGCTATCTCTACAGGAGACCTACTATTTTATTATAGATCATGTTTTCTGATACATACCAACCACAATATAACCAAATTATTGCTCATCTCACACTGTCAGACAAGAAGCTATCTTAAAATTTACAGCTAAAGCTTCAGCTTTATACAGTTATGTAATGAAAATATTGAATTGATAAACTTTGTCTTCCACTGTGAGCTGAAACAGATGTTGTCTTAAACTTCAAACTCAGGTTAATATGTAAAAGATAGTGGTTAATATTTATAAAAAAGATTCAACACAGACTGTCCTCTCATATCGACCTAAATGCAATATTGCATCTGCCAGAAGATCCACAATTTCTGTGTAACATTCACTGATCCTGGTAACAAAGAGTTAAAAGAAAAGATGATGTTAATATAACATATGAACATAAAAGCAATGATATGTGTTAGTTTTCTGAATAGCAGAGATGTGAAGCAACCAGCAGAAGACTCCTGGGTTTAAGATTTGCTGTGCAAATGCTAAAATCTGACAATATGAGAGGAGTAGTCTGTGAAACACAGCGATAGTTCTCCCACACTGGCTAAGATAACCTGAGGTCTAAAACACGTGCTGTCAAGCCGCTATCAAGCCTCTCGACTCTCTGTAAGTACATAAGGCCTTCTGAGAATAAATAGTATCTCCAGACAAAAAATGTACATTCTAAATAAAGAAAATAATACACCTTAAGATATGCCTCTTGCCTAGATTTGCATCATGTCAAGTGACTGGGCCATGCATTAACAATCCACAGGGTCCATTTTTCCTCACACATCATTAAAATGCAACGTAGGAGAGCCATCCCTGTGCCTGGTTGCCAGCTCGGGCTTTCTGTGAAGTGACACGTTTGTATATCACACATATGATACTTTCTCCAGTATCTTTTGTCCTTCACATTCTGGCACCTTAAAAAGATTAATATTAGCAAAATTATTGTATTTTGTTTTTACATAGCTTGTGACTAAACACTTCATTTTTGGACTACATTGGACTACTAAATACATATATCTTGCTATATTGATTATTCTACAAAGTAATATGATACCAAATAATATAGGCAGGTTGAGATATGTAAACATTTCTATCATTCCGTGCAAATATTGCCAGGTCATTGTCTTTGCCAATGCACAAGCTGCCACCACACCCTTCAAAAATATAATTATACTAAACTGGATACAAAGTCTCCCAATTGCACCTCCAGGAACTACTTCCAAATCCAACTCTTAAGATTGCTTTTATTACTCTTCTCAGTCATGAGGACTACACCAAGTGAGGGACATCTGCTAGCAACCTTCAGTGTCACAAAGACAACAATGTCTTCAGAGTACCTGCCTGAGGAATGTGTTGTACAATCATTTACAACACTATATTACACTAGGTACAAGCTGACCCATCATTTAAATGAACCAACATCTGCCATTATATCCTGGAACTGTTTAATGTATGCATGTATGTTATGGTATGTGTATGCGAATATGTATATGTGAATATGTATATGTATATATATATGTGTATTTATATTTATTTATTTTTAACATTCTGGCCATCTCGCATCTTGGCAGGGTGACTCAACATAGACAGACCCTTCAATGTTCAGACAATTTATAAAATTTTGCAAGTGATATACATTCTATCATACGTCTAAAATATTGGTGCAACAAAAAAAAAAAAAAAAGTCATAATAACTAGTGGCATGTATGACTATTCCCAAAACAGGAACTTTTTGCATGCAATACAGTATTCCCTAAAGAATATTGCAGGCATATAATCCTCTACTATCTCTTGAGACACTTACGACGCCCCTATACAGGACTGATGAATGAACGACTGGCACTCCAAGCTCATCTTCTGAAGGTTAGTCATCTGGGTGACAGCAAAATTGAAATGCTTGGCAGGAAAGAGTGACCAGCTACTCGTGGAAGTAAAAAAAGAAATGCGGAGAATGCTTAGCTGGCACTTTACAGTCGCATTAGTCTGTTAAGGGCAATTATTAGCTTTTTATACATTTTCTAAATCAATTAAAAAAAAAAATACTAAAATTTTGGGTTAGACTAAAGAAGGATGTGATCATTCTGTCATTTATGACCCAGCCCACTGTGTCTCTGTAGGTACTCAATCAAGACAACTAAAAAAATAATAAAAAATCTTATATCTTGAGGGTAGAATCATCCCACTCCAGGTCTTTGGGCTTCCCTTCATCTTCATCCGATGAATCCACATCATCGTTAAAGTTGCTGCCATCGTCTGATGAATCGTCGTCGTCATCATCTTCGTCTCTTAGACGCTGTGTTTCTGCTAGTTCCAGTTGTTGCTGAAACAAAAGTGAATTGCAGTTTATAAATGCAGGGTAAACCCTTTCTCCTGTATAAATTACTAAATGCAAAAAGAAGATAAACTTTATGGTTTTCTTTTTTGGGTCACGCTGCCTTGATAGAAGACTGCCACCATGTTGAAAAAACATAAAAAACATGCAGGGTAACCTCTTGAGGTAGAGTATTTGAGATAATGAACATGTTCACTGGGCAATGTGTAAGCATTTAAAATGCCCTATATTGGTAAATGATGCCTATTGGAATAAGTGTACAGCTTACACTAAATCTGTAACCCTGAGTCAAGGACACAGCTATTTAAGCAACAGCTATGTCTTTATGAGTTGTTGAGAGAATCATCATGAAGACCCACATCAGGTGCTATTCCCTGACAAATTAATAATAATATGTAGCAGTAGATATTATCCACCACAATAAAAAAGTGAATGAAAATTAAGTAGGACATTTGTTATATAGTACATCCCCATTTATGATCCTAAAGTGTTCTTGAAAACTGTTTCTTACTCGAGTGCTTTGGAATTTGAACTAATTTTCCCAAGGACACCACTCATATAACTGGAGATGGGTTACTGAGATATATTAGTCTGTATCTAGTTTGTAGTACAGTGGTACCTTGAGTTTCATACAGATCCCAACTCGAATAATTATGTAAGTGTATTACTGTAAGTGCTTTTGTAAGTGTATTTTTGGGGGTCTGAAATGGACTAATGTAATTTACATTATTCCTTATGGGAACAAATTTGTTCAGTAACGGCACTCGAACAGCCTTCTGGAACGAATTATGGCCGAAACTCGGGGTACCACTGTACTACTTGTACAAGCTCTTCTCTTCTCTCCCTCCTGTTCCCTCCTATTCTCTTCTCTTCCATTCTCCTTCCCATTGTATTTGAAACAACACACTTCCACATGTTCTATACCCTCTCACTGTTATAGCAAGGTATTAGGTGTCTGGGCATATGGTGTAGGGAAGGCATAGCGAGAATAACTGTATGGGGAGGAAGGGTCGTGGTGAAAGTGTAGTGCATCAGGCTGAGCTAGAGTAGGGGGAGAAAAAAAGGAGATCATTCACTCATACCCTTGTCCTCTTCTCCATGACCACCAGTCAGAGACTGGAGGGTCTCTTGTCTCCAAAGACTCCTTGGCAACCCAACCAACACACTGGCATCTCAACCATCTGTGTGTGTGTTCCCCCACCCATCAACCCCTGACAGGTATTGGATGTGGATAGATGGGCCATCCAAGAACAACAGAACAATGTCAATATTAGATCTAAAATTCTTTACCAGCCTCTACCGAACAAATATGAACTCTCCCCAATTGCATAAAATGAAGATATAAACTATCAATGCATTTAGTGCAAAACTGGCTTGGAACATTTTTAATTAATTTTTTTGTGTGAGTATTTGCAAACAATCATGTCTGCAGACCAGCATTAATAAATCATTGCTTAATTAATTTCAAAGTGCCAAGATTGAGGGTGTATAACTTTCACCCAGGAGGGCCTACTTTAATTGTAGGTTATTTATTATTTTTTTTTTTTCAACAAGTTTGCTGTCTCCCACCGAGGCAGGGTGACCCAAGAAGAAAGAAAATCTCCAAAAAAGAAAATACTTTCATCATCATTCAACACTTTCACCTCATACATAATCACTGTCTTTGCAGAGGCTCCCAGATACAAGTTTTGAAGCATATATAAAGATATATAACATATCCCTCCAAACTGCCAATATCCCAAACCCCTCCTTTAAAGTGCAGGCATCATACTTCCCATTTCCAGTACTCAAGTCCGGCTATATAAAAATAACCGGTTTTCCAATGTTAACCTTCCTATGGTGTAGAAATATACTTAGTTGGATGAATCTTATTGAAGCTAGCTGGCCCAGTGACTAACGCGGCAGTCTGGAGTTCTGAGACTCTCTGACCATGGGTTCAAACCCCACCCGCGGTATGGTTTGTTTGCAATCGTGTCATTACAATTTCAGGAACCATGGTGACACCACACATCCCTGTCCAAGATCCACTTTTACTGGGAAATATCTCCCTCTTTTCTACATGCCCTAACCTGAGCCTCGCTATCCTCATAAAAACTCTTTACAGCATTTAGTAACTTACTACCTATTCCATATACAGCACTTGCAACATATACTTGGCTATGTACGCATTGATAAAAAAAAATGTTTAACAATGCATATTTCTTCCATTTAGATGGGAACTCAATTATTTTGACAATGTTCATGCAAAGGAAAATAAAGAGAGTGGTAGCAGAGAATCCTCTTAATACATTTTACCCAAGGCTAGTTTACAGGAATACACAAATATATTGCCGAAGCTGAGCCTTAAGATGAAACATTGTATTTAAAAGCCTCTCTGCTACCAGGCATTCTAAGAGTACACCTTAGGCAATTTACCTTCATATGACGAGATACACATTTTGCTTAGAAAATACAGCAATAAACAGTCTGGCTTACAGTTAAAACACACAGGGGTCCCATTGTGACCTTTTGTTTAGTGGCCCTGGCCCAAAGATATGATGCCATGATCTGACAATCTTGAGAACTGTGGACATTGGCAAACAATTATACAGAAAATCAATGAGGTACATACGTGTGTGTGCGTATTTTTTTTTTTAACACGTCGGCCGTATGTATGTGTGTGTGTGTGTATTATATATATATATAATACACACGTGTGTGTATGTATGTACATACATACATACACAAACATAAGAGAGAGGAGCTTACGACAATGTTTCAGTCATGAATCAAAAGTATAGATTAAACTGAGAAAACATCAAATAAATACCTCCATGGGGTTAACTGTGATGTTAAGCGAGGAATCATCCCATGCCATCTCTGCATCGGCCACATCTTCGTGAGCATGACGGGTGTGGGCAGCACGAACACGGATTACACCCAGCACCACCATAAACACCAGGAAGCCCACACACACAACAATGATGATCGTCACTGCATGTCCTGTTATAATCAATGGATTTATTTACAAGAATAAGCATCATAGTAATTATGTCATTCTAACGTTAACTGGGAACACCTTTGTTACCAGTCTTCAGCTGATCTGCAAAACATAATATGCAAAAGTGAGCTGTACGGTAGAGTTCAATACCATGGCACTGATACAGTAAATTTTTAACATGCTGGCTGTCTACCACCGAGGCAGGGAGACCCAAAACAGAAACACTTTCACTATCATTCACACCATCCCTGTTTTGCCAGAGGCCTGCAGATACGACAGTTTAGATGTCACTCTAAACAGTAAATATCCCAAAATCCCCCTTTAGAGTGCAGGCACTGTAACAATCAATCCATTATTTGTTTTCCTTGAAAGGAAAACAGAGGTTACTACATTTCTTAATGTTGAAAGTGGGAGGCACTTTTCCCACCAAAAGGGGAAGGAAACATACTGCAAGTTAATGTACTGTCCCAATTACTCCAACATTTTCTAAGCTCTAAAAGATGTCATATTCACATATTTTTCTTTTACAATTCTCATGCTTTAAAGTATCACAGAAAACTAGTTTAGCAATGTACCATCATGCTCAAAACATTCAAAGTGCCTTCATCACTTCATAATCTTGTATTATAGTCTGTCGCTAGATCCAAAAAAGGCCACCTTACAGTCTTGAACACATGGCTCCTTTGGCTGTCACACTGCAAACAATTAACTTAAGATACCATAAATGAAACCCTCATGCAACATTTGGCTATCTTTATTCTGGAAACGTATCACTGCTTCTCAGCACTAGACTGAAGAAGCCACTGGCTGGCAAAACATTTCCAGAATAAAGATAACCAAATGTTGGACAAGTGTCTCATTTATCAACTTGTTGGTTTTCTAAATGATCTATTCAAACTCAGAGACTTTCCAAACTGGAGAATTATTATAATAAGCTCATTAAAACATTCACATAATCATATAAGCACAGTATCAAGTTTGTTTTACCAGAGTGAAAGTATCTTTCAAGAAAATATATCAACTCATTTGTTTTTGAATTACCTTTCCTAAGCAAGATAAAGTAACCATTACGTGTTGCAGTAAAATTTTTTTTTTAAATTATAAGTTGTTTTAGTTAAAACAGGTCTTTTCAACAAGATCTTTAGCTCTGTTGAAATGTATTTTCTGATTAGACTACTCCTACAAGGCCAGAGCATTGAAAAAAATTATTCCTACAACCCTGGCCTTTGGAAGAAAAATTTGGCCATGGAATTAGACACAAATCTAAAGCTGAGGCTACAAAAGAGAACTAAAAAATGGATGCAGTATAATTAAGAAACAAGGGAGAGAAAATTCACAAGAAATGGTATGGAAGATAGGAGTGACAAAAGGAAGGAGAGGTGGAATTAGTAGTAAAGCAGGTTAATATTAATATTCTGTAGTGTGGTAAGGATATGTGGGGTACAGGACATATAAGAAAGATTCTATGAGGACACACAGAAAGTACAGGTGCTCCTTGACTTATGATGGGGTTATGTTTTGACAAATCCATCCTAAGTTGAAAATACGTATGTCGAATATGAATATGCTAAATAAATACAAAGATAATTACTATCACTGAATGAGTAAATAAATAAATAACTACTATTGCTGAATGAGTATATAAACAAATAATTATTGTAACTAATTAAATACCAGTAATGAAAAGTAAATAAATGACTACAAGTTATGGACTTGCCGCCTTCATGCTGGGTAATTATCTTTAAGTTTCATCAGGAAAGTAATTGCTCTTGCATCATCATAAAGTCAAAATACCATAAGGCGAACCATTTTTAGTCGAGGAGCAGGAATGCCTAGAGGTTATTATTACATTTTGGCCACTTTCTTAAAGGTAAGATCATAAGAGAAAAAAAGAGCATCAGAGATACAGACAGACTGACATTTTAATGTCTGAGAAGTCAAGCGTACTTTTGACCTCACAAAAGCTATACTAAATTATTTAATAGCACATCTAAACATGAGTATCATTATTACTGAAATAATACTGAAGATCATTCATCATTACTCACAAACTTCATTATATAAAGGACCCCAATGGAAATAAGTCACTCTGTCCGACTTTTTTGGGTTATCCCAGGTTCTCTACACATATGCTGCTATGTATGATAATCTATGTAACTGTATTTGTGTATACCTGAATAAACTTACTTATTTCCAAAATGGCACAGGCATTAAAGTTCCATGTTAACCCACTCAATGGTAATATCCCCATCCAACTTTTAAACTGCAGGCACTACACCCATATACAGTTGGCCATAACACAATCTTTTTTATCCCATACAAAAAAAAAAGTTATACACCAGGATTATTAGTGTAAATCAACTTTATTCTTAATTACAAAATATAAAAAAAAAAAAACCTGAGTGGGTTTAAGTGTTGGTTTACTGGACTGAAGGGTTTGTTGATAATCACTGCCAAACAACGACTATATTATTTAAAAGGTTTATTTCATTAAGATCTCTGCGTATACGTATTTTTAAGTTAATGTTTGCTGTAAATTAATGCGTTTAAAATGTTTATGTAAATAGTGTTACAGAACAAAATTACTATGCTAATTACATATTGGTGCTTGTGGTCTGATCATGGTAAGTACAGGTATGATACAAGGGCATTTAATTCATGAACATGTGTCTGACTGGTTGTTTGGTGCTTGGTTGGTGATCCTTGTACAGTGGACCCCCGGTTTACGATATTATTTCATCCCAGAAGTATATTCAGGTGCCAGTACTGACCGAATTTGTTCCCATAAGGAATATTGTGAATTAGATTAGTCCATTTCAGACCCCCAAACATACACATACAAATGCACTTACATAAATACACTTACATAATTGGTGGCATTGGGAGCTGATTGTAAACCGGGGGTCCACTGTACTTGTGTATGGTTATCATCCTTGCACCTCTGTATGGTTGGAGATGCTTGATGTGTGTATGACTGGTGATCGGTGTGCTTGTGTATGGCTGGTAATTCCTAAATGTTTGTATGGCTGTAATTTGATACTTGTGTATGGTTGGCGATTCTTGTACTTGCATGTAACGGTGATCCTTGTGATTGTGTATGGCTGGTGATCCTTGTGCTAGTGTATGGCTGGTGATCCTTGTGCTAGTGTATGGCTGGTGATCCTTGTACTTGCATATGATGGTGATCTTTGTATTTACATATGATGGTGATCCTTGTATTTGCATATGATGGTGATCCTTGTGCTGGTGAATGGCTGGTGATCCTTGTACTTGTGTATGGCTGGTGGTCCTTGTACTTGTGTATGGCTGGTGATCCTTGTACTTGTGTATGGCTGGTGATCCTTGTATTTGTGCATGGCTGGTGATCCTTGTATTTGTGCATGGATGGTGATCTTTTTGCTTGTGTATGGCTGGTGATCCTTGTACTTGTGTATGGCTGGTGATCCTCGTACTTGTGTATGACTGGTGATCTGAACACTAATGTATGATGGTGATCCATGCATTTATGTATAACTGGTAATATGTGCACTTGTGTTAGGCTGGCAATCTGTGCACTTGTGTAAGGCTGGCAATCTGTGCACTTCTAAGACTGGTGATCTGTGCACCTGTTTTAGTCTGCCAATCCATGCACTTGTCAAACTGGTGATCATTGCACTTGTATAAGGCTGGTGTTGGGGCATTAGTGAACCTAATGATTTTGTGCATCTCTTTCTGTAGGAGCAAACCATTTCAATAGCCCTTATTCTGCTCTTTGCTTTACATCACTTATATTGCTATGGTACTTGTGGCATTTCAAAATATTTACAGCCAGACATCTAGAACTAGTTGCAATAATGGGCAAACAATGCTATCTCATATAAAGACAGTTATAGGAGCTAGGAGATAAATACTACACATTTTACATTTTGTATTTTACAATCATACTAGTGCCCTATTTGTGCAGCTGTGCTATAATCCTGAACGTGAAACTGAGAAGTTCAGGATAAATGTGCGAAACATCTAGCTCACTTCTTTGTATGTGGTTCTGGACAATGGTGCAAGTTTTACAAGCAAGGGCAAAATCCAGGCTGGTGTGCTATATTATCAGAGAAGCTATTTTCACATGAAAGCAAAGTGGCAGAGATATATCAGCAATATTAAATACCAATACAATTTATTTGCAAATAAACAAAAAGGTGAGAGCAAATTTCCTGAAATCTGAATACTGTACATTGTACTGAGATGAAATACATCTTTTATTCGATAGTTTCCCGGGACTATATTACCAGATCTTAGAAATAACAAAATACACTTTTTTTTTCTTTTACAATAAGCAGCCTGCATATAAGCCCCAAGTAAGTGCTATGAATTATTCCTCTATAGAGCCAACAGTACATGGCATGTATTGAGCTCACCCGCCGCCAGCACAGCAGCCTGAGTCCTGCTACCCCCATACAGGTCTGTCGGCCACAAGTAGGATACACAGTCAGCACCTATAATACCTTATTACATCTTACACATCCCTAGTTTGAACTCTTGCTACTTTTCCAATCATTTCTACACTACATCAACAAACCTGATTGGCTAAGAAGTGCTCAATATTTTCAACACTGCATTTTTTATATTCAAAAGGTTGCTATTCTCACCCAAATAATCATTAACAGAAGTGTTATAAGAAGAGCAGAGTATATGGAGAGTAAAAGAAAGGTGAAGAGAGTGGCGAGAGAGTGCAAAAGGAGAGCAGATGATAGAGTGGGAGAGGCACTGTCAAGAAATTTTAATGAAAATAAGAAAAAATTTTGGAGTGAGTTAAACAAGTTAAGAAAGCCTAGGGAAAGTATAGATTTATCAGTTAAAAACAGAGTAGGGGAGTTAGTAGATGGGGAGATGGAGGTATTAGGTAGATGGCGAGAATATTTTGAGGAACTTTTAAATGTTGAAGAAGAAAGGGAGGCGGTAATTTCATGCACTGGCCAGGGAGGTGTACCATCTTTTAGGAGTGAAGAAGAGCAGAATGTAAGTGTGGTGGAAGTACGTGAGGCATTACGTAGAATGAAAGGGGGTAAAGCAGCTGGAACTAATGGGATCATGACAGAAATGTTAAAAGCAGGGGGGGGATATAGTGTTGGAGTGGTTGGTACTTTTGTTTAATAAATGTATGAAAGAGGGGAAGGTACCTAGGGATTGGCAGAGAGCATGTATAGTCCCTTTATATAAAGGGAAAGGGGACAAGAGAGATTGTAAAAATTATAGAGGAATAAGTTTACTGAGTATACCAGGAAAAGTATACGGTAGGGTTATAATTGAAAGAATTAGAGGTAAGACAGAATGTAGGATTGCGGATGAGCAGGGAGGCTTCAGAGTGGGTAGGGGATGTGTAGATCAAGTGTTTACATTGAAGCATATATGTGAACAGTATTTAGATAAAGGTAGGGAAGTTTTTATTGCATTTATGGATTTAGAAAAGGCATATGGATAGAGGAGCAATGTGGCAGATGTTGCAAGTACAGTGGACCCCCGCATAACGATTACCTCCGAATGTGACCAATTATGTAAGTGTATTTATGTAAGTGCGTTTGTACGTGTATGTTTGGGGGTCTGAAATGGACTAATCTACTTCACAATATTTCTTATGGGAACAAATTCGGTCAGTACTGGCACCTGAACATACTTCTGGAGTGAAAAAATATCGTTAACCGGGGGTCCACTGTATATGGAATAGGTGGTAAGTTACTAAATGCTGTTAAGAGTTTTTATGAGGATAGTGAGGCTCAGGTTAGGGTGTGTAGACGAGAGGGAGAATACTTCCCGGTAAAAGTAGGTCTTAGATAGAGATGTGTAATGTCACCATGGTTGTTTAATATATTTATAGATGGGGTTGTAAAAGAAGTAAATGCTAGGGTGTTCGGGAGAGGGGTGGGATTAAATTATGGGGAATCAAATTCAAAATGGGAATTGACACAGTTACTTTTTGCTGATGATACTGTGCTTATGGGAGATTCTAAAGAAAAATTGCAAAGTTTAGTGGATGAGTTTGGGAATGTGTGTAAAGGTAGAAAGTTGAAAGTGAACATAGAAAAGAGTAAGGTGATGAGGGTATCAAATGATTTAGATAAAGAAAAATTGGATATCAAATTAGGGAAGAGGAGTATGGAAGAAGTGAATGTTTTCAGATACTTGGGAGTTGATGTGTTCTCGGATGGATTTATGAAGGATGAGGATAATCATAGAATTGATGAGGGAAAAAAGGTGAGTGGTGCGTTGAGGTATATGTGGAGTCAAAAAACGTTATCTATGGAGGCAAAGAAGGGAATGTATGAAAGTATAGTAGTACCAACACTCTTATATGGATGTGAAGCTTGGGTGGTAAATGCAGCAGCGAGGAGACGGTTGGAGGCAGCGGAGATGTCCTGTCTAAGGGCAATGTGTGGTGTAAATATTATGCAGAAAATTCGGAGTGTGGAAATTAGAAGGTGTGGAGTTAATAAAAGCATTAGTCAGAGGGCAGAAGAGGGGTTGTTGAGGTGGTTTGGTCATTTAGAGAGAATGGATCAAAGTAGAATGACATGGAAAGCATATAAATCTATAGGGGAAGGAAGGAGGGGTAAGGGTCGTCCTCGAAAGGGTTGGAGAGAGGGGGGTAAAGGAGGTTTTGTGGGCGAGGGGTTTGGACTTCCAGCAAGCGTGCGTGAGCATGTTAGATCGGAGTGAATGGAGACGAACGATACTTGGGACCTGACAATCTGTTGGAGTGTGAGCAGGGTAATATTTAGTGAAGGGATTCAGGGAAACCGGTTATTTTCATATAGTTGGACTTGAGTCCTGGAAATGGGAAGTACAATGCCTGCACTTTAAAGGAGGGGTTTGGGATATTGGCAGTTTGGAGGGATATGTTGTGTATCTTTATACGTATATGTTTCTAAACTGTTGTATTCTGAGCACCTCTGCAAAAACAGTGATAATGTGTGAGTGTGGTGAAAGTGTTGAATGATGATGAAAGTATTTTCTTTTTGGGGATTTTCTTTCTTTTTTGGGTCACCCTGCCTCAGTGGGAGACAGCCGACTTGTTGAGGAAAAAAAAAAGTCTTTTTCCCAAATGTTTTGTGTTGATGGGAAGGGAAGAGAGAGAGGGAAGAGGATAAATATAAAGCAGTGCATGTTAGTGGTCTTCATTTCCTCTGCCTCCAAACTGTACTTTCAAAATCCAGTACACCATTCCCACGTTTTTGCCCACTGCAGTTTCCTTATCTGAGCTTCAGAAGTTACCTTTTCATTTTTTCCCTACCAATTGCTGCCTTCAACATGAAAGGTGAGGTAATCTTCAATCATTCCTCACTTTCTTATTAATGCAGGCAAGTTCCAAACGCTTCATTTATTTATCTGACAGGCAAGCCAACATGTGGAATTCCTTGGCTAATTTACAGCTGTTCCTTCATGTTTTTAAAACTCAAAGGCATTAGAGATGCCTGGAGATAATGCCAGACAATATCTGCCCCTCATGAACGATAAATCAGATACAGACAGATACATTAATTCACAAACAGAAAAAAGAATTTGGTAGTCACATTATATGTAATATTCAGTAAAAATACTACGTTAAGCTTCCGCAACAAAATTCTGTACACACGTGCCCACTAAAAAAAATATGGAGAAAGGGAAAAAGACACATGAAACATAGTAGTTCTTTAACTATTGCCTTGATACATGGTCTTTGGCTAAAGTTTCCCATTTTTCTTTATTAGTTACCTGTGGCACCATTATTGAAATTATCACATAATAATAATAATTAATAACTAAGTTGTTGTTGTAAGAGGTACATGGAACCTTCATAACATTAAACACAAAAATAAGTTGGGTATACCGAGAATCGTGTATCATTCTGTTTTTGAAAAATGTTATAAAAAAAAAGCATGAATTTAGAATTAATGGTTTTATATTTTGTGAGATCAGCATACTAATCTGATTACCACAGAAACTGACAGGTATGCTAACATACTCACCTTAAAAATACACTGAAATATGCAGCAGTGAATTAAACTCTTATGAGGGATAACTTTTTTCTATATCTAAAGAAAACAAGTGATGAAATGTACAGTATCACTAATACTAATGTAATATATTAGTATCATTTCTTGACCTTGACAAAGAGAACATAAATAATATATACCTTTGATGAATTTCAAGTCTTTCTCCTCCTGGAGCCTGCCTGTGGGCCAGGCTCATAATGGTAGAATTAATGAAAAAGTCACAGATACAACTCATGGGACATTTTATTGTGTCAATGTTTCACTCTCCAGGAGCTTTGGTAAAGGCTTGATGAAGCTGTTATTGAAAGTGAAATGTTCCCACAATAAAATGTCGCATTAGTTGTAACTATGTCCTTTAACCTAACAAAGTGAACATGTTTCCATATACAGTGGACCCCCGCTTTACGATCAGCTCCCAATGCGACCAATTATGTAAGTGTATTTATGTAAGTGCGTTTGTACGCGTATGTTTGGGGGTCTGAAATGGACTAATCTAATTCACAATATTCCTTATGGGAACAAATTCATTCAGTACTGGCACCTGAACATACTTCTGGAATGAAATAATATCATAAACCGGGGGTCCACTGTATACACATTATACCAACTTTACCATTTGTAAAATAAAAAACTACAAATAAATTGGATTTCACTGCAAACAAGGTCTAATCATTAAAATTTTTAAATATACATTTAAAAAAAAAATAGGCAATAGTGATCTTACCTGCGCTATTCACTGCCACTCCTTCCATGACATTGGAGGTGAAGTAGACGTCATTGACAGTATGAGCTGGTTTGAGCTCCACATGGTGAGCGGCAATCTTGGCATGGGCTGGTACAGGAAGTGGGTTGTGATGAGTAAGGGGGCCACCACTCTCTGCGCCCTGGCTGTGGGTGTGGCCAGAGTGACCTGGATTCTCAGGAATGGTGTTGGCCAAGGGACTGCTACTGCCAGTTAGACCTGAACCCCTGTCAACACTCAACTGTGGGTGGATCACAGTCACCTGTAAGAATTCAATGATGTATACAAATTTTTTTTATTTTAATATTAATAGCAATTTTTTTAAAAACTTCAAAAAGCAAGCCCATAATACATGCAAGTTGAGAAGGGGAAGGGAAAAATATGTTGAAAAATACGTTGTTCCAAAAATCCTTTTTACATAGTCCTTACCATATGTCAGAAATATTTGTTAACCCTTAAACTGTCCAAACAAATTTACGTTCACATGCGTAGTGCTCCAAAAGTAGATCTACGTTTTTTTACATATTTTCAAATATAAAAAAAAAAGTAGATCAAAGTTTTTTTACACGTTTTCAAGTGTAAAAAAAAAGAAGAGAAGATCTACTTTTTTTACATACTTTCAAATGTTGAAAAAACGTAGATCTACATTTGGACAGTTTAAGGATTAAATTTAAACTGTAGTTAAGTTAGTTTTTAAAGCTTTTGGAAATAATAACAGCAAATTTTTAACTCTTGAATTAAGTAACAGAAGCCTACTTTGTGCAAAAAAAAAAAATTGAAGAGGATAATACAAACCGTCTGGACATATTCATTGCTGGTAAATCTGCCACCCAGCTCAGAGCAAGATAGTTTGAATGCACGGTTGAGGTAATATGCAGGCTTGCGGTTGGCATAATGAATCTGACGAAGAATGGACTGGTAGTGATGTGTTGTGTGGGCTCCTGATATTGTTGCTCCCTGCCTAGTGATGGATGACACCAATCCAAGTTCTGAAATAAGGTTGTCTGGGAGGACCAAAGTTTCATGGTCAGGGTTGAGAGGTGGGTACACAGACACTACACACTCATCCAGTTGTCCCCCTGGGGTCGGAGCAGTGGCTTCCTCAGCAGCTGCTGACAGATACACACCAACATCAGGGAAAACACGAAGGCCTTGGCGGAATGATTCATACTCCTCAGCAAAGTTGGTGGTGCCATTGAGCTCAATACTTGGCTGATGTGGCTGCATAACCACCACAAAGCTCTGGGCAGTTGCAACTTTCAGTGCCTTTCCAGAATCACACCTGTTGAAGTAAAACTAAGTAAATAATAATAATAATAATAATACAGTGGTACCTCGGGATACAAATTTAATTCGTTCCAGAAGGCTGTTTGAGTGCCGATACCGAACGAATTTGTTCCCATAAGGAATAATGTCAATTAGATTAATCCATTTCAGACCCCCAAAAATACACTTACAAAAGCACTTACATAAATACACTTACATAACTGTTCAAATTTTGAGCTGTTCGTATCCCAAGATACCACTGTACACTTAAATTAAACCACTGGATGAGTGGGGCTCAAACTCACGGCAAGTGAGTGGTAAAATTCCAGGCCAGTGCATAAGCCACTGGGCTTATGTACTGGCCTGATGTTTTACAACTCACTTGCCACAAGTTCAAGTGCCACCTGTACCATGGTTTGTTAGCAATCACGAGTTTATACTTGAATTATACAAGGTGTTTCACTTGTAGGAGGCTCCAAGCTGGTACTCCTGTAGTTGCAACCATCTTATTTGTATAATATACAAACAAGATGGTTGCAACTATGGGAATACCAACTCTGGGCCTTCTATGAGTGAAACACCCTGTATTACCAGTAGATTTTTTAGTTATAGTAATCCCCCTACTTAGTGTAATTTTGTTTCGATAAGGATAGAGGTACCTAGGGATTGGCAGAGAGCATGCATAGTTCCTTTGTATAAAGGCAAAGGGGACAAAAGAGAGTGCAAAAATTATAGGGGGTTAAGTCTGTTGAGTATACCTGGTAAAGTGTATGGAAGAGTTATTATTGAAAGAATTAAGAGTAAGACGGAGAATAGGATAGCAGATGAACAAGGAGGCTTTAGGAAAGGTAGGGGGTGTGTTGACCAGGTGTTTACAGTGAAACATATAAGTGAACAGTATTTAGATAAGGCTAAGAGGTCTTTGTGGCATTTATGGATTTGGAAAAGGCGTATGATAGGGTGGATAGGGGGGCAATGTGGCAGATGTTGCAGGTGTATGGTGTAGGAGGTAGGTTACTGAAAGCAGTGAAGAGTTTTTACGAGTATAGTGAGGCTCAAGTTAGAGTATGTAGGAAAGAGGGAAATTATTTCCCAGTAAAAGTAGGCCTTAGACAAGGATGTGTGATGTCACCGTGGTTGTTTAATATATTTATAGATGGGGTTGTAAGAGAAGTAAATGCGAGGGTCTTGGCAAGAGGCGTGGAGCTAAATGATAAAGAATCATACATAAAGTGGGAGTTGTCACAGTTGCTCTTTGCTGATGACACTGTGCTCTTGGGAGATTCTGAAGAGAAGTTGCAGAAATTGGTGGATGAATTTGGTAGGGTGCGCAAAAGAAGAAAATTAAAAGTGAATACAGGAAAGAGTAAGGTTATGAGGATAACAAAAAGATTAGGTGATGAAAGATTGGATATCAGATTGGAGGGAGAGAGTATGGAGGAGGTGAATGTATTCAGATATTTGGGAGTGGACGTGTCAGCGGATGGGTCTATGAAAGATGAGGTGAATCATAGAATTGATGAGGGGAAAAGGGTGAGTGGTGCACTTAGGAGTCTGTGAGACAAAGAATTTTGTCCTTGCAGGCAAAGAGGGGAATGTATGAGAGTATAGTTTTACCAATGCTCTTATATGGGTGCGAAGCATGGGTGATGAATGTTGCAGCGGGGAGAAGGCTGGAGGCAGTGGAGATGTCATGTCTGAGGGCAATGTGTGGTGTGAATATAATGCAGAGAATTCGTAGTTTGGAAGTTAGGAAAGGGGGTGCGGGATTACCAAAACTGTTGTCCAGAGGGCTGAGGAAGGTTGTTGAGGTGGTTCGGACATGTAGAGAGAATGGAGCGAAACAGAGTGACTTCAAGAGTGTATCAGTCTGTAGTGGAAGGAAGGCGGGTAGGGTCGGCCTAGGAAAGGTTGGAGGGAGGGGGTAAAGGAGGTTTTGTGTGCGAGGGGCTTGGACTTCCAGCAGGCATGCATGAGCGTGTTTGATAGGAGTGAATGGAGACAAATGGTTTTTAATACTTGACGTGCTGTTGGAGTGTGAGTAAAGTAACATTTATGAAGGGGTTCAGGGAAACCGGCAGGCCGGACTTGAGTCCTGGAGATGGGAAGTACAGTGCCTGCACTCTGAAGGAGGGTGTTAATGTTGCAGTTTAAAAACTGTAGTGTAAAGCACCTTCTGGCAAGACAGTGATGGAGTGAATATGGTGAAAGTTTTTCTTTTTCGGGGCCCCCCTGCCTTGGTGGGAATCGGCCAGTGTGAAAAAAAAAAAAAAAAAAAAAAAAAAATTTAAAAAAAAAAAAAAAAAGGAAACAGGGGACGGTCCTAGTGAGAATGCCCACTGGGATTTGGGTTCTTAAATGAATTAAAAAAACTTTGAAAGAACTTTAAAGGAAGGTTATAAGAGTTTCTTTTTTTCCCCCAACCCGGCCTTTTGTTCCCAGGTAAAAAAAAAAAAAAAAAAAAAAGGTTTGAGCAATTGGGAGGACCTTTTTTTTTTATGTTTTAAAGAAAAATTTGTTTTTGGTTCTTTCAGAAAAAAAATTTTTGGAAATTAAAGGGGTTTCAAGTCTGTATCCTTTAAAAAATTTTTGATCTTCTTCAAGTTCATAAAATTTCACCCACATCCAAACATGGCATTCTTATTTTTTTAAAGAAAATAACCCCCTTTTCACAAAAATCCTGATTTGTATCTTACTTACACCTTTAGGGGTTCATCAATTAAGATTCTTCCACATCAAAATTTTTTCATTTTCCTACTTCTAAATGTATGAAACACTAAAATTAACACCTTTTGACCTTTTGGGACAATGTCCTAATTCTTCCTAACCGCTTTTTCAATTTACCCTGTTCAAAAAAAATTTCATTACTTACAACTAGCCTAAAAATTAATGTAGAACTCTGTTTTTAAAAAATTTTTCAGTACTTACAACCAGCGAAAAAAAAAAAAAAAAACAATACACAAGACAAAGAAAAAGGGGATATAACCCTTTCTCCTGATAAAAAGAAATTTTAAAAGAGAAATTTTGTTTTTTTTTTTTGGGCCCACCCAAATTAGTGGGATACAGGCAGTTTTTTTTCAAGAAGACAAAGTAAAATTCCACAGATACAAGGTTTGTACAAAGAGGTGACATTTGGTTGTCATCAGAAAGCCCAGGGTTTAGAAAGGCATTTTGGAAAATTTTTTAGTCTAACTTAAACTTAAAAATATATGTTTTTAAAAACCTTACATAGTGAATAAAGTTGGTAAATTTACCAACAAAGGAAATAAAAGGACACAAGTCAACTAATGTGACATTTTATGTGGCAACTTTTTCCCTCTCCGGAGCTTTGAAAGGGGGGGCTTACGGCTTGACAAAGCCCCTGGAGAGCGAAACGTTCCCCAAATAAAATGTCACAATTGCACTTTGGCCCTTTTTACTTTAAAAAACCGTTATATACAAACATGGATGTTTAATTTTTTTTAATTTCCTCAAAAATACTGTCCCTATACTGCGAAACACAAAACATCTCCGTGAGTGGAAAAAAATCTCACTTCATTAGAGAAATCTAAAAAAATTTTTAGTGGTGAGGGCAATAGGCCGGCGTCCTGGTGTGGGAAGTCTCTACCATTGACATAACAACGCGCCGGGACAAATCTCCAAGTTGGTCCATTATTCCCTTTCAATTGTGATCTTGCATCTCTAAAAACTAGATATAAATATCTACCTTTAATTACAAAACCCCACACAAAAAATTTTTCAATTATTTGAACCACATAGCCAAATTTGTATTTACATTTAAATTTCAAACTGTGTCATCATCCTTTTAAAGCCTTCCCCACACAACAAAAAACATGACTAACCATAGTGGGACTGAAAAATAACCATTGTTTGTGAGAATTTTCCATGCGGGGTGAGCATTCCATGCCGGGAGTACGAGAGCTTTTTGGCACGTTGAGGCAAAAAGGGGACTCGGGAGACTCAAGAGCACCCACCAACACGACAATCCAGCAAGGTAACCTTAAACCCATGCTTCATGTTGCTTTCGGACCTGTAAAAGGATACAATTTTTTTTAAACACAAATGTTTCTTGAAAATTTAAAATTTTTTTTTTAAACATACAGACCATTCTCGATAGGCAGGGGACCTAAAAAAAGAAAAAACACAAATTTTTTCTTTTTTCGGTGAGGTAAAACACTAATGATGCCCAAACTTCAGAACACCCGTGACTTAAACCCTTTCCCTCATTTTTTCTTCTTTTTTCCCCCTTTTCCCCCTTTCCCTCTTTCCTTTTTCTCCTCGGGGTTTCTTTCTTTCTCTGTCTCGTGTTTCTTTTTCCTTTTATTATTTCATCATTTCCCCTTCCCCCCCACCCTGTGCCTTCTTTCCCCCTCTGGGGGCACCTAGCCCCCTTGCGTGCTCCCCTTTTTTTTGTATTTGACTGGCTCCTTCTCCTTAATTCCCCACTACTACCAAACCACCACTACTACTACTACACCCCCCCAAACTACTATGCTACTACCAAAACCACAACCTCTTCCTGCCTATATATACCCTCCTCTCCACTTCTGGTTATGTGACATTGTAAGGTCCAAGTCGGACCGAAAGTCGTCGTAAGCTCCTCTTTTCTATGTGCGGGTTATTTGTGATTTTTTTTTTTTTTTGGGGACATCCCCCCTCTGTGGGAAACAGCTGAGGTTTAAAAAAAAATTTATAAAAAAACAAGGGGTTTCTAGCCCCCATGTCCGGCATTTTAGTCCCCTTTTGGGGAAATTTTTTTTTGTTATATTAAAAAGAAAAGCACTAATCCCATATCCCCCTACCCCACAAAACAGGGCCCCAAAAGAAGAAAAATAACGCTAAAGCCCCTTTAGTTGCCTTCCCAATATCATAAATTAAATGATTATCCAGTAAAATGCCACACTCAATTTCCCACAGTGCAAGCATTGTACATCCTATCAAAACTTAATTTAGCTTTTTTTCCTAAATAAATTTGGGTGCCATCCACAATCCGCCGCATGCTGCCAGCATGTTGTTTTCACTTCCCTTTGATCTAAAACCCGACATATGAATGCTGTATGTTCCAGCTCTATTACCGTATACTTTTCACCATTCTTTTCAATTTTTCTTCAACTGAATAAATTTTTTAAAAACCCTTTCGGGGTTGGGATGCCGGGGGGGTTTTACTAGTACCAAAATTCTACCCTTAAAAATCTAGCGAAGAAAGCGGGTGGGCCTACAATAAAAGAAGGGGCAGGGTCAGTGGCACATATAAAAAAAATCCTGCAGCACACAGTGCAAAAGAAAAAAAAAAACTCCGCCGTTTTTTGGTTAAAAAACAGGATTTTGCAGGTATTTTCGTATGCTGTTTAGGTTGATTCTTTTTTCCTGGTCCCATTTTATAGAATGAAGACAATAAGGGGAAATTAGATGATTTTGTTATTTAACAATAAAAAGTACCTTGAAATTTGAGCTCAAATAGCAGAAATTTTCGGTTTTTTCCCAAAGTTAAAAGGGTAAAAAAATCATGCCACACCCAATAATGACCTGGAACTAATTTTCTTTCACAATGCCTGTTTTTTTTATACCATTCTACACCATTTCACACGAAATGCAGTATCTGCATAACAAAATCTTCTTTTCTTGTGAGAAAAAAACTTCAAAGTGGAAAGAAAAAGAAATGGGGAGGGGGGGGAGTAAAAAACAGAGAAAATGTTATTTTAGTCCCGGGGAAGGGCTGTCGGGTTTTTCTGGACCCATTTGGAAATTTGGGCACTTTTGAAATTTGTTGAAATTGGCAAAATTGCCAAATTTCTGACCACGTTTTTGGGTTTTATTGAAATGGAAAATGGGGGGTTTTTCTTGTACTCTTTCGATAGACAAATGGGTTCTAGCGAATAGTATGTTTTTTTGTCGACGGGTACATTGGAATTGACCGATAATGGGGGCCAAAGGGGCAAAAAATCGTCGAGTGTAAACACTCAACACCGCTAAAACTTTGTGAGAGCAAAATTCCGTAATTTTTCCCACAAATTTCATACTTTGGTGCCATTATACGGGAAAAGATTCTCTATCTTTCATAAAAAAAAATAATTTTTTTTTTTCAAAAAATTTTTCTGACCCTGAAACAATTTAGGGGGGGGGCCGCCGACCCTAAAAGGGGTTTAAAAAAATGACATCTAGCTCCATTCTTTATACTAATCAAATTTATCCAATAATTTCTCTGTGATAAAAAATTTTATCAGGAGCTCAACAGACTGTCTCCTTCACACTACCACAAACAATGATTTATTTGCTCATCACCAGTAAAGGAAAGAGCAGAATAATATAAAAAAAAAAATAACCCAAAAAGCATGACCATGCTAAGCTATTTTTCGTCATAATACTGCTTTAATTGGTAGTTTTTAAATTTTTGTCAACATATTACCTGTTAATAAAAGAAAAGGAACAGACCCATGGTCAATCCGCTTGCAATTTTCCTATCTCACTAAATTTCATTCTAAAAAATGTATGAAAGGACATATGGTATCCAAAATTTTGATTAGAATTTGATATTTTTTCAGCAGACCCTATTTTTTTTTTACTACTACTTACAAGTTTAACCCATTTTTAAAATTTATTTTAACACACGGGCATCTCCCACCAAGGCAGGGGGCCCAAAACAGAAAAACTTCATCTTTCACTCCATCACGTCTTGCCAAAGGTTGTTACACAAATTTTTATAAAACTGCAATTTTAACACCCCCCTTAAGTGCAGGCACTGTACTTCCCATCTCCGGGGCTCAAATCTGGCCTGCCATTTTTTCCTGAAACCCTTCATAAATTTTACCTTGCTTACATCCAACAGCACTCAAGTTCAAAACCCATTTGTCCCCATTCGCCCCTATCTAACATGCTCTGCTGCTTGCGGGAATCAAGGGCCCCCTGCACAAAACCCCCTTTTAAAACCCCCTCCCTAAACCCTTTCCTGCCCAACCCCTCCCCCACCTTCCCTCCACACAGTTTAACCTAATGCCAAATTTTAAATCAAATTAAAATTTCCTTTTTGCTTTAGCAGTAAAAACAATGTTAGTTTATATATAATAAAAGTTTGTTAGGCAAAAAGAAAATCCTAACATGCAGTGCTTTTTTGGGCAAAAAATCCTAATGCTTAAGGAAAATACATTAAGCGGGAGTTCTTAAACGTACAAAAAAGAGAGGAGCTAAATGAAAAAAATACTTTTTTAAAAAGTATGCTTTAAACATTTCAAAGGACTCAATGATTTTCTTTAAGCGGATTTCTAAAAAGTAAAAAATGTACAAAAGGTACAATTTTAAGGGAATTAAACGGTCGCTGGTTAATCCAAAATAAAAAAATTTTGTTTTTTTCCCAACCGTTTTGACGTTTTCAGTTTTTGTGGAATGATTCAAAAGGGGGTGAAAAAAACTTTTAGTTACAAGTTTTAATAGAAAAAAAAGGAACAAATGATTTTTACTTTCTCATGAGAATTACCCCTCCTCCTTTCACATCAGATCCTAGGCCTTACAGAAGTAATGGCCACTTCAGGGTCAAAATGCAGTACAATACTCATGCAGTACAGTATAATCACTAAAACCTCCAACCATTCCATTTTTAGAGCACAGAACTACTGATTCCATTACATTCATTTAAAAAAAAAGGGTCGTCAAAAAATTTGCTAACCGTGCTTTCAGATTTCCGAGGAATAATTTTCCAAAAGAAAATTCTATTGACAACTTTTGGGGTTTTAAGAACATGTTAGTGCTGCTGTAAAAAAACCAAGACAACGTTAATTAACATTTCTTCTGATGAGGAAAAAAAAAAAGGCACAAACCATGACGGGAACATACACAAATAAAACCTCACATAAGAAGAGAAGTTTATGATTTTTCATTTTTTCAATTTGTAAATGGCCCAAGTCAGACCAAAAATCGTCAAAAAGTTTTCTCCTCCTATGGTGGCTTTGTGTATTTTTCTTTTGACTTGCTTACGGCTGGAACTCACCTTTACTGAGGGACCCCCTACGATTAAAAAAAAGGTAACCGCTTGTTTGTCATGGGACAAAAGATGCAATAAAACCCCTTTCCCAAACATGCTCCGACAGTCAGGGTGGGTTGTGCCCCCGGTTGGGTGAAGTGGCCAGTCATCTATCACCTGCAATTTGCCACTGTTAAATTTTAACATAGCACTCAGATACCAGTAAAAAATATAAACAACATAAAACATGAAGAAAAACAGTACATGACATGTATAATTTTTGCAAATTTTACAACAACGTGCACTTTTAAAAAATGTTTTTATACATCATTTTGTTAAAATTATTTTTTTTGTATTGTTTTCTCAGTTGTCTACATGCTTGAGAGATTCTGTAATCTTGCAACTTTTTTTTGAATACAATAAATTGTATCTATAATTAAACCCAGTTCAAAAAAGATATGTGAATGTAAACTTAATAAAATCTTACAAAGCATTTCTCTTCTTGGCACCCTTACCTAAAAATATACTGCAATTTTATAGTAAACTTAAGTTAAAAACTTTTTCAAAACTATCTTTGCAGCACCGGACTAAATTATTTTTTTATAAAAAATGCAAAAAACCACTATATGAGCACTGATATTTTTTGGAGAAAAACTGAGATCAAAGTGAAAATATCTTTGGGAAAAAGGTATATAATTATATATAATTTAATGAGTACTGTAACCAAAATAACTCCGCTTGAAACCAAACATTCCATTACATGAATACACTTTTAGTAATTAAACCGAAAATTCTGAGTTTTCCCCCACTCTCATATTTGCACGTACTTCAGGAACCCCCATTTTCGGGTGGAAGATATTTCCGTCAACATAGAGCGGACCTCGGGGAACTTGACTGTACAGAGTAATATGCCATTATTGTCACACCCTGAGAAAATTAAAAATATAAAACAACCCCCCCAAATGAAACAATTAGCTTTTGGCTCATTTCTCAAATTTAATAGGCCAAAGTTTTTTGTTAACAAAAAATGCATTTATTCCTGATGACAACATTTCTAACAGTATCAAATTCGAATTTTTAATAAGCTGAATAAAACTGTATAATATATTACAAAATACTGAATGCAACTTGAATCAAAATAAAAAAATACTATCAAAACCATTTTTAAAAAAAAATGATAAATTTATACAATAATCCAAAATTGTTTTTCTCGTTTTCAGCATATTGTTTCCCCCCCAAAAAGGGGCCAAAAAAAGGGAAACGTCACCATGATCAAATAAAAACCGGTTTTTTTATAGTGTTAAATAGTGATATTCAATTACCTTTATTTTTCCAGGGGAAGAATGATACAGTAGCTCACCGAGGGAGCTTCCACCGCCATTCTGCTGGTTGGGAAGGGGTTGAGATTAGCCTCTTGGACTCGCGGGCAGAAGAGAATAAACGACTTGCGTACAAACAACCGTGTGGTGCCCTTATTTTTGTGGGCGTCGGCATTTTCAAAGAAAGTGTTTTTTTTGTGTGCTAAAATAAAAAATTAAAAATTTGACTATTCAGTTGCTACATAAACACCTCAGTATCTTTATTGAAAATGTCTGGATTTTGTAAATAATAAATCTGACAAACTAAAATCTACTAAAAAAAATAAAACTAAGATTTTTGTCAAGCCTATTTGTTTAATTTATAAAAAATAATAACAACAAACCCTGTAATACTTTAAGACATAAAAACACTTGGTTTATTGAAAACAGAAAGGTCTGCTTATCCAGTAGCACAGTTTAAAAATTAGCAAAAACTTATCTAATCTTTCTTTCTTTCAACACATCGGCATATCCCACCGAGGCGGGGTGGCCCAAAAGGAAAAACAAAATTTCTCCTTTTACATTTAGTAATATATACAAGAAAAGGGGTTACTAGCCCCTTGCTCCCGGGATTTTAGTTGCCTCTTACAACACCATGGGACGAAGGGGAATTCTGTTCCACTTCCCCATGGGAAAAAGAGGAAAAAAACAAGAACAAGAACTAAAAGAAATAGAAGAAAACCCAAGGGGTATGATATTTGCTTGTAATGTATTTAGTGGACCCCCGGGAATAGAAGAGCAAGACGTCCTGAAATCTTGCATTTCATGAACAGAAAAAAGGGAACCCAATCCTAAAACCCTCAGCAAAAAAATTACAGGGTTTTTTTTTACACTCACTTGGCAGGGCGGTATACCTCCCTGGCATTGCTGTCTACCAACCTACTACCTAGGAACTTATCTATAACTCTTAAAAAATGGTTTTCACAAACAAAAACTCACAAAGGGGGTTTTGTACAAATATTTATGAAAAAAAGTGAAAAGTTCCTTTCATTAACAAAAACTTCGATAGGGCACTGCATCAACCCTTCTTTTTCCCAATATGGGTTTTAATTATAACCTTAATTTTTAAAAGGGGGGAGAGGTAAGCCACAAAGCCCTCAGTCAGATGACCAAAAAATCCAGTGGCAGTGATCGCATGACAAACCCACGTCGGGAAACACGTGTCCGTTTCCTGGGAAACCTTTCAACCAAACCTTTTACCTTCTTTTTAAAAACATTAACACATTGTACTTGCCTAAAACCTGTTTTGGGTGGGATTGTGTTTGAGCCAAGTGAATGGTGAAGATGTTGGGCGATTGTGGTCAAGGACGGCCAGGTACAATTGCTCCAGAAGTCCCTTCGAACCATAATGAGATCTCCTTCAGACCTTTGTCTGAATGGAGACCAGGCCCAAACGGCCAGCTCCAGGGGCCGGAGGAGCTCGCGGCAAGCTTTCCCTGTGTTGCTACAGTTATATTAAGTAATTTCAAAAAAAATAATGAACAATTTCAATTTTCTGCTGACAAAAAAAATCTTAAATTTAATAAAAAAATTTTCAAAAAAATTTCAAAGTAATTTAAAAATTAAGTTGTTCTTTAAATTTGAATAACAATACTTTTACCGCAATATTTCCTCCAAATTTTTAAAAATACCGAGATTGGCCGGGAGCAAAATCCCCAGAACATTAAAAGGTAACACATAAAAAGTAGCAAAACAGTAAAAAACTAAAAGTGGCCCCAATTAAAATGAATCAGTGACAGACTGAAAGATTAAATTCAAATTCTTTATTTTTTTTAGGCAAAATACAAAGAATAAGTTTAAAATGTAAAAAAAATTTTTTAAATTTTTAACAAAGTGAATGTCAAAGAGGGGTATAAAAAAAAGAGAATTAAAAATTAACAATTAAAAACAAAATGGAGAGGGGTATTAAAAACAAAAATTTTTTAAAAAAAAAAGTTTTTGGAGTGGATAAACAAGTTAAGAAACCAGAAACAAATATTTGTCAGTTAAAAAAGGGGAAGAAGATTTAAAGAAATTGATTTGGGAAAGGAAGGGAAATTTTAAATTTTAAAAATAGAAATAAACTTATTTTCGTGTATAAGGCAAGGGGAACAACCTTTGGAGTGGGGTGGGGCCAGTTTGAGTTGGGGGAATTGTTGGGCATAGGGGAAAAGAAAGGGGGTAAGGCACCCCGGGATTGATGGGGAAAAAAAAGAAAAAGTTAAAACAGTGGGATTGTTTTTATGGGGGGCAATTATTTTAAAAATTATAAATAATAAGGGTTAGACTCAAGCCTTTTTATAAAGGCAAAGGGGTAAAAAAGTCAAAAAATTAAAATAAGTCTTTGGTAATGGCAAAAAAGTATTTAGATTATTTAAAAAAAGATAAGGCGGAGAATAGGAAAGCAATAACAAAGGAGGCTTTAAAAAGGGGTTTTGGGCCAGGGTTAAGGCAATTTAATAAAGTATTTAATAAGCAAAAGTTTTTCATTTATGGATTTGGAAAACAAACATTTTGGGTGGGGGGGTTCGAGGTTCAATTATTTAGGTTTCCCCAAGATAAATTTTTAACAGATAACCAAATTGGTAGTGGAAAGGGGAAATTATTTCCCAGAAAAATGGCCTTAAACAAGGAGGTTTTACCCCGTTTTTAAATAATTTTTAAAGGGGGTTTAAGGAAATAAATGGAGGGTCCCTTCAAAACGTGGGGTTTAAAACATAAAAATCCCATAAAGGGGGGGTTTCCCCAGTCTCTTTCATACATGTCCTTTGGGGGATTCTGAAAAGAATTCAGGTTGGGGATGAAATTTTATTTGTGAAAAGAAGAAAATTAAATGAACAGGGAAAGAGTAAGTTGAGGGTAAAAAAAAGAGGTATAAAGGGATACAATTTGGGGGAAAGTTGGGAGGGGTAATGATTCAATATTTAGGGACCAGCGGTGGGTCCCTGAAAGAAGGGAACTTAGAATTATAGGGGGAAAAGGGGAGGGTTTGCCTTAGGAGTCGTAACAAAAACTTTGTCCTGGGGGCAAAAGGGAATGTAAATATATTTTTCCAACGCCTTTTTTTTAAGATTTTATTTTAAAATTTCCAAAAGGTGGAGGTGGAATGTGTTGGGAGAAATTTTTTGGGAAAAATAAGAAATTTGTTTTTAATTAAAAGGGGGGGTTACCAAAATGTTTCCCCAAGGGGGGAAAAGGGTTTTTGAGGTGGTTACATGTAAAAAATAGAACAGAAAAACTTTCAAGATGACATTGAGGCAAAGGGACAGGGAGGGGGGGCCTAGGAAAATTAGGGGGGGGAAAAGGGATTTTTTTGGGGGGGGCTTACTTTTCCAGAGCAAGCTGACTGTTTGATAGGAAATTTAACAAATGGGTTTTTTTATTTGAGTGTGTTTTGGATTTTATAAAGTAAAAAATTTTGAAGGTTCAGAAACCGGAGGCCGATTGAACCTGAAAATGGAATAATGCCTCACCTAAGGAGGGTTAAGGAAAAAAAAGGTAAAGCCCCCCTAAACAGTATGAGGAATGATTGAAAAATTTTTTTTTTACCCTCCCCTTGGGGGGTGGTGTACAATAAAAAAAAAAAAAAAGTAAATTTATGATAATTTTTTAAAAATTTTTTAAAGTTGGATTAAAAGAAAAAGGGAAAAAAAAGAAGAAAATTAACATTCAAATTTTAATATTAAAAAAGTTTGGAGGATCAATTAGACAGAAATTTTTACCCCAAAAACATAATAGTTTGAGAGGGAAAGGGAAAATTTTTAGATCCCAAAAGGGAAATTTAAATTTTGAAGGAGGCGTATTTCCCCACTCCAGGGGTAAAACCACTAAGGAGTGAAGGAACAAAGAATTTGGGCAAAACCCCCGAATGAAATACCCAACTTTTTGGGCTGCCAAAGAAAAGGGGGATAATTGGATGTGGCTGGTGGGAGGCCAATGCGGCCTGGAACCCTTTAAAAGAAGGGACGTTGAAATTATAGAGGATGGAAGAATTCAGAAAGGTACCCCCAGGTATTTAAAGATTGGGACCCGAATATGTGAAAAGCAAAAATGGGAATTTAAATTATTATTACATTGGATTTGTTTTTTACCAAAAAATAAGTTTTTATTTCCCTTTTTTTAATTTAAAAAAGCTATGAAATAGGATAAATAAAGTTCTTTTAAGAAAGGTTTGTAAATAAAGGCCCTTTAAAGGGTTTTTTAAAAAAGGCCCTTTTATGTTATATGATTTCCCCTTAAATAAAAGGCCACAAATAAGTCCAAGAAAATAAAAATGTAAATAAATTCTGTGAAGAAGGAAAATTGAACCCCAAATTTATTAAGACAAAGTCTTTTTTAAAAAAAGGGCTTTATGGGTTAAAAGAATCAAAGTTTTATGGAATTGGCAAATAAATTTTTTACTAAAAAAATAAATGAAAAATTTTAAACTTAAACCCAATAGAGAACATATGAATCTCAATGACCATAAATGTTGTGGCATCACGGGCATGTGCTCTAACCCCAAAATCTTGAGTGCTATTAAGTAGTTGTGGGTGGGTAGTGGCACTTCTATCCTCCCTAAGTTACCTTCATCAGTTGTGACAAATGGTTCAGAATACTGACAAGCTGAAGATTGAGACACTTATGCAACATATGGAAATCTTTATTTATTGGCTTCATCAGTCCAATACAAAGCAGAAAGGTGTAAGGAGAGGAGGAGTCAGAGGTAATCAGTCCCTCAGCCTGAAATACTAGTTTACATGAGAAACCCATAGATATTTAAGTAGTATTTATTTTTTAAAACAATAGCTTACAGTGAGTGTTTTGTGTGATCTGTTTATGTGATAAAAGAGAAAAAGGTAGCTTATGAGAGGTTTTTACAAAGCAGAAGTGTTATAAGAAGAGCAGAGTATATGGAGAGTAAAAGAAAGGTAAAGAGAGTGGTGAGAGAGTGCAAAAGGAGAGCAGATGATAGAGTGGGAGAGGCACTGTCAAGAAATTTTAATGAAAATAAGAAAAAATTTTGGAGTGAGTTAAACAAGTTAAGAAAGCCTAGGGAAAGTATAGATTTATCAGTTAAAAACAGAGTAGGGGAGTTAGTAGATGGGGAGAGGGAGGTATTAGGTAGATGGCAAGAATATTTTGAGGAACTTTTAAATGTTGAGGAAGGGAGGCGGTAATTTCATGCACGGGCCAGGGAGGTAAAACCATCTTTTAGGAGTGAAGAAGAGCAGAATGTAAGTGTGTGGAGGTACGTGAGGCATTACGTAGAATGAAAGGGGGTAAAGCAGCTGGAACTGATGGGATAAATGACAGAAATGCTAAAAGCAGGGGGGGATATAGTGTTGGAGTGGTTGGTACTTTTGTTTAATAAATGTATGAAAGAGGGGAAGGTACCTAGGGATTGGCGGAGAGCATGTATAGTCCCTTTATATAAAGGGAAAGGGGACAAAAGAGATTGTAAAAATTATAGAGGAATAAGTTTACTGAGTATACCAGGAAAAGTATACAGTAGGGTTATAATTGAAAGAATTAGAGGTAAGACAGAATGTAAGATTGCGGATGAGCAGGGAGGCTTCAGAGTGGGTAGGGGATGTGTAGATCAAGTGTTTACATTGAAGCATATATGTGAACAGTATTTAGATAAAGGTAGGGAAGTTTTTATGCATTTATGGATTTAGAAAAGGCATATGATAGAGTGGATAGAGGAGCAATGTGGCAGATGTTGCAAGTATA
Source organism: Cherax quadricarinatus (assembly GCF_026875155.1). Lineage (NCBI taxonomy): Eukaryota > Metazoa > Arthropoda > Malacostraca > Decapoda > Parastacidae > Cherax > Cherax quadricarinatus. The sequence continues at coordinate 62,230,100 of NC_069412.1, read as the reverse complement.
TGGAATAGGTGGTAAGTTACTAAATGCTGTTAAGAGTTTTATGAGGATAGTGAGGCTCAGGTTAGGTGTGTAGAAAGAGGGAGAATACTTCCCGTAAAAGTAGGTCTTAGACAGGGATGTGTAATGTCACCATGGTTGTTTAAATATATTTATAGATGGGGTTGTAAAGAAGTAATGCTAGGGTGTTTGGAGAGGGTGGGATTAAATGGGAATCAAATCAAATACTGGGACTGACACGTTACTTTTTGTAAAATGGGGAAACTGGTTAGGGAGATTAAGATAAATTGCAAAGGAAATTTTGGAAAATAATCGTTTGGGAATGATTGCCCCCCAAAGGGAAAAATTGGAAAGTGAACATAACTGCAAGAGCCAAGAGTATGAGAAAAATGATTTTTTAAATGAAAAATTGAATAACAAATGTGAGAAAGGAGTATAAGAAGTGAATGTTTTTGAACTTGGGAGTTGACGGTGTGGAGGGGAGGATTTTCTAGGTTAAAAGGTAATCTCCATAGACTTGAGGTAGCAAAACGGTTACTCTCATTGGGTATATGTGAGGATCCATGTTAAATCTACTGGAGGCAAAGAAATGTATAAGTCTGTAGTTACCACAATTACTAAATGGGCAAACTTGTCATGGAAATGCCAGCAGGCGCAGAGACGGTAGTGTCAGGGAAATGTCCAGTCAACCATGGCACACATTTCTTAATTTATGCAGTACAAATCGGATTCGAAACTGGCAAGTTCTGGTAGTCCAATTCAAAACCTTAATCATACTAATTCACCCTTTTAAGGGTTTTGGCATTAGAAGATGGGATCACAGTCACTTAATTCAGAAAAGCCGAAAAATCTAAAAAGGAATAGGTGTAGGGGTTGTTACCTCGAAAGGGTGGCGGAAACAAGGTAAAGAGGTTTGTGGCGAGGGCCTTGGCCCGTCCACGAAATCGGGGCGTGACCGTTTAGATAGAGTGAATGGAGAAAAATCTTGCGATAAAAGTACAGCGTATGCGAGTAAACGCTAGGTAATATTCGTTAGGGCGGGGAAACCGGTTATTTTCATATACTCGGACTTGAGTCCTGGAAATGGGAAGTACAATGCCTGCACTTTAAAGGAGGGGTTTGGGATATTGGCAGTTTGGAGGGATATGTTGTGCATCTTTATACGTATATGCTTCTAAACTGTTGTATTCTGAGCACCTCTGCAAAAACAGTGATAATGTGTGAGTGTGGTGAAAGTGTTGAATGATGAAAGTATTTTCTTTTTGGGGATTTTCTTTCTTTTTTGGGTCACCCTGCCTCGGTGGGAGACAGCCGACTTGTTAAAAAAAAAAAAATATTTATGATGCCTACTGTATGTATGCCTAATAGATGCTAAAGTAAAGAATAAAAAGGCACAATGATGTGACTGGAACAGTGCACAAATAACTTGAACATGAGAGACTGTAACCTACGACGACGTTTCGGTCTGACGTGGACCAACTAGTTAATGGTCCAAGTCGGACCGAAACGTCATCGTAAGTTTCAGTCTCCCATGTTTGGGTTATATGTGTAGATGCTAAAATCCAGCTTTCAGTAATAAGAAAATTAACACCTTTAGCACCACCTTTCACCCAGCCAGACTAAAATCCTGTGTCCATCACCGTTACATTTTTTCTAAACAATCAAACTATTTCAACCCTTCTTCCACTTCTTGAAATTGAAAATTTTCAAAACTGTCATTTATTTATTCTCTGCATAACATTTACACCCCAGAGTACTACAACTAATTACATAAATAATCTTAACATACATACTAGTATATTTTTCTCCAGTGATGGTATATGTACTAGTTTTCTAGGAAGTGACTCTGCTTGAAGAGCAGCGCTCCTAGTAGTATATTTTGGTCTAGTTTTTCAATAATAGCGACCGTTATAGTGGGTGCCATCCTCAATCAACGGAAATAGGAGAAAGTAAAGGCAGGGAGATGTAAATGAACAAGTTGGAGGAAAGGAGAAAGAGGGGAATGTGGAGAAAAGGAAGAGAAAGAAGAGAATGTGGAGAAAAGGAAGAAAAAGAAGAGAAGGTGGAGAAAAGGAGGAGAAAGAAGAAAAGGAGGGGAAAGAAGAAAAGGTGGAGAAAAGGAGAAAGAAGAAAAGGTGGAGAAAAGGAGAAAGAAGAAAAGGTGGAGAAAAGAAGGAGAAAGAAGAGAAGATGGAGAAAAGGAGGCGAAAGATGAGAAGGTGGAGAAAAGGAAGAGAAAGAAGATGGAGAAAAGGAGAAAAAAGGTGGAGAAAAGAAGGAGAAAAAAGGTGGAGAAAAGAAGGAGAAAAAAGGTGGAGAAAAGGAGAAAAAAGGTGGAGGAAAGGAGAAAAAAAGTGGAGGAAAGGAGAAAAAAAGTGGAGGAAAGGAGGAGATAAAGGAACGCTTTACTTCTGTCAAATTTCATCACTCATTCACATCAAACACCACCACTTGGGAAATAAACTTCCACAACTTGAACCTAATCTTAAGAATACTCAGCATCATGCACTACTACGCCATTATAAGTTGTTAAAATAAAAATACCAGACTGGACTCGGCTCGGCTTTTAATTCCGCTCACCTGATCCTTAGTGATGAGTTCATAGCGACAAATGTCACCAAATTTGGGTGAACAGTCCTGGTCATCAGCCTGCAGGGTGAGGATCTCTTCATACAGGCGTCCCTCATCCACACCCACTACGTATGATGGCTCCACAAATACTGGGGCATATTCATTCACGTCATTCACCTTCACATGTACTGTTACGCTGTTGGAAATGAAAAGAACTTCAGCACATATACCAGAATAACACTCTCCACATGCAATAGACAATGACATTAGCAGCACTTCAAATCAATCGTGTAAAATATAATTTTGTTATAATTATCCGAAGTGGTAAATCCATGACAGTCATCCAGCACAAGCAGTGTAGATTCTATACTCCATCTGATGATCATGAGACAGACTTTCCCTTTCTATATATTTATTAGCACATATAAACCAAGAGGAAGCACTTATCTTCCCCCCCCCACTCAGTTAATGTAGCTTTTCTTGGTGGATACCATCAATCAAAAATACTTAAATCTTAGATAGACTAAACTTTCAATGACACCTCTCTACAGGCGACTAACACCTTCACTAACTTTAAATAACAATAAGTCACAATACCGTGACTGGAACAATACAGAAATAACCCGCACATATGAGAAAGAAGCTGATATTTCGGTCTAACTTGGACCAATGACTAGTCAATAGCCCGAAACATCTAAGCTTCTTTCTTCTACCCATAGTATACCTGGAGGGTGTTCCAGGGGTCAACGCCCCTGCAGCCCCGTCCATGATCAGGCCTCACAGTGAGTCAGGGCCTGATCAACCAGGCTGTTACTGCCGGGTTATTTATATATTCACCAACCTTATCACCATCCTTACAAAAATCATTGCTAAATTATCAAAAGGACTTACTTCTGGGACTCTACGCCGCCACAGGAGATGGCGGTGATGTCGAACTTGTAATTCTTGCGCTTTTCACAGTTGAGAGGTCGCTTGGCGAGCAGCTCAGCCTCCCCAGTGATGTCGTCCCTCAGACGAATCTGTTGAGAAAATCGTCTATTAACCACAACCCTTGGGAAGTCATCATCCAGTAGCCATAACCCTTGGGAAGTCGTCATCCATCAACAACCCTTGAGGTTATCATCCATTAAACACAACCCTTGGAAAGTCATCCATTAAACACAACCCTTGGGGAAAGCCATCCATTAACCACAAACCTTCAAATCCACAATATTATACGGAAAACTTCAGCAAAAAATAGCTAATTTAAGCCTACTTTAAGGCTACTTTAAGGCTACTTTAGAGGTTATTTGAAGGTAATGAAACTGAAGACAGTAGAAGAGGAGGTAATCAGTCCCTCAGCCTAGATGGTGTCCACCACTATCCTAGCTGTGGGACTGATTACCTTTAAAGAGAGCGTTTCACAAAAAGTAAACAAAGTCTTATAACACATGGCTAACCTTTATTCTTTTGTCTACCTGGAGGGTGTTCCGGGGGTCAACGCCCCCGCGGCCCAGTCCTTGACCAGGCCTCATACAAAGAGAATTTTAACGTGATGCAAAAGGCCGCAACATTCACAGTGCAAGATTTAATTTAATCGTATGAGAGAGATGGGAGTGTATGAGTTAAGTCATTATTGTAGCAGTAAAGGTGAGGTGTCGCAGGGCAGCTTTGACTCCCTGCTACACCAGGTTCATCATCCGCCATGTTCATCCTCTCGTGAACATTATGACGCGCACCTCTTGAACATTATAACACCTCAATGTTATATGACACCCCTGTTGAAGGTCATATAGCACCCCTACTGGACATTCCACCCATGTTACACGTCGCATGACACCCCCGTTGTTAATGCACCCCCCCCCGTCCTACCTACACAACATCCCACCTCTACTGAACATTCCACCTCGTTGAACAAGCAACAAAATACACTAACTTAACGTACATACACACGTAGCAAAAATCCTCAGCACTTTTGTTTTACACAAACACAAAATCCTCAACCACACACACATATACACACAAAAAATCAATACATAGCTAAACAATACCCAACACTGTTAAAGTAAGGCAAATGTAAAATAAATCTTACGTTTTTGTAATAAAAACAATAATAAATAATAATAATAACAATAATTATTATTATTATTATTACCGTTGGCTTTATTTCCTCTTGTTTGATTACACCAATTAAATTTATTTACGTTTCGTGGGGGAAAAAACACAAAAAACTCTACATTTAGCTGACAGTTCAGCTTTAATCTGGTTACTGATGGTATCCCTGGTGTACTTGACAACTGAGGGTATACCTCACACACCAATGTTATTCCTAACACACCAATGTTATTCCTAACACACCAATGTTATTCCTAACACACCAATGTTATTCCTACACACCATGTTATCTACACCAAGGTTATTCCTAACACACCAATGTTATTCCTAACACACCAATGTTATTCTTAACACACCAATGTTATTCCTAACACACCAATGTTATTCCTAACACACCAATGTTATTCCTAACACACCAATGTTATTCTTAACACACCAATGTTATTCCTAACACACCAAGGTTATTCCTAACACACCAATGTTATTCTTAACACACCAATGTTATTCCTAACACACCAAGGTTATTCCTAACACAACAAGGTTATTCCTAACACACCAATGTTATTCCTAACACACCAAGGTTATTCCTAACACACCAATGTTATTCCTAACACACCAATGTTATTCCTAACACACCAAGGTTATTCCTAAACACAAACTAACCAATGTTATTCCTAACACACCAATGTTATTCCTAACACACCAAGGTTATTCCTAACACACCAATGTTATTCCTAACACACCAAGGTTATTCCTAACACACCAATGTTATTCCTAAAACACAATTATTCTAAACCAAGGGTTTTTCTAACACACAAGTATTCTAACACACCAAGGTTATTCCTAACACACCAATGTTATTCCTAACACACCAATGTTATTCCTAACACACCAAGGTTATTCCTAACACAACAAGGTTATTCCTAACACACATTTTCCTACACCCAATGTTATTCCTAACACACCAAGGTTATTCCTAACACAACAAGGTTATTCCTAACACACCAATGTTATTCCTAACATCAATGTTATTCCTAACACACCAAGGTTATTCCTAACACACCAATGTTATTCCTAACACCAATGTTATTCCTAACACACCAAGGTTATTCCTAACACACCAATGTTATTCTTAACACCAATGTTATTCCTAACACACCAATGTTATTCCTAATACACCAATGTTATTCACTAATGTTAATTTTCAACCACCAAGTTCCATACACCTGATTCACTAATGTTAATTTTCAACCTCACGAGTTCCCCCAGACACTGACTCGCTCTAATAATGTGAATTTCAACCTCACGAGTTCCCCCAGACACTGACTTGCTCTAATAATGTGAATTTCAACCTCACGAGTTCCCCCAGACACTGACTTGCTCTAATAATGTGAATTTCAACATCACGAGTTCCCCCAGACACTGACTCGCTCTAATAACGTTAATTTTCAACCTCACACTGCAAAAATTCAGTTGACATTTTTTTTCCCCCTCTTTAAAATTATATGCGTGGGGGGGGGACGCTAAGCCCGAAGGGGTTATACACAATGTCCCTGGGAATGGGAGGTAGAGATATCTGATCCAAGGGGAGAGAGAGAGAGGGCTTCAATTCCTTGGATCAAGAGCCCTGTCTCCCCACAGTGACATTCTAGGTCTTTCCAGAATCTTGAATCAAGACCAAAGGGCTCTTGATCCACGGCACTAATAAGTGTGATAAATACAAGACAATAATAACAGTGGTGTTCTAAGTGACAATAACAGCTAATAACACAACCACTTGAAGACATTTTCAAGATGGTTCCATCAATAATGACGGAATTACCAAGAGACTCCTAACTTTAATAGGAAAGTGATCATTTTTCCGCAGCAAGTGATCAACCGGGCTGTGGTACCTACACTGGACCGTGTGCAGTGAACACAGACAACCTCGCTGACCAGGTTGTCAACAGGGAGGTCTGGTCTGGGACCGGGTCGCCAGACGATGATCCCCTTAACTCTTCAGTTAAAGCTGTAAGTAATTTACCTGTGATCTGCTTAGGAAGCGTTATTATTCCCTGTTAAGTGCCTAGTCTAAGGTTATTAGAGTTGGTGTTCCGTTAGTCCACATAACCATCACAGCCTGGTTGATCTGGCATACTGCAGAGGTAGTGAGGCAATTTCCTTTATAAGACTTCTACACTAGTTCCAGCTATATTTCTGATGTCTACTGGTAGCAGGTTGAATAGTCTAGGTCCACGGATGTTGACACAGTGCTCTCGTAGTATGCCCGTGGCTTCCCTGTTTATCACCGAGTCTATTTCACACACTATCTCACTCTAGTTGTTACTGGAGTGAAAATAAAACATACGAGGAAGTGTAACACAGACCCAGTGAAGATTTTTTCACGGTGATTAAAGTTGCTCGTATACTGCTTAAGTGGTAAACAAAGTACGTCGTAAATAAATTACTATGTCGTTCCTTCATTTAAATTCAGCTGGACACCAATCATAAAAATTAAGATGTATACACACTTTGCATACACCATATTTATTAATAAAGCCAAAATGAATATGTCCAACAAGTTGAAATGAAAACAAAGTGACGAAATGCATAACAATTGTCTCCATGCACTGACAACACACACACACACACACACACACACATTTACACATACACAGTGGGCACCTGTGACGAGCGGGGTCCCACAGGGGTCGGTCCTAGGACCAGTGCTATTTCTGGTATATGTGAATGACATGATGGAAGGGTTAGACTCAGAAGTGTTCCTGTTCGCAGATGATGTGAAGTTAATGAGGGGAATTAAATCTGATGAGGATCAGGTAGGACTTCAAAGAGACCTGGACAGGCTGGACACCTGGTCCAGCAACTGGCTTCTCGAATTTAATCCCGCCAAATGCAGAGTTATGAAGATCGGGGAAGGGCACAGAAGACTGCAGACGGAGTATAAGCTAGGTGGCCAAAGACTGCAAACCTCGCTCAAGGAGAAAGATCTTGGGGTAAGTATAACACCGAGCACGTCTCCGGAAGCGCACATCAAGCAGATAACTGCTGCAGCATATGGGCGCCTGGACAAACCTGAGAATAGCGTTCCGACACCTTTGTAAGGAATCTTTCAAGACACTACACCGTGTACGTCAGGCCCATATTAGAGTATGCAGCACCTGTTTGGAACCCACACTTGATCAAGCACGTCAAGAAATTAGAGAAAGTGCAAAGGTTTGCGACAAGGTTAGTTCCAGAGCTAAGGGGAATGTCCTACGAAGAAAAGTTAAGGGAAGTCGGCCTGACGACATTGGAGGACAGGAAGGTCAGGGGAGACATGATAACATACAAAATACTGCGTGGAATAGACAAGGTGGACAGGGACAGGATGTTCCAGAGAGGGGACACAGAAGCAAGGGGTCATAATTGGAAGTTGAAGACCCAGATGAGTCAGAGGGATGTTAGGAAGTATTTCTTCAGTCATAGAGTTGTCAGGAAGTGGAATAGCCTAGCAAGTGAGGTAGTGGAGGCAGGAACCATAATAGCTTTAAAATGAGGTATGATAAAGCTCATGGAGCAGGGAGAGAGGACCTAGTAGCACTCAGTGAAGAGGCGGGGCCAGGAGCTGAGTCTCGACCCCTGCAACCACAATTAGGTGAGTACACACACACACACACACACACACACACACACACACACACACACACACACACACACACACACACACACACACACACACACACACAACACACACACCACACACATACAACACACATAGTAGCATCGGAGGCAGGATCCATACATAACTAAGGTGAGGCACTATAAGGCTCTGGGAGCAGGAAGAGTGTGGACCTAGTAGCGACTGGCGAAGAGTCACGGCCAGCTGTGACTTGATCTTTGCAACCACAAATAGGCTAGCACACACTTCAGTAGATATGATTAGGTCCCACAATTCAGTGATATCGATGACAGGCAGTCTGGGAGGGGGGAAGGAGGCGTGCCTCGACCCATACACACACAACTTGGTACGTACAAAAGCTAAAAACAGAAACAAAGGTAGTGCACAGCCGCACAAGAGGGAAGATGAGCGTAGAGGCAGTGATGACGCTGAGGAAGGATGGAGGAGCACTCAAGGAAGATAAACAAAAGATTCAGTAAAGTATTCAGATGAATGTGGGAGGAGGAGGAGAGAGAGAGAAGAGAGAGAGAGAGAGAGAGAGAGAGAGAGAGAGAGAGAGAGAGAGAGAGAGAGAGAGAGAGAGAGAGAGAGAGAGAACTGCCATATTTCTCCCGCCGTGGTTTAATGACACAGAGAAATGGCTATGCAATGTCTCTTACTTTTCAAGATTCAAGTTGGGAAACAGTGAGGATTGGTGGTAATGTATATGTATATGTTGTGTATGTGTTATTATATATTATTTGTTTATAATATATATATATATATATATATATTATATTATGATTATAAACAACACATCACACACGCTATATATATATATATATAATATATTATATGTATATATATGTGTGTGTGTGTGTGTGTGTGTGTGTGTACGTACTCAGATAAGTTCGCAGGGGCCGATACATATCTCCCAGCCTTGCTTCTTTACATATATAAAATATCCGGTTTCACTGGTTAATCTTACGCTGTACCATACCCACTCTTGCAACCGTGTATAGAGTTGGCTTCCACCAGATCATCCAGCTCATTCCACGACCTTACCAATGAACTACCTTCGTTCTACACTTCTGCTTATCCCTTCTTGCAACTGAGCCTCTTATTTCAAACTATTTTCCTGCCTGCTGTTTACTCCTCTGAGTATCTTGTATGTCAGTATCATGTCTCACTCAGTGGTCAGTGGTCAGTCGTCACGTGAGGTCACAGACCCTGAGCTGCTTTGGGGATTAGCGTGGACGGTTACAAAGCATGGCTTGCTTCTGCAGTGTTTTAAAAATTGAGGTTGGAGAGTTGAAGGAGGAGGTCTTGCTTCTCCAGGAGGAGATTAGGAGGCTGAAGGTCCACCTCAATGGGTCTGGGAGAGAGTGTGAGGTGGCTGGAGTTGTGGGGAATGAGGCTTCTAGTAGTGAGGTGCAGTCTGTCTCTCGCTGTGAGGAGGCTGTAGTTGGGGAGGTAGCAACGGCTACCAGCAGTGAGGTGCAGCCCAGCACCTGCTACAAGTGGCGAGTGGTTCACAGTAATGGGAGGCGCATCAGAGTAAGGAAAGTTAAGAGTGAAGATCTGAAGGTAGGAAATCGCTTCTCTGTTCTTCAGGATGAATGTACTTCATGGCCAGTGAAGGTAAGGGTACTACTGCCCCTGCTAATGGAGGTAAGCGCATTCTTGTGGTTGGTGACTCTCAGGTAAGAATATTGACCGTGCTTTTTGTAATAGGAATAAGAAGATGAGAGATAGAGTGTGCTTCCCTGGAGCTGGTGTTGGGGACATTGTCAACAGGCTGGATAATATCATGTCAGGTAATGGGAACAAGCCCATTATCTGTCTCAGTGCTGGTGGAAATGATATTGGGAAGGGTTAGAGAGAAGAGCTGCTAGATAAGTACAGGTCAGCTATAGATTTCATTAAGTCTAAGGGAGGGATCCCAATCATATGTAGCATCTTGCCTAGAAGGGGAGTAGGAAATGAATGGTTGTCTAGGGCAATTGGTGTAAATTGCTGGCTAGGAATTTACTGTAAGGAACTTGCAATCCCATTCATTGACAACTGGAACAGCTTTTATGGCAAACATGATATGTATGCAAGGGATGGGGTACATCTCTCTGGGGCTGGGGTGGTAGCACTTGCAGACTCGATTGAGAAGGCCATTGGTGAAATGCCTATGATTTTAAACTGATGGAAGATAGAGGTATGGGTGTGTGTGGGAAACAAGCAGGTTGCAACACTAGGGTTGGAAACAGTAAATGTATAAAAGGCATTCAGCATGAAGTTATAAATAAAAACAATAGATCAGGTCAGCAAACAAAGGGGACAGCAGAGGGCAGCAAGGGACTAGCTCCCTTAAGGTTTACTATACTAATAGCAGGAGTGTAAGAAATAAGATAGATGAGCTAAGATTAATTGCAAGTGCAGGAAACATAGATATTATTGCTATAACAGAGACCTGGCTCAATCTGAAAGATAGAGAGATGCCCTCTGAATGTCACATACAAGGCTATAAATTATTCCACACTGACAGGGTCAACAGGAAAGGTGGTGGAGTAGCGATGTATGTCAGAGACAATTTAAATTGTTGTGTTAGAAAAAGATATTAAATTAGAAGCGTCAGCCACTGAATCTGTTTGGTTACAGCTTCTCGAGGGCCGAGAAAACTAATTTTGGTGTGATTACAGGGCCCCAAATCTTGATAGGGAGTGCAGTAAACTTCTATGGGACGAAATTCGTAAGGCATCTACATACGAAAATGTTGTGCTAATGGGAGATTTCAACTATAGACAGATTGACTGGAGCAATTTGACAGGAAATTTAGAGTCAGGTGACTTTCTTGATACGATCCAAGATTGTTTTTTAAAACAGTTTGTGACAGAGCCAACTAGGGGAAATAACCTCCTTGACTTGGTTCTTGCCAGTAGGGAAACACTAATTAATAATCTTGAGGTTAATGATGAGCTTGGGGAAAGTGATCACAAATCACTCAGTTTTAATATATCATGGAATTCCCCTAATAATGGCAATCAAGTCTCTGTCCCTGACTTCCGCTTGGCTGATTTCATAGGACTAAAAAATTACTTAGGTGGGCTGAACTGGAATGACCTGACTAAGGGTCAGGTAGATGGTGATGGTTGCCGATATGACGCTTTCCAGGACATAGTTTTTAGCTGCTCAGTCAAATTATGTTCCAAATAGGGAAATCAGATCAAACAAAAATGATCCTAAATGGATGAACAATAGATTAAAATATCTAACTGGTCAAAAGAGAGGCATATATTAGGCAAATCAAAAGAGGGGAGGGAAATTAAGAAATCGATATATTCAGTTAAAGAGAGAAATAAAAAAAGGAATTAGAAAAGCAAAAAGAGATTATGAGGTTAAAGTTGCAAGAGATTCGAAGACTAACCCAAAAGGATTCTTTCAGGTATACAGAAGTAAGATCAGAGACAAGATAGGCCCACTCAAAAGTTCCTCGGGTCAGCTCACTGACAGTGATAAGGAAATGTGTAGAAGTTTTAACACATACTTCCTCTCAGTTTTTACACAGGAGGATACCAGCGATATTCCAGAAATGATAAATTATGTGGAACAGGACGATAATAAACTGTGCACGATTAGTCACAAGTGACATGGTCCTTAGGCAAATAGATAAATTAAAACCTAACAAATCCCCAGGCCCTGATGAACTGTATGCAAGGGTTCTAAAGGAATGTAAAGAGGAGCTTAGCAAACCTTTGGCTAATCTTTTCAACATATCACTACAAACTGGCATGGTGCCAGATAAGTGGAAAATGGCAAATGTGATACCTATTTTCAAAGCAGGTGACAGGTCCTTAGCTTCGAACTATAGACCAATAAGCCTAACCTCCATAGTGGGAAAATTTATGGAATCAATAATTGCCGAGGCAGTTCGTAGCCACCTTGAAAAGCATAAATTAATCAACGAATCTCAGCATGGTTTTACAAAGGGGCGTTCCTGCCTTACGAATTTATTAACTTTTTTCACTAAGGTATTTGAGGAGGTTGATCATGGTAATGAATATGATATTGTGTATATGGACTTCAGTAAGGCTTTTGACAAGGTCCCACATCAGAGACTATTGAGGAAAATTAAGGCACATGGAATAGGAGAAATTTTTTCCTGGATAGAGGCATGGTTGACAAATAGGCAGCAGAGAGTTTGCATAAATGGGGAGAAATCAGAGTGGGGAAGCGTCACGAGCGGTGTTTCACAGGGGTCAGTGTTCGGCCCCCTGCTGTTCACAATATACATAAACGACATAGATGAGGGCATAAAGAGCGACATCAGCACGTTTGCAGATGACACCAAAATAGGCCGTCCAATTCATTCTGACGAGGACATTAGAGCACTCCAGGAAGATTTGAATAGACTGATGCAGTGGTCGGAGAGGTGGCAGATGCAGTTTAATATAGACAAATGCAAAGTTCTAAATGTTGGACAGGACAATAATCATGCCACATATAAACTAAATAATGTAGATCTTAATATTACGGATTGCGAAAAAGATTTAGGAGTTCTGGTTAGCAGTAATCTGAAACCAAGACAACAGTGCATAAGTGTTCGCAATAAAGCTAATAGAATCCTTGGCTTCATATCAAGAAGCATAAATAATAGGAGTCCTCAGGTTGTTCTTCAACTCTATACATCCTTGGTTAGGCCTCATTTAGATTATGCTGCACAGTTTTGGTCACCGTATTACAGAATGGATATAAATGCTCTGGAAAATGTACAAAGGAGGATGACAAAGTTGATCCCATGTATCAGAAACCTTCCCTATGAGGATAGACTAAGGGCCCTGAATCTGCACTCTCTAGAAAGACGTAGAATTAGGGGGGATATGATTGAGGTGTATAAATGGAAGACAGGAATAAATAAAGGGGATGTAAATAGTGTGCTGAAAATATCTAGCCTAGACAGGACTCGCAGCAATGGTTTTAAGTTGGAAAAATTCAGATTCAGGAAGGATGTAGGAAAGTACTGGTTTGGTAATAGAGTTGTGGATGAGTGGAACAAACTCCCAAGTACAGTTATAGAGGCCAGAACGTTGTGTAGCTTTAAAAATAGGTTGGATAAATACATGAGTGGATGTGGGTGGGTGTGAGTTGGACCTGATAGCTTGTGCTACCAGGTCGGTTGCCGTGTTCCTCCCTTAAGTCAAGGTGACCTGACCTGACTAGTTTGGGTGCATTGGCTTAAGCTGGTGGGAGACTTGGACCTGCCTCGCATGGGCCAGTAGGCCTGCTGCAGTGTTCCTTCGTTCTTATGTTCTTATGTGTGCGTACAACCTATGGGCCACGTGTGTACACGTAAAGTTACCGCCACTTGTGTGCGTATAAAGTTACCGCCGCTTGTGTAAGTGGCGTGCGTATAAAGTTACCGCCACTTGTGTAAGTGGCGTGCGTATAAAGTTACCGCCACTTGTGTAAGTGGTGTCCGTATAAAGTTACCTCCACTTGTGTAAGTGGTGTGCGTATAAAGTTACCGCCACTTGTGTAAGTGGCGTCCGTATAAAGTTACCTCCACTTGTGTAAATGGTGTGCGATAAAGTTACCGCCATTGTGTAAGTGGCGTGCGTATAAAGTTGACCGCCACTTGTGTAAGTGGTGTCCGTATAAAGTTACCGCCACTTGTGTAAGTGGCGTGCGTATAAAGTTACCGCCACTTGTGTAAGTGGTGTCCGTATAAAGTTACCGCCACTTGTGTAAGTGGCGTGCGTATAAAGTTACTCCACTTGTGTAAGTGGTTGTCCGTATAAAGTTACCGCCACTTGTGTAAGTGGCGTGCGTATAAAGTTACCGCCACTTGTGTAAGTGGCGTGCGTATAAAGTTACCGCCACTTGTGTAAGTGGTGTGCGTATAAAGTTACCGCCACTTGTGTAAGTGGCGTGCGTATAAAGTTAAGTCACTTGCGTAGGTGTCGCCTGGGCTGGATGCGCAAAACGCCAGGAAATTTCAGGGAGGCGAAATTCGAAAAATCTATAAATTGGTGTAAACTTGGGTGAGCGGAGAATACTTAACAAGAGTGATATCGTTAATGGTAAACTTTGCTCGTATATAAGAGCTTCAGAGAAGAATGGGGGAGGATATATATAAGACGAAGGCGGGAGCAAGCAGGCAATGATTCTCTCACCAAGAATACTGATGATATACCATGTTCTGGCCACCACCTGAACACCTACTTGTACAACAAGCTCCCAGGTGAAGATGTACTTGTAGGACAAGTTTCCACGTGAAGACGTACTTGAAGAACAAGCTGTTGTAACCTAAGGGAAATGGCGCGTCTTTTGTTTACATTCGCTGTGATTGGCTAGACTCGTTGCTCGACTCAAATACTAAACGTTGATTGGCCCTGGGGCGGCATTCGCGCCAAAATACACATTTTTTTGCGCTATTCTCTCCCAAAATATAAATTTACACAGGAAATGACTATAGAGCAGCGTAGATAGGCTGCAAGCATCATTTGACTTCTACCCAGCTCCAACGTTTAGTAACAGCCCGATATTTCGCCCATAGTGGGGATTTTGCCAGGTACTACCAAGTTATTATGGGGTCAACGTTTTGTGTTTAAACATATACCGAAAATTAAACTAGGTATATAACACTGACACATGTATGGAAGACATGTTCCAAGCAGCCCCTGGTGAGCGAAACGTTGTCAACAAGGGCTCGCATTATACTACAATTGCTTATGCGCGTTTCTAGTCCATTCGGATTTAGCGTTTCCCCATAACCAAAATATTAAAAACTGGGATATCCCAGCTTAAACAGTCATCATTAATTACCACCGTATTTTAGTATTATGTACATCATACTAACATTTCAAAATTAAAAAAATGCAAAAACTTCTGTGAATGTACATTGTGTAAAAATTATTCCCTGTTTTACCTTTACTAAAAGATCATGCTTAATTCACAACAAGAATGTGTGAATACTGAAGTCACAATGCAACTGTGTTGAGTGAAATACTGAATAATACAACTGTGTGTTGAGCGATATAGCAATACAACTGTGCTGAGTGACTCGTTAATCAGGCTAAAGACCGACATCCAAAATTTTTTTTTTCACGAACGACGAAAAACTGTGGCAACATCTCTGACACAGATGTAACCTTCAGTCGATATCACAGAAGACAATAATAACACGCTCATGCACTCTATTACAGGACACACTCTTGGAACCCTTCCTTCACCAAGAATTAAAAAAAAAACACCATCACGTCCCTTAAATATTCTATGGAGAAGGATCCTGGACACTAGGATCATCCCACAAGGAACCTGGACACTAGGATCATCCCACAAGGAATCTGGACACTAGGATCATCCCACAAGAAGCCTGGACATTAGGATCATCCCACAAGGAGCCTGGACACTAGGATCATTCCACAAGGAGCCTGGACACTAGGATCATCCCACAAGGAGCCTGGACACTAGGATCATCCCACAAGGAGCCTGGACACTAGGATCATCCCAAAAGGGAAGCCTGGACACTAGGATCATCCCACAAGGAGCCTGGCCACTAGGATCATTCCACAAGGAACCTGGACACTAGGATCATCCCGCAAGGAGCCTGGACACTAGGATCATCCCACAAGGAGCCTGGACACTAGGGTCATCCCACAAGGAGCCTGGACACTAGGATCATCCCACAAGGAACCTGGACACTAGGATCATCCCACAAGGAACCTGGACACTAGGATCATCCCACAAGGAATCTGGACACTAGGATCATCCCACAAGGAGCCTGGACACTAGGATCATCCCACAAGGAGCCTGGACACTAGGATCATCCCACAAGGAGCCTGGACACTAGGATCATCCCACAAGGAATCTGGACACTAGGATCATCCCACAAGGAACCTGGACACTAGGATCATCCCACAAGGAACCTGGACACTAGGATCATCCCACAAGGAGCCTGGACACTAGATCATCCCACAAGGAGCCTGGACACTAGGATCATCCCACAAGGAGCCTGGACACTAGGATCATCCCACAAGGAGCCTGGACACTAGGATCATCCCACAAGGAGCCTGGACACTAGGATCATCCCACAAGAAGCCTGGACACTAGGATCATCCCACAAGGAATCTGGACACTAGAATCATCCCACAAGGAACCTGGACACTAGGATCATCCCACAAGGAACCTGGACACTAGGATCATCCCACAAGGAGCCTGGACACTAGGATCATCCCACAAGGAGCCTGGACACTAGGGTCATCCCACAAGGAACCTGGACACTAGGATCATCCCACAAGGAACCTGGACACTAGGAACATCCCACAAGGAATCTGGACACTAGGATCATCCAACAAGGAATCTGGACAATACGATCATCCCACAAGGAGCCTGGACAATACGATCATCCCACAAGGAGCCTGGACAATACGATCATCCCACAAGGAGCCTGGACAATACGATCATCCCACTAGGAACCTGGACACTGGGATCATCCCACTAGGAACCTGGACACTGGGATCATCCCACAAGGAACCTGGACACTGGGATCATCCCACTAGGAACCTGGACACTAGGATCATCCCACAAGGAACCTGGAGAATGGGATCATCCCACAAGGAGCCTGAAGACTGGAATCATCCCACAAGGAGCCAAGACACTGAGATCATCCCACAAGAAACCTAGACACTGGAATCATCCCACAAGAAACCTAGACACTGGAATCATCCCACAAGAAACCTAGACACTGGAATCATCCCACAAGAAACCTAGACACTGGAATAATCCCACAAGAAACCTAGATACTGGAATAATCCCACAAGGAGCCTAGATACTGGAATCATCCCACAAGGAGCCTAGACACTGAGATTATCCCACAAGAAACCTAGACACTGGAATCATCCCACAAGAAACCTAGACATTGGAATCATCCCAGAAGAAACCTAGACACTGGGATCATCCCAGAAGAAACCTAGACACTGGGATCATCCCACAAGAAACCTAGACACTGGGATCATCCCACAAGAAACCTAGACACTGGGATCATCCCAGAAGAAACCTAGACACTGGGATCATCCCACAGTCATTAAACATCAAGGCTACAGCCCCACTCCTCAAAAATGGCAGCTAAGCAATTACAACAACAACAACAAACTATAGGCTGATAGCACCGAAAGAACGACAGTATGGGTGTGTTAGAACCCATGGCAAGTGAGTGGTAAAACTCCAGGCCAGTGCGTAAACCACTGGGCCAGGTGGCTACAGTAAGATTCATCCAACTAGGTATATTAAGAGACCAGTCATGATAACACTGTCGCCTCCAACTATCAAAATTTATGAAAATGTTTTAAATATTAACATTCCTAAGAACATAGATTCACAACAATTTTTTAAATCTTTATTTCTTACAAGTGTATGAACAATGTATACAGGCCTGATATCAATGACTGGTGTGGGTGGCATCCTGGGGACAAAACTGACCTATTTTGCCAGAAATACTCTGCATAACAAGGGTCTTTTTATATAGTAGTATGTCAGTGACGTCAGCTGGGACTGTACACCTTGTACATGTACTGGTAGAAAAAATATTATTATTATAGACAGTCCCTTGTTATACAAAGTATTTTGGGCAAATCAGGTCAATTTTGTCCCCAGGATGCGACCCATGCCAGGAAACATGGCTTTAGAGCAGGTCGCTCCTGCCTCTCGCAGTTGCTGCACCACTCAGTATACCAAGAAATAACTTAATGCTTTAACAGGATCAACATTTTTCACCACGTTCCCTTCGTGCCTAAAGTGAATCACCAGCAGAACTCCAGCTGTCGTTAAGAAACCTAGCCAATTCCTTAAGGCAGCTACTGATCAACCAGGCTATAGTGTCTACGGTGAGCAGTGTGCAGTGGCCAACACACAGGTCAACGTGGGCACCATCCAGCAGGAGGCCTGATCTGGGACAGGGCCACAGGGGCGGTGCCTCCTGGAATCATCTACAGGAAATCATACTGTCTATAAGATATAACAGACAAAATAAAAAAATTATAGACGGTAAATAATCATATTCAATTTATATAAAACACGAAGTAAACATTGAACATGGCTGAGAGTGAGTCCAGTAGCAACACAGTAACATATTTCACCAGCCTCGCCACGTATATCAATAATGAAAACTACTGTACCACCACTGTGAAGGTACGAGTCTGTCTTCAACACAAACCTTAATTCCAAATAAATTTGTTAACCAATCATGTAAATGATTGTAGGTGAATGTTATACATTACCGACAAGATGAAGAATTAGATACATGTGCAATATCTGGGTACCTTTATTGTAGACGTTTCGCCATCCAGTGGCTTTATCAGTACAAAGACGTAATGTGAAGAATGTAAAATTATGTACAGAAGAGTAGGTAATCAGTCCCTCAGCCTTGGAGTTGAAGAACACTGTAGTCTGTACTCCAAGACTGAGGGACTGATTACCTTATCTTCTGTATATAGTTCTACAGTCTTCACATTATGTCCTTGTATAGTACTGATAAAGCCACTGGATGGTGAAACGTCTACAAATAAAGATAGCCAGATGTTGCACATGTGTCTAATTCTTCACTTTAATCTTAATTGCAACACCTTAGAATTATCACTTGATAAAACAAATGTCTCTACCAAGACACTTTTTATCCTTCATTAGAGCAAAGTTTATCATAAGTGTTACCTCAAGTGGCTTCATAAAGTGTCAAGTGTAAGATATTATTACTCTCCAGTATAATGGTTACTACCCTCACGACAAGCAGCCTCCCAGCCTACACTCTTCGTACTAACAAAATTCTCGCCAAATATTTCTTCCGTTCACTGGCATTAACAGTAGGTTTACCACCTTCCTTTCACCTGTCACTCTAGCAAAAATAACTGAGAACGAGAACAATGGTAGAAATGCCATAACACTGCTGGACATTGATCAACACAGCACCTGCCAGGTGACAATCCCACTATGAAGTCGTCTGCTACTCCCACCTCAATACACCAGGAAAATGCTAAAAATGCCTTTACTCTTGTATTCCTTTGATTAAATGAGCCAGAGAAAGTAATGCCCATTCTAACGGCATAGCCCCCCCCCCACGATATCCTTTCTCACACACACACACACAAAGGTTAGTGTATAGTTAATGAGGCGAGAGCCAAGTGCTCTACAACGTACACAATCTGTGACCTGGAATTAAGGACAAGTAAGCTACGACACAATTCTTAAAATACTTTTAACGAGGCACTGAGTCATTAAGACTGGTATCAGGTGATCTCTCATGGCATATTAACAAGTGTTCCAGTAACTACAAGATTTCTGTAGAAAGTGGTCGAGTGAGGAACCTCACCACGAGACCTGTTACGATGAATTAAACCCATGTGCAACACCAGAGGTATTTTTTCAATGTTCACGTCTTCAAAATAAAGATAGCCTCTCTATCCTGCTGACGGTCCCCAGCTCAGGCTAACAGACTTTCAACACTATTTAGGATCCCCCCCAAAATGGTTATAATCATAACCATAATTTTTACAGGGGTTGAGGGGTAAGCCAGTAGAAGGCCTCGGTCAGATGACCAAAAGCTCCAACGGCGGGCCATCACATGTAAGACCAGGGTCAGGAAACACTTCTCCTGTTTCCTGACAAACCTTACCTAACCTAGGAACCCCCATCCTGCGTGATGGAATACGACAGGGAGAGCACAGTTAGCTTTTCTTTCCACTGTAGAAACTTTCACATAGAATGTGGCAGCAGCCCATTACTGATGGATCCAATTTAGTCAATAAAAACCTTCCTGAAGAATCACCCACCGTGACCAGGCTTCTGCCTTTCTGCCCCCCGTTCGAAAATACCAGCCAACTCGCCTTTAATCCGAGGTAGTGGCCTCGCGCGGTTTAAAAGCTTTCCCTGGTAAATAAATATGAGGGTTGACACCTTCCTTCGTAGCTGAAGATGACTGGTGGTGGGGGGGGGGAGGGTGAAGGTTGCCACCACCTTCACATTACTGAAGGTGACTGGTGACTGGCGAAATGGCCTTTTTCCAAGAAGAATTTTGAAGCACGATGTCCAGTCTAATGGGGACACTAAATTTCTACCATTTCTGTGAAAGTGTCCAATATTTGGTCACCTAGTTTTGTGTTCAGCAGCTGACACCAATAAGTCAGTCGGTTGTTCATTATCTGCCACCATTTAACACGGCTGTTCAACAGCAGCCACCAAACATTCCAGTGTGACGTGGGAATTCTTTTTACTCTCTTCTTTCAATGTAAGAATGTCACTATTTTCGGTTATAAACCCAGGAGCTTATAAAACGACACCTAAACCAGTTAATAATGACCAGGTCGCTGGATTTTTCAAGGCTGGGCTTGTAAGGGACGTGCAGTCAGGCAGTAACCTGGACTCCGCCGACAGCTGCCACTGGCACAGTAGAACGAGGTGCAGTGTGACTAAATTTGGTTTGGCTTCTTGAGTATGTTAGATAGGTTCGTTGATGGACTGTTCGAAGCAAAGAAACAATTGTCGACTGTTATGGAGGCGTATTATTGGTATCCGAGTGGAGGCCAGCCTTCGCTCCTACTCACTGCCAGGCCTAGTCGAAAACAGAGAGGCCTCTCAGCCTATATGTGAGGGTCGCCCTGCGGTAATGTGACTTCAAGCCTGGCCAGGGACCCTGCCTATAAATGTTGCTAGAAAATATATCCAAGTATACTACACACGTAATACTGTTGACGAGTATACTTGTAGGAAATGGACCTGCAGGTGTAGCCAGAATTAACTAAAGTGATGCTAATGAGTTGCAAGGTGGTAGCAACTCTGTGGGCAAGTTTATTTTAACACCAAGTGCCTGTGCAACACTTGACACGAACACTTCACTTGGATGTGCAACATTTGACACGAACTTGGAGGCCTGGTCGTGGACCAGGCCGCGGGGGCGTTGATCCCCGGAATACCCTCCAGGTAGACCAGGTAGACTGTGCAACATTTGACACGAACATGCCACTAGTAACGTGGCTGGACCAGCACAGCGCAACAGATGACGCCACCAAATGTCAGCAAACATGCAACAGGTGACACCAATATGTCAGCCGTCAACACAGTGGTGGATAGAAATATACACTGAATGATAATCTGTCAGCGACATATTTGTCGAATCTATAGAAAATGGAGGTGTGAAAAACGGCCCCATATCCACCCCTTTACCTTTGATATACCTTTGATGAGTTCCGAGGGTCTTTCTACTCCAGGAGCCCGGCCACAGGCCAGTCTCGTCTGGTGTTTGCTTGGTCAACCAGGAAACTGAAATCTCAAGTGGATAGGGAACACGATGTTTGAGGGTTACAATTCTCGTTGCGATATACACTGGAGATCAGGGTGGACATGATCAAGTATTGATCCTGGTTAGTACCAAATCTGATTTGTACATGTGTCATAGAAAAAAAAGCGGAATTATATCACACTGAAGAGAGGCTGAATATCTGTACACACAGTACAAACAATATATGGATACACAGTGCAAACAATCCTTGTACACAAACATAATACCATGTACACGCAATAAAAACGAACACCTGTACGGACAACAATACATGTACACAATCATCCGTACAGTGAACCCTACACCTGCAACCGCAACACAATACCTGCACACGCAACACGACAGAATTCCAGTAATTGACAAGGCACTCGAAGAGGAAGTTGCATTATAAGCGAGCCTCAACATGGCTCTTGGCTTCGACTCCCACAAACTCCGTCCCTGACAGCTGTCTCTCCTACTCTGTTATGATCTTCAACTTACTGTTCCACTCGTCTCTGGCACGTTGTCAGCCACTACCTTGTCCAGAGAAGGGAGGGAGGGAGAGAGGGGAAGAGAGAGAATGGGGTGATGGGCAGGGAGGGGAAGGCGGAAAGAGACGGAAAGGGAGGGGTAAATAGCTGAGGGAATAGGATAGGAAAGACGGAGGATTTGGAAGTTAAGGAAGATGGGTTAGTTGAGTACACAAATAACCCGCACATAGAAGAGAGGAGCTTACGGCGACGTTTCGGTCCGACTTGGACCATTTGTAAATGATCCAAGTCGGACCGAAACGTCGTCGTAAGCTTCTCTCTTCTATGTGCGGGTTATTTGTGTATTGTTACAGTCACGGTATTGTGCCTGTTTTGTTATTTATGGTTAGGAGAGATGTATAGGAAGGGGACTGAGGGTTAGTCGGTCTATGAAAGACTTCCTAAAAAACAAACAAGGAAATCAAGACTCTCTCTTGTTTCGGGACTATCTCTTTCGATAAACTCGGGAAATAGGTTAGCCGCTTACTGCGGCTTATCTCCAAGACTTCAGCGGCACAGCCTAGAAGAAATCCGTCTCTGTGTCTCTGCCATACGAATTTCTGTGAAGGCAGCCTGGAATCCCCAGCTAACCGTGGCCACAAGAGTAACTTACAACGAATGGCGCCTCTCCGTGATGCTTGTTGACGATCCTGAAGGAGCAGACGTCGGGCGAGGCACTGATGGCAGGCTGTACCTCCACGATGGTGTCATCTTCAGAGACCAACCCATGGTAACCCTTTGACGGCGGCACCAGGTCAAACACTGGACCTGACGATCCTGAAATAGAAAATTATACACATATAACACTTTGCATAAACCTTCATAAGAGATACCGATAAACTAGTTTAGAAAGACACGTAAGCAATCACTAGCACATATTAGAAACCTTAAATGTTCTCCAATAAATACGTCTTAGTGATTGCTTATGTGTCCCTCGAAATCACAAAGAATATTTACTCGTATAGACTATGGAAGTGGTTTTATTAATGTATATAATGACGAACGCTCTAAAACAAATTATAATTTCGAGTACATGGGACGGTTGTGAACAAGACGCATACACTGAGAATACAATAAACGTCAAGAACATATTTACAAAGTGTTAGGTGTTCCTTCTAGCCCTGCCACACTGTCTTAGGTACTAGCTTCTGGAGTTCACCGTAATGAAAATAAATATGCTGGAAGCCAAGCGACTGACAGAGACAGCTGGACAGGCAAGAAGTTTACAACAGAGCTCCTGTATTGAATGAACCTGAATGTACCGTACGCTCACCCAGAAGTAATACATGAACCAAACACGATAACATATAAAATAGCAGTAGTTTGTACAAACAATCTAACAGAAAACAACTGTTAAAGTATTAAATTCAACCAAAAGGGAAAGGATCTCTGGCTATACATATTCACATATAATAATGAACTAATGGAAAAATAGCCATGTTAAAATCCTCCTTATTAGAGTAAATCGCAATCTAATTATCGTATTAGGAATATAACCAATTGAGCTTGAATAATGGAAATATTAATTGGAAACTAATCAATCACAACTGAAACCAGCTGAGGAGATAACCCAGCACAAAGACGCTAAAAGCATAGGTAAGACTCGGAAACTCGAGACTACAAGAGAGTCTCTCTGCAGATGGAGAGAAGTACTTAGAGAACTGTTCAAAACGTTAGCATCACACAAACCACTGGAGAGACAAACAAGTTAAAAGTCATCAGTGAGATAAAACACTCAAACTGCTCATTCAACGTAAAATCCATTTACAGTAACAAGTCTTTGCTTAAGAATTAAGGGAAAAAAACAGGAAAACCATACGAACCTGAAATGTTAAACCAAATGAAGATTAACAAGACACTTATTCGCTCACGAACATTATACTACCAAAGTCTGCTAGTGTTTCAGATATTGAAATGTTACATAGTTTTGCTGCCAGCAACACTATATACACTCTGACCTTGACACAGCCTCGTCGAACGCCATATACTGCATTAATATTTAATAACTCATCGGATATTGTGTACAAAAAAGATAACACGAAGCTGTAGTTAGTGTTGTTGTCTATGTCTACTATGAGGAAGAGAAAGAGTGATGGTTCCAGGGCCCTCTCCTGGGGTGCCAGCACCCTCTCCTGGGTGCCAGGGCCCTCTCCTGGGTGCCAGGACCCTCTCCTGGGGTGCCAGGTCCCTCTCCTGGGGTGCCAGAACCCTCTCCTGGGTGTCAGGACCTTTCCTGGGTGCCAGCACCCTCTCCTTGGTGCCAGGACCCTCTCCTGGGTGCCAGGACCCTCTCCTAGGTGCCAGGACCCTCTCCTGCGTGCCAAGACCCTCTTCTAGGTGCCAGGACCCTCTCCCGCGTGCCAGGACCCTCTCCTGCGTGCCAGGACCCTCTCCTGGGGTGCTAAACTTACTGAGAAAGAACTTAGCTTTCTTTGCTATTGTGATGTAATTCAGCTGGGCTTGTGAGGTCTCTGGGGAGACCTAATTATATTGTCACACCTTGCCTTGGCGAACGTCTGTCAGCCACGCCTTTTCGGCTTAAGTCTCCGATCCTTTGTTCGTCAATGGCGTCAGATCTCGGCGTCAGGTCGTAGCACGTTGTGCACACCTCATTGTGGAGGGTGCTTGGACCACCATATAAGCCCAAGGAACAGCATGATCGGGAGACTTTGAGCAGAGCTGTTGCTGTGTGCAGACCTCTGAGGAGGAGATTCGAGAGGAGCTGCTGCTGGGGTGCAGGGCTCGGGAGAAGGCTGCTGAAGTCTCTGGAGGAGACTGTTGGAGACATTGGGCAGAGTACTGGCTTGGAGCAGTACTCGTGCTGTGAAGATCTTGGGACCTGTGGCTTAGTTCCTGTGGTGAACTGTCCTCTGAACTATATTGTAAGTTATATTCATTTTGGTCAAGTTGATTGCGTTCCCTGTCTCACTGCTTATATGTACCATCCCATTTATCTTAACCACAATAATGTTCTCCTGTTCCCAAATATATTATTGTACAAAGACTTAATAATAAACTGTGTTTGAGTAGAATAGTAATATTCACTCTCCCCGTTATTTACTCTTTTATTCATTATTTTATTTCAAGTAGTGAGAGGGTGAGTAGTGTGGTGGGTAGAGTAATGAGAGGTGAAGGTGTAGTCACCAGTGACCTCACATTGCTTACCTCCGCTAATCATCTCTCCTACCACCTCGCCTGCCTATCCCCTGCCTACATAATCCCTTACTCCCATATTGCCCGATTATCATTTTCATTCAATACCCCCTACATGACACTATTAATTTGTATTTGTTATAAATTTCAATATCTTTTTTTTTTTTTTAGTTTTGCTATTTTATTTACTAATTTTAAATTATTGTATATTACTGCATGGTCGCATTTGTCTGGTCATAATATACCAGGTTAATACAAGTTTCAACACGTACTGTTGTGCTGGTGTATGACTGTCCACAATATACCAGGTTAATACAACTTTCAACACGTACTGTTGTGCTGGTGTATGACTGTCCACAATATACCAGGTTAATACAACTTTCAACACGTACTGTTGTGCTGGTGTATGACTGTCCACAATATACCAGGTTAATACAACTTTCAACACGTACTGTTGTGCTGGTGTATGACTGGCCACAATATACCAGGTTAATACAACTTTCAACACGTACTGTTGTGCTGGTGTATGACTGTCCACAATATACCAGGTTAATAAAGCTGAGGGAAGGAGTGGCGAGAAAATAAGAAAAAGAGGAAGAAAAATGTGTGTTAATAAGCGTCCCTTACGGGGTTAATAAGAGAGGCTGGCGGCGAGTGTGATGACAACACTGGTGGTCACCACCACTGGTGGTGTATTCCCTGTCACCACTGCTGGTGAGTTACCCATTAAACACACACACACATACACATACTATATATCTACGTCCACAGCAGGACTCGAACCTGCTAACTTTGTAACAGAGTCCACAGTACTTTACCACTGAATTGTTTGCGAATTGTTAAGCATTTCAAATCTCTTCCGTTGTCCACTGCATGTGACAGGATTCGATGATATAACTCTCCAAACGAGCTTGGTGCCCGGGGGTATTGGGTAACATCGTCTGGCTCCGGCTGGATGCCCATACTTATCTTGGGTCTACCTCAGTGGTAAAGTATTGTGGACTCTGTTACAGAGTTAGCAGGTTCGAGTCCTGCTGTGGACGTAGAGACAATGTTTGTGAATAATTTCGCCTGTTTGCGAATTGTTAAGTGTGTGTGTGTGTAATATATATATATATATATATATATTATATATATATATATATATATATATATATATATATATATATATATATATTATATATATATATAATGTCGGCGAATAGGCAGAACTTGCGATCTTGGCTTAAATAGCAAAAGCTCATCTTGCCATATAGGACAAGTGAAAATTTGTGTATGCAATAATTTCGCCAAAATCATTCTAAACCTAACGAAAAAAAAATATATTTCACTGTGTTTGTTTAGTATTAAATTACTGTAAACAAATCTAAAATATATTTAGTTGGGTTAGGCTAAAATAAATTTTTCTTGTTATAATAAGGTTAGGTAAGTTTTCTAAGATTCGTTTGGAGCAAAATTAAATTTTTTTACATTATCATTAACGAAAAAAATATATCTTTAAACGTATAAGAGAAAATTTTAAAAAGGACTTAATTTTAAATGAGTTCTTGCTAATTGACCAGTTTTACATATTCGGCACGACATATATAATATATTTTATATATATATATATATATATATTATATATATATTATATATATATATATATATATATATATATATATATATATATATTATTATTATTATTATTATTATTATTATCACACTGGCCGATTCCCACCAAGGCATGGTGGCCCGAAAAAAAAAAAACTTTCACCATCATTCACTCCATCACTGTCTTGCCAGAGGGTGCTTTACACTACAGTTTTTAAACTGCAACATTAACACCCCTCCTTCAGAGTGCAGGCACTGTACTTCCCATCTCCAGGACTCAAGTCCGGCCTGCCGGTTTCCCTGAACCCTTCATAGATGTTACTTTGCTCACACTCCAACAGCACGTCAAGTATTAAAAACCATTCGTCTCCATTCACTCCTATCAAACACGCTCACGCACGCCTGCTGGAAGTCCAAGCCCCTCGCACACAAAACCTCCTTTACCCCCTCCCTCCAACCTTTCCTAGGCCGACCCCTACCCCGCCTTCCTTCCACTACAGACTGATACACTCTTGAAGTCATTCTGTTTCGCTCCATTCTCTACATGTCCGAACCACTTCAACAACCCTTCCTCAGCCCTCTGGACAACAGTTTGGTAATCCCGCACCTTCTCCTAACTTCCAACTACGAATTCTCTGCATTATATTCACACCACACATTGCCCTCAGACATGACATCTCCACTGCCTCCACCCTTCCCCTCGCTGCAACTTTTCATCACCCATGCTTCACACCCATAAAAGAGTGTTGGGTAAAACTATACTCTCATCATTCCCCTTTTTGCCTCCAAGGAAAAGTTCTTTGTCTCCACAACTCCAAGGGCACCACTCACCCTTTTCCCCTCATCAATTCTATGATTCCCTCATCTTTCATAGACCCTCCGCGCACGCCCACTCCCAAAATACTGAATACTTCACCTCCCCCATACTCTCTCCCTCCAATCTGATTCCAATTTTTCTCACCAAATATTTTTGTTATCCTCAAACCTTACTTTTTCCCTGTATTCATTTTTTAATTTTTTCTTTTGCACACCCTACCAAATTCACCCACCAATCTCTGCAACTTCTCTTCAGAATCCCCAAGGCCAGTGTACAGCAAAGAGCAACTGTGCCCAACCCCCACTTTATGTGTGTTTTTTTTTATTTTTTAACTCCACCCCTCTTGTCAAGCCCCTCGCTTTACTTCTTAAAACCCCAAATCTATAAAATTTTTAAACAACCACGGGACACAAAATCCCTGTCAAAGGGCCCTACTTTTAGGGGGAAATAATTTCCCCTTTCCTATGTACTCTAACTTGAGCCTCACTATCCTCGTAAAAACTCTTCACTGCTTTCAGAAACCTACCCCCTACACCATCACCGAAAACATCTGCCACTTTGCCCCCCCTACCCCCCCTTTCATAACCCTTTTCCAAATCCATAAATGCCCGAAGACCTTTTAGCCTTATCTAAATATTTTCATTATATGTTTCACTGTAAACACCTGGTCCCACACCCCCTACATTTCCTAAAACCTCCTTGTTCATCGCTTCCTATTTTCCGTCTTACTTTTAATTCTTTCAATAATAAATCTACCATAAAACCCTTTTCCAGGTATACTCAACAACTTTTCCCCCCATAATTTTTGCACTCCCTTTTTTTCCCCTTTTTTTTTAAAACAAAGGAACTATGCTGCTCTCTCCAATCCGTAGGTACCTACCCTCTTCCCTACATTTATTAAAAAATTGCACCAACCCTCCAAAAACATATCCCCCCCTGCTTTTTAAAAAATTTTTATTTTTATCCCATCAATCCCGGCTGCCTTACCCCCTTTCCCTTTTACCTACGCCTCCGAACTTCCCCCCCACACTCACAAGGCCTTCCTCATTCCTACAAGATGCTATTCCCCTTACCCCTTCACAAATCACGTTCCTACTTCAACAACATTAACAATTCCTTAAAATATTCCCTCCCTCTTCCCCAAAACCCTAACTTCCATTTTAAAACTCCCTCTCCAAATTTTTTTTTTTTTTTTTTGCTTAAGGGGGCTTCTTTTTTATTTTAATAAAAATAATCCTCTCCTTTTTTTAACTGACAAATCCATTTTTTTCTCTAGGTTTCCCTTTTAACTTTTTAATCTCACCCAAAACTTTTTCTTATTTTCAACAAAATTTGTTGATAACACTCCCCACTCTCTCATTTCTCTCTTTTTTACATTGCTTTTCCCCACTCTTTTTCCTCTCTCTTTTTCTCCATAACTCTTCCCCCCTTGGGCATCACTTCTACTTTGTAAAAACTTCTCTTGCAAACTTTTTTCTCCCTTACTACCTTTTTACATCATCATTCCACCAAACGCTCCTCTTCCCTCCCGCACCCACTTTCCTGTAACCACAAACTTTGCTGAACACCCCTAACATACATTTTTAAATACCCCATACCTTCGACCCATTGCCTATACTCCATTAGCCCATCTATCCTCCAATAGCTGTTTATATCTTTCCCTAACTACCTCCTCTTTTAGTTTTAAAACCTTCACCTCTCTCTTCCCTGATGCTTCTATTCTCCTTGTATCCCATCTACCTTTTACTCTCAGTGTAGCTACAACTAGAAAGTGATCTAATATATCTGTGGCCCCTCTATAAACATGTACATCCTGAAGTCTACTCAACAGTCTTTTATCTACCAATACATAATCCAACAAACTACTGTCATTTCGCCCTACATCATATCTTGTATACTTATTTATCCTCTTTTTCTTAAAATATGTATTACCTATAACTAAACCCCTTTCTATACAAAGTTCAATCAAAGGGCTCCCATTATCATTTACACCTGGCACCCCAAACTTACTTACCACACCCTCTATAAAAGTTTCTCCTACTTAAGCATTCAGGTCCCTTACCACAATTACTCTCTCACTTGGTTCAAAGGCTCCTATACATTCACTTAACATCTCCCAAAATCTCTCTCTCTCCTCTACATTCCTCTCTTCTCAAGGTGCATACACGCTTATTATGACCCACTTCTCGCATCCAACCTTTACTTTAATCCACATAATTCTTGCATTTACACATTCATATTCTCTTTTCTCCTTCCATAACTGATCATTCAACATTACTGCTACCCCTTCCTTTGCTCTCTCTCAGATACTCCAGATTTAATCCCATTTATTTCCCCCACCGAAACTCCCCTACCCCCTTCAGCTTTGTTT
Source organism: Cherax quadricarinatus (assembly GCF_026875155.1). Classification (NCBI taxonomy): domain Eukaryota; kingdom Metazoa; phylum Arthropoda; class Malacostraca; order Decapoda; family Parastacidae; genus Cherax; species Cherax quadricarinatus. The sequence continues at coordinate 62,200,043 of NC_069412.1, read as the reverse complement.
CGCTTAGAGCCAGGACATCTAACTTCTTTTCATTCATAACATCAGCAATCATCTGTTTCTTGTCATCCGCACTACATCCACGCACATTTAAGCATCCCAGTTTTATAAAGTTTTTCTTCTTCTCTTTTTTAGTAAATGTATACAGGAGAAGGGGTTACTAGCCCATTGCTCCCGGCATTTTAGTCGCCTCATACGACACGCATGGCTTACGGAGGAAAGATTCTTTTCCACTTCCCCATGGACAATAGAAGAAATAAAGAAGAACAAGAGCTATTTAGAAAAAGGAGAAAAACCTAGATGTATGTATATATATATATGCATGTGCATGTCTGTGAAGTGTGACCAAAGTGTAAGTAGGAGTAGCAAGATATCCCTGTTATCTAGCGTGTTTATGAGACAGAAAAAGACACCAGCAATCCTACCATCATGCAAAACAGTTACAGGTTTCTGTTTCACAGTCATCTGGCAGGACGGTAGTATTTCCCTGGGTGGTTGCTGTCTACCAACCTACTACCTATATATATATATATATATATATAGGTATATCTGGCAGCAGGACTCCTTCCTACATCGCTCTCTTTCCGTCCCAGCCTCTCCCCCTCATCCTCTTCCATAATTATTGCTACTCTTCCTTCGATACTTCTTGCCCAAACTCCCATAAGAACTTACAACATTTCTCCTTGAAACTAATATCCTCTCCTTAATCTTTACCCACCGTCTCTTCTCTCCCTCTCCTCGATTCCTGTCTTCTCTTCCCCTTCCCTACCGGCCGTCTCCTCCTCCTCTTCCTTTTTTCCCCCGTGTTCCTCCATCTTACTAGCAACTGTTTGTACTGTTTACGTTGAACCTGTTTACTTGTGACAAACTATATCTTGTTGTTGGTACACTCCTTCATACAGCTGTTGTTGATACACTTCATACAGCTGTTGTTGATACACTCCTTCATACAGCTGTTGTTGATACACACTTCATACAGCTGTTGTTGATACACTCCTTCATACAAGTGTTGTTGATACACTCCTTCATACAAGTGTTGTTGATACACTTCTTCATACAAGTGTTGTTGATACACTCCTTCATACAAGTGTTGTTGATACACTCCTTCATACAAGTGTTGTTGATACACTTCTTCATACAAGTGTTGTTGATACACTCCTTCATACAAGTGTTGTTGATACACTTCATACAGCTGTTGTTGATACACTCCTTCATACAAGTGTTGTTGATACACTCCTTCATATAAGTGTTGTTGATACACTCCTTCATACAAGTGTTGTTGATACACTCCTTCATACAAGTGTTGTTGATACACTTCTTCATACAAGTGTTGTTGATACACTCCTTCATACAAGTGTTGTTGATACACTCCTTCATACAAGTGTTGTTGATACACTTCTTCATACAAGTGTTGTTGATACACTCCTTCATACAAGTGTTGTTGATACACTCCTTCATACAAGTGTTGTTGATACACTCCTTCATACAAGTGTTGTTGATACACTCCTTCATACAAGTGTTGTTGATACACTCCTTCATACAAGTGTTGTTGATACACTTCTTCATACAAGTGTTGTTGATACACTTCTTCATACAAGTGTTGTTGATACACTTCATACAGCTGTTGTTGATACACTCCTTCATACAAGTGTTGTTGATACACTCCTTCATACAAGTGTTGTTGATACACTTCTTCATACAAGTGTTGTTGATACACTTCTTCATACAAGTGTTGTTGATACACTTCTTCATACAAGTGTTGTTGGTATACTCCTTCATACAACGGCTGCTTCACATTCTATGTCGTCCACT
>NC_069412.1:62128234-62195734 GCF_026875155.1 Cherax quadricarinatus | reverse complement strand
GTGTTAATGGTACTTTGCATTTTTGTTTACAAATGTATCGTTGCTGATAATGGTATAAAATACCGACAAGCTGATGATTAAGACACATGTGCAACATCTGGGTATCTTTATTGTGGACGTTTCGCCATCCAGTGGCTGTATCAGTACAGATTCCAGGACATGAAGACAGAAGAACTATATACATACAAAGTTTTATTGTCTTCAAGTTATGTCCTGGAATTTGTATTGATAAAGCCACTGGATGGCGAAACGTCTACAATAAAGATACCCAGATGTTGTACATGTGTCTAATTTTCATCTGGCTGTGTTGTGATGGTGGCTGGTTTAGTAGTGTTGTGGTGATGAGTATTGGAGGTGGTGGTGGTGGTGGTAATGATTGTGCTGTGGTGGTGGTGGTGACTGCTTTGGTTTTGTGGTGGTGGTGAGTACTGTTGTGCTGCCTCACTTAACATAACAGCAGGTCGTCACAATTACAGTAATTACCACCAGGAGTATCACGTGACCAACCCACTAACCTAGCCTAGGTAGAAATATATTAACATACGATAATAGATTCTTGACTGACAGGGGTTTACCCACACCTGCCTAGTATGGGCCAACAGGCCTATTGCAGTGTTCCTCATATAAATAAATAAATAAATATATATATATATATATATATATATATATATATATATAATATATATATATATATATATATATATATAAAATATATATATATGGAGTATATGGAGAAAAAGAGAGAGGTTAAGAGAGTGGTGAAGCAATGTAAAAAAGAGAGCAAATGAGAGAGTGGGTGAGATGTTATCAACAAATTTTGTTGAAAATAAGAAAAAGTTTTGGAGTGAGATTAACAAGTTAAGAAAGCCTAGAGAACAAATGGATTTGTCAGTTAAAAATAGGAGAGGAGAGTTATTAAATGGAGAGTTAGAGGTATTGGGAAGATGGAGGGAATATTTTGAGGAATTGTTAAATGCTGATGAAGATAGGGAAGCTGTGATTTCGTGTATAGGGCAAGGAGGAATAACATCTTGTAGGAGTGAGGAAGAGCCAGTTGTGAGTGTGGGGGAAGTTCGTGAGGCAGTAGGTAAAATGAAAGGGGGTAAGGCAGCCGGGATTGATGGGATAAAGATAGAAATGTTAAAAGCAGGTGGGGATATAGTTTTGAAGTGGTTGGTGCATTATTTAATAAATGTATGGAAGAGGGTAAGGTACCTAGGGATTGGCAGAGAGCATGCATAGTTCCTTTGTATAAAGGCAAAGGGGATAAAAGAGAGTGCAAAAATTATAGGGGATAAGTCTGTTGAGTGTACCTGGTAAAGTGTATGGTAGAGTTATTATTGAAAGAATTAAGAGTAAGACGGAGAATAGGATAGCAGATGAACAAGGAGGCTTTAGGAAAGGTAGAGGGTGTGTGGACCAGGTGTTTACAGTGAAACATATAAGTGAACAGTATTTAGATAAGGCTAAAGAGGTCTTTTGTGGCATTTAGGATTTGGAAAGCGTATGACAGGGTGGATAGGGGGGCATGTGGCAGATGTTGCAAGTGTATGGTGTAGGAGTAGGTTACTGAAAGCAGTGAAGAGTTTTTTACGAGGATAGTGAGGCTCAAGTTAGATTATGTAGGAAAGAGGGAAATTTTTTCCCAGTAAAAGTAGGCCTTAGACAAGGATGTGTGATGTCACCGTGGTTGTTTAATATATTTATAGATGGGGTTGTAAGAGAATAAATGCGAGGGTCTTGGCAAGAGGCGTGGAGTTAAAAGATAAAGAATCACCACACAAAGTGGGAGTTGTCACAGTTGCTCTTTGTGATGACACTGTGCTCTTGGGAGATTCTGAAGAGAAGCTGCAGAGATTGGTGGATGAATTTGGTAGGGTGTGCAAAAGAAGAAAATTAAAGGTGAATACAGGAAAGAGTAGGTTATGAGGATAACAAAAAGATTAGGTGATGAAAGATTGAATATCAGATTGGAGGGAGAGAGTATGGAGGAGGTGAACGTATTCAGATATTTGGGAGTGGACGTGGGCAGCGGATGGGTCTATGAAAGATGAGGTGAATCATAGAATTGATGAGGAAAAAGAGTTTAGTGGTGCACTTAGGAGTCTGTGGAGACAAAGAACTTTGTCCTTGGAGGCAAAGAGGGGAATGTTTGAGAGTATAGTTTTTTTCCAACGCTCTTATATGGGTGTGAAGCGTGGGTGATGAATGTTGCAGCGAGGAGAAGGCTGGAGGCAGTGGAGATGTCATGTCTGGGGGGCAATGTGTGGTGTGAATATAATGCAGAGAATTCGTAGTTTGGAAGTTAGGAGGAGGTGCGGGATTACCAAAACTGTTGTCCAGAGGGCTGAGGAAGGGTTGTTGAGGTGGTTCGGACATGTAGAGAGAATGGAGCGAAACAGAATGACTTCAAGAGTGTATCAGTCTGTAGTGGAAGGAAGGCGGGGTAGGGGTCGGCCTAGGAAGGGTTGGAGGGAGGGGGTAAAGGAGGTTTTGTGTGCGAGGGGCTTGGACTTCAGCAGGCATGCGTGAGCGTGTTTGATAGGAGTGAATGGAGACAAATGGTTTTTAATACTTGACGTGCTGTTGGAGTGTGAGCAAAGTAACATTTATGAAGGGATTCAGGGAAACCGGCAGGCCGGACTTGAGTCCTGGAGATGGGAAGTACAGTGCCTGCACTCTGAAGGAGGGGTGTTAATGTTGCAGTTTAAAAACTGTAGTGTAAAGCACCCTTCTGGCAAGACAGTGATGGAGTGAATGATGGTGAAAGTTTTTCTTTTTCGGGCCACCCTGCCTTGGTGGGAATCGGCCAGTGTGATAATAAATATATATATATATATATATATATATATATTATATATTATATATATATATATATATATAATATATATATATATATATATATATATATATATATATATAGGTAGTAAGTTGGTAGACAGTAACCACCCAGGGAGGTACTACCGTCCTGCCAAGTGAGTGTAAAACGAAAGCCTGTAATTGTTTTACATGATGGTAGGATTGCTGGTGTCTTTTTTCTGTCTCATAAACATGCAAGATTTCAGGTACGTCTTGCTACTTCTACTTACACTTAGGTCACACTACACGTACATGTACAAGCATATATATACACACCCCTCTGGGTTTTCTGCTATTTTCTTTCTAGTTCTTGTTCTTATTTCCTCTTATCTCCATGGGGAAGTGGAACAGAATTCTTCTCCGTAAGCCATGCGTGTTGCAAGAGGCGACTAAAATGCCGGGAGCAAGGGGCTAGTAACCTCTTCTCCTGTATAAATTACTAAATGTAAAAGGAGAAACTTTCGTTTATCCTTTTAAAGGGCCACCCCGCCTCGGTGGGATACTGCCGGTGTGTTGAAAGAAGAAAAAGAATATATATATATATATATATATATATATATATATATATATATATATATATATATATATATATATATATATATATACATACACACAAAATAGACGAAGTTGTTGTCGGATGGTAAATTTCGAATCCAATTATTTTTCTTTGGTCATTTATCTGTATAAAAGTGACAGTAATTACTTGGTCCGCCACTACAACAAAAACACCATCAACTACATAATTACACGTTTTGTGTAGGTGATGGGGGAGGTGTTGGGGTGAGGGAAGGGAAGGGAAGGGAAGGGAAGGGAAGAAGGGAGTGAGGGAGTATAGTAAGGATGGGTCAGGATGGGAAGATGTGTGTGAGGGGGGGAAGTAGGGAAGGGTGAAGAATGATGCTTCAGGAGGGGGGAAGGGAGGTGAGGAGAGGGGGTGGTGAGGGGAGAGGGAAGTCGATTGCTACGGGGGTGAGGGTGTGTGTGTGTGTGTGTGTGTGTGTGTGTGTGTGTGTGTGTGTGTGTGTGTGTGTGTGTGTGTGTGTGTGTGTGTGAGAGAGAGAGAGAGAGAGGGGAGAGAGAGAGAGAGAGAGAGGAGAGAGAGACAGACAGACAAAGAGAGACAGAGAGACAGAGAGAGAGAGAGAGACAGAGAGACAGACAGACAAAGAGAGACAGAGAGAGAGAGAGAAAGTGGAGGTTGATCACCCCCACCACCCCTCTACAACATACCTGTGTCAGGTTTCAAGAGTCAAATCTACCACAGGTAGCCCAGCCAGTGGCCAGACTTACCTAATAACTGACCCGATCAACCAAACAGTTGTTACTAGCAGACCAACACACCCTGGCTCACTCAGTCCTCCTACCCGTAGACCCGTGTGATAATGTTGGTCGAATTATCCACAATATCTCAGGTACAAGGACACAAGTGCAAGTAATGTGGTATTTTATTGTGGCAACGTTTCGCTCTCCAGGAGCTTTATGAAGCTGTTAGAAACGTTACAGCGACACAGAGGGTATGTATACTACGTATTAGGTATATATGAAGATTGAAACACTTATTCAATAAGTGTCTCAATATTCATATATACCTAATACCTAGTATATATACCCTCTGTGTCGCTGTAACGTTTCTAACAGCTTGATAAAGCTCCTGGAGACGAAACGTTGCCACAATAAAATACCACATTACACCTGTGTCCTTGTACCTGTAGACACTTCTCCAGTATCCCCTTGAAGACATACATCTCAGATACGGCCAATGATCCACTTTTTGAGCTCCTTGCAAGAGGTTGATCACCGTACCTTCCTGCAACATGCATGTTGCATGCACACCTTCATGCCTTGACACTCTCAGAGTTAAACATCACCCTTGTAACTTATAAGCCAAAATATATGTGTATATATACATTTTGTGTGTGTGTGTGTGTGTGTGTGTGTGTGTGTGTGTGTGTGTGTGTGTGTGTGTGTGTGTGTGTGTGTAAACACATGTAAAGAAGTTAAGTGTTGTGTGAGACAAACATAGATGAGAAAGAGTGAATGGTTGTGAGCAAGGAGAGGAAGAATGGACGAGGGAGAGGAGAAGACGTAGAGACTACAAAAGGGAGTCGAGCATCCCTAAACCCTTCACCTTTAAGCCTACAACCCCCTCCCCCCCTGTCACTACCTCCCACACACACACACACTCACTATATATATATATATATATTAATATATATATTATATATATTTTATATATATATATATATATATATATATATTATATATATAATATATATAAAATCATCCACGAAACAAGTGGTAGTGTTTAAGCAAATAATATTACGACCAGCCGGGGATCTAACCCGAGATATTTAACCAGCCTTCCGGGAAGCCAAGTAAATTTCTGGACGCCGTAGTCCACTACACCACCATACTACATGATGTTATAAAGGGAGTTATAGCACAACCCTCTCTTGTACGCAGGCTGAAAACCACTCCGGTATTAACAACCCCTACACCAGTCAACGTCACCCCAGTAGTAGCAACCTCTTCCCCTCTCCCCCACCACACACATCAACGCCACTCCAGTAGTAGCAACCTCCTCTCCCCCACCACCTATCAACGTCACCCCCAGTAGTAGCAACCCCTCCCCTCCCCCCCCCTCCTCGAAGTATGGGCGAGGACACAGGTTATTAATCCAGAAAGAAGAAGTATTCATTTACGAGCCATTAGCGTATATTGAACAGACTGAACCAGAGCAGACCCAGTGTTGCAAGACAATGAACTGAACCAGAGCAGATCCGTGTTGTCAGCATGACTGAACCCAGGTGCCAACCCAGTTGTCAAGACAAGACTACCAGAGGCCAATCGTGTTGTGCAGCAATGACTGAACCAGAGGCCAGACCCAGTGTTGTGTGAGAATGACTGAACAAGGCCCAGACCCAGTTTGTGCAGACATGACTAACCAGAGGCCAGATCCAGTTTTTGCAAGACATGACTGAACCAAGGCCAGACCGTGTTGTGTGAGATGACTGACCAGGCCAGACCCAGTGTTATGTGAGAATGACTGAACCGAGGCCGACCCAGTGTTGTGAGAATGACTGAACAGAGCCGACCCATTTGTGAGAATGACTGAACCAGAGGCCAACCCAGTGTTGTAAGAATGACTGAACCAGGCCAGACCCAGTGTTGTGTGAGAATGACTGAACAGAGGCCAGACCCAGTGTTGTGTAGACAATGTGAACCAAGCCAGATCCAGTGTTGTGCAGACAATGACTGAACCAGAGGCCAGACCAGTGTTGTGGAGACAATGACTGAACCAAGGCCAGACCCAGTGTTGTGTGAGAATGACTGAACCAGAGGCCAACCAGTGTTGTGCGAGAAAATGACTGAACCAGAGGCCAGATCCCGTTTAGTGAGAATGACTGAACCAGGCCAGATCCAGTGTTTGCAGACATGACTGAACCAGAGGCCAGACCCAGTGTTTGTGGAGAATGACTGAACCAGAGGCCAGATCCATGTTGTGCAACAATGATGACAGGGCCAGACCCAGGTTGTGTAGAATGACTGAACCAGAGCCAGACCAGTGTTGTGTGAGAAATGACCTGAACAAGGCGATCCAGTGTTGTGCGAGACAATGACTGAACAGAGGCCAGACCAGTGTGGGGAATGACTGAACCGAGGCCAGATCCAGTGTGTGCAAGACAATCGACTGAACCAGGGGCAAAACCAGTGTTGTGTGAGAATGACTGAACCAGAGCCAACCCATGTTGTGTGAGAAGAGTGAACCAGGCCAGACCCAGTGTTGTGCAAGACAATGACTGAACCAAGGCCAGACCCAGTGTATGTGTGAGACAGACCCTGAACCAAGGCCAGACCCAGTGTTGTGCAACAATGACTGAACCAGAGCCAACCCAGTGTTTGCAAGACAAATGACTGAACGGCAGACCCAGGTTGGTGAAATGACTGAACCCAGAGGCTCACCCCAGTTTGTGTGAGAATGACTGAACCAAGGCCAACCCAGTGTTGTGTGAGAAATACTGAACCAGGCCAGACCCAGTGTGTCAAGACAATGACTGAACCAGGGCCAGACCATGTTGTGTAGAATGACTGAACCAAGGCCAGACCCATGTTGTGCAACACATGACTAACCAAGGCCAGACCCAGTGTTGTGTGAGAATGACTGAACCAGAGGCCAGACCCATGTTGTGCAAGACAATGACTGAACCAGAGGCCAGACCCGTGTTGTGTGAGAATGACTGAACCAGAGGCCAGACCCAGTGTTTGTGAGAATGATGAACCAGAGACCAGACCCAGTGTTGTGTGAGAATGACTGAACAAGGCCAGACCCAGTGTTGTGCAAGACAATGACTGAACCAGAGGCCAGACCCAGTGTTGTGCAAGACAATGACTGAACCAGAGGCCAGACCCAGTGTTGTGTGAGAATGACTGAACCAGAGGCCAGACCCAGTGTTGTGCAAGACAATGACTGAACCAGAGGCCAGACCCAGTGTTGTGTGAGAATGACTGAACCAGAGGCCAGACCCAGTGTTGTGTGAGAATGACTGAACAGAGGCCAGACCCAGTGTTGTGAAGACAATGACTGAACCAGAGGCCAGACCCAGTGTTGTGTGAGAATGACTGAACCAGAGGCCAGACCCAGTGTTGTGCAAGACAATGACTGAACCAGAGGCCAGACCCAGTGTTGTGCAAGACAATGACTGAACCAGAGGCCAGACCCAGTGTTGTGTGAGAATGACTGAACCAGAGGCCAGACCCAGTGTTGTGTGAGAATGACTGAACCAGAGGCCAGACCCAGTGTTGTGTGAGAATGACTGAACCAGAGGCCAGACCCAGTGTTGTGTGAGAATGACTGAACCAGAGGCCAGACCCAGTTTGTGTGAAGACAATGACTGAACAGAGGCCAGACCCAGTGTTGTGCAGAATGACTGAACCAGAGGCCAGACCCAGTGTTGTGTGAGAATGACTGAACCAGAGGCCAGACCCAGTGTTGTGTGAGAATGACTGAACCAGAGGCCAGACCCAGTGTTGTGCAAGACAATGACTGAACCAGAGGCCAGACCCAGTGTTGTGTGAGAATGACTGAACCAGAGGCCAGACCCAGTGTTGTGCGAGACAATGACTGAACCAGAGGCCAGACCCAGTGTTGTGCAAGACAATGACTGAACCAGAGGCCAGACCCAGTGTTGTGTGAGACAATGACTGAACCAGAGGCCAGACCCAGTGTTGTGTGAGAATGACTGAACCAGAGGCCAGACCCAGTGTTGTGTGAGAATGACTGAACCAGAGGCCAGACCCAGTGTTTGGAGATGACTGAACAGAGGCCAGACCATGTTGTAAGCAATGACTGACCAGAGGCCAGACCCAGTGTTGTGTGAGAATGACTGAACCAGAGGCCAGACCCAGTGTTGTGTGAGACAACGACTGAATCAGAGGCCAGACCCAGTGTTGTGTGAGAAAGGGACTGAACCAGAGGCCAGACCCAGTGTTGTGTGAGACAATGACTGAACCAGAGGCCAGACCCAGTGTTGTGTGAGAATGACTGAACCAGAGGCCAGACCCAGTGTTGTGCAAGACAATGACTGAACCAGAGGCCAGACCCAGTGTTGTGTGAGAATGACTGAACCAGAGGCCAGACCCAGTGTTGTGTGAGAATGACTGAACCAGAGGCCAGACCCAGTATTGTGCAAGACAATGACTGAACCAGAGGCCAGACCCAGTGTTGTGTGAGAATGACTGAACCAGAGGCCAGACCCAGTGTTGTGTGAGACAACGACTGAATCAGAGGCCAGACCCAGTGTTGTGTGAGAATGACTGAACCAGAGGCCAGACCCGTGTTGTGTGAGAATGACTGAACCAGAGGCCAGACCCAGTATTGTGCAAGACAATGACTGAACCAGAGGCCAGACCCAGTGTTGTGCAAGACAATGACTGAACCAGAGGCCAGACCCAGTGTTGTGTGAGACAACGACTGAACCAGAGGCCAGACCCAGTGTTGTGTGAGACAATGACTGAACCAGAGGCCAGACCCAGTATTGTGCGAGACAATGACTGAACCAGAGGCCAGACCCAGTATTGTGCGAGACAATGACTGAACCAGAGGCCAGACCCAGTATTGTGTGAGACAATGACTGAACCAGAGGCCAGACCCAGTGTTGTGTGAGACAATGACTGAACCAGAGGCCAGACCCAGTATTGTGGAGACAATGACTAACCAGAGGCCAGACCCAGTATTGTGGAGACAATGACTGAACCAGAGGCCAGACCCAGTGATTGTGTGAGACAATGACTGAACCAGAGGCCAGACCCAGTTTGTGGAGACAATGAAACCAGAGGCCAGACCCAGTGTTGTGTGAGACAATGACTGAACCAGAGGCCAGACCCAGTCTTGTGTGAGACAATGACTGAACCAGAGGCCAGACCCAGTATTGTGCGAGACAATGACTGAACCAGAGGCCAGACCCAGTGTTGTGTGAGACAATGACTGAACCAGAGGCCAGACCCAGTATTGTGCGAGACAATGAACCAGAGGCCAGACCCAGTGTTGTGTGAGACAATGACTGAACCAGAGGCCAGACCCAGTGTTGTGTGAGACAATGACTGAACCAGAGGCCAGACCCAGTATTGTGCGAGACAATGAACCAGAGGCCAGACCCAGTGTTGTGTGAGACAATGACTGAACCAGAGGCCAGACCCAGTATTGTGCGAGACAATTAACCAGAGGCCAGACCCAGTGTTGTGTGAGACAATGACTGAACCAGAGGCCAGACCCAGTGTTGTGTGAGACAATGACTGAACCAGAGGCCAGACCCAGTATTGTGCGAGACAATGACTGAACCAGAGGCCAGACCCAGTGTTGTGTGAGACAATGACTGAACCAGAGGCCAGACCCAGTGTTGTGTGAGACAATGACTGAACCAGAGGCCAGACCCAGTGTTGTGTGAGACAATGACTGAACCAGAGGCCAGACCCAGTGTTGTGCGAGACAATGGCTGAACCAGAGGCCAGACCCAGTGTTGTGTGAGACAATGACTGAGCCAGAGGCCAGACCCAGTGTTGTGTGAGACAATGAGTAAGCCAGAGGCCAGACCCAGTGTTGTGCGAGACAATGGCTGAACCAGAGGCCAGACCCAGTGTTGTGTGAGACAATGACTGAACCAGAGGCCAGACCCAGTGTTGTGTGAGACAATGACTGAACCAGAGGCCGACCCAGTGTTGTGTGAGACAATGACTGAACCAGAGGCCAGACCCAGTGTTGTGTGAGACAATGACTGAACCAGAGGCCAGACCCAGTGTTGTGTGAGACAATGACTGAACCAGAGGCCAGACCCAGTGTTGTGTGAGACAATGAGTAAGCCAGAGGCCAGACCCAGTGTTGTGTGAGACAATGACTGAACCAGAGGCCAGACCCAGTGTTGTGTGAGACAATGAGTAAGCCAGAGGCCAGACCCAGTGTTGTGTGAGACAATGAGTAAGCCAGAGGCCAGACCCAGTGTTGTGTGAGACAATGAGTAAGCCAGAGGCCAGACCCAGGGTTAAAATGTTGAGATATTGAAAGTGCCACCAGTGTTGTGTGAGAGTGCTACCAGCGTTGTGTGTCACCAGTGTTGTGTCACCAGTGTTGTAGGTGTCACCAGTGTTGTGTCACCAGTGTTGTAGGTGCCACCAGTGTTGTGAGGGTGCCACTAGTGTTGTGTGAGTGTTCCACCAGTGTTGTGAGGGTGCCACTAGTGTTGTGTGAGTGTACCACCAGTGTTGTGTGAGTGCCACTAGTGTTGTGAGAGTGCCACCAGTGTTGTGTGAGTGCCAGCAGTGGTGTCGTGCCGAATAGGTAAAACTGGTCAATTAGCAAAAAACTCGTTTAAAACTAAGTCCTTTCTAAAAATATCTCTTATACGTTTAAAGACAATTTTTTCCATTTATGTTAATGTAAAAATTAATAATTTTTTAAAACCAAAAAAACCCTTGGGAAACTTACCAAAAACCTTATTATAACAAGCGAAATTTTTAATTAAACCTAATTTAGCAAATATTTTTTTAGATAATTTTTACAAAAATTTTAAAATAATAAACCCCACAATGAAATATTTTTTTTTTCTTTGGGTTCAGAATGTTTTTTGGGCGAAATTATTGCATACAAAAATTTTTTGCTTGTCTTATATGCAAATACCCGTTGCTATTTAACCCAAGATCGCAATTTTTTCCCCAATTCGGGCACAATATATATTTAAAAAACACACACACAAAAAACACAAACACACACACAAAAACAACACACAAAACCCCAACACACAAAAACCACAAAACAAAACCCCACACACACACAAAACCCCACACACACACAAAACAAAAACCCCACACACAAACACACACACACAAAAAAACCCAACACACAACACAAACACACAAAACACACAAACACACACACACCACACCAAAACACACACACACACACACAACCACAAAAAAACACACACACACACAAACCACACACAAAAAAAAAACACACAAACACACACAAACACAGAAACACCACACACAGCTGCGGCAAAACCGGGCAGCAGCAGTAACCGCGAAAGGCCAGAAACCGAAAGCGAAACAAACCGCGGGGAAAAAGAAAGGCAACAGCACAGTACCCCACAGCATTACCGCACAGCACCAGAAAGCATACCGCGGGCAACAGCAGTACCGCAGCAGCAAAAACCGCAGCATCCGCAGTAGCCCCCACAGCAGGCCCGGAAGCAGCGTTTTTCCCCGCGGGGCAGCTTCAATACCGCAGCAACAGCAGCAGTACCGCAGAAAGCACCGGGGGAAGCAACAGCACGAAACCGCAGCAGCAGCGGGGCAACAGAAAGCAGATCGCACAGCAGTCCCCCCCGCAGAAAGCACCAGGACAACAGCAGCAGTACCCCCCGCACAGCAGCAACAGCAGCAAAACCGCAGCAAAAAGCAGCATCCCGGGCACCAGCACCGGGAACAACAGCACAGTACCGCACAAGCGGGCACAAACACCCTGATCGCGGGGCACCCGTCCCGCAGCAGCACCAGCAGCAACACAGCAAAAACCGCAGCAGCACACAACAGAAACAGAATCGCGGGGCGGGCAGAACCGCAGCAGCACCACAAAACAGCGGGCATACCGCACAGCCAACACAGCAGCATCCCCGCACAACAGAAAGCACTACCCCGGCGGGGAAACCAAAACAGCAGCAGTACCGCAGCGGGCAGCACCGCACCCAGAAAGCAGAAACCGCGGGGCACAGAAACCGCACAAAACAGCACATCCCCGCAGCACAACTTTATCAGAAAACCCGAAAGGGCGGGCAACAGCAGCAAAACCGCACAGCAGTACGCAGCGGGCAACACGGGGCAGTACCGGGGGGCAGAAGTACCGCAGCAGCAACAGCGGGCAGTACCGCGGGCAGCAACAGCAGGAGTACCGCAGCAGCAAAAAGCAGCATCCCCAGCAGCAAAAACCGAAAAGCAGCAAAACCGCAGCAGCAACAGCAGCATACCGCAGCAGTAACGGGAGTACCGCGGGAAATTAACAGCGGGCAAAACCCGCAGCAGCAACGGGCAGCAGTACCGCGGGCAGCAACACACCCCCGGAAACCAAAAGCATATACCCGCAAACAGCAGCAGAAACCGCCAGAAAGCACAACAGCAGCATTACCCCGCAGCAGTAGACCGAGCAGCGGAAACAGTACCGCACACAAAACCGCGGGCGGGGCACATTACCGCAGCAGCACAACACCCCTCCACGGGCGGGCCGCAAAACCCGCAGCAGCAGCACAGTACCACACAGTACCGCACAGCAGCAGTCCCCGCAGCAGCAGTACCCCCCAGCAGAAAAAAGTACCGCACAACAGCAGTCCCCGCAGCACAGGGTTTTTAACCGCAGCAACGGGCAAGCAGTACCGCAGCAGCACCAAGAGAAACCCAAAAAAGGCAGAACCGCAGCAGCAGCGGAAAACAGCAGAAAGTCCCGGCACAGCAGTACCGCAGCGGGAAACCCCAGCAGCAGTACCGCTTCAGCGGGCAGAAACCGCAGCAGAAAGCAACAGCAGCAGATCCCGGGCGGGCAAACACCCAGAACCGGCAGCAGCGGGCAACAGAAAAGGGGGTCCCGGGCAGCAGCAGCAGTACCAGCAGCAACACAGCAGCAGTACCCCCAGCAACAGCAGCAGCAGTACCGCAGCAGCACACCCGCAGCGGGCACATTACCGCAGCGCAGCAACACCCGCATCCCGGGGCAGCACGGGTACCGCGCAGTCCCGCACAGCAAAACCGCAGGCGGGTCCCGGGCAGCCCACCAGCAGCAGTAACCACACACCGGGAAAGCTTTCCCGGGCAGCAGCAGCAAAACCCCGCAGCAGCAGAAAAAAACCGCAGCGGGCAGCAATTACCCGGGCAGCACAGTCCCGCAGGAGCAGCATACCCCCGCAGCAACAGCAGCAACGGCAGCAGCAATTAGAAACCCCAGCAGCAGCAGAAACCGCGGGGCAGCACCATTACCGCGGGCAGCAGCCCCCCGCAGCGGGCACGGGCCCCGCAGCAGAAAGTCCGCAGCAGCAGAAAGAAACCGCACGCAGCATCCCGGGCGGGCAGCAAAACCACAGCAGCAAGTACCGCAGCAGCAGCAGTACCGCGAAGCAGTACCACACGGGCAGCAGTACCGCAAAAGCACATACCGCAGCAGCAGTCCCGCAGCAGGCGGGCAGAAAAACCGCAGCGGGGCAGTACCAACAGAAAGCAGCAGAACCGCAGCAGGACAGTACCGCAGCACAGAAACCCACAGCACAGCATTTACCGCAGCAGCAGCAAAAACCCGCAGCACCCATACCGCAGCAGCGGGCATACCGCACGGGCAGCAGTCCCCCGCAGCAGCACAGTACCACAGGGGGGGCAGCATACCGCAGCAGCAGCAGTCCCGGGCAGCAGCGAAACCGCGGGGCAGCACCCGAAACCGCAGCAGCACATTACCGCAGCGGGCAGCAGAAACCCCGGGGAAAGAGTACCGCAGCAGCACAGTCCCGGGGGGGGGGGGGCCGAAAAGCAGAAACCGCGGGCCACAGCAGTAACCGCAGCAAAAGCGTCCCTCCACATCGGGCCAGAACCGCAGCAGCAGCAGTCCCGAAAGCAGCATACCACAGCAGCACCGCCGCAGCACACATACCGCAGCAGCAGCATCCCGGGCAGAAAGCAGCAGTACCGCAGCAGCGCATTTAACCGAAGCACCCGCAGTACCGCGGGCAGCAGCATCCCAAACAGCAGCAGCATTTACCAGCACACAGAAAAGGGCACAGCAGTACCGCAGCACAGCAGAAAACCGCAGCAGCAGAAAAGGGGCAGCGCAGCAGTACCGCAGCAGCAGCATACCGCAGAAAGCAGCAGAAAACCGGGCAGCAAAACCGGGCAGCAGTACCGCAGCTAGAAATTACCGGGCGGGCAGCAGCACCACCCGGGAAACCGCGGGCAGCAGCTTTACCGCACACCACATTTAAACCACAGCAGCAGCAGCAGTAACCACAGCACAGCGGGCACACCACCCCGCAGTCCCGCAGCCGCAGCATTAACCGCACAGCAGCAGTACCGAAAGCACAGCAGTACCGAGCAGCACAGAAACCCCGCAGCAGCCCCACGGGCGGGCCCGGGAGCAGCAGCAGAAACCCCCAGCGCAGCATCCCCGCGGGCAGCACCAGCAGCAACACAGCATTCCCGGGCAGCAGCACCAGCAAAACCCAGCGCATACCCCCCAGGCAACAGCAGCAAAACCGGGCGGGCAGCACCACAGCAGTAACCCGCAAAACAGCGGGCCGTACCGCAGAAAGCACCACACAAAGCAGCAGTACCCAGCAGCCCCAACCAGAAACCCAAGCACCCCAGCAGAAAAGAGCGCAGAAACCGCAGCACCCAGCAGCAACAAAACATACCCCAGCAACAGCGGCAGTACCGCAGAAAGCACAGCAGCAACAGCAGCACCAGCACCCAAAGGAACAGTACCCAGCAGCACCAGCAGCAACAAAAGCAAAAACCGCAAAACCAGGCAGTACCGCACCCAGCAGCAGAAAAACACGGGCCCCCGCGGGGCAAGAGCAGGCAGTACCGCAGCAGCACCAGCAGGCAACAGCAGCCGAAAACCGCGGGAAAACCAGGGCCCCAGCCCGGGCAGCAGCCCCACAGAAACCAGCAGCACCACAGCAAGACAGCAAAACCCGCACATCCCCAAAGGCGGGCAACAGCACAGAAAACCCCGAAAGAAACCAGCGGCAGTACCGCAGCAGCCCCCACAGAAACGGGCCCCACCAGAAACCCAAGAGCAGCAGTACCGGGGGCCAAAAGCACCACACAACACGGGCAGTACCGGCAGCCAACAGCGGCAGTCCCCGCAGCAGCAAAAAGCAGCAACAGCACCCCAAAGCAGCAAGAGAGCAGTACCGCACAGCACCAGCAGCAACGCAGCAGAAACCGCAGCACAACAGCAGCACACCAGCAGCAAACACTTTAGACCCAGCAGCAGCAAAAGTCCCCAGCGGGCAACAACAACAACAACAACAGCAGAGCAGTACCGCAGCAGCAAAAAAACAACAACAAAAAACAGCACAGCAAACCCCCAGCAGCAACAAAAACCAACAACAACAAAAACCCAACACACGGGCAGTACCCCGCAGCAACAACAACAACAAAACAACAACAGCACAGAAACCCGGGAAAGGCAACAAAAACCCAACAAAAAAACAACAACAACAGCAGCAGTCCCCGCAGCAGCAACAACAACAACAACAAAAACAAAAACAGCAGAAATTCCCGCAGCAAACAACAACAACAACAAAAAACAACACAGCGGGCAGAAAACCGCGGGCAGCAACAACAACAAAAAACAACAAAAAACAGCAAGCAGCAGTCCCGCACAACAACAACAACAACAACAAAAACAGCACACAGTACCGAAAGCAACAACAACAACAAAAACCCAACAACAGCAGCAGCATTTACCCCCGGCAGCAACAACAACAACAACAACAGCGGGCACAGTCCCCGCAGCAACAACAAAAAACAACAACAAAAAACAAAAAACAACAACAACACACAGCGGGGCAGAAACCGAGAAAACAACAACAAAAAACAACAACAACAACACAGCAGCAGTACCGCGGGCAACAAAAACAACAACAACAACAACGGGGCAGAAGCAGTACCGCAGCACGGGCACAAAAAACAACAACAAAAACAACAACAAAAGCAGCAGCAGTCCCCGCAGCAACAACAACAACAACAAAAAAACCCCCGGGCACAGCAAAACCGCAGAGCAGCAAAACCAACAAAAACCCAAAAACAAAAAACAACAGCGGGGGCAGCAGTACCGCGGGCAGCAGCACAACAACAAAAACAACAACAAACAACAACAGCACACAGTACCGCAGCAACAACAAAAACCCAAAAACAACAGCACAGCAAAACCGAAAGGCAGCAGCAAACAACAACAACAACAACAAAAACCAGCGGGCAGAAAGGTACCCGAAACAACAAAAACCAAAACAACAACAACAGCAGCAGTACCCCCGCAGGCAGCACAGCAAAAAGAAAACCAAACCCCCCAAAAACAACAAGCGGGCACAGAAACCGCAGCAGCCCCAGCGGGCAGAAACCGGGCACAGCAGCACAACAACAACAACAACAACAACAAAAACAACAACAGCGGGCAGCAGAAACCCGCAGCAAACCCAAAAAAAAAAAGGCAGTACCGACAGCAGCACAGCACCAACAACATCAACAAAAACAACAGAAAGAAAGTACCGCGAAACCCCAGCAGCAGAAACCCCGCACAGAGTACCGCACAGCCCCAAACATCACACCACAGTCATTACCGCAGCATCAGAAACAACAACAAAAACCCAAAAACAAAAAATGCTAAAAACCCTCAACAACACACCCCAAACCAAACCATGAAACAAACTTAAATAAAAACCCCCCCTTAAAGAAAATTTCCTTCTATCCCCCCCTCCCCTCCCTCCCCCCTCTCTCTCATCCCCTCTTTTCTCCCCCTCTCTTTTCTCTCCCCCCTCTCTCCTCCCTCTCCCTCCCTCTCTCTCCCTCCTTTTCTCTCTCCTCCCCTCCTCCCTCTCCTCCCCTCCCTCCCTCTCTCTCCCCCTCTCCCTCCCCTTCCCCCTCTCCCCCTCCCCCTCCCTTCCCTCCCCCTCTCTCCCCTCCAAAATATCTGCCCTGACAATACTTCAAAACACGCACACTAAAAATTTACACATAAAAAACCCCTACCCCCCCACAAAAACCACCCCCCCCACACATTAACACACACACACACACACCCCTACACAAAACACGCACACACACATACACCCACACCACGTCCCAAACACAAACACCCATCACAATACACATACATACCACACAAAACCCCAACCACACAACACACACAAAACACACACATACACACATACACACACATACACCCCACATACATACACATACAAACAAAACACATACACATTACATACACTACACACATACATACACACACAACACATATTACATACACATACACACACAAAATAAAACACACACACCCCACCCACACACACACACCCACACACACACACACAAAACCCACACACACATACACACATCCCACCCAAATTTCCTTATCGGTCTCCCACTTCCCCAATCCCAATACCCCCCCCAGACCAAAACTTAGAAAAAAGTTGGTGTGGTTTTCAAATGGCAAATGGAATAACAAATAAGTATGAGAGGGGCACGAAAAAAATAAAGGGAGACACCCCAGACATAATAGCATTTCACAGAAAAAAAACTCACCCAAATAATAAAAGTTTTCAATTTTCCCAAAACCGATATCAAATCCTCGGGGAAAAGACAAGGGAGGAGAGGGCAAAGGGGGATTGCACCTCATTAAAACCAGTGGGGTTTGAGAAAATGGAAGGAATGGATGGCAAAGGGCGAAAGGGACTACTTAGTGGAACAAACCAGTCTGAGGGACATAAGGGATAAATTGGCGGGGAAAGTACAACCCACCACAAACTGGGGGAGGCCAAGAGAAGAAAACTGAAGCAACAAACAATGAAAGACACACTAGCCGAGGGGGCCAGGAAAGCACAAAATGGGGGGGGAAAAATTACTTTTATGGGGGGATTTTAATCACAAGGAGATTGACTGGGAAAACCTGGAGGGCCCCCTGGGGGGCCCGAAAAAAGGAACCAAGATGAAGGGGTGTGGGAAATTGAAAACCTCATGCATCAACATGTTTTGAGACACTTTCCAGAGAGAGAGGAGAGGATGAACCGCAAGACTGGAACCCTTTTATTCACCTTGAGTAGTTCGACATCGGGGGAATCAAGTATGAAAGGCCCCCGGGGGGCTAGTGATCATGTGGTTCGTGGGTTCGACATAGTTGAGGGGTCCAAGTGGGAGACAGCAGGAATAGGGGGGGAAAAACCAAACTTTCAAAAGGGGAAATACTCAGGGTTGAGGGAAATTCCTTCAAGACATTTATGGGAGAGGGAACTGACAGGAAAAAACCCGTACAAAAGTGATGGGCTATGTGGGAAAAAAAATGCAAGGAGGGAGGGATAGCTTTTTTCCCAAGGGAAACAGAAATAAAAGGAAGAACAGAACGGGGTCCTTGGTTCACCCAAAGGGTAGGGAGGCAAAAACTAGGTTACTAGAAATGGAAAACACAGAAACAGAGAACTCAGGAAAATAAAGAGAAATTAGCCGAAGACCCGAAACGAAAAATGGGACCCGATAAGAAGGGGGGCCAGGGGGCAATAAACGAAAATGGCATAGCAAAAAATCAAGAAAGACCCGAAGCTGTTGTAAAAGCCACATCAGGATGAAAACAACATCAAGGGCCAGGGAATCAGACTGAGGAAGGGTATGGGGAATTCACAAAAAAACGACCGGGAAAGGGATGTCGGAAACTCAAACACAAGAATTTTAAAGGGGGTATTTACAGGAACCAGTAGGACTCCGGAAATCCCGAGGGGAGGGGGGTTTCACCAAACAAGGTTTTTTGGATGAGGAACAAAAACCAAGGAGGGGGTGAAGAAGCTGCAAAGCAAAATTTAAAACCTCAAAGGCCGGGGGGACCAACAAAACTCCCGTGGGTCCTTAAAGAGGAGCGAGACATTGTGTTTACCATTGACAAAGATCTTCACAAAATCCCTTTTAAACTGGGCCAAAATCCCCAGGGATGGAAGATGCAAATGTAGTCCCAATTTTTTAAAAAGGGGGAAAAGACATGAGGCACTAAACAAAAGACCTGTATCACTCGGGGTATAGTATGCAAGGTCCCTGGGGGAAAATCACAGAAGGGGGAGTGGTGGAGGGAAACCCGGAAAAAAACAAGTGGGATAATTGACAAACCCATGGTTTTTAGGAGGGAAAAATCCTTGCACAAACCCAAATTAAAAGTTTTTTTTACAAAGGGGACAGAAGTAAGACAAGAAAGAGAGGGGTGGATCGACTGCATTTTTTTTTGGGCGTCAAGAAGGGCCCTTTGACACAGTTTCCCCACAAGAGGGTTTCTGGAAAAAACTTTGAGGATCCGGAAAAAAACATAACAGGAAAAGGGACTGCAATGGATAAGAAAATACCTTTCCGGGGGGCAACCAAAACCCAGTCAAGGGACGGGCGAGGGGTTTTAAAGTGGGCGTCTGTGAAAGCGGGGTTTTCCCCAGGGGTTTAGTCCTTTTGGGCCGTTTTCTTGGTTAAAATTTGAATGACATAACGGGAAAGGGGTAACTCAGAAGTTCCCCTTTTTTTGCGGTCGATGTGGGAAATTTTAAAAGAAAATCAAAAAGGAAAGAGGATCAAAGGCCCTTGGGCTACAATTAAACCTTGGGCAGGCTACAACCTGGTCCAGAACTGGGTCCTTGAGTTTAACCCCCCCAAAAGCAAAGGGCCTGAAGATTGGGGAAGGCAAAAAAAAAACCGCAGGGCACAAATAGGTTTAATTGGGGCCCAAAATCTGCAAACCCACTCCCCAAGGGAAAAAAATCTGGGGGTGAGTATAACACCGAGCATACTCCCGAGGCGCACATCAATCAGAAAACTTCTGCATCATAAAGGGCGCCGGCAAACCTTTCGGAAAGCCCTTCCCAATACCTCAGAAAAGGGGCGTTTTTAAAACTCGAAAACCATTTTCGTCAGCCCTTTCTTTTAGTATGACACCATTTTTGGGAAACCACACCAAAACAAGCACTCAAGAAATTTGGGGAAAGTGGGAAAGGTTTGCAACACACCCAGTCCCAAGCTACGGGGATTGTTTCCCACGAAGAAAGGAGAGGAAATTGGCCCCGACGAAACGGGGACAGGGGGGCCAGGGGAGACATATAACGAAAATACAAAATACGCGGGGGAATAGACAAGGTGGGCAAAGACAGATGTTCCAGAGATGGACACAACACAAGAGGTCACAATTGGGGAATTGAAGACTCGATGAAAACAAAAGGGGTTTAGGAAAATATTTCTTCAGTCCCAAAAAGTAGTCAAGGGGTTTCGGAAAAGCCTAGAAAGGGGAAGTAGTTTTGGGGGGGGGGCCCTACATAGTTTTAAAGGCAGGTATGATAAAGGGTCAAAGGAGCAGGGGGAGAGAGGACCAAATAGGGAATCAGTGAAAGAAGGGGGGGCCAGGGGCTATGAAACGAACCCCCCAACCACAAAAAGGTGAAATACAAAAAAGGTATAAACACACATACCCACACTACCAAAACACACACACACACACACACAAACATACAAAACATACACAAACACACACACACATACACATACACACATACAACACACACACCACACACACACACACATACACACACACACCCATACACACATATACAACACACATTTCAAACACCAAACACAAAACTTTCAAAACACACACACACACACACACACACACACACACACACACACACAAAAACCCCACACACACACAACACAGATACACAGATACCAAAAAACACGAACTCAACAACACAAACCCAACATGGTTTTAGGGGCGGGGAAAACCGGGTCACAAACCTACGGGGTTCTATGACATGGACTGCAAGAAGGCGTTTGACAAAAGGTTTTTCCCCACAAGAGATTGGGGCAAAAAAAATGGGGGACCAAGCAGGGGTTAAAAGGGAAAGGGACTCAATGGATCAGGGAATACTTGTCAGGAAAAACAGCAGCGAGCCCGGAAAGGGAAAAAAAAGTGTCAAATGGGCAACCCCGTGACCCGCGGGTTCCCAAAGGGGGCAGTCCTAGGGGCCGTTGTTTCTGGGATTTGTGAAGACAAAGAAAGGAAAAGAATTGACTCTGATTGTCCCTGTTTGCAGATTACTTTAAGTTGATGAAAAATTTTACCCCCGATCCCAAGACCAGGCAGAACTACAAAGGGATCGGAAGGCTGCAGACCGGGGGCCCGCAATTGGCTCCCGGAGTTCAATCCCACCAAGTGCAAAGTCATTAAGATTTTGGGGGAAAGGGCAAAGAAAAACCGCAGACGGAGTACAGTCTAGGGGCCCAAGACCACAAACCCACCAAGGAAAAAGAAACTTGGGGGAGTATAAAACCAGGCACACTCCCCGAAAACGCCCCAAAACCAAATAACGCCCGCAGCATATGGGGGGCCTAGGGAAAACCCAGAACAGGGATTTTCCCACAACTTAAAAGGAAACATTCAGGGCCTGAAAAAACCGTGTACGATAGGGCCCCTATTGGAGATGCGGCACCCGTTTGGGGAAACCCCCACCTACCAAGGGACGTGAAAAAACTAGAGAAAGGGCAAAAAGGGTTTTCAAAAAAGACTTAACCCCCGAGCTAAGGGTATGTCCCAAAGGGTTGAGAGGTTTAAAAAGGGGAAAACAAAAAACCCGCACAAATGGGGGACAGGAGAGATAGGTGGGAAAAATGAAAAAGACATACAAAATACCAAGAAGGGAAAAGAAACCCGGGGGACAAAGACCGGAAGTTCCAGAGATTGGCCCCAGTAACCCAAGGGGGGCACAGTTTGGGAACGAAAACACAGATAATCAAAAGGGGTTTTTTGGAAGTTTTTTTTTCAAACCCCCAGAGTAGTCAGTAAGTGGAATAGTTTTTGGGAAACGATGTAGTGGAGGCAGGAACCATACAAAGCTTTAAAGCAAGGGAAGATAAAACTCACAGCTCCCGGGAAAAGTGACCCAGTAGCGATCAGTGAAGGGCGGGGCCAGGAAACTCGGGCTCGACCCCCGCAACCTCAACAAAGGCGATAAAACTAAGTGAGTACAAAACCCCACACACACACAAAACACACACACACACATACATACACACACATACACACACACACACACCCCACAACAACAAAACCCCCACACCCAACACACACAAACAAACACAACACACACACCACACCCACACACATACACACAACAACACACACACACACACAAACACACACACACACCACACACAAACCACACACACACACACACACACACAAAACACATACACACACAAAACACACACATACACACACACACACACACACACACACATACACACACACACACACACACACACACACATACAACACAAAACACACAAACACACATACACACACACACACCCAAACAACACACAAAACACACACACACAAAAAACACACACACACACACACACAAACACATACACAAAACAACACACACACACACACACACACATAAAACACACACACACATACACACAACACCCCACATAAAACACACAAAACACAACCACACACACACACAAAACATACACACACACACACACACACACACATACACAAAACCACACACACACACACCACACACACACACACACACCACATACACACACACACAACCCCAAAACACACACACACACCCCACACAAAATATTAGGAAACACAACTGTTGTAATAACGATAAAAGACCTACCAAAGGTAACAGTGTTAGTATCAGTGTTTTCCCGACGATATAAAACCCATAACAAAAAAAAAGAACGGAAAAGACAATTTATAAATACAGAAAAAACAAAAGAAAGAGAGAGAGAAAAGCTCAGCAAGTGCAAATTGGGCCAAAAAAATTGGGTACCGAGTTCAACCCAAACAAATGCAAAAGATTTTTGCGAACTGGAGAAGTTGAGAGGAGACCGGGCACTTAAAACAACATGGGGGAGAGAAACAGCAGATAAGAGAGAGTAAAATGGACCTGGGGTAAATAAAACACCGAACAAAAACACCAAGATACACTTTAAACCTGTAAAGTCAGCAGTATTTACACTACAGCGAACCTTTAAACAGCATTGAAAGGGCCCTTTTAAAAAAGAATCATTAAAGGGTTTTTAAACAAATTTTTTGGGCCCAACCCGGGGTCTGTAGTAAAGTGGGGCAAAAGTGACCAAACCCAAATGGCTGTCATGACCCGTCATGGCTGTTTCGTTTATGACTTGTGAAGACATAAATTGACAAACGTAAAGACCCTGACTGTCATAAATCCCACTGGGTGTCATGGGCTTTGGGCCGACATGACTGTGACCGTCAAGACTGGACTGTCAAGACTGTTACCGTCATGGGCTGGGACTGTCATTACGGGACAAAGTCATGACGTGACCGTCAAAACCCGGGACAAAGTCCCAAAACTGTGACCGTCATGACTTTGACAATGTCAGACTTGTGGGTGGGCCCTGACTGTGACCGTCAAGACTGTACCGTCAAAACTTTTGCCGTCATGACTGTGGGCAAAGGGGCATGACGGGGGCTGTCATGCTGTGACAATTTTCATGACTGGGGGCTGTCATGAAATGTTTAAAATGTCTTTACTGTGACCGTCATGATGGAAAAATGCCTGACTGTGGCTGTCATGACTGTGACCAAAGTCATGAAATGTGGCTGGGCATGACTGTGACAATGTCAAAAAAACTGTGGGCCTTTATGACTGTGACAATTTTCCCTGACCCGTTTGTCAAGAATGTGACAAAAGTCATGACCTGTGGGTTTTCATTACCCGTTACAAAATTTAAAGACTGGGTTTTGTCCCTGACCCCAAAAGATCACCACAGCAGTTACTCCCTTAACATCTGACCTCTGTTTAGATTGATTTTAAATGCCAAATTACCAGGGGTTTTTGCTGGGAAAACCACCCACACCACCCCTGCCACCCACCGCCCCCTATTTCATCATTCCCGTTTTCCCCAACTTTAAACACCCGCCAACCCTACCCAAATTTAAAATAAAAAAAAAACAAAAAGTCGAAAGCAAATGCTGGTAATGGTGGTAGTGACAGTAATGGTGGGGTAGTGGGATTTAAAAGTGGTAGAAAAAGGGAAGTGATGGTAATAAGTAGTGGATTAGTGATATAGGGAGTTGGTTTAAAAACAGTAAAAGGGGGTGTTTTTGTGGTAGTAATGGTGGTAGAAATTTGGAAAGGGTTTTAAGTGGTGGTGGTTTGTAGTGGTGTTAGTGTTTAGTAGTATTTTGTGTTAATGACAAAAGGTGGTGTTAGTGGTAGTAATGGGTATTTGTGGTAGTGATAGTAGTGTGGTGGTAGTAGTAGGGGTTTTAGTGATGTATAGTTTGTTTTTAAATTGGCAGTAAGGGTGGTGGTAGTGGTAGAAAAATGGTGGTGGTATGGTAGATTGGTGGTGGTAGTGGAAAAAAAAAATTTGGGGAGGTAGGTAAATTTGGGGGGGTGGGAGTGGAAGAAAATGGTGGGGGTTAATGGGTAGTGGTATAAGGGTGGGGGTTTAGTGTTTAGTAATGGTGTTGGTATTTGATAGTAATGTGTTGGTATGAAGAAATTGGGGGTTTGGGGTAGGATATTGATTTTTGGGTGGGGGTAGTGAAGTGATAGTAATGGTGGGGGTAAGTGGTAGTGATAGGAAGAAATTTGGGGGTATGGTATAATGGGGGGGTATGGTAGTAATGGGGGAAATAGGGGTTTAGAATTTGGTGGTAGTAGTGGTATGATAGTAGGGGTTTGGGGGTTTATAGTAGTGGTTTTTAGGGGAAAGTAGTATTTTTTTTATTTGGCAGAAAGGTGGGTTAGTGGTATAATGGTTTGGGGAAAGGTGGTAGTAAATTGGGGGTGGAGGGTAAAAAGGGTTTTTTTGGTAGTGATAGTAATGGTTTTGGGAAAGTGATAGTAATGGTTTTGGGTAGTAAATAAGGGGGTTGGTAGGGATGGGAAGGGTGTTGGTAGTTAGAAAGGGTTTTTTGGTAGTGATAGTAAGGGTTTTTGGTAGTGAAGTAAGGTTTTGGTTAGTGATAGAAAATGTTTGGTAGGGATAGTAAGGTTTGGGTAGTGATAAAAATGGTGTTGGGAAGGTGTAGTAAAAATTTGGTTTGGTAGTAATAGTAAGTTGTTGGTGGTAGTGATAGTAATGGTGTGTTAGTATATGTGATGGTGTGGAATTTGTTGAGGGAATGTGGTATTGGTAGTATAATGGTGGAGTGGTAGTAGGTGGTGTGTGTAATGAGTGTAGAATGGTGTGGGGTAGTAATGTAGTTGTAGTGGTAGTGAGTAATGGTGGTGGAATGGGAGTAGTGTGTGGTGGTGTTATGGAGTGGGATATGTTGTAGTGGTGTATATATTGTTGGGGTATGAGAAGTGTAGTGTGTAATGAGTTGGTTAATATATGTTGGGTGTAGATTGGTGGTGTAATCAATGATTGTGGTGGTAGTTCGTAGTAATGAAATTGTAGTTTGTGTGTAGTCGTGTAATGATTGTAGTGGTAGTCGTAGTAATGATCGTGGTGGTAGTAATGATTGTAGTGGTAGTCGTAGTAATGATTGTAGTGGTAGTCGTAGTAATGATTGTTCTTGGAGGTCGTAGTAATGATGTAGTGTATCGAAGTAATGATGTGTGGTGCAGTCGTAGTATATGATTGTAGTGGTAGTCGTAGTAATGATTGTAGTGGTAGTCGTAGTAATGATTGTAGTGGTAGTCGTAGTAATGATTGTGGTGGCAGTCGTAGTAATGATTGTAGTGGTAGTCGTAGTAATGATTGTAGTGGTAGTCGTAGTAATGATTGTAGTGGCAGTCGTAGTAATGATCGTGGTAGTAGTCGTAGTAATGATCGTGGTAGTAGTCGTAGTGATGGTGGTAGAGCACTACCAGCTAGACGGAAGGGTAAGTCAAACACGCACTCTTCCCATCAAGTCCCTCAACTGATCACAATCTCTGTATCTATCAACTTCTAACTCAATCCCCAACCAAACCTCTTGGGGACAGTGGCGAGGATTGTGGGGAAGGGAGGAGAGAGAGGTGCGGGGAGGTGTTGAGAGAGAAAGTTAGGTCAGGGAAAGAAGTCAGAGACAGATACACATAGAGACAGTCACAGAGATAGTCAGAGATACAAAATACCCAACAAAGTGTGGGAAAAAAGTTTGAGAGTGACCCCAGGCTGGTGGGTGAACTGGTCCAGTAGCTCTGCACTCGGTAATTCACAGTGACTTTAAAACAGGAAGTCCTTTATTTGACCACGTTTCACTTACGATGGGGCTTTATCCCGAACATTGGAGCTTTATCGCGCACAGTGGGGCGTTATCACGCACAGTAGGGCTTTATCACGCACACTGGGTCTTCATCACGCACTGATCAAGTTCCACTGTGGGTGACTCACTTATCGACTAGCGCCATTTTCTGGACGCCCAGGATGAACACAAACAAACGTAACTATTATCATAACAACGCTTCGCTAAAGGGAGGGTTAATTAGTCTTACCCTGAGCGAAGCATCACAATGATAAATGTTTACGCTGTCTGTGTCTTCCAGAACAAGCTTTGGGACAAACGCTTTACACTTGCTACAAAACCTCGTTTTGCAACGTGTTCTTCTTCCTCCACACAAAAAAGTCAAGGAAAGGAAGCATGGGTCAACAGTACACAAAACCTATCCCCCTGAGAAAAACGAAAGTGTTTAACGTCGACGACACACACACACACACACACACACACACACACACACACACACACACACACACACACACACACACATACACAGCCAGCAATCATAGTTTGAAGTTTGCCCCCGACATAAAGTCTGCGGTGGTAGCCTGCCACGGTTCATTTACTACAGTATGTTGTGAATTGTCTCTGTCTGCCTTACTACCTGCCTATCTCCCTACTGACGCTCATATATACCTACATACCTGTGTTCCTACCAAGTTACCTACCTACCTACTTGATACCTACCATATCTAGCCTTCTCCCTCCCGCCTCCCAAAGCAAATTTCATCCAAATATACTCTCCCTTGCTTTACCTTCTCTACCTTTCCATTTCTCCCTCCCTCTCTACCTCACTCCCCCTCTCTCTCCCTCCCTCTCAAGGGTCTTACACAAAACACAGAAGCAGTCATTGCAGCTTTTACAGTAAATTAAGAGACATTAAGCAGATTAACCGGATTAGCCAAGTCTGCTTCCTCCAAAATCCCCTAAATGCTGTCTTCCTCTCCCACCACCTGTCTTCCAGTAAATCCCACCACTCGTCTCCCGGTAAATCCCATCACTGGTTTCCCAGTAAATCCTACTGCTGGTCTCCCGGTAAATCCCATCACTGGTCCCCCGGTTAATCCTACTACTGGTCTCCCGGTAAATCCCACCACTGGTCTCCCAGTAAATCCCACCGCGGGTCTCCCAGTAAATCCCAACACGAGTCTCCCAGTAAATCCCAACACGGGTCTCCCAGTAAATCCCAACACGGGTCTCCCAGTAAATCCCAACACGGGTCTCCCAGTAAATCCCAACACGGGTCTCCCAGTAAATCCCAACACGGGTCTCCCAGTAAATCCCAACACGGGTCTCCCAGTAAATCCCAACACGGGTCTCCCAGTAATCCCAACACGGTCTCCCGTAAATCCCAACACGGGTCTCCCAGTAAATCCCAACACGGGTCTCCCAGTAAATCCCAACACGGGTCTCCCAGTAAATCCCAACACGGGTCTCCCAGTAAATCCCAACACGGGTCTCCCAGTAAACCCCATCACCTGTCTCCCAGTAAATGCAATTACCGATATAATCTCCCACGCCAAAATTCTTGACCACAAAAAAATCGAAGCACTTATATCGCCAAAATTAAACCAAAATCCTCCGGCCAAGTTTCATAATCCCAATAACTGCTGAAAATTCTATTGTCCGAGCTGGTAAAGAGAGCCCTATCGCCGTTATTGGTGATTGCGAGAATAACTCGCAACACCAGACACAGGTACGGTAATGGTATATTGATATTTCGCCACTTCCCTAGCGCTAAAATGTTCATTCGCCAATATATTCCCCCTCCCAATTCTTTAATCCCTTCCCGCTAAATCCTTCTCGCTCCAATACATTTCGTTAAATTTCAGCGCGCGCCAAATTCATACGCGCCAAAACTGCACAGTGAGAGAAAGAGCTCGCTTTACGCGGGAAAAATGGAAAAAAAAGGGCGGCAGCTGTTCACCTCGCTCCCCTCCCCCTCCCGGCCGCTCCTTTCTAAATGAAAGGATAATGTATAACCTCAAAATCTCCCAGGCTGTCTTCAAGACCCCAGGCTGTCTTCAAGACCCCAGGCTGTCTTCAAGACTTCTGGCTGTCTTCAAGACCCCAGGCTGTCTTCAAGACTTCTGGCTGTCTTTAAGAACCCTGGGGAGGAGGTAAGTGAAAAGAGAGGAGGTAAGGGTCCACGAGGTAGAGCTCCACTAAGTGGCTGTTGGTAAAGCATTACAAATGCCAAGTACTGCTCCTCCTTCCCCCCGGGATTTAACCCCAGTCCCCTCATTGTTCCCAATCATTAGCGGCGTTACACTAACGCTGCCTTGATCCCTAGTGGCGCAGAGCCTGTGGTGGCACCGGGGGGGGGGGAGTGGTGGCAGAGAGGGAGGGAAGGATAGGGTAGGGGGTAACGTAGTGGTGAATATATGGTAGTAGTCCTGTGAATGATAGTGGTTAGTTTACTGTTAACCCCATATCCATCCTGTGGATGGTAGTGGCTGGTTTAGAGTGCACCACATATTCATCTTGTGGATGGTAGCGGCTAGTTCACAGTGCACCGCATATCCATTTTGTGGATAGTAATGGCTAGCTCACAGTCCACCACATATCCATCCTGTGGATGGCAGCACTCCTATAATTTATTTGTGTTTTGTGTTCTCTTCTTATTGTAATTTTTCCCAATTCTTCCACTTGAAGCTTGCCATCTGTCATTGTTTAACATATCTTGTTTTCCCTGGCCCACTGGAAGACTCGCTTCGTATCTTCCTGGAGATTTGGGTGACAAACTCATACACATTCCAGTATCGTCTGTGAAGAATGATACAGTGTTATGATTTATGTCTGTGTCAGATACGAGAATGATAAAGAATTACGGCATACTGGAGGGAAGGATAGGGTAGGGTGTAACGTAGTGGTGACTGTATGTGGTAGGTTAGATCCTGTGGATGGTAGTGGCTAGTTTATTGTTCGCCTCACATCCATCCTGTGGATGGTAGTGGCTAGTTTATTGTTCGCCTCACATCAATCCTGTGGATGGTAGTGGCTAGTTTACTGTTCGCCTCGCATCCATCCTGTGGATGGTAGTGGCTAGTTTACTGTTCGCCTCACATCCATCAGGTGGATGGTAGTGGCTAGTTTACTGTTCGCCTCACATCCATCCTGTGGATGGTAGTGGCTAGTTTACTGTTCGCCTCACATCCATCAGGTGGATGGTAGTGGCTAGTTTACTGTTCGCCTCACATCCATCAGGTGGATGGTGGTGGCTAGTTTACTGTTCGCCTCACATCCATCCTGTGGATGGTAGTGGCTAGTTTACTGTTCGCCTCACATCCATGTTGTACCAGTAAGGGATCTTTGGGTTCAACTTGCTAGACAAGTTGAAAATACCATCCCATCTTTACATTTCTGATGGCAATTTCTGCTCTATTACACCAACATCGCACTTGTCGAAGACTTTCGTAAAGTATGTGTACATTACATACGCATTCGCCTGTCTTCCAGCGCATCCAAGTCCATGTTGTAATGGTCGAGCAATTACGAAACAGGAACGAGCTGCTCTATATCCATGTTGCCCTGGGATGTCCAATTATTGTGAAACCATGTGCTTAGCAATTCTGCTTTTGAACTGTCAAAGATTTCGATGCCGCGGGGTGACAGCCCTAGTTCTTAGTTCCCTTGACACGTCACTTAAGAGATTAAACACACTTTTCAAGATATTGTTTTTCTGCAATTCTTTGGGAACGAACACACACACACACACACACACACACACACACACACACACACACACACACACAAATACTTATGACAAGCCTATGACCCACTTCTCGAGTTCTTCAACTCTCACAGACCAGCCAAAGGCTTATGGCTGGCTGGTCAACCAGCCTGTTGCTGTTCGCGGCCTGTAGGCCTGCAGCTGCAATAATTGTTGCCTGCAGTCACCCCTGCTACCTTACCTCACAGCTAAGTGAGTTATGGATGCACTGCTCTGTCTACTGCCTCCACACTATCACTGATTCCTCTATTCTCATCCCTCTTCCTATTGCCTTTATCCTTATTCAAGTTCTCCCTTGACAGAATCCACATTTAAGGTTTCACCCCTTACTGGATCCACTAGCCTTGGGTGCACCCCTTACTGGATCCACTAGCCTTGGGTTCACCCATTACTTGATCCACTAACCTTGGGTTCACCCCT
The DNA here is from genome assembly GCF_026875155.1 of Cherax quadricarinatus. Classification (NCBI taxonomy): domain Eukaryota; kingdom Metazoa; phylum Arthropoda; class Malacostraca; order Decapoda; family Parastacidae; genus Cherax; species Cherax quadricarinatus. Next base: position 62,165,192 of record NC_069412.1, on the reverse strand, counting down.
TACTGGATCCACTAGCCTTGGGTTCACCCCTTACTGGATCCACTAACCTTGGGTTCACCCCTTACTGGATCCACTAGCCTTGGGTTCACCCCTTACTGGATCCACTAGCCTTGGTTTCACCCCTTACTTTATCCACTAACCTTGGGTTCACCCATTACTTGATCCACTAACCTTGGGTTCACCCCTTACTGGATCCACTAGCCTTGGTTTCACCCCTTACTTTATCCACTAACCTTGGGTTCACCCATTACTTGATCACTAACCTTGGGTTCACCCCTTACTGGACCCACTACCCTTGGGTTCCCCCCTTACTGGATCCACTAGGCCTTGGTTTCACCCCTTACTTTATCCACTACTTGGGTTCCCCCATTACTTGATCCATACCTTGGGTTCACCCCTTACTGGACCCCCCACTAGCTTGGGTTCACCCTTACTGGATCCTAGCCTTGGTTTCACCCCTTACTTTTATCCAAAAACCTTGGGTTCACCCATTACTTGATCACAAAACCTTGGGTTCACCCATTCTTGATCCACTAACTTGGGTTCCCCCCTTATGGATCCACTAGCCTTGGGTTCACCCCTTACTGGATCCATAGCCTTGGGTGCACCCCTTACTGGATCCACTAGCCTTGGGTTCACCCTTACTGGACCCACTAACCTTGGGTTCACCCTTACTGGATTCCATAGCCTTGGGTTCCCCCCTTACTGGATCCACTAGCCTTGGGTTAACCCCTTACTGGATCCACTAGCCTTGGTTTCCCCCCTTACTTTATCCACTAACCTTGGGTTCACCCCTTACCCATCCACTAGCCTTGGGTTCCCCCCTTACCTAGCCACGCCAGGGCTACATAATCAGCACACAACTAGGGGGATACGCACAGTTCCTGGAAAAGGGGGAAATTTCGCAGGAAACCCCGGCCTTAATATACTGAATAAACCGGGAAAACAGCAGAATTTTATTATGAAATCACGTTTTGGGTGGGAAAAGGAGGGGCAGGCGGGCGGCGGGGAAAAAGAGGAGGAAGCAGGCGGGGAAAGAGAGGGTGAGAGGCGGAAGGCAGGAGGAGGAAAAGGGTGAGAGGCGGAAGGAGGCGGGAAGGGGGGGTAGAGGGGGGGAAGGGCGGGGCGGGAAGGGGGAGGAGGCAGGATGGAAGAGAGGGGGGAAGGCAGGCAGGGAAGGGGGAGGAAGGGGGCAGGGAAAAGACAGGAAGAGAGGAGGCAGACGCGGGGAAGACGGGGAGGTGAAGTCAAAGACTTCCGCATCGGGTTTGGCCCAGGGGGGCGACCAGATGATCATGACTTGTAGAGTCTGAATCACATCCCATGTTTCTCTCTTGGGATCTTGGGCACTTGAATTGATGACTCTTTTCCTGAAACCCAATAAAAGAGCAGGTGACAAAAAACAACGCCTGGTACAGCGGATGGCAGGCTGGTCCACTACCCTTGGGGTTTTTCCCCCCTTTGGATCCACTACCTTGGGTTCACCCCTTACTGGCCCCCTGTTGGGTTTTTACCCTTATTTAATCCACTAACCTTGGGTTCACCCTTACCCCCCATACCCTTGGGTTCATCCTTACCCACCCACTGCCGGGGTCACACCTTACATCACCCCAAAACTAGGGGTTTTATACCCTTTCCCTGGTAAGTGGAGTCGCAGGCGGGACCCCGGCCTTTAAAATTAAGGGAAATGACTGGCGACGCAGAATTTTATTATGCAATCACGTATTGGTCGGAAAGAGAGAGGGGGCAGGAAGGGGAAAAAGAGGGGAAGCGGCAGGCAGGGAAGAGAGGGTGAGAGGGGGAAAGGCGGCAGGGAAGAGAAGGTGAGGGGGGAAGGAGGGGGAAGAGAGGGTGAAGGGGAAGGCGGGGCAGGGAAAGAAGGGGGAAAGGGCGGCATGGAAAGGGGGAAGGCAGGCATGGAAAGGGGGAAGGCAGGCTGGAAGACAGGGAAGGAGGGCAGAGGCGGGGGAAACTGGAACGTAAAAGTCAAGATTTCACGACTAAAGGGTTTGGTCCGGGGGAGGACCATGTATGTGAGTCGTAGTTGACATCAACCCCTTTTGTCTTGTTTCATTGGCCTTTTGGGGCCCTTTTGATATTGATGACGTCACTCCGGAACAGCATTAAAGAGCAGGTTGACAAAACAACGTCAGGTAAGCAGGATAGGCGGCTGGTTTCCATAGCCTTGGGCCCCCCTTACTGGACCCCACACCCTTGGGTTCACCCCTTAGGGATCCACTAGCCTTGGTTTCACCCTTACTTTATCCCTAACCTTGGGTTCACCCCTTACCCCTCCACTATTGGGTTCTCCCTTACCCTACCATAGCCAGGGGCTCCCCCCTTTAAACATACACACAACTAGGCGTATACCACAGTTCCGGGTTTAAAGGGGGAAGCGCGGCGGACCGGCCATTTATCTGGAAATGAACCTGGGACAGCAAAAGTTTATTAGCAACCCGTATTGGTGGGAAGGAGTGGCAGGCAGGCGGCAGGGAAAAAGAGGAGAAAACGCAGCAGGCAGGGAGAGAGGGTGAGAGGCGGAAGGCAGGCGGGAAGAAAAGGTGAGAGGGGAAGGCGGCGGGAAGAGAGGGTAGAGGGGAAGCAGGCATGGAAGAGAGGAGGAAGGAGGCTGGAAGAGGGGGGAAAGGAGGCATGGAAGGAGGGGGAAAGGCGGGATGGAAGACGGGGAAAGAGGAGGAAACGGCAGGGAAGACTGGAAAAGGTGAAAGTCAAAAGACTTCACGAATCAAGGTTGGGCCAGGGAGGCCATGATGAGCTGACTTGTGAGTTTTGACATCACACCCCCTTGTTTTGTCTCTCTTGGCTTTTGGGGCACTTGATATTGATGACGTCATCCCTAAAAACAGCCAATACGAGAGGTTACCAAACAACGTCACGGGGTACGCAGGATAGGCAGGCTGGAACCAGAAGTAAGCGGGCCCGGGCAAGTGACCAAATACAGCGGGCCCGGGAAAAGCTAAAACCCAGAAACGGGGCCACAAGCTGGACCCGGGGACAGCGGCCAGGCAAGCGGAACCCAAAAGTACAGCGGGCCGGGGCGGGAACGGGTAAGCGGGTCAGCAAGTGGAACCAGGGGTCCCAGGGGCCAGGCAAGCGGAACCAGAGGACAGGGCAGGAAAGGGGAACCAAGTACAGCACCCGGGCCTGGAACCAAGGTACAGCAGGCAGAAAAGGGGAACCAAGTACAGCAGGCCAGGAACCGGAACCGAAGTCAGAGGCCAAGCAAGCGGAACAGAAGTAAAACAGGCCAGCAAGCTAAAACAAGGTAAGGCCACGAAAGTGGAACCAGAGGTACGCGGCCGGGCAGGGGGAAACCGAGGTACAGCAGGCCGGGCCGGCGGAAACCCAGAGGTACAGCACCGGCGGGTGGAACCAGAGGTACAGAGGCCGGCAGGCGGGAAAACCAGGGTTCAGCACTGGGCAAGCGGGAACCCAAAGGGTTACAGCACCCCGGAAGCTGGAACCGAGGTACGCGGGCCCAGGCAAGCGGAATCAGAAGTACAGCGGCCAGGAAGCGGAACCAAGGTAAAAGGGGCCAGAAGGTGGAACCCAAAGGGGTACAGGGGGCAACGGCTGGAACCAGAAGTAAGGGGGGCCCAGGGGGAAACCCAGAAGTAACCCGGCCAGGAGGGGGAACCAGAAGTCAGCGGCCGGCGGCTGGAACCAGAAGTACAGAGGCCGGGCAGGCTGGCCAAAGGGTACGCGGGCCCAGCAGGCTGGAACCGAGGTACCGGGCCCGGGGCAGGTAAAACCAGAGGTACGCAGGCCAGGCGGGGCTGAACAAGGTACGCAGCCCAGGCAGGCGGGAACCAAAAGGTCGCACCCCCGGAAGGCTGGAAACCAAAGTACGCAGGCAGGGGCGGGAAACCAGAAGTACAGGGGCCAGGAAGGTGGAACCAGAAGTACAGCAGGCCAGGCAGGCTGGAACCAGAAGTACAGCAGGCCAGGCAGGCTGGAACCAGAGATACAGCAGGCCAGGCAGGATGGAACCAGAGGTACAGCAGGCAAGGTAGGCTGGAACCAGAGATACAGCAGGCCAGGCAGGCTGGAACCAGAAGTACAGCAGGCCAGGCAGGCTGGAACCAGAGATACAGCAGGCCAGGCAGGCTGGAACCAGAGATACAGCAGGCCAGGCAGGCTGGAACCAGAGATACAGCAGGCCAGGCAGGCTGGAACCAGAGATACAGCAGGCCAGGCAGGCTGGAACCAGAGATACAGCAGGCCAGGCAGGCTGGAACCAGAGATACAGCAGGCCAGGCAGGCTGGAACCAGAGATACAGCAGGCCAGGCAGGCTGGAACCAGAGATACAGCAAGCCAGGCAGGCTGGAACCAGAGATACAGCAGGCCAGGCAGGCTGGAACCAGGGATACAGCAGGCCAGGCAGGCTGGAACCAGAGATACAGCAGGCCAGGCAGGCTGGAACCAGAGATACAGCAGGCCAGGCAGGCTGGAACCAGAGATACAGCAGGCCAGGCAGGCTGGAACCAGAGGTACAGCAGGCCAGGCAGACTGGAACCAGAGGTACAGCAGGCCAGGCAGACTGGAACCAGAGGTACAGCAGGCCAGGCAGCTGGAACCAGAGGTACAGCAGGCCAGGCAGGCTGGAACCAGAGGTACAGCAGGCCAGGCAGGCTGGAACCAGAGCAAGATACATCACATCAACACAGAATCAGGAAGCACAGGATGCCACGTAATTTCCGGATGGAGTTAAAGTTATGACCCTGACCCAGCCGCCGCCTACAACACCAGTCATAAAAGGTCAACCCAGGGTCACGTGGGGGGGGGGGCGGAGGCATGCGTGGCCAACCCATGCATGGTATTCCCAAGTCAACTGGGGCAAAGGTCAGGGCAAGAAAAATATTATAAATCAAGTATGTAACGTGTATTACAGATGAATAAGACATATGCAACACCTGGATATCTTTAATGAGAGACGTTTCGCCCGTGTATCAGGCTGTAGCAATTTAATAGAGGTATATCGAGGGGAAACTCGTATACTCTAGCCAGTAGAAGACGGGAAGTGCAGCAGTTGAAGGTAGCATCACATGTGGGTGGGCCCTTAAGCCGGCAAACAGAGGACGAACAGTCTTGACAATTCCCTTGACCTTATATTCACAAAAGAGGATCTAGTATGGAACATAATGGTGTCAATAACAACTAATTCAGCCCACAACCTAATGGAGGTTCAAAACCTGCAACAACAAAATGCAACCAGTCATCATGAAGGTGGATTGAACAAGTTTATTGCCAAAAAAAGAAACATTAACTGGGATCATATAACTCATGACCGAGGTGAGATGGGAAGAAAATATGACTGATGAGTTTCGCGAGTTTTTCTACTCCCAGAGCCCAGCCTTGGGCCAGGCTCAACGGTTTACTCCAGACACACACCACTTAGAAGATGTAAGTTAGAGAGAGGAGAGAGAGGCACTTCCTCTACAGACGAAGACGAAGAATTACAGAACTTCTCAGTGGCTGCAGACTTTCTGAAGAACAAAAACAAACACCAGCAAGGGAAGTGGAAAATACTGAGCTCAAACTGAATGTTTTCTAGAAGGCCCAGGAGACAGAGCAGACAAAAATGCCATAAACGAAATTGAAAAAATCCTAAATACTCTTCTGATGTGCAAAATCCAGTACCAAGTCTTAGCCTCAAGGAGAATGAACCACACATTGACCACAAATAAATAAAACACTGGAGTTACAACATGACTGTGTTCAGTGAGATATTACTCAGTCTAAACTTTGACAATCCAAATGAATTATTCACAGATGGGACGCAAAACCCAGCTGGCATCTCCATTATTTATGAGATAACTCTGACCCCGCTTGACTTCGACAAAGCCATCGATTGCCTGCCCCAGCACTCTGCCCCAGGGCATGACTGAGGCAGATAGAGCAGGTGGAGAGATGCAGCAGTTGAAGACGGAATCACAGGTGGGCGGGGTCCACTACTGAAAGTACAATAATATGCTTAATTAAGTCAGAAAGAGATTCTCTGTCCCAGGATTCAGTTCTGTTGCTGTGTCAGACAAGCTTCACTGGATCACTGGGAAAATACTCCTGAAAGATCAGGTTGTGTCAGAACTGGTGAAGCAGGTCATAGTTCATATTAGGTCAAGTTGTGTGACCTAAATCAAAGATTGATGTGTATGACACAAGAGAAGGTCGAGAGGCGTGTCCAGGGTGTCATAACAAAACTGACTCACTCATTGGTCCACTGAATGACTCACTGACCCACTGAATGACTCACTGACCCACTGACTCACTAACTGATCCGCTGACTCACTGAATGACTCACTGATCCATTGAATGACTCACTGACTGACTCATTAACCCACTAACTGATCCACTGACTCACTGACCGATCCACTGACTCGCCTACACTCGCACCTGCCCACTTACCAGCGTGCCTCCCCACCTACCTCCCCTCCCTGCCGCCCACATGGGTGGGGGCAGGGGGAGGATGGGTGGTAACAGAGTGTGAGTGAAGGCTAGACATGCACTCTCTCACCTTAAAACCCCACAACCCACCACCCTCTCAAACACCACCTACACACCACCTCCAACCCTACCATACCCCCACCCATCCCACCCACACAAGCCTTACCAACACCCACACTGCCGACTTCAGGGTCCACAAGGCATCACTTATTTTCATGCCTCCCACCATAAACTCGCCTCCACCTGCCCACCTTTACAACCCACCCGCCCTAGCACCCCCGCCCACTTCCTGCCAGCTTCCTTATCAGAGTTTGCGGGCAGTGTGGTGGGCGGGTAGACTGTGATCAACACAAGAGCCTGGGCTTCAAAGACCAATTAACTCAACCCAGATACAAAACCCACATCCTGCTGCTATCTTTGTGAGGGAGGGAGGGAGGGAAGGAGGGAGGGAAGGAAGGAGGGAGGGAAGGAGGGAGGGAAGGAGGGAGGGAAGGAGGGAGGGAAGGATGGAGGGAAGGATGGAGGGAGGGAATGGGGGAGGAGGGAGGAAGGGAAGGAAGGAGGAAGAAGTGTGGGTAGTGGTAGTAGTGGTGTGGTACTAGTGTGGTAGTAGTGGTGTGGTACTATTGGTGTGGTACTAGTGGTGTGGTAATGGTGTGGTAGTGGTGTGGTACTAATTGTGTGGGTAGTAGTAGTAGTGGTGTGGTTAGTGGTACTGGTGGTGTGGTTAGTGGTAGCAGTGGTGTGGTTAGTGGTACTGGTGGTGTGGTAGTAGTGTGGGTAGTGGTACTGGTGGTGTAGTAGTAGTAGTGTGGGTAGTGGTATTGGTGGTGTGGTAGTAGTTAGTGGTGTGGGTAGTGATACTGGTGTGGTAGTAGTGTGGGTAGTGGTACTGGTGGTGTGGTAGTAGTGGTGTGGGTAGTGGTACTGGTGGTGTGGTAGTAGTGGTGTGGGTAGTGGTACTGGTGTGTGTGGTGAGTTAGTGGTTGTGGGTAGTGGTACTGGTGGTGGGTGTGGTACTGTGGTGTGGGTAGTGGTACTGGTGGTGTGGTAGTAGTGTGTGGTAGTGGTACTGTGGGTGGGTAGTGGTGTGGTAGTGGTACTGGTGGGTGGTAGTAGTGGTGTGGGTAGTGGTACGTGTGTGGTAGTGGTGTGGTAGTAGTGGTGTGGGTAGTGGTACTGGTGGTGTGGTAGTAGTGGTGTGGGTAGTGGTACTGGTGGTGTGGTAGTGTAGTGTGTGGTAGTGTAGTAGTGGTGTGGGTAGTGGTACTGGTGGTGTGGTAGTAGTGGTGTGGGTAGTGGTACTGGGGTGTTGTAGTGGTATGTAGTATAGTGTGGGTAGTGGTACTGGTGGTGTGGTAGTAGTGGTGTGGGTTAGTGGTACTGGGGTGTGGTAGTAGTGTGTTAGGGTATGTGGGTAGTGTGTGTATTAGTGGTGTGGGTAGTGGTATGTGGTGGGTAGTGGTGTAAGTGGTACTGAGGTGTGGTAGTGTGGTGTGGGTAGTGTACGGGGTGTGGTAGTAGTGGGGTAGTGGTATTGGGGGTGGTAGTAGTGGTGTGGTAGTGGTACTGGGGTGTGTAGTAGTGGTACTGAGGGTTGGTAGTAGTGGTGTGGGAGTGGTACTGGGGGGTGTGTAGTGTGTGGGTAGTGTAGGGGTGTGGTAGTAGTGGTGTGGGTAGTGGTACTGGGGGTGTGGTAGTAGTGGTACTGGGGTGTGGTAGTAGTGGTGGTGTGGGTAGTGGTACTGGGGGTGTGGGTAGTAGTTGGTGTGGGTAGTGGTATTGGGGGTGTGGTAGTTAGTGGTGTGGGTAGTGGTATTGGGGGTGTGGTAGTAGTGGTGTGGGTAGTGGTATTGGGGGTGTGGTACTAGCGGTGTGGGTAGTGGTACTGGTGGTGTGGTAGTAGTAGTGTGGGTAGTGTTGTTGTAATACCTTCACAAGATAGGAACTTAAGGTAGTCCTGGTGTACTCTCTACGATATTCTGGGTATTGTTAGCGAGTTAAGTAACAATAGCCATCCACAGACTTACCCTCTCCAGTCACGGGACGGAAGAAACGAGACGGTATACAAGAAGGAAAAAGGATAAAAGAATGCAGTACAGTGACAAAGTAAAGGAATGGGAAAGAAGAGGCGCATATATATATATATATATATAATATATATATATATATATATATATATATAATATATATATTATTATTATGTGTGTTGTGTGTGTGTGTGTGTGTGTGTGTGTGTGTGTGTGTGTGTGTGTGTGTGTGTGGTGTGTGTGTGTGTGTGTGTGTGTGTGCGCAGAACAACCATTGACAAAACAGACCAGGTGAATCCTTGATCATTAATCAATATAGGTGGAACAGCCCCAGCACGGACCCCCACAGCGATGACAGAGGACAAGTTTCTATACGAAGAGAACCAGCCCGTCAGCTGTGAGTTCACATTACTCTGGAGATGTCATTCTTAATTGAAAGCCGCCTCTTTGCTATGAGTTTACACTGAGTGTAACTGCATTTGAGACAGGATGATAGCTGGCCAGTACGGTCTGCACGGTCTCACCTGTGAGACTTCAGAAGATGGACTGCTAGAGAAAATGAAGTCGGTAAGATCACCAGGAAAAGTCTTGCCACAGCTCAGCACCCAGCTGAATTCCACAAGTCTCCAGGTTATTTCCTGGAGCCAGTGACAGACAGAGTGAAGAATCCTCTCTCCCTATCTCTCTCTCTCTCTCTCTCTCTCCCTCTCACACATACACACTTCTTGAATCACACACAGCCTTCCTACCAGAGGTTTTCTCACTTTACCTGACTCACTCACTCTCTCTAAAGGAGAAAAATCTTATCATCAATTTCAGAGAGAGCGGTTGTAAAGCCCCGTACATCAACTCCCACAAGCTCAACTTTAACCTCTCCTACACCTCTCAAAGACTGTAGAATGTACAAGAATATGGTGTGGTCCAGTGTTGTGGTGTGGCCAGTGTTGTGGTCCAGCGTTGTGGTCCAGTGTTGTGGTCCAGTGTTGTGGTCCAGCGTTGTGGTCTAGTGTTGTGGTCCAGTGTTGTGGTCAAGTGTTGTGGTCCAGTGTTGTGGTCTAGTGTTGTGGTCAAGTGTTGTGGTCAAGTGTTGTGGTCAAGTGTTGTGGTCAAGTGTTGTGGTCAAGTGTTGTGGTCAAGTGTTGTGGACCAATGTTGTAGTCCAGTGTTGTGGTCCAACGTTGTGGTCCAGCATTGTGGTCCAGCGTTGTGGTCCAGTGTTGTGGACGAGTGTTGTAGTCCAGTGCTGTGGACCAGTGTTGTAGTCCAGTGTGGTAGTCCAGACTCGCGAAATCGTAATGTGGTCCAGTTTTGTGGTCCAGTGCAGTGGTTCAGCGTTGTGGTTCCACCTCCAGAATCTGTTCCAACAACACCTGTAACCTCCAGCACGTGTTCGACCAACACCTGCCACCTCTGCACCCAGTGCCTTGACCAGATACGAGCTGACCCTTGAGGCAAGTCAAAGGTCGTGTGTCTGACCTCTTCCTTGCATACCACAAAGGTCAGTCTTTGTAAGAAATGTCTTTTGGGGATGAAGAAAGTCATGAGAGGGGCGAAACATCGAATAAAATGTTCTAAACGTTGCACAAATGTCTTTATTACCATAGTCTTTGTGAACAGAGAGAGAGAGAGACGTATCAGTAAATTCAACAGGGCAATTTTCGTGGTCAGTAACAGCCAGTGTGCTACTCTGGTCAGCAGCCACAACAGCAACAGAATCAGAAGCAGCAGCAGCAACAGCGCCGTACATACATTATAATCTGAAAATACCAAATTAAATCCTGTTCCAAATATATCCCTCTGGCGATCAATGTCGCAAGTAAGGACCACAGCCACCCGCTAGTACGACTATCCTCCCATTAGCACTATCAGTACCACCATTACCACCCCACTAGTACTACTGGTACCCCTCCACAAATAGCAGCCCACTAGTATCATCAATACTAGTACTACTGACTTGTTTAACTCGTATATTTAGCTCATAACATGTACAGAGATGGGCACCACAATGGGCCTCATTACTGGATTCTTCAGTCGAAATACAAGAGACAGCATGAGCAGTTTACAGGTAGATGCGAAGGTTATCAGTCCTTCAGCTTGGAGAAGAAGGAATTTTGTGGTGGTCAGTCCCTGAGTTCTGGTGTATGTTCACCCCGTGTCCGTTGATCCATTCTAGGCAAGTCCTTCTCTAGTCCAAAGTTCCTCATTCGTATATTTGTCAAGCTTGTTTTTAATGCTTACCAGTGTTGTAGCTTATATGACTCGACTCGACAGACTGTTCCACCCACCTGCAGGTCCAGTGATAGACTGGTATTCCTCTATATACCTTTCTAAATATGAAATTATCAAACTTGAATGCAATGGTCTCGAGTCTATGCTGGTTTGATATTCCTAGCACTGTATTTATATATCCTTTGTTTAAACCTGCCCTCCATTTATATACCTGCAGAATGTCTCCCCTCATTCTACGTCATTCAGGAGGGTGTACGTTAAGGGCTCTCATTCTATCACAGTACGAAGGATTCCATGTACACTGGATTAATTTTGTCATTTTTCTCTGTATGTTTCTCAAGGCACTGTCATTCTTCCTGCCTCCTCCTCCTCCTCTTCATCCCCCTCTCCCTCTCCTTCCTTCACCCCCTCATGTAGACTGCGTCACTGTTGTCATGGAAACGACACAAACATGAGAACCAGCTGCCTTAACCACACACCACCACCAACACCACTACCATCCAAATCACCAATAACCCTACCGCCACTACCAGCAACCATCAACACTACCAGCAACACATCAACACTACCAGCAACATATCAACACTACCAGCAACACACCAACACTACCAGCAACATATCAACACTACCAGCAACACATCAACACTACCAGCAACACATCAACACTACCAGCAACATATCAACACTACCAGCAACATATCAACACTACCAGCAACATCTAACATTACCACAACATATCAACACTACCAGCAACACATCAACACTACCAGCAACACATCAACACTACCAGCAACACATCAACACTACCAGCACATATCAACACTACCCACAACACACCAACACTCCCAGCAACATATCAACACTACCAGCAACCCCATCAACACTCCCAGCAACACACCAACACTACCAGCACATATCAACACTACCAGCAACACACCAACACTACCAGCAACATATCAACACTACCAGCAACACATCAACATACCAGCACACACACCAACATACCAGCAACATATCAACACTACCAGCAACACACCAACACTACCAGCAACATATCAACACTACCAGCAACACATCAACACTACCAGAAAACACATCAACACTACCAGCAACATATCAACACTACCAGCAACACATCAACACTACCAGCAACACATCAACACTACCAGCAACATATCAACACTACCAGCAACATATCAACACTACAGCAACACATCAACACTACCAGCAACACATCAACACTACCAGCAACACATCAACACTACCAGCAACATATCACACTACCAGCAACATATCAACACTACCAGCAACATATCAACACTACCAGCAACATATCAACACACCAGCAACACATAAACCCACTACCAGCAACATATCAACACTACAGCAACAAAATCAACACTACCAGCAACATATCAACACTACCAGCAACATATCAACACTACCAGCAACATATCAACACTACCAGCAACATATCAACACTACCACAACACATCAACACTACCAGCAACATATCAACACTACCAGCAACATATCAACACTACCAGCAACATATCAACACTACCATGCAACACATCAACAATACCAGCAACATATCACACTACCAGCAACACATCAACACTACCAGCAACACATCAACACTACCAGCAACACATCAACACTACCAGCAAACACATCAACACTACCAGTAACACATCAACACTACCAGCAACACATCAACACTACCAGCAACACATCAACACTACCAGCAACACATCAACACTACCAGCAACTATCAACACTACAAGCAACATATCAACACTACCAGCAACACATCAACACTACCAGCAACACATCAACACTACCAGCAACATATCAACACTACCAGCAACATATCAACACTACCAGCAACACATCAACACTACCAGCAACCCCAACACTACCAGCAAATATCAACACTACCAGAAAACATATCAACACTACCAGCAACACATCAACATTACCAGCAACACATCAACACTACCAGCAACACATCAACACTACCAGCAACATATCAACACTACCAGCAACACATCAACACTACCAGCAACACTTCAACACTACCAGCAACCCCAACACTACCAGCAACACTACCAGAAACACATCAACATTACCAGCAACATATCAACACTACCAGCAACATATCAACACTACCAGCAACACATCAACACTACCAGCAACACATCAACACTACCAGCAACACATCAACACTACCAGTAACACATCAACACTACCAGCAACACATCAACACTACCAGCAACACATCAACACTACCAGCAACACATCAACACTACCACAACATATCAACACTACCCAGCAACATATCAACACTACCAGCAACTTTATCAACACTACCAGCAACACATCAACACTACCAGAAACACATAAACACTACCAGCAACATTTTCAACACTACCAGCAACATATCAAACACTACCAGCAACACCAAAAACTACCAGCAACATATCAACACTACCAGCAACATATCAACACTACCAGCAACACATCAACACTACCAGCAACACATCAACACTACCAGCAACACATCAACACTACCAGCAACATATCAACACTACCAGCAACACATCAACACTACCAGCAACACATCAACACTACCAGCAACACCAACACTACCAGCAACACTACCAGAAACACATCAACTTTAAACCAGCAACATATCAACACTACCAGCAACATATCAACACTACCAGCAACACTCAACACTACCAGCAACACATCAACACTACAGCAACACATCAACACTACAAGCAACACATCAACACTCCCAGCAACATATCAACACTACCAGCAACATATCAACACTACCAGCAACATATCAACACTACCAGCAACATATCAACACTACCAGCAACACATCAACACTACCAGCAACACCAACACTACCAGCAACACTACCAGAAACACATCAACATTACCAGCAACATATCAACACTACCAGCAACATATCAACACTACCAGCAACACATCAACACTACCAGCAACACATCAACACTACCAGCAACACATCAACACTACCAGCAACATATCAACACTACCAGCAACATATCAACACTACCAGCAACATATCAACACTACCAGCAACATATCAACATACCGCAACATTATCAACACTACCAGCAACACATCAACACTACCAGCAACACCAACACTACAGCAACACTACCAGAAACACATCAACATTACCAGCAACATATCAACACTACCAGCAACATATCAACACTACCAGCAACACATCAACACTACCAGCAACATCAACACTACCAGAAACACATCAACATTACCAGCAACATATCAACACTACCAGCAACAATCAACACTACCAGCAACACATCAACACTACCAGCAACACATCAACACTACCAGCAACATATCAACACTACCAGCAACACATCAACACTACCAAAACACATCAACATTACCAGCAACATATCAACACTACCAGCAACATATCAACACTACCAGCAACACATCAACACTACCAAAAACACATCAACACTACCAGCAACACATCAACACTACCAGCAACACATCAACACTCCCAGCAACACATCAACACTACCAGTAACACGTCAACACTACCAGCAACACATCAACACTACCAGCAACACATCAACACTACCAGCAACACATCACACTACCAGCAACACATCAACACTACAAGCAACACATCAAACACTACCAGCAACACATCAACACTACCAGCAACACATCAACACTACCAGCAAAACATCAACCACTACCAGCAACACATCAACACTACCAGTAACACATCAACACTACCAGCAACACTTTCAACACTACCAGCAACACATCAACACTACCAGCAAACACATCAACACTACCAGCAACACATCAACACCAACACTACCAGCACACATCAACACTACCAGCAACACATCAACACTACCAGTAACACATCAACACTACCAGTAAACATCAACACTACCAGCAACACATCAACACTACCAGCAACACATCAACATTTACCAGCAACACATCAACACTACCAGCAACACATCAACACTAACAGCAACACATCAACACCAACACTACCAGCAACACATCAACACTACCAGCAACACATCACACCTGAACGCACCTCATCCAATACAACCATTTACAATTACTACCATCATAAATACCTCTACCAGTAGCACCAACACTACTACCAGTAGCACCAACACTACTACCAGTAGCACCAACACTACTACCAGTAGCACCAACACTACTACCAGCAGCACCAACACTACTACCAGCAGCACCAACACTACTACCAGTAGCACCAACACTACTACCAGTAGCACCAACACTACTACCAGTAGCACCAACACTACTACCAGTAGCACCAACCCTACTACCAGTAGCACCAACACTACTACCAGTAGCACCAACACTACTACCAGCAGCACCAACACTACTACCAGCAGCACCAACACTACTACCAGCAGCACCAACACTACTACCAGCAGCACCAACACTACTACCAGCAGCACCAACACTACTACCAGCAGCACCAACATACTCCCAGCAGCACCAACACTACTACCAGCAGCACCAACACTACTACCAGCAGCACCAACACTACTACCAGTAGCACCAAAACACTACTACCAGTAGCACCAACCCTACTACCAGCAGCACCAACACTACTACCAGTAGCACCAACACTACTACCAGCAGCACCAACACTACTATCAGCAGCACCAACACTACTACCAGCAGCACCAACACTACTACCAGCAGCACCAACACTACTACCAGTAGCACCAACACTACTACCAGCAGCACCAACACTACTACCAGCAGCACCAACACTACTACCAGTAGCACCAACACTACTACCAGCAGCACCAACACTACTACCAGTAGCACCAACACTACTACCAGCAGCACCAACACTACTACCAGCAGCACCAACACTACTACCAGAAAGCACCAACACTACTACCAGCAGCACCAACACTACTACCAGCAGCACCAACACTACTACCAGTAGCACCAACACTACCAGCAGCACCAACACTACTACCAGTACCACCAACACTACTACCAGTAGCACCAACACTACTACCAGCAGTACCAACACTACTACCAGCAGCACCAACACTACTACCAGCAGCACCAACACTACTACCAGTACACACCAAACTACTACCAGCAGCACCAACACTACTACCAGCAGCACCAACACTACTATCAGTTAGCACCAACACTACTACCAGTAGCACCAACACTACTACCATAGCACCAACACTACTACCAGTAGCACAACACTACTACCAGCAGCACCAACACTACAAACAGTAGCACCAACACTACTCCCAGTAGCACCACACTACTCCCAGTAGCACCAACACTACTACCAGCAGCACCAACACTACTACCAGCAGCACCAACACTACTACCAGCAGCACCAACACTACTACCAGCAGCACCAACACTACTACCAGTAGCACCAACACTACTACCAGCAGCCCCAAACCCAATACACAGCACCAACACACTACCACACACCAACACTACTACAGTAGCACCAACACTACTACCAGCAGCACCAACACTACTACCAGCAGCACCAACACTACTACCAGTAGCACCAACACTACTACCAGTAGCACCAACACTACTACCAGCAGCACCAACACTACTACCAGCAGCACCAACACTACTACCAGTAGCACCAACACTACTACTAGCAGCACCAACACTACTACCAGCAGCACCAACACTACTACCAGCAGCACCAACACTACTACCAGCAGCACCAACACTACTACCAGCAGCACCAACACTACTACCAGCAGCACCAACACTACTACCAGCAGCACCAACACTACTACCAGCAGCACCAACACTACTACCAGTAAGCACCAACACTACTACCAGCAGCACCAACACTACTACCAGCAGCACCAACACTACTACCAGCAGCACCAACACTACTACCAGCAGCACAACACTACTACCAGCAGCACCAACACTACTACCAGCAGCACCAACACTACTACCACCAACACTACTACCAGCAGCACCAACATTACCACCACCAACACTACTACCACCAACACTACTACCACCAGCACTACCACCACCAGCACCAGCAGTTCTACCAGTAATAACAACAGTGCATAACAGGTGTTGGAACATACCTCACAACACCTGCATTTCCGACTCTAATACTCTCTTTAAAGTCCTGGCCCACTCCATAACCCCTCACTCACCCACCTTCCCCACTCCAGCATGTTCTCCCCTACTCCAACATACCAGTCCCACTCAGCATGCACTGAACATTACTCTCACTATCCTTCAGCCCACCACACACTCACAGTTACCCATGAAAGTAAGAGGCTTGGCAGTCGGTGCAAAATATCCCAGTGAATAGCAGGGTGCAATGAATACGCTATGGAAAAAAAATTAGTGTTAGGGGACCAAGACTTCTCAGTTTAGCTTACGTTATAGTGTCTGGGGCTAGCAACAACAGCTGGATTGATGCAGGACCTGGTCTGGGACCAGGATACGAGGGTACTGACACTGGGAACACTCTTGGTAGACCACACACACACCACCACCACCACACACACACCACCACCACACACACACACACCACCACACACACACACACACCACACACACATACACACACACACACACACACACACACACACACACACACACACACACACATCAATGACAGCCAGCACGGTTTCAGGGACGGGAAATCCTGCGTCACAAACCTACTGGAATTCTATGACAGGGTGACGGCAGTAAGACAAGAGAGAGAGAGGGGGGTCGGTAGACTGCATTTTCTTGGACTGTAAAAAAAGCGTTTGACACAGTTCCACAAAAGAGATTAGTGCAAAAGCTGGAGGACCAGGCAGGGATAACAGGGAATGCACTACAATGGATCAGGGAATGCCTATCAGGAAGACAACAGTGAATCATAGTATGTGGCGAGGTGTCAGAGTGGGCGCTTGTAACGAGCGGGGTGCCACAGGGATCACTCCTAGGACTGGTGCTGTTTCTGATATTTGTGAACGACATGACAGAAGGAATAGTCTCTGAAGTGCCCCTGTTAGCAGATGATGTGAAGTTGATGATCAAGTTCATGGAGCAGGAAGAGTGACTGAGTAGCGGCCAGTGAAGAGGCGGGGCCAGGAGCTGTCACTCGACCACTGAAACCACAACTAGGGAGTACAACTAGGTGAGTACACACACACTCACCACCACACACTCCACCACACTCACCACCACACACTCACACTCACACACTCACACACACACTCACACACTACCCACACTCACACCACACTCACCACCACACACTCACCACCACACTCACCACCACACTCACCACCACCACTCCACCACACTCACCACCACACATCACCACCACACTCCACCACACCACACACACTCCACCACCACCACTCACCACCACACACCACCACACACTCCACCACACCACCACCACACTCCACCACACCACCACCACACTCACCCACCACACACTCCACCACACTCACCACCACACACTCCACCACACTCACCACCACACACTCCACCACACTCACCACCACACCACCACCACACACTCCACCACACCTCCACCACCACACACTCCACCACACTCACCACCACACACTCCACCACACACACCACCACACTCACCACCACACACTCCACCACACTCACCACCACACACTCCACCACACTCACCACCACACACTCACACCACCACACACTCCACCAACACACTCACCACCACACACTCCCACCACACACCCACCACATCACCACACACTCCACCACACTCACCACTAAGTTCACCACCACACTCACCACCACACTCACCATCACATTCACCACCACACACTCCACATTCACCACCACACACTCCACCACACTCACCACTAAGTTCACCACCACACTCACCACCACACTCACCACCACATTCACCACCACACATTCACCATCACATTCACCACCACACACTCCACACTCACCACCACACCACCACATTCACCCCCCCACACACACACGCACCATTAATAATAACAGGAAGTCAGTCTGTACAACAGAATATAAAAACCAAGCCAGGTATCGACCTTTATCCCAAGCTTTATACTAAAGCTTCACTCGCCAGAATTACCTTCAAGCTTATCTTCAAGCATCACTTCAAACTTTACTAAAGATATGGTTATAAGCTCCCCAGCTGGTTAAAGCTCCCCAGCTGGTTAAAGCTCCCCAGCTAAAGCTGGGAGCTAATAACCAGCTAAAGTTGTGAGCTTTAGCTGCTTATAAGCTCCCCAGCTGCTTATAAGCTCCCCAGCTGGTGTGTTCATAAGAGCGGGGAAGTCGACTCAGTCCTCAACACAAACACAAACAGGGCTGCCACTACCAACAGTCTCCCGCCGACAGTAAGAACACCGTTTAGAACACCGTTGTAAACAACAACGGCACTGAATACAGAGGTGTAATGGGGAGGTGGGAGGGGGAGAGAACAGCGTCCACAAACTCAGGCTAAACACCTCCCCTCCATAGAGGGTTTGGAAAGTCTTCAAACTGCTTCACTGGCTATAATTAGGACGAAATATTTAGGAAAAAGTTGAGCAACAGAGTCAATTTGACAAGCAGCAGTGCAGTACGATAACCTGGCGGCAGCCGGCATCAGTGCGGTTCGGTACAATAACCTGGCGGCATCCGGCAGCAGTGCGGTTCAGTACGATAACCTGGCGGCAGCCGGCAGCAGTGCGGTTCGGTACGATAACCTGGCGGCAGCCGGCAACAGTGCGGTACGATAACCTAGCGGCAGCAGTGCAGTACGATAACATGGCAGCAGCCGGCAGCAGGGCAGTACGATAACCTGGCAGCAGCCGGCAGCACTGCGGTACGATAAGCTGGCGGCATCCGGCAAATGCACCAACGGGGCTGACAGGAACACGATCTATTAGTTTAGAAGACAAATTTCACTTTTTTTTCATTATCCGTGACAAGGAATATGTTAATTACGTTATAATGAAATTACTGAAGTAACGTTACTTAATACTATAATTATTTGTACCACGAGTACAACACTGTACTCGCCTATCTGTGGTTGTAAAGGTTGAATTACAGCTCCTGGCCCCGCCTCTTCGCTCTTAGGCCCACATACTTCCTGCTGCAAGATCCTCATCGTACCTCATCTAAAAGCTATGTATGGATCCTGCCTATACTTCACTCTCCAAGTTGTTCCACTTCCTGAAAACTCTATGGCTGAAGAAATACTTCCTAACATCCCTGTGGTTCATTTGAGTCTGTGTAAGAGAGAGACCTATTACACCCCCACCACAGTAACTATCACACCCCCTTCACAGTAGCTATCACACCCCATCATAGTAACTATCACACCCCACCACAATACCAATCACATCCCCACCACAATAACCATCACACCCCACGATAACCATCACACCCCCACCACAGTAATCACACCCCCACACTACAGCAACTATCACCCTCAACACAGCAATCACCATAGTAGCCACCACAGCATCCATCAACGCACCACGGCACTCATTACACCCACCACACCACCCATCACAGCACCCGTCACTCATAAAACAGCCACCAGAGCACCCATCACTCCCACCACAGCATCCATCACTCCCACCACATCAGCCACCACAGCACCCATCACTCCCACCACAGCACCCCTCACTCCCACCACATCAGCCACCACAGCACCCATCACTCCCACCACATCAGCCACCACAGCACCCATCACTCCCACCACAGCACCCATCACTCCCACCACAGCAGCCACCACAGTAACCATCACTCCCACCACAGCAGCCACCACAGTACCCATCACTCCCACCACAGCAGCCACCACAGTACCCATCACTCCCACCACAGCACCCTTCACTTCCACCACAGCAGCCACCACAGCACCCATCACTCCCACCACAGCAGCCACCACAGCACCCATCACTCCCACCACATCAGCCACCACAGCACCCATCACTCCCACCACAGCACCCCTCACACCCACCACATCAGCCACCACAGCACCTATCACTCCCACCGAACATCAGCCACCACAGCACCCATACACTCCCCAACACAGCACCATCACTCCCACCACAGTAGCCACCACAGTTAACCATCACTCCCACCACAAAGCAGCCACCCAGTAAACCCATCACTCCACCACAGCCCCCTTCACTTCCACCACAGCGCCACCAACCAGACCCAATCACTCCCACCAAGCAGCTCACCACTAGTACCCATCAGCTCCCACCACAGCAGCCACCAAGTACCATCCACTCTCCCACCACAGCAGGCCACAAGAGCACGCCCATTCACTTCCACCACAGCACCCATTACTCCAACCCACAGCAGCCACCCCACAGTACCCATCACTTGCCGCCGGGCCCACCACAGCACCACCACAAGCACTCATCACTCCCACCACAGCACCCATCACCCAACCACAGCAGCCACCACAGTACCATCACTACCCAACACAGCAGCCACAACAGCAATCCACTCCCACCACAGCATCCATCACTCCAACCACAGCAGTCCACAACAGCACGATTTCGCTTCCACCACAGCAGCCATCATTCCCACCACAAGTACCCATCACTCCAACCACAAGCAGCCACCCAGTACCCGATCACTCCACCTCAACAGCCACCACAGCAGCCATCACTCCCACGCACAGCAGCCATCACTCTCCAACCACAGCACCATCACTCCAACCACAGCAGCCAATCACTCAACCACAGCAGCCCATCACTCCAAACCACAGCAGCCATCCCTCCCCACCACAGCAGCCATCACTCCCACCACAGCAATATCACTCCACCACATAAGCCATCACTCCCACCACAGCAGCCCAATACTCACTACACAGCAAGCCACTCACAGTACCCATCACTCCCACCACAGCAGCACAACCACAGAACCCATCACTCCCACCACAGCAGCCACCACAGCAACCTTCACTTCACAACAAGCACACATCACTCCAACAAAAATACCAACAGCAGCCACCACAGTACCCATCACTTCCACCACGCAGCCATCACTCCCACCACAGAAGCCATCACTCCTACCACAGCAGCCATCACTCCTACCACAGCAGCCATCACTCCTACCACAGCAGCCATCACTCCCGCCACAGCAGCCATCACTCCCGCCACAGCAGCCATCACTCCCACCACAGCAGCCATCACTCCCACCACAGCACCCATCACTCCCACCACGGCAGCCGTCTCTACCACACAGCAGCCATCCTCAACCACGGCAGCCATCTCTCCACCACAGCAGTCCATCACTCCCACCCACAGCAGCCATCACTTCCACACAGCAGCCATCACACACCCCACCACAACCATCCATCCCACTCCAACCACAGCAGCCACCACAGCAGCCATCACTCCAACCACAGCAGCCATCCCTCCCACCACAGCAGCCATCACTCCCACCACAGCAGATATCACTCCCACCACAGAAGCCATCACTCCCACCACAGCAGCCATCACTCCCACCACAGCAGCCATCACTCCCACCACAGCAGCCATCACTCCCACCACAGCAGACCATCATCCCACCACAGCAGCACACTCCCACCACAAGCAGCCATCACTCCCACCAACAGCAGCATCCACTCCACTCACAGCAGCCATCACTCCCACCACAGCAGCCATCACTCCCACCACAGCAGCCATCACTCCTACCACAGCAGCCATCATCTCCCACAGCAGCCATCACTCCCACCACAGCAGCCATCACTCCCACCACAGCAGCCATCACTCCCACCACAGCAGCCATCACTCCCACCACAGCAGCCATCCCTCCCACCATAGCAGCCATCACTCCCACCACAGCAGATATCACTCCCACACAGACGCCATCACTCTCCCCACCAGAGCGCCATCACGTCCACCACGAAGCATCAACTCCCTACCACAGTAGCCATCACGGTCCTCCACCACAGCACCATCACTCCTCCACCACAGCAGCCATCACTTTCCCATCCACAGCATTCATCGCTCCCACCACAGCGGCCATCACACCCACCACAGCAGCCGATCACCTCCACCAAGCACCATCACTCCCCCACGCAGCCATCACTCCCACCACCCAGCAGCCCATCACTCCCACAGACAGGCAACCATCACTCCGTCCCACCACAGCAGTCATCACTTCCCACCACAGCAGTCATCACATCCCACCACAGCACCATCACTCCCCACCACAGCATCATCAACTCCACCACAGCACCATCACTCTCCCACCACAGCAGCCATCACTTCCTACCAACAGCAGCCATCCCTCCCACCATAGCAGCCATCCTCGACCACGCAGTATCACTCCCCACCACAGAAGCCATCACTCCCACCAAGCAGCCATCATCCCAACCACAGCAGCCATCACTCAAAAATCCCACCACAGCAGACCATCACTCCCACCAGCAAGAAGCCATGCCGGCGAGAGCCGCACCACAGCAGTCGAGATCATCCCACCAACACACACACACACACACACTGGGGGGGGGGGGGGGGGGGGGGGGGAGGGGGGGGGGGGGGGGACACACACACACACACCACACACACACACACATCACTCCCACCACAGCACAGTCACACACACACAAACCCAACATAGGCGGCCATCACTCCCACCACAAGCAGAGATCACTCTCCATCCAGCAGTCTCTATCTCCATCTATCTCTCTACACACTCATCACACACACGACACACACACACACACATTGGGCTGAAATATATACACAAAAGATGAGATCAAAATCTCTCTCTTCTGCAGAAATAACTAACTAAAATGCAGGACGTGCACACACACACACACACACACACACACAAAACAGCCTTAAATCATATACACTAAGAAGGTTGAATTCAATACATAATATGAAGAATGAAAATAAAAAAAAAAGAAGAATTATATAAATAATTAAGATGCTCTCATCTCTCTTTAATAATATTGAAGTAATAAATAAATAATATGATATCTCTACCTCTATCTTTCTATCTCTCTGAATATAATGATATAAATAGAAGAAGATAGGAAATAATATTAATAATATGATGAATGATATTATAAATATGTAAAAAATATGATTGAATATATATCTAATAAACTCTCTATCTCATCCTCTATCCATCTCTCTCTCTCTCTCTCTATCTCTATCTCCATCTCTCTTATCTCTCTCTTCTACTACTCCACATATCATAACATTAATATACACATCACACTATGAAAAATATAATATTAAAAAAAATACACATACTCATCTCCTATAATCTCTCTCTTCTACACTGATAATGTACTCTCTCTCTCTCTCTACTCTCTAGATGAATGATATAAATAATATGATGAAAGATATTAATAATTATGATAATGATAGAAATAATATGATAATTATAATAGATCTCCTCTCTCTCTACATACTCATCCCTATCCCTAATCTCTATCCTATCAATGAAGAGTTTAACACTTATCTCTATCTCTAACCATCTCTCTATCTCTCTCTGATGGATGAAGTCTCACACTAGATCTCATCTATCTCCTATCTCTCTTATTGAAAATAATTTATGAATGAAATAAAATAAAGAGGATGAATAAAGAAATAATATGTGGAGTATAGAAATTAATATGATGATGATAGAATAATATTTTTGATGGGAGTGATATTAATAACTCTCTAATCATATCATATCTCTCTCTCTCTCTCTTCTTATGATAATTATAGTGTTATAAATAATATGGAGAATTATATAAATAATAATCTGATTATATAAAAAATAAAGCAAATGATATAAAACAAAGAAGTAATATATAAAAAAACTGAAGCAATAAATAAATACACAGAAAAAATCACTCTCCCACCACAGCAGCCATAACTCCCACACAGAGCCATCACCTACCACCACAGAAGTCATCACTCCCACCAAAGAGTAAAGATTAGAAATCTCCTCTCACTCTATCTCATGATATTAATCATATGATGTATAAAGAAATAATCAGAAGAATTAAATAATAAATAATAAGATGAAATAAATAAATAAAAAGATTAATTAAATAAATAATATAGATGAATTAAATAAAAAAAAAAAACATTAAATAAAATAATAAGAAAATTAAAAATAAAAAAAGATAAATAAATAAAAAAAAAGAAGAATTAATACAAAAAATATGCCGAAATATATAAATAAAAAGAAGAAATCACTTAAACCACAGAAGTAATAACTAAATAAAAAGCAGATTAAAGTAATAATATGATGAATTATATTAATTATATGATGAAATGATATACTCTCTCTCTCTCTCTATCCTATCTCTATCTCTCTATCATAAAATGGATGAATTATAGAATAATATGATGAAGTCTATCTCTCTATTCACTCCTCTCTTGGAGGCAGGTGATGAATGATAGTATTTTAAAAATATGATGAATGATAGAAATAATATGGATGAATGATAGGGAAAGTAATATGATGTCTATCATAGTTGGGGGGGGGGGGGGGGGGAGGGGGGGGGTAATTATATGAGAATGATAGTAATAAATAGATAATTTATGGGTGATGATTATTATAGGAGATATGGGATCTGGGTCTATATATATATATCATTATATATATTATATATTAGATGTCTATATATATATCAGTAATGGGGAGTAGGGGGAGTATTATGAGGATGGGGGGGGATTGAGGGGTTTGGAGGGTAGATATGAGGATGGTGGGGAGTGTGTGAGGGGGGGGGGGGAGATATGAGGATGGGGGTGAGTATATAAGGGTGGGGATTATATGGGGAGAAGTTTGTAGTATAGAGTAGTGGGGAGTTATTAATAGTATGTGTGGTAGAATATTAGATGTTGGTTAAAAAATGGGTCACAGTGGTACGACACATCGGTCGTGTGGTCGACACACGTCTGTGTGGTCGAACAGCGTCTGTGTGGTCGACACAGCGTCTGTGTGGGTCGACACAAGAGTCTGTGTGGTCAAACAGCGGTCTGTGTGGTCGACAACAACACAACTGTTATATTTACTCAGCTAATCATCTCATTTCTTTTAGCAAATTCTTCAAAGTCTTGACACAAGTAATTTCTTGCTCCTGCTTACTACATAAACACGTTAACTATCTCTCTATCTCTCACTCACACTCATATCTAGGACTCTCTCTATCCTAGTGTACCATACCAGTGCATTGAAGTTGCTAGTGTACACTAACCGTGTCTTGAAAGGTGCTAGTGTACACTACAGTGCTTTTTTTTGAAGGTGCTGGTGCACTACTAATCAGTGCTTGAAGTGCTAGTGTACACTACCATGCTTGAAGGTGCTAGTGTACACTACCCAGTGCTTAAGGTTCTAGTGTTAACACTACCAGTGCTTGAAGGTGCTGGTGCACACTAACAGTGCTTGAAGGTGCTAGTGTAGCACTACCATGCTTGGACGGTGCTAGTGTACACAACCAGTGCTTGAAGGTGCTAGTGTACACTACCAGTGCTTGAAGTGATATTGTACACTACCAGTTGCTTCAGGGTGCTAGTGTACACCATTACCAGTGCCTTGAAAGTTGCTAGTGTATCACTAACCAGTGCTTGAGGTGCGAGTGTACACCATTACCAGTGCTTGAAGGTGCCTAGTGTAACACTACTACCAGTGCTTGAGGTGCAGTGTACAACTACCAGTGCTTGAGGTGCTAGTGTACCTACCAGTGCTTGAAGTGTGCTAGTGTACCACTAACCAGTGCTTGAAAGGTGACCACACACACACACTAACAGTGCTTGAAGGGCCAAGAGTAGCACTACCCGTGCTTGAAGTGCTAGTGTACCCAACATGCTTGAAGGTGCTAGTGTACACTACCAGTGCTTGAAGGTGCTGGTGCACACTAACAGTGCTTGAAGGTGCTAGTGTACACTAACAGTGCTTGAAGGTGCTGGTGTACCACACACACACATGCTTGAAGGTGCTAGTGTACACTACCATGCTTGAAGGTGCTATGTCCACTACCAGTGCTTGAGTGTGCTTAGTGTACACTACCAGTGCTTGAGGGTGCTAGTGTAACACTACCAGGCTTTGAAGGAGCTAGTGTACACTACCAGTGCATGAAGGTGCTAGTGAACACTACCAGTTGGGCTTGAAGGTGGCCTATGTGTACACTACCATTGCTTGAAGGTGCTAGTGTAGAACTAACAATGCCTTGAAGGTGCCCTAGTGTACACTACCTATGCTTGAAGGTGCTAGTGTAAACTACCAGTGCTTGAGGGTTGCTGCGTACACCATTACCATGCTTAAGGTGCAGTCACACACCCAACCCAGTGCTTGAGGGTGCAGTGTACACCATTACCAGTGCTTGAAGGTGCTAGTGTACACTACCAGTGCTTGAAGGTGCTAGTGTACACTACCAGTGCTTGAAGGTGCTAGTGTACACTACCAGTGCTTGAAGGTGCTAGTGTACACTACCAGTGCTTGAAGGTGCTAGTGTACACTACCAGTGCTTGAGGGTGCTAGTGTACACTACCAGTGCTTGAAGGTGCTAGTGTACACTACCAGTGCTTGAAGGTGCTAGTGTACACTACCAGTGCTTGAAGGTGCTGGTGCACACTAACAGTGCTTGAAGGTGCTAGTGACCTACCATGGCTTGAAGGTGCTAGTGGTACACTACCAGTGCTTGAAGGTGCTAGTGTACAACTACCGTGCTTGAAGGTGCTATGTGTACATCTACCAATGCTTGAAGGTGCTAGTGTACACTACCAGTGCTTGAGGGTGATAGTGTACACCATTACCAGTGCTTGAAGGTGCTAGTGTACACTACCAGTGCTTGAGGGTGCTAGTGTACACTACCAGTGCTTGAAGGTGCTGGTGCACACTAACAGTGCTTGAAGGTGCTAGTGTACACTACCAGTGCTTGAAGGTGCTAGTGTACACTACCAGTGCTTGAAGGTGCTAGTGTACACTACCAGTGCTTGAAGGTGCTGGTGCACACTAACAGTGCTTGAAGGTGCTAGTGTACACTACCAGTGCTTGAAGGTGCTAGTGTACACTACCAGTGCTTGAAGGTGCTAGTGTACACTACCATTGCTTGAAGGTGCTAAGTGTACACACCAGTGCTTGAAGGTGCAAGTGTACACTACCCAAGCTTGAGGTGCTAGTGAGCAACCAATGTACCAGTGCTTGAAGGTGCTATGTAACACTACCAGTGCCTTGAGGGTGCTAGTGAACCCAATACCAGTGCTTGAAGGTGCTAGTGTACACTACCAGTGCTTGAAGGTGCTAGTGTACACTACCAGTGCTTGAAGGTGCTAGTGTACACTACCAGTGCTTGAAGGTGCTAGTGTACACTACCAGTGCTTGAAGGTGCTAGTGTACACTAACAGTGCTTGAAGGTGCTAGTTACACTACAGTGCTTGAAGGTGCTAGTGTACACACCATTGCTTGAAGGTGCTAGTGTACACTACAGTGGCTTGAAGGAGCTGGTGGCACACTATAACAGTGCTTGAAGGTGCTAGTGTACACTAACAGTGCTTGAAGGTGCTAGTGTACACTACCAGTGCTTGAAGGTGCTAGTGTACACTACCAGTGCTTGAAGGTGCTAGTGTACACCACACACACACACACACACACACATGTACACTACCATGCTTGAGGGTGCTTGTGTACACCCACCATCTTGAAGTGTAGTGTACACTACCAGTGCTTGAAGGTGCTGTGCACACTGAACAGTGCTGAAGGTGGCTAGTGTACACTACCAGTGCTTGAAGGTGCTAGTGTACACTACCATGCTTGAAGGTGCTAGTTAACACACACACACACACACACACACACACAAGGTGCTAGTGTACACTAACAGTGCTTGAAGGGCTAGTGTAAACACTACGCAGTGCTTGAAGGTGCTAGTGTACACTACCCCATGCTTGAAGTGCTAGTGTACACTACCAGTGCTTGAAGGTGCTTAGTGTACACTACCAGTGCTTGAAAGGAGTAGTGTACAACCATTACCAGTGCTTTGAAGTGCTAGTGTACACCATTAACCAGTGCATGAAGGTGCTAGTGTAAAAATTAGAAGCGCGGGGGGGGGCGGAGTCATAAGTGCGAGTGTAATACACCATTACCAGTGCTTGAAGGTGCTAGTGTACACCATTAACCAGTGCTTGAGTGCTAGTTATCACCATTTTACCAGTGCTTGAAGGTGCTAGTGTACACCATTACCAGTGCTTGAAGGTGCTAGTGTACACCATTACCAGTGCTTGAAGGTGCTAGTGTACACCATTACCAGTGCTTTTGAAAGTGCTAGTGTACTCTACCATGCTGAGGGTTGCTAGTGTACACTACTCCAGTGTGCTTGAAGTGGCTAGGGTAACACTACCAGTGCTTTGAAGGTGCTAGTGAACACATACCAGTGCTTGAGGGTGCAGTTGGTAGCACTACCAGTGCTTTGAAGTGCTAGTGTACACCTTACCAGTGCTTAAGGTGCTAGTGTACCTACATTGCTTGAGTGCTAAGTGTAACACTACCCAGTGCTTGAGTGCAAGTGTACACTACCAGTGCTTGAGGGTGCTAAGTGTACACTACCAGTGCTTGAAGGAGCAGTGTACACCTTACCAGTGCTGAAGGTGCAGTGTACACTACCAGTGCTTGAAGGTGCTAGTGTACACTACCAGTGCTTGAAGGTGCTGGTGCACACTAACAGTGCTTGAAGGTGCTAGTGTACACTACCAGTGCTTGAAGGTGCTAGTGTACACTACCAGTGCTTGAAGGTGCTAGTGTACACTACCAGTGCTTGAAGGTGCTAGTGTACACTACCAGTGCTTGAAGGTGCTAGTGTACACTACCAGTGCTTGAGGGTGCTAGTGTACACTACCAGTGCTTGAGGGTGCTAGTGTACACTACCAGTGCTTGAAGGTGCTAGTGTACACTACCAGTGCTTGAAGGTGCTAGTGTACACTACCAGTGCTTGAAGGTGCTAGTGTACACTACCACAACTGCCTTGAAGGTGCTAGGTTTGTACACTAATCCAGTGCTTGAAGGTGCTAGTTAACAACCATTACCAGTGCTTGAAGGAGCTAGTGTAGACACCATTACCAGTGCTTGAAGGTGCTAGTGTACACCATTACCAGTGCTTGAAGGTGCTAGTGTACACCATTACCAGTGCTTGAAGGTGCTAGTGTACACCATTACCAGTGCTTGAAGGTGCTAGTGTACACCATTACCAGTGCTTGAAGGTGCTAGTGTAACATCAATATCTACCAGTGCTTTGAAGGTGCCAGTGTACACCATACGCAGTGCTTGAAAGGTGCTAGAGAACCCATTACCAGTGCTTGAAGGTGCTAGTGTACACCATTACCAGTGCTTGAAGGTGCTAGTGTACACCATTACCAGTGCTTGAAGGTGCTAGTGTACACTACCAGTGCTTGAAGGTGCTAGTGTACACTACCAGTGCTTGAAGGTGCTAGTGTACACTACCAGTGCTTGAAGGTGCTAGTGTACACTACCAGTGCTTGAAGGTGCTAGTGTACACTACCAGTGCTTGAAGGTGCT
Organism: Cherax quadricarinatus; assembly: GCF_026875155.1. Taxonomy (NCBI): domain Eukaryota; kingdom Metazoa; phylum Arthropoda; class Malacostraca; order Decapoda; family Parastacidae; genus Cherax; species Cherax quadricarinatus. Next base: position 62,134,877 of record NC_069412.1, on the reverse strand, counting down.
AGTGTACACTACCAGTGCTTGAAGGTGCTAGTGTACACTACCAGTGCTTGAGGGTGCTAGTGTACACCATTACCAGTGCTTGAAGGTGCTAGTGTACACCATTACCAGTGCTTGAAGGTGCTAGTGTACACCATTACCAGTGCTTGAAGGTGCTAGTGTACACCATTACCAGTGCTTGAAGGTGGCTAGTGTACACCATTAATCCAGTGCTTGAAGTCTAGTGTACACATGTCCAGAGCTTGAAGGTGCTAAGTGTACACTACCAGTGCTTGAAGGGTGCTAGTGTAAGCACTACCAGTGCTTGAAAGGTGCTAGTGTAACACTACCAGTCATGAGAGGTGGCCTAGTGTACACTACCTTTGCTTGAAGGTGCTAGTGTACACTACCAGTGCTTGAAGGTGCTAGTGTACACCATTACCAGTGCTTGAAGGTGCTAGTGTACACCATTACCAGTGCTCGAAGGTGCTAGTGTACACCATTACCAGTGCTCGAAGGTGCTAGTGTACACCATCACCAGTGCTTGAAGGTGCTAGTGTACACCAATACCAGTGCTTGAAGGTGCTAGAGTAACACCATTACCATGCTTGAAGGTGCTATGGTAGCACCAGATGGGGTGGGGGAGGGGGGGGGCCAGTGCGTGAAGGTGCTTAGTGTACACAGTACCAGTGCTTGAAAGGTGCTAGTGTACACCATACACACACAGTGCTTGAAGGTGCCTAGTGTACACCATTACCAGTTGCTTGAAAGGTGCTAGGTACACCATTAATACCAGTGCTTGAAAGGTGCTAGTGTACACTACCAGTGCTTGAAGGTGCTAGTGTACACCTACCATGCTTGAAGGTGCTAACAACACACACAACACACTTCTACACACACACACACAAGTGTACACTACCAGTGCTTTGAAGGGCTAGAGGTGTACACTACCAGTGCTTGAAGGTGCTAGTGTACACTACCAGTGCTTGAAGGTGCTAGTGTACACTACCAGTGCTTGAGGGTGCTAGTGTACACCATTACCAGTGCTTGAAGGTGGCTAGTGTAACACCTTACCCAGTGCTGAAGGTGCTAGTGTACACCATAACCAGTGCTTGAAGGAGCTAGTGTACACCATTACCAGTGCTTGAAGGTGCTAGTGTACACCATTACCAGTGCTTGAAGGTGCTAGTGTACACCATTACCAGTGCTTGAAGGTGCTAGTGTAACACTACCATGCTACACACACACACACACACACACACACACACTACCTGTGCTTGAAGGTGCTAAGTACACTACCAGTGCTTGAAGGTGCTAGTGTACACTACCAGTGCTTGAAGGTGCTAGTGTACACTACCAGTGCTTGAAGGTGCTAGTGTACACTACCAGTGCTTGAAGGTGCTAGTGTACACTACCAGTGCTTGAAGGTGCTAGTGTACACTACCAGTGCTTGAAGGTGCTAGTGTACACTACCAGTGCTTGAAGGTGCTAGTGTACACCATTACCAGTGCTTGAAGGTGCTAGTGTACACTACCAGTGCTTGAAGGTGCTAGTGTAAAACTACCATTGCTTTGAAGGTCTAGTGTAAACTACCAGTGCTTGAAAGGTGCTAGTGTACTAAACATGCTTGAAGGTGCTAGTGTACACTAACAGTGCTTGAAGGTGCTGAGTGTAACACTACCAGTGCTTGATGGTCTAGTTGACACTACCAGTGCTTGAAGGTGCTAGTGTACACACCAGTGCTGAAGGTGCTAGTGTACACTACCAGTGCTTGAAGGTGCTAGTGTACACTACCAGTGCTTGAAGGTGCTAGTGTACACCATTACCAGTGCTTGAAGGTGCTAGTGTACACTACCAGTGCTTGAAGGTGCTAGTCACACACACACACCACACACACACATGCTTGACACACCACACACACACGTACACACATAACCAGTGCTTGAAGGTGCTAGTGTCGCACTACCAGTGGCTTGAAAAGGTGCTAGTGTACACTACCAGTGCTTGAAGGTGCTAGTGTACACTACCAGTGCTTGAAGGTGCTAGCGTACACTACCAGTGCTTGAAGGTGCTAGTGTACACCATTACCAGTGCTTGAAGGTGCTAGTGTACACCATTACCAGTGCTTGAAGGTGCTAGTGTACACCATTACCAGTGCCTTGAAGGTGCTAGTGGGTAACACCATTACCAGTGCTTGAAGGTGCTAGTGGTACCCATTACCAGTGCTTGAAGGTGCTAGTGTACACCATTACCAGTGCTTGAAGGTGCTAGTGTACACCATTACCAGTGCTTGAAGGTGCTAGTGTACACCATTACCAGTGCTTGAAGGTGCTAGTGTACACCATTACCAGTGCTTGAAGGGAGCTAGTGAACACCATTACCAGTGCTTGAAGGTGGCTAGTGGTACACATTACCAGTGCTTGAAGGTGTTTAATCTACACACACACACCATTACCAGTGCTTGAAGGTGCTAGTGTACACCATTACCAGTGCTTGAAGGTGCTAGTGTACACCATTACCAGTGCTTGAAGGTGCTAGTGTACACCAATTACCATGCTTGAAGTGCTATGTACACACCATACCATGCTTGAAGGTGCTATGTACAAACCATTACCAGTGCTTGAAGGTGCTAGTGTACACCATTACCAGTGCTTGAAGGTGCTAGTGTACACCATTACCAGTGCTTGAAGGTGCTAGTGTACACCATTACCAGTGCTTGAAGGTGCTAGTGTACACCATTACCAGTGCTTGAAGGTGCTAGTGTACACCATTACCAGTGCTTGAAGGTGCTAGTGTACACCATTACCAGTGCTTGAAGGTGCTAGTGTACACCATTACCAGTGCTTGAAGGTGCTAGTGTACACCATTACCAGTGCTTGAAGGTGCTAGTGTACACCATTACCAGTGCTTGAAGGTGCTAGTGTACACCATTACCAGTGCTTGAAGGTGCTAGTGTATAACACCATTACCAGTGCTTGAAGTGCTAGTGTACACCATTACCATTGCTTGGAATGTGCTAGTGTACACATTACCAGTGCTTGAAGGAGCTAGTGGACACCATTACCATGCTGAAGGTGCTAGTGTACAACCTTACCAGTGCTTGAAGTGCTAGTGTACACCATTTACCAGTGGGCTTGAAGGGTGCAAGTGTAACACAATTACCAAAGTTAGCTGAAGGTGCAAGTGTACACCATTACCATGCTTGAAGGTGCTAGTGTACACCATTAACCAAGTGCTTGAAGTGCTAGTGGGTACACCATTACCAGTGCTTGAAGGTGCTAGTGTACACCATTACCAGTGCATGCTTGAAGTGCTAGTGTACACCATTACCGAGTGCTTGAAGGTGCTAGTGGACACCAGTACCAGTGCTTGAAGGTCTAGTTGTAGCACCATTACCAGTGCTTGAAGGTGCTAGTGTACACCATTCTTGAATGAAGTGATCGCGCACACAGCAATATTTTATAATATAATATATATATATATATATTATATATATATATATATATATATATAATATATATATATTTATATATAAATATATATGTTCGTCCGAATGGGCAGAACTTGCCGATCTTGGCTTAAATAGCAACGCTCATCTTGCCATATAGGACAAGCGAAAATCTGTGTATGCAATAATATCGCCAAAATCATTGAGAACCTAACGAATAAAAATATATTTCACTATTCTTTGTTTAGTATTAAATTATTGTAAACAAATCAAAATATATTTGCTGGGTTAGGCTAATAAATAAATTGGTTCTTGTTATAATAAGGTTAGGTAAAGTTTTCAAGTTCCTTTTGGTGCCAAAATTATAAATTTTTTACATCAACATTAATGAAAAAAATATATCTTTAAACGAATAAAAGAAATTTAGAAAAGGACTTAATTGTAAATTAGTTCTTGCTAATTGACCAGTTTTACACATGCGGCACGATATAAATATAATATATATATATATAAATATATATAATTGTGTGGTGTGTGCAGGGTATATATAGTAATTGGGTAATAAACAAATTATAATGAACATACAGAGCGTTCAGAAATGGACGTTCTTGATGCCTGGTGTGTGAAGGTAGGGGGGGGGGGGGGGGGTAATGAACTAGCTCTCAACAGAAGATAATATTCTTGCTCGGTCTTAAAAGCCAACTCCACAAACTTAATTAACTTCTTTCTTGTCTTGAGGGTAGGTACTTACCAACAAAAACTAACTTCATGCTTTGCAAGCTTCATTCTCTGCCAGCTTCAGTCTCTACAAGCTTTATTCTCTACAAGCTTCATTCTCTGCAAGCTTTATTCTCTGCCAGCTTCATTCTCTACAAGCTTTATTCTCTACAAGCTTCATTCTCTACAAGCTTTATTCTCTACAAGCTTCATTCTCTGCCAATTTCATTCTTTACAAGCTTCATTCTCTCTCCCTCTCTAGCTCCTCTCCCATATCCTCTGCCTCTTTCAATCCTCTAATATCCTCTCTTTCCTTACAATCCTCTCTCTCTTATGTCCCATATTGTTCAATCCTCTCTCCCCTTGCTTCCAATTTTACCACATCACTTCGCTACTTCTCCTAATCCTCTCCCATTGCTTCTCTTATCTCCTTACTAATCCTCTCTCCATCCTCATTAAGTTACAACATTTATGAATTCTGGTACACTGAATTACTCCTTCACGATATAGTTGAATATGTCAGCCAAACAAAATAACCTAAGGAATATATATATATATATAAATATATAATATATATATATATAATATATATATATAAATATTAATTTATATATATATAGTATATAGAATTTTATATATGCTTGCCGAATAGGCAAAACTTGCGATCTTGGCTTAAATAGCAACGCTCATCTTGCCATATAGGACAAGAGAAAATTTGCGTATGCAATAATTTTGCCAAAATTCATTCTGAACCTAACGAAAAAAAAATATTTGATTGAGTTTGTTTAGCACTATATTATTGTAAACGTAATTAAAATATATTTAGTTGGGTTTAGGCTAAAATAAATTGCTCTGATAAAAAGGTTAGGTAAGTTTTCTAAGATTTTTTTGGTGAAAAATTTAATTTTTTTTCATTAACAAAATAAAAAAAAATATATCTTTAAACGTTAAGAGAAAAATTAAAAAAAGTACTTAATTTTAAATGAGTTTTGCTAATTGACCATTTTTACATTTTTCGGCAGACATTTTTAATATTATAATTTATATATATTTTATATATATATAATATATAATTTTAAAATTTATATTATATAAATATATAATATAATATTCTCGAATAGGAAAAAATTTTTGCGATTTGGTTTAAAATACAACGCTCATTTTCCCTATAGGACAAGAAAAAATTTGCGTATGCAAATTTTTGCCAAAATCATTCTGAACCTAACAAAAAAAAATATATTTGATTGAGTTTTTTTTAGCATAAATTATTGTAAACGTTTTTTAAAAATATTTTTTTTGGGGTTGGGCAAAAAATAAATTGCTCTTGCTTTAAAAGGGGGTATTAATTTTCAAATTTTTTTGGTTAAAATAAAAATTTTTACTTTAAACATTAATGAAAAAATATACCTTTAAACGTATAAGAAAAAAAATTCAGAAAGGACATAATTTTAAATGAGTTCTTGCTAACTGACAAGTTTTACATATTCGGCACGACATATATATATATATATATATATATGTCGTGCCGAATATGCAAAACTGGTCAATTAGCAAGAACTCATTTAAAATTAAGTCCTTTCTGAAATTTCCTCTTATACGTTTAAAGATATATTTTTTTCATTAATGCTGATGTAAAAATTTATAATTTTGTACCAAAAGGAACTTAGAAAACTTACCTAACCTTATTATAACAAACGCAATTTATTTTAGCCTAACCCAACTAAATATATTTTAGATTTGTTTACAATAATTTAATACTAAACAAACACAGTGAAACATATTTTTTTCGTTAGGTTCAGAATGATTTTGGCGAAATTATTGCATACACAAATTTTCACTTGTCCTATATGGCAAGATGAGCGTTGCTATTTAAGCCAAGATGGCAAGTTCTGCCTATTCGGCACGACATATATATATATATATATATATATATATAATGTGTGTGTGTGTGTGTGTGTGTGTAATCACCTAATTGTACTCGACTAATTGTACTCACCTAATTGTGGTTGCAGGGGTCGAGACTCAGCTCCCGGCCCCGCGTCTTCACTGACCGCTACTGGGTCCTCCCTCTCCCTGCTCCATGAGCTTTATCATACCTCGTCATAAAACTATATATGGTTCCTACCTCCACTACATCGCTTGCCAGACTATTCCACTTCCTAACAGCTCTGCGGCTGTGTGTGTGTGTGTGTGTGTGTATGTGTGTGTGTGTAACACATAGATGATCAAACTAAGCATATACAAAGTATGTGGCCATCCCTATGGTCACTATGTTGAACACTATGTGCTAAACTGTCCACTTTTTGAGGAATACAGAGACACACAGTATTATAACCTATGTGATATGTCAAGATATCGTATTAGTGAAAATAAGATACCAGGTATATTAAGCACATATTCAAAACTGGCTTGTAACAGATAAGACAATTGTTGATATAAATCCAGATGTACTCCAGTTAACCCTTTTTGGGCCTAGTTCCTAGGCCGTTTGTATATCCATAT
>NC_069412.1:62078234-62125734 GCF_026875155.1 Cherax quadricarinatus | reverse complement strand
CCTCGTGTGGTAGATAGGTTTTAAACCCACTGGGGTGCACAATAGCTCTGGCGACACGAAGTCTTGTGTTAAGGTGACTTAGACAGCCAGACGTGTGACTGTGGAATCATACAGTGATTAAGTGACTATATATTGTACCGTCTCTATTCTGTTTACATCCCATGAGAACTGACCTTTCTCTAATTTATTGGCCTTGTGGAATGTTATAATTTTTTTCGTTAAAACACCACAACGTAACCTAACCACACGTACTGTCAATGACGTAAATACAGGGGAAGACAACGCTGCCTCCAGTGTTCTATTAGCTTGAAAAGGCCTGTTGTACAAGCGAAGCGTTTTGTCAGTGAAGACATCGAAGAGTTATACGTCCGGTTCCTCATCTGATATCTTCATAACACATCATAAATGTAACAGCTTGGATGATCAGGTCTTGATCCAAAAGGAATCCTGGTTTGGCAGCGGGGTTGTGGTGCCAGACCAAGACTCCTTGGTCTGGCAGCGGGGTCGTGGTGCCAGACCAAGACTCCTTGGTCTGGCAGCGGGGTCGTGGTGCCAGACCAAGACTCCCTGGTCTGGCAGTGGGGTCGTGGTGCCAGACCAAGACTCCTTGGTTTGGCAGAGGGGTCGTGGTGCCAGACCAAGACTCCCTGGTCTGGCAGCGGGGTCGTGGTGCCAGACCAAGACTCCCTGGTCTGGCAGTGGGGTCGTGGTGCCAGACCAAGACTCCCTGGTTTGGCAGCGGGGTCGTGGTGCCAGACCAAGACTCCCTGGTCTGGCAGCGGGGTCGTGGTGCCAGACCAAGACTCCTTGGTCTGGCAGCGGGGTCGTGGTGCCAGACCAAGACTCCCTGGTCTGGCAGCGGGGTCGTGGTGCCAGACCAAGACTCCCTGGTCTGGCAGTGGGGTCGTGGTGCCAGACCAAGACTCCCTGGTTTGGCAGCGGGGTCGTGGTGCCAGACCAAGACTCCCTGGTCTGGCAGCGGGGTCGTGGTGCCAGACCAAGACTCCCTGGTCTGGCAGCGGGGTCGTGGTGCCAGACCAAGACTCCCTGGTCTGGCACCGTGGCGTCCTGCAACAAGAAGTTAGCGTACATGAGAAGGTAAATATTACTTTGAGGGGGAAAATCCGAAAACGAGGGTTTAAGAGAAGAGGCGAGAGGGGAGAAGAACAGGAAACAATGATGTAATAGGGAACGGAAAAGGGGAATAAAGGCAAGGGGAGAGGGAATGCGGGAGGGAGAAAATTTAAAAAAAATTCCCCCAAAGGGGGGGGAAGAAAAAAAAGGGGGAAAAAAAAACAAAAAAGCAAAAAAAGGGGAAAAGAAAAAAAAGAAAAAAACCCCCCCCCTTTAAAAAAGGAAAAAAACAAAAAGCAAAAAAGCCCCGAACACCGAAGATAACCCAAAAAACAAACATTAAAACCCCACATCAAACCAAAATACCCCCAAAAAAAACCCCCCCAATTAACCCCCAAAAAACACACCAAAATCCGAAAATCCCCCCCCAAAACAGAAAAAAAGAAAACCCCCCAAAAAAACCCCAAACACAAAAAAACCCACCCAAAAAACCATTAAAAAACCCATTAACAAAACCATTAAACCCCACTTAACAAGACCCCAAACCCCCAAAAACGGAAAAAAAAATTTAAACCCAAAAAAAAAAAAAAACCAAACAACCATTAAAACCCCCATCTGACCCAAATTCCACAAAAAAACAACCCTTTTTTAAAACCCCCCCAAAAACAAACCCAAAGCCCTAAAACAAAAAAATTAAAACCCACTATAACAGAAACTTACACAACCCCCAAAACAACAGAATCAGTTAAAAACCCCCTTAAACAAACAAAAAACCCCCACTATAACAGAATAGTTAAAAACCCCCAAAAACAAACCCAGTTACCCCCCCAAAACAAACCAAACAAAACAAAACAAAAGAACATTAAAAAACCCCCCCTTAACAAAAAAAAAAACCCCACTAAACAGAATCATTACACAAACAAAACAAAACCCATTAAAAAACCCCCTAAACAAAACCCATTAAAAACCCCCTTAAAAACAAAAAACCCCTTAACAAACAAAATTTTTAAAACCCCCAAAAAAAATTAAAAACCCCCTAATAAAACGTTTTTACCCCCCCTTTAAAAACAAACATTAAAAAACCCATTTAAAACAAACAGCCCCAAAACCCCCTAAAACGATTATTTTACCCCCAAAAAAAATTAAAAACCCCCAAAAAAAAATTACCCCCCCCAAAACGGGGAAAAAAAACCCCCTATAACAAAGAACAGTTAAAAAACCCCCTTTAAAACAAATGTACTCCCAAATTTAAAACAGAACAGACCCCCCCCAATAAAAAAGAACCTTAAAAAACCCCCAAATAACAACAAACTTTTCCCCCCCCAAAAACGAACCAGTCTTTAAACCCCCAAAAAAACCCAGAAAAACCCAAAACAAGCCCAAAACCCCACAAACAAGAACGTTACCCCCCAAAAGAACTTTAAAACCCCCATAACAGAACTTTTAAAACCCCCCTAAACAAAAGGACAAACCCCACAAAAACGAAAAACCCCAAAAAAAACATTTTAAAAACCCCTAAAAAAACCTTTAATAACCCCCTAACCCCGGAAACCTTTACAAACCCCACAAACAAAAACCCAGTTAATAACCCCCAAAAAACCAGAACCATTAAATAACCCCACTATAACAAAAAAAACCAGTTAAAAAAAACCAAAAAAAAAATAACCCCCAAAACAAACCAGTTAAAACCCCACTTAACAAACAAACCTTAAAACCCCTAAAAAAAAAAACCCCACTATAACAAAACCAGTTAATAACCCCACATAACAAAACCAAAATTTTTTACGGAAACTTTAGGCCGATAAGTTACGGTACAAAAAGCGGGAAATTAAGAGGTTAATCGGTAGAGGGGAAAGGGAAGGGAGAAAAGGAACGAAAGATAAAGGGGACTGTATTTAAACTACCGGTCAAGGAAGGACGGGGTGACAGTTGGCACGTAAACCCACCAAGTCCCATGACCCGAAAACAAAAACAGACGAAGTTAGCCAAGACACAAAGGTAGCGGAAAAACGTTCCACCCATAGCACAAGGAACACTGAATGCACATTAAATACCCCAAAACCCAGTTGGCCCCCTTTTAAAAATTACAAAAACCCCCAAACAACAAAGTTATACCCCCTATAAAAAACAGTTAAATAACCCCAAATAACATTCAAACCCATAAAAACCATAAAAAACCAAATAACCCCCATAACAACCAGAACCATTACAAACCCCACAAAAGAACCCATAACCCAATAACAAAACCCATTAATAACCCCATTTAAAAAAACCAGTTACAAAACCCCATTAACAGAACATTAAAACCCACTAAATCAAAACCTTACAAACACCACAAACCAAAACCATTACATAACCCCATAAAAACCAGTTACAAACCCCCACTAAACAACAAACCATTTAAACAAACACAAAAAATTAATAACCCAAAAAAAACCTTACAAACCCCAAAAAAACAGTAAAACCCAAAACAATATTTACAAACTCCATAAACAAAAACTTTAAAACCCAAAAATAAAAACGAAAAAACTTTTAACCGTCTTTTATCCCCCTTTTTCCCACGGGCGACCTTAAAAAACCACCCCAAATTAAAACACCGGGGCCCCTTCTTTAACAATCACCGGGCCAGTTTAAAAACTCAAACCCCCAAAATAACACAAAAGAACGAAAAATAAAAAAAAGTAAACCCATTTATAACAAAAAACAAAAACAAATAAGTTAAAAAAAACATAGTAAAAAAGGGCCGAAAGGGAAGGAGTTTGGATAGTGAAAAAAAAGGGAAGGTTAAAATATAAAAATTTAAAAAGGGAAAGAAGTAAAGGTATAAGGAAAAAAAAGGGGAAAAAAGAAAAGTAAGGTTAAGGGAAAAGGGAAAAAGGGATGGGAAGTAGAAAATAGGGATTTAGTAAAATTAAGGGAATTTTAAAAGGGGGAAAGGTAAAGGGGAATTAAAAGGGGGAAAAAAAAATTTGAAAATTAAAAGGTCAAAAAAAAGAGATAAAGAAATTAAGAACCAGTTAAAAAGAAAAAGGGTAAATTCCCAAGAAAAATTAAATAAAAGGGAAAAAAAGGTTAAAAAGAAATTAACCCGGGAATTTACCAATTAAAAAGGAAGGGGGAAAGTTGTAGGGGAATAAAAAAAGGGAAAAGAAAAAGAAAAAACGGGAAAAGAGGGGAAAAAATAAAAAGGAAAAGGGTTATAAAAAAATTAAAACCCAAAAATGAAAGTTAAAGGAATTAGTAGAATTTATGGAAAAAGTGGGAATAAAATTGAAAAAAGGGGAAGAGGGGAAGAAAAGTAAAAAAAGAAGAAAGTATAAAATTAGAAACATGGGAAAAATTTGAGAATGAAATAAGGGAAGGAAAGGGGGGGGGTTAAAATTAAAATTAGAAAAGGGGAAACCCGGGGGAAAGTTAGGAAGGGAAAAACGGGGAAAAAAATTTAAAAAGGGGGAAAATTTAAAACGGAAAGGGAAAGTAAGGAAGGTTAAGAAATTTTAGTAAAAAAGAGGGAAGAAAGGGAAAAGGGAAAGTTAGAAAAAAAGAAAGTAAGATAAAAGGTAACGGGAAAAAAGGGAAGAAAACGGGGAGATTTTTAAAAAGTAAGAATTTTCAACCCAGAAAAGGGGAGAAAGGTAAAAAGAAAGTACAAAAAGGGAAGGGTTTTAAATAACCCGAAAAAATTTAAAAAGGGCAAAAAGAAGGGCCCAAATTTAACCAGTTAATAAAGTTAAATAAGAATCCCTAGACAGAAAGTTAAAACTTAAAAAAGGACCCTTAAAAGAGGTTTAAGGGGAAAAGGAATTTAAAAAAATTGGTAAAAGGGGTTAAGTCAAAATGCCGAAAGGCAGTTTAAGGAATTGGGGGGAAATATTAGCCCCAAAAGGGGGGGTTGAAAGGAAGGTAAAAAAAAGGAGGTTTAAATTTCTATAAAGAAGAAAAAGGGGAAAAGGTGGGGAAGGACAAGAGGGAAGGTTGAGGGGGAAGGAGTGAGGAATGATAGGAAAGGTTAGGAGGGGAAGGTTGAAGGGAAGGTCAAGGGGAATTGAAGTGAGGGGGGTTAAGGGAAAGGGTTTGATAGGGGGGTTTAAGGGAAGGTTTGAGAGGGAGGGAAGGTTGAGTAGGGAAGGTTAAAGGGAATTTTAAGGAAGGTTGGAGGGAAATTTGAGAGGAAGGTTATGGGGAGTAAGTAAAAAGGGTAAGTGGGGAGTTGATGGGGAAGGTTGAGTGAGGGAAGGTTGAGGGGAAGGTTGAAAAGGGGAATAGTAAAGGGGTGAGGGGAAGGGGAGGAAAGGGTTTTGGGGGGAAAAAAAAGGTTGAGAGGTTTTTGGTAAAGGGGTGGGAAAGGTGAGTTAGAGGGAAGGGAAAGGAAGGTTGTTAGGGGTAAAAGGGGTTAGGGATGAAGGGAAGTAAAGTAAAGGGAAGTTGAGTAAAGGGAAGGTCATGAGGGAAGGTTGTAGGAAGGGAGGGGGAGTAGAGGGAAGGAATGAGGGGAAGATTGGAGGGGGGTGATGAGGGAAGGTTAAGAGGGGGTTGGAAGGGGAGGATTTAGGGGGGGGGAAGGTGGTGGGGGAAAGGGAGTGAAGGGAGGGGAAGTGGAGGGTTTAAAAGGGGAAAAGGATTGGGGGGCCCGGGAAGGAGGCAAGGAGGGATTCGGCATTTCGTTCCAGTGAAAACGGCTTGGGCGGGGTTAATACCCCCAATTAAACGTCTTAAATAACCCTAAATCTTTGGGAAATTATCCAAACTTTAATCATGGCCCGTTAAGGGCCAATTGTCAAAACCCCCTTAACAGTTTCTTTAACAATTTGATTTGTTATTACCCTGAACAAATCTTAACAGCGGCCGAATATGTTCCTACATTAAATCTAGTCAGAAGCAACCCCTTTTAACCACGTTGGAACTTTGAACGATTGACGGTTTAACGACCCTTGAATTAAGTTTCCAGAGGGACCTTTTTACCCAAAATTTATTTAAAGGGCTTAAGGCCCTAACCCCCATATGCTAATAAACTTATTTCTACCCTGTCCTAAACTTCTTACATTTTAATTTTTCCCCAAAACCCTTCATCCCCAAATCAGTTAAGTGATTTTACCAAGGTTTCCCAGGTTCGGGCCCCGGAAAAATATCCCCTTATTGGACCTCAACCTTAATTAAGGACGTTCGAATCTTTTCCCAAACTTTTTTTAACCGTTGTTCTAACCCTAATTGGGTAATTCCCTTACTGAGGGGAACCCCTTTTCCAAACTTTATTGAACCTTTATCCCGGCTTCCCCTAAACAAAGGGTTTTTCCTTGAATCTGTCCCTTAATTACTTCCTTAAGCCGTCTTTTAACCCGGGCCCAAGGTTGAAGTTAGGTTTATCTTTAATAAGTTCCTTATTCTTTCCAATTTCTTGAAAATCCCGAATTATCCAAAACCTCTTAAACTTCTAAAAGGTTCGGTGTAGCCACTGAAAAGTTTTTCCCCCCCATAAGTTTTCGGGGTCCTTATCCCGTTGTCGATCCCCTCCCTCCGGGGTCCTGACATCGCTTTTGGGTATTTCCTAATATTTAAAAGTTTTTGAATACGGTGAAGGCTGGGGTTTGGTTTTTATGTGAATTGGTGGGAAAGTTTTAATGGTTGAAAGGTTGGGGGAATTTAAAATTAGGAATGAAGGTTTGGGGAGTTGAGTAGGTGGGTTTGGAAATTTTTTGGGAAATTGATGGATGGAATTTTTTTGCTAGGTTTGAATTTATGGTTTGAGATTTGGGGAAAAGGGTGGTGAGGGGTTAGGTTTTTAAGGGGAAGTTTTAAAAGGGGAACCCCGGGTTTGGTTTATTGGGTTAATTTTTAATGATCGGCCAATTTTGAATTGGGAAAATTTTTTATTTTGGGAAATTTAGGGTTGGGAATTTTTTTAATATTTTTAAGGGGTGGGGTTTTTGGGAATTGGGGGTAAAATTTAGGGGTTCGTTTTTGGGTCAAAAGGGTAAGTAGGTTTAAATGGTTGAGGGGGTAAGGTTGGAGTTTTAATTGGGGTTTTTTTAATTTTTTTTAGGTTTTTAATTTTTGTTGGGATTTTTGGGGTTTTGGGAGAAGTTTGGGAGTTTGGTAGGGGGTTTTGTTTGGGTTTGGGGTTTTTGGAGGAGGGGGAAAATTTTTATTTTAAAGTGTTTGGGGTTTTAAAATTTAATTTTTTTTCCTTTTTCAGGGGTTTGGGGGTTTTTAAATTTTTTTAAAGTTTTCCAAGGGTTTAGGTTTTAAATTTTTGGGATCGGGAAATTTATTTGGTTTTTTATGGGTTTAATGGTTTAATTTTGGGGGTAATTTTAAATTTTATACGAATTTTGGTATCGAGGGTTGGTTTATTGGGGATGGGGAAAGGTTAGGGGGTTTTTAATTTCGTTAGGGTTTTAAAGTTTTGGGGGGGAATGTGTTGGTCTGAAGGCAAATGTTTGTAATTTTTTTGTTTTAGGGGTGGTAAGGTTTTGTTTGAGGGGGTTTTTTTATGCAATGTTTTAATTTATTTTTAAAAATTTGTAATTTTTGAATTTATTTTTCTTAAGATTTTAATTGGTTCCTGGGTTGAAGTTTGGAATTACAAGTTTTTGGGGTTTGGTAGTGAGGTTAAAGTTTTGGGAGGAGTTGGTGTTGGGCGTTGATGGTTTTTATCGGAATATTTGTGTTTAAATTGGGAACCGTTTTAATTTGGGGGGAAGTTTTGGGGGTTTGGGGGGGTTGATAGGGGGAGGGTTTAAAAGTTTAAGTTTTATTGTTGGGGAAATGTTTTTAAGTGGGGGAAAGGGGGGTTTGGTTTTGATTTTGGGGAAATTTTGGGAAGTTTTTTGGGTTTTTTTTGGGGTGGAAATTTTAAGTTTTTTTTAAAGGTTTGTTTTTTTTTGGAGGTTTAAATTTTGGTAATGGGATTTGTGTTTTTTAAGTTGGGGTTTTTTTTGGGGAATTGACCCGGGGTTTTGTTATTTTAGTTTGGGTTAGGGGTTTTGAATGGGGGTTTTTAAGGTAATTTTGGTAGACCCCGGTTTTAAGTTGAGGAAGGGGGAAGGGGGTTTTAAAGGGGAAGTTGATATAGTTGTACAATTTTATTTTGGGGTTTTAACCATGGTGTGTTATGGGAAGTTAGGTTGTAGGGTTAAAGGGGAATTTTTTGGAAATTATGGGGGTTTAATGGTTTGGGTGAATTTGGTGGGAGTTTTTGGTTAAGTTTGGGGTAAAGGTGGGGAATAGGTTAAAGGATTTTAAATTGGTTTGGGGGTTGGGGAGAAAATTTAGTGGGGATTGAGTGAATGGGGGTTGGTTTTCTAGTACTTGGGAATCAGGTTTTTGGGTTTTTTGGGGAAGGTGGGGGTTTATGGATGTTGGGGGAAAAGGTTTTTAAAGGTGAGGGGCGTGATTTTTGGGGTGGGAAAGTGGGAAGGATTTAAATGTGGGATTGGGTTTAGGGGTTATTTGGGTTTTTTTGGGGTTGTTAAGAGATTTTTGGGTTTTTTTTAGGTTTAAAAAGGTTTAGGGTGAGTTTAGATTTTTAAGGAAATTTTTAATTTATTTTTGGGTTTTTGGTTTTTGGGGGGTTTTTAAAGTGGAATGTAATTTTTGTATGGTTTTTGGGAAAAGTTGTAATTTTGGTTAGTATAGTTTTAAATATTTTTGGGAATTTTTGTAGGATTTTTGTGGGTTGTTGGAATTTGGTTAATTTTGTTTTTAAATTTGGGATTTGGGAAGTTTGGGGTTGAAGGAAGGGTTAAGAGTTAAAGGGGGGTTGTTGGGGGGTAATGAGGGGGGAAAAATTGGGCGGAAAAATTTGAATGAGGGGGTTTAAAAGGGGTATTTGGGTTTGGGGGAAAGGGTGGGTTTTGGGGTATTGTAAATTTTGGTTGGGGGGTTGTGAGGTTTTGTAATAGGTTGGGGGGGGTGTTTGGGAGGGTTTGTTAAAGGTGTTTAAATTTGGGTTTTTTTTGGTGGGAAGGGATTTTTTAGGGTTTGTTTTTAAAAAGGTTTGTGTTTCGGGGTTGTTAAAGGGTTTAGTGGGGAGGTATTTGATAAAAGGTTGGGGTTTTGGGAGGGTTGTGGGAGGTGGGTTTTTTTTTGGGAGTTTTGGGTTAGCTTTTTGGGTTTTTTGTTATGGGAAAGTTTGGTTGGTTTTGGGGTTTTTTTTGGTTTATTATGGGGTTGTTTGTTTTTTGGTTGGGGGTTGGGGGGAATTTGTTTAATAATTGTTAATTGGGGTTTTGGGGGTTTTTTGGGGGGTTTTGGGGGTTTAAAGTGGGGGAATTTTTTAGGATGTTGTTGTGGATGTTGGGACCTTTTGGGTTGGGGTGGAGGGGGGTGGCGGTATTTGGGGTTTTTTTGGGTAGTGTTGATTTGAGGTTGTTTTTATTGGGTTGGGATAGTAGGGGGGTTGGGGGTGGTTGTTTGGGGAGGTGGTGGAAAGGTGGTGGTTTTGTTAAATGGTTTTGGGTGTAAGGGTTAACCCTTTTGAGTTTGTTAGATTGGGTTGTTTTGTGAAATTTTTTGGGGGATTTTTTTAAAAAATTTTTAAATTTTGGGTTTATAAAAAAATATTAAAATTTTTAAAAATTTAAAAAATTTTTTAAAGGGGAAAAATTAAATTTGAATTTTTTAAAATTTTTTTTAAAAATTTTTTTGGGGGGTTTTTTTTTTAAAGTTTTTAGGGGGGTTTAAAAATTTTTCAATGTTTTTTTTTTTTTTAAAATTTTAATTTTTTAAAGTTTAATTTTTTAATTTTTAAGGAAATTTTTGGGGGAATTGGTGGGTTTGGGGGGGAATTTGGGGTAAATTTTTTTGGGGGGAAATTTTTTAAAATTTTTAAATTTTTAAATTTTAAAAATTTTTTGGGGTTTATTTTTTAAGGGTTTAAATTTAAAAAAAGGGGGGGGGGAATTGGTTTTGGGGGTTGGGGGGGGGAAATTGGGGGGGGGGGTTTTTGGGGGGAATTTTGGGGGGGGGGTTTAATTGGGGGAATTGGGGGAAAAAAAAGGGTTTTTTAAATAGAAAAATTTTTTAGGGGGGGAAAGTTTTTGGGGTTTTTTTAAAAGGGGGGAAAGGGGGGTTTGGTGGGGAAGGGGGGAAAATTTTTTGGGGGGGGGGGAAATTATAAAAGGGGGGTAAGGGGAAGGGGGGGAGAGGGGGAGGGGTTGGGGGGGGCGGAGAGAGTGAGGGGTCAGGGTTTTGTGGGGGGTTGCGTGAATGAGGGGAGGGAGAGTGGGGGGGCAGGGTGGAGAAGGGGGATGGGTGGGGGAAGGGAGTGTAAAGGGCGGGAGTTGAGGGGCTGGGAGAGAGGGGACGGGGAGGTATAGTTTGGGGGGCGGGGGTGTAAAGGAGGGGGAGAGTGAAGGGATAGGGGTGTGTGGGGGGCAGGTGGGGGAGGGGAGGGGGTTTGAGGGGCGGGGGAGAGCGTGAGTGGCAGGTATATTTGGGGGGCGGGGAGAGTGTGAAGGACAGGGTGAAGGGGCAGGGTGTGAGGGGGGTAGGGTGTGAGGGGCAGGGAGAGTGGAGGGGCACGTGTGTGTGAGAGGGAGAGCGTGAGGAGGGGAGAGTGTGTGGGGGGAGAGGGTGGGGGACAGGGAGAATTTGAGGGGGTGGGGGGCAGGGAGTGTGGAGGGCAGGGAGAATGAGGGGCAGGGAGAGAGTGAGGGGCAGGTATAGTTTGAGGGGCAGGGAGAGTGTGAGGGGCAGGTAGAGTGTAGGGTAGGGGGGTGTGGGGAGGGGCAGAGTGTGAGGAGCAGGGAGAGTGTGAGGGGCAGGGGAGAGTGTGTGGCAGGGAGTATTGAGGGGCAGGGAGAGTGTGAGGAGACAGGGAGAGTGTAAGGGGCAGGGAGAGTGTGAGGGCAGGGTAGAGTGTGAGGGGCAGGGAGAAGTGTAAGGGCAGGGAAAGGTGTGAGGGGCAGGTAGAGTGTGAGGGGACAGGGAGAGTGTGAAGGGCAGGGAGAGTGTGAGGGGCAGGGAGAGTGTGAGGGGCAGGGAGAGTGTGAGGGGCAGAGATGTGAGGGGCAGGGAGAGTGTGAGGGCAGGGAGAGAGTGAAGGGCAGGGAGAGTGTGAGGGGCAGGTAGAGTGTGAGGGCAGGGAGAGTGAGGGGCGGGGAGAGTGTAAGGGGAGGGAGAGTGTGGGGGGGAGAGTGTGAGGGCGGAGAGTGTGAGGGGCAGGGAGAGTGTGAGGGGCAGGGAGAGTGTGAGGGGCAGGGAGAGTGTGAGGAGCAGGGAGAGTGTAAGGGCAGGGAGAGGTGAACGGCAGGAGAGTGTGGGCAGGGAGGTTAAGGGCAGGGAGAGTGTAAGGGGCAGGGAGAGTGGGGGGAAGTGTGACGGCAGGGAGAGTGTAAGGGGCAGGGAGAGTGTAAGGGGCAGGGAGAGTGTGAGGGGCAGGGAGAGTGTGAGGGGGTAAGGAAGAGAGGTGATAAAGGCAGTAGAGAGGGAAAAGTGGCAGGAACAAGAGAGAGAATTTAAAGGCTGTAAACTGCCTTTAAATGGTCAGGTCAGAAGTATTTTTTAGACCATCTTGTAAACAAGAAAACAAACAAATTGCCCAAGAAATGGCGGAGAAGTTTAGCCATTTAGGGCAACACTGCAACAGCCACTCTCTGCAACACTGCAACAGCCACTCTCTGCAACACACCCGCACACTGCAGTACACCCATACACTGCAACACAACCACATTGCAGTACACCCACACTCTGCAACACACCTACACTCTGCAATACACCCACACACTGCAATACACTCCCTCTGCACACACCCACATTCTGCAATAACCCCTCCTAAATGCCCTACAACTCTGCAATAACCCACACACTGCAACACACCCACACACTGCAACACACCCGCACTCTGCAACACATCCAGAGTCTGCAACACACCCCCACTCTGCAACACACCCACACTCTGCAACACACCCACACTCTGCAACACACCCACACTCTGCAACACACCCGCACTCTGCAACACACCCACACTCTGCAACACACCCACACACTGCAACACACCCACATTTTGCAACACACCCACACTCTGCAACATTCTACAACACCCACACTCTGCAACACACCCGGACTCTGCAACACACCCACACATTGCAACACACCCACACTCTGCAACACACCCGCACTCTGCAACACATCCAGAGTCTGCAACACACCACACACTGAAACACACCCACACTCTGCAACACATTCTGCAACACATCCAGAGTCTGCAACACACCCACACACTGAAACACACCCACACTCTGCAACACATTCTGCAACACACCCACACTCTGCAACACACAATTCTGCAACACATCCACACACTGCAACACACCCACACACTGCAACACACCCACACTCTGCAACACACATTCTGCAACACACCCACACTCTGCAACACACCCACACTCTGCAACACACCCACACTCTGCAACACACCCACACTCTGCAACACACCCACACTCTGCAACACACACTGCAACACACCCACACACTGCAACACACCACACACTGCAACACCCCCCACCACTCTGCAACACACCCACACTCTGCAACACACACTGCAACACACCCACACACTGCAACACACCCACACACTGCAACACACACACTGCAACACACCCACACACTGTACAAACGACTCAACGTTAAAAACAACACGCTGGAGGAACATGCAAAACAAGTACTAAACAAGACAGCTTCCAAAATCAAAGTGAACAACACCGTGCGTGGAACACTGCAACACACATGATCCAATTTCAAGATAATCTCAACTTCCTGGATCACCAGAAGAGATCCTGGTCGACGCAACACAATGATCTCAACTTCCTGGATCACCAGAAGAGATCCTGGTCGACGCAACACAATGATCTCAACTTCCTGGATCACCAGAAGAGATCCTGGTCGACGCAACACAATGATCTCAACTTCCTGGATCACCAGAAGAGATCCTGGTCGACGCAACACAATGAATCTCAACTTCCTGGATCACCAGAAGAGATCCTGGTCGACGCAACACAATGATCTCAACTTCCTGGATCACCAGAAGAGATCCTGGTCGACGCAACACAATGATCTCAACGTCCTGGATCACCAGAAGAGATCCTGGTCGACGCAACACAATGATCTCAACTTCCTGGATCACCAGAAGAGATCCTGGTCGAGGGAAAACACAATGATCTCAACTTCCTGGATCACCAGAAGAGATCCTGCTCGACGGAACACAATGATCTCAACTTCCTGGATCACCAGAAGAGATCCTGCTCGACGGAACACAATGATCTCAACTTCCTGGATCACCAGAAAAGAACCTGGTCGACGCAACACAATGATCTCAACTTCCTGGATCACCAGAAGAGATCCTGGTCGACGCAACACAATGATCTCAACTTCCTGGATCACCAGAAGAGAACCTGGTCGACGCAACACAATGATCTCAACTTCCTGGATCACCAGAAGAGATCCTGGTCGACGCAACACAATGATCTCAACTTCCTGGATCACCAGAAGAGAACTGGTCGACGCAACACAATGATCTCAACTTCCTGGATCACCAGAAGAGATCCTGGTCGACGCAACACAATGATCTCAACTTCCTGGATCACCAGAAGAGATCCTGGTCGACGCAACACAATGATCTCAACTTCCTGGATCACCAGAAGAGATCCTGGTCGACGCAACACAATGATCTCAACTTCCTGGATCACCAGAAGAGATCCTGCTCGACGGAACACAATGATCTCAACTTCCTGGATCACCAGAAAGAACCTGGTCGACGCAACACAATGATCTCAACTTCCTGGATCACCAGAAGAGATCCTGGTCGACGCAACACAATGATCTCAACTTCCTGGATCACCAGAAGAGAACCTGGTCGACGCACACAATGATCTCAACTTCCTGGATCACCAGAAGAAATCCTGGTCGACGCAACACAATGATCTCAACTTCCTGGATCACCAAAAGAAAACCTGGTCGACGCAACACAATGATCTCAACTTTCCTGGATCACCAGAAGAGATCCTGGTCGACGCAACACAATGATCTCAACTTCCTGGATCACCAGAAGAGATCCTGGTCGACGCAACACAATGATCTCAACTTCCTGGATCACCAGAAGAGATCCTGGTCGACGCAACACAATGATCTCAACTTCCTGGATCATCAGAAGAGATCCTGGTCGACGCAACACAATGATCTCAACTTCCTGGATCACCAGAAGAGATCCTGGTCGACGCAACACAATGATCTCAACTTCCTGGATCACCAGAAGAGATCCTGGTCGACGCAACACAATGATCTCAACTTCCTGGATCACCAGAAGAGATCCTGGTCGACGCAACACAATGATCTCAACTTCCTGGATCACCAGAAGAGATCCTGGTTGACGGAACACAATGATCTCAACTTCCTGGATCACCAGAAGAGATCCTGCTCGACGGAAAACAAGACACTCAAATGACAAATAACAAAAAAAAAAAAAAATGTCAGAGGAGCGGAAGGTTGGAGAGCGTGAGGGCAGAGTTAGACAACTGGCGGAGTTAGGCACAGAGTAAGCTTCAGGGTAGCTTTGAAAGTTGATCCTTCAAGCTGTGACTGCTGCAACTACTGGTGCTGGGAGCTTGGTGCCCAAGGGACCTACCAAGAGGTTCTTGTTGTTGTTAGTTATATATTCTTGGTCTCCTGACACTTATGATAGGAGACTGATGAACAGTCATGGTCTCCTAACACTTACGTATGATAATAAACTATTGCACAGTACCTTGAACTACATGGAGGCTGTTACGATACTCGTCACTAAACAAGTGACTCCGATAGATGACACGTTAAAGATCATTACCTCAGGGATAGTGCTTTAGATTGTCTCTGGAGCCGTTCGTAGCATGGCCAGAACCTCCAGGATTAATCTTTCATCTGAACGTATGTGAAGCTGAGCCCAGAGCACCATCACCGGCAGCACGCTCAATCAATACAGAGATAAAAATGATTCCATTGCTGACCAGTGGTGGTGGAGGAGCACTGGGAGGGCAAGACACTACTGCTGCACCTTAACAGCAAACAGTTAAGTGGACCGGCTCAAAGCTGCTTCACAAAGTCGTCAACAGCAGTCACAAGCAGTGTGGGATTCAACTCCACAAACCGAGTGAGTTGAGGGAAGGTGGTTTCATTACTGCTGATGATTTCATATACACACACACACATATATATATATATATATATATATATATATTATATATATAATATATATTTTATATATATATATATATATATATATATATATATATATATATATAATGTTAAATGATATGTTAAATGATCAGTTATGGAAGGAGAAAGAGAATATGAATGTGTAAATTCAAGAATTATGTGGATTAAAGTAAAGGTTGGAGGGCGAGAAGTGGGTCATAATAAGCGTGTATGCACCTGGAGAAGAGAGGAACGCAGAAGAGAGAGATTTTGGGAGATGTTAAGTGAATGTATAGGAGCCTTTGAACCAAGTGAGAGAGTAATTGTGGTAGGGGACCTGAATGCTAAAGTAGGAGAAACTTTTAGAGAGGGTGTGGTAGGTAAGTTTGGGGTGCCAGGTGTAAATGATAATGGGAGCCCTTGATTGAACTTTGTATAGAAAGGGGTTTAGTTATAGGTAATACATATTTTAAGAAAAAGAGGATAAATAAGTATACACGATATGATGTAGGGCGAAATGACAGTAGTTTGTTGGATTATGTATTGGTAGATAAAAGACTGTTGAGTAGACTTCAGGATGTACATGTTTATAGAGGGGCCACAGATATATCAGATCACTTTTTAGTTGTAGCTACACTGAGAGTAAAAGGTAGATGGGATACAAGGAGAATAGAAGCATCAGGGAAGAGAGAGGTGAAGGTTTATAAACTAAAAGAGGAGGCAGTTAGGGTAAGATATAAACAGCTATTGGAGGATAGATGGGCTAATGAGAGCATAGGCAATGGGGTCGAAGAGGTATGGGGTAGGTTTAAAAATGTAGTGTTAGAGTGTTCAGCAGAAGTTTGTGGTTACAGGAAAGTGGGTGCAGGAGGGAAGAGGAGTGATTGGTGGAATGATGATGTAAAGAGAGTAGTAAGGGAGAAAAAGTTAGCATATGAGAAGTTTTTACAAAGTAGAAGTGATGCAAGGAGGGAAGAGTATATGGAGAAAAAGAGAGAGGTTAAGAGAGTGGTGAAGCAATGTAAAAAGAGAGCAAATGAGAGAGTGGGTGAGATGTTATCAACAAATTTTGTTGAAAATAAGAAAAAGTTTTTGGAGTGAGATTAACAAGTTAAGAAAGCCTAGAGAACAAATGGATTTGTCAGTTAAAAATAGGAGAGGAGAGTTATTAAATGGAGAGTTAGAGGTATGGGAAGATGGAGGGAATATTTTGAGGAATGTTAAATGTTGATGAAGATAGGGAAGCTGTGATTTCGTGTATAGGGCAAGGAGGAATAACATCTTGTAGGAGTGAGGAAGAGCCAGTTGTGAGTGTGGGGGAAGTTCGTGAGGCAGTAGGTAAAATGAAAGGGGGTAAGGCAGCCGGATTGATGGGATAAAGATAGAAATGTTAAAAGCAGGTGGGGATATAGTTTTTGGAGTGGTTGGTGCAATTATTTAATAAATGTATGGAAGAGGTAAGGTACCTAGGGATTGGCAGCAGAGAGCATGCATAGTCCCTTTGTATAAAGGCAAAGGGGATAAAAGAGAGTGCAAAAATTATAGGGGGATAAGTCTGTTGAGTGTACCTGGTAAAGTGTATGGTAGAGTTATAATTGAAAGAATTAAGAGTAAGACGGAGAATAGGATAGCAGATGAACAAGGAGGCTTTAGGAAAGGTAGGGGGTGTGTGGACCAGGTGTTTACAGTGAAACATATAAGTGAACAGTATTTAGATAAGGCTAAAGAGGTCTTTGTGGCATTATGGATTTGGAAAAGGCGTATGACAGGGTGGATAGGGGGGCAATGTGGCAGATGTTGCAAGTGTATGGTGTAGGAGGTAGGTTACTGAAAGCAGTGAAGAGTTTTTACGAGGATAGTGAGGCTCAAGTTAGAGTATGTAGGAAAGAGGGAAATTTTTTCCCAGTAAAATAGGCCTTAGACAAGGATGTGTGATGTCACCGTGGTTGTTTAATATATTTATAGATGGGGTTGTAAGAGAAGTAAATGCGAGGGTCTTGGCAAGAGGCGTGGAGTTAAAAGATAAAGAATCACACACAAAGGGGGAGTTGTCACAGCTGCTCTTTGCTGATGACACTGTGCTCTTGGGAGATTCTGAAGAGAAGCTGCAGAGATTGGTGGATGAATTTGGTAGGGTGTGCAAAAGAAGAAAATTAAAGGTGAATACAGGAAAGAGTAAGGTTATGAGGATAAAAAAAAAGATTAGGTGATGAAAGATTGAATATCAATTGGGGGGAGAGAGTATGGAGGAGGTGAACGTATTCAGATATTTGGGAGTGGACGTGTCAGCAGATGGTTCTATGAAAGATGAGGTGAATCATAGAATTGATGAGGGAAAAAGAGTGAGGGGTGCACTTAGGAGTCTGTGGAGACAAAGAACTTTGCCCTTTGGGAGGCAAAGAGGGGAATGTATGAGAGTATAGTTTTTACCAACGCTCTTATATGGGTGTGAAGCGTGGGTGATGAATGTTGCAGCGAGGAGAAGGCTGGAGGCAGTGGAGATGTCATGTCTGAGGGCAATGTGTGGTGTGAATATAATGCAGAGAATTCGTAGTTTGGAAGTTAGGAGGAGGTGCGGGATTACCAAAACTGTTGTCCAGAGGGCTGAGGAAGGGTTGTTGGAGGTGGTTCGGACATGTAGAGAGAAGGAGCGAAACAGAATGACTTCAAGAGTGTATCAGTCTGTAGTGGAAGGAAGGCGGGGTAGGGGTCGGCCTAGGAAGGGTTGGAGGGAGGGGGTAAAGGAGGTTTTGTGTGAGAGGGGCTTGGACTTCCAGCAGGCATGCGTGAGCGTGTTTGATAGGAGTGAATGGAGACAAATGGTTTTTAATACTTGACGTGCTGTTGGAGTGTGAGCAAAGTAACATTTATGAAGGGATTCAGGGAAACCGGCAGGCCGGACTTGAGTCCTGGAGATGGGAAGTACAGTGCCTGCACTCTGAAGGAGGGGTGTTAATGTTGCAGTTTTAAAAACTGTAGTGTAAAGCACCCTTCTGGCAAGACAGTGATGGAGCGAATGATGGTGAAAGTTTTTCTTTTTCGGGCCACCCTGCCTTGGTGGGAATCGGCCAGTGTGATAATAAATATATTATTATATATATATATATATATATATATATATATATAATATATATATATATATATATATTATTACCAAAGCAATAGAGGAAAAAAATTTTCTCTAATGCAATAGAGGTGGAGAGGATTTTATAACTCTTGTTGTGGGTAATTATATAACCTAGTTAGAAGTGGCCTATAATGAAGAGAGAGAGAGAGAGGAGAGAGAGAGAGAGAGAGAGAGAGAGAGAGAGAAAGGGAGGGAAGAGGAGAAAGGGAAAAAGCAACAGAACAACAAGAAATGGTTATTGGCTCACATATGGGAAAAATAAAAAATAAAATTTTGTAAGACAAAGGATTTAAAAATAATAATACAGGAGATATACACAGCCTGGAAATACTTCTCATACAGAGAATACAGGAGATATACACAGCCTGGAAATACTTCTCATACAGAGAATACAGGAGATATACACAGCCTGGAAATACTTCTCAAACAGAGAATACAGGAGATATACACAGCCTGGAAATACTTCTCATACAGAGAATACAGAGATATACACAGCCTGGAAATACTTCTCATACAAAGAATACAAGAGATATACACAGCCCTGGAAATACTTCTCATACAGAGAATACAGGAGATATACACAGCCTGGAAATACTTCTCATACAGAGAATGCAGGAGATATACACACAGCGCTGGAAATAGTTCTCAAAAGCCTCAGCAACGTTACTACTCTCACCTTTCCGAATATGTGAGAGACTGTAGTTTCCTATCTGCCAGCCAACCAGCCAGTCAGTCAGCTAGTCAGGAAGCCAGCCAGCTAGCCAATTAACCATCCCGTCAGCCAATTAGCATGTACCTGCATCCCATCGTACCTGTGGATATAAAACAATGCTGATGTTAGGAAAGAACATTAACTGGCCGAGTTAAAACACCAGCAAACTTTCACACACTTATACTACCCACCTACACACACACACACACACTACCCATCTACACACACACACACACAAATACTACCCACCTACACCCACACACACACTACCCACTTACACACAAATACTACCCACCTACACACACACACAAATACTACCCACCTACACATACTACCACCTACACCCAACACACACTACCCACTTACACTACCCACCTACATACACAAATACTACCCACCTACACACACAAATACTACCCACCTACACACACAAATACTACCCACCTACACACACAAACACTACCCACCTACACACACACAACCACAACACACACACTACCCACCTACACACACACACTACCCACCTACACACACACACACAACCACAACACACACACAACACACACACACACCAACCACAACACACACTACCCACCTACACACACACACAAACACACCTACCCACCTACACACACACACAACCACAACACACAACACACACTACCCACCACACACACACACACACACACACACACACACACACACACACACAACCACAACACACACACACACACTACCCCACCTACCACACACACACACACACACAACCACAACACACCACACACACACACACACTACCCACCTACACACACACACACACACAACCACACAACACGCGCACACCACACACACACACACACACACACACACACACACACACACACACACACACACACACACATGGGTATTGAGAGAGGGAGCAGAGGCGCTATGTGTACCCCTAACAACAATATTCAATACATCTATCGAAACAGGGAGATTGCCTGAGGCATGGAAAAACAGCAAATGTATCCAATCTTTAAAAAGGAACAGACATGAAGCTTAAACTACAGACCGTGTCACTGACATGTATAGTATGCAAAATCATGGAGAAGATTATCAGGAGAAGAGTGGTGGAACACCTAGAAAGGAATGATCTCATCAACAGCAGCCAACATGGTTTCAGGGACGGGAAATCCTGTGTCACAAACCTACTGGAGTTCTATGACATGGTGACAGCAGTAAGACAAGAGAGAGAGAGGGGTGGGTGGATTGCATTTTCTTGGACTGCAAGAAGGCGTTTGACACAGTTCCACACAAGAGATTGGTGCAAAAACTGGAGGGACCAAGCGGGGATAACAGGGAAGGCACTACAATGGATCAGGGAATACTTGTCGGGAAGACAGCAGCGAGTCATGGTACGTGGCGAGGTGTCAGAGTGGGCACTGTGACAGCGGGGTCCCGCAGGGTAGTCCTAGGACCAGTGCTTGTTTCTGGTATTTGTGAACGACATGACGGAATGAATAGACTCTGAGGGTCCCTGTTTGCAGATGACGTGAAGTTGTGAGAAGAATTCACTCGATCGAAGACCAGGCAGAACTACAAAGGATCTGGAAGGCTGCAGACCTGGTCCAGCAATTGGCTCCTGGAGTTCAATCCCACCAAGTGCAAAGTCATGAAGATTGGGGAAGGGCAAGAAGGCCGCAGACGGAGTACAGTCTAGGGGTCAGAGACTACAACCTTACTCAAGGAAAAAGATCTTGGGGTGAGTATAACACCAGGCACATCTCCTGAAGCGCACATTAACCAAATAACTGCTGCAGAATATGGGCGCCTAGCAAAACCTCAGAACAGCATTCCGACATCTTAAAAAGGGAAATCATTCAGGACCCTGTACACCGTGTTCGTTAGGCCCATATTGGAGTATGCGGGACCAGTTTGGAACCCACCTAGCCAAGCACGTAAAGAAACTAGAGAAAGTGCAAAGGTTTGCAACAAGACTAGTCCCAGAGCTAAGAGGTATGTCTACGAGGAGAGTTAAGGGAAATCAACCTGACGACACTGGAGGACAGGAGAGATAGGGGGACATGATAACGACATACAAAAACCGAGAGGAATTGACAAGGTGACAAAGACAGGATGTTCCAGAGATTGGACACAGTAACAAGGGGACACAGTTGGAAGCTGAAGACACAGATGAATCACAGGGATGTTAGGAAGTATTTCTTCAGCCACAGAGTAGTCAGTAAGTGGAATAGTTTGGGAAGCGATGTAGTGGAGGCAGGATCCATACATAGCTTTAAGCAGAGGTATGATAAAGCTCACGGCTCAGGGAGAGTGACCTAGTAGCGATCAGTGAAGAGGCGGGGCCAGGAGCTCGGACTCGACCCCCGCAACCTGAACTAGGTGAGTACAACTAGGTGAGTACACACATACTACCCACCTACACACACACGTAATACTACCCACCTACACACACACACACACACACACACACACACACACACACACTCAGCAAGCAAGCCTCCTCACAATACACACGAAAATTAACACATTTCGTGGGAAAGGAAGAGGCCAGACAGCGTGAAGGTGATCCAGGAATATGATAACTGGTGAACATGACACTGATGACTAAAATGATCACCAAGTTATCGTCACAGTAAACCAATGTAACATTCACACAGCAAAAATGTAAAACATATATATATATATATATATATATATATATATATATATATATATATATATATATATATATATGTGTGCCGAATATGTAAAACTGGTCAATTAGCAAGAACTCATTTAAAATTAAGTCCTTTCCAAAATTTTCTCTTATACTTTTAAAGATATATTTTTTTTCATTAATGTTAATGTAAAAAATTTTAATTTTGCTTCAAAAGAATCTTAGAAAACTTACCTAACCTTATTATAACAAGCGCAATTTATTTTAGCCTAACACAACTAAATATATTTTAGATTTGTTTACAATAATTTAATACTAAACAAACACAGTGAAATATATTTTTTTTCGTTAGGTTCAGAATGATTTTTGCGAAATTATTGCATACACAAATTTTCACTTGTCCTATATGGCAAGATGAGCGTTGCTATTTAAGCCAAGATCGCAAGTTCTGCCTATTCGGCACGACATGTATAGGGAATATTTGAAAGGTAATTTAAAGGGAAATTTTTGAAAAGTATTTTTTTTGAGGGTAGAAAACTAAGGGGAACCAATTTTGGCGTGTGAACTTTTGAGACCCATTCAGAGTCAGTTTTCCCAAGATGAAGAAAAAAATATATATATATCGACAAGTTTGTAAAACGAATTTTGGAGCCAAGATTGTGAAAATCATTTTGGCGGGAGTTGGCGAATTCCATTTTGGCGAGGAATATACGGCCTAGAAGGGGGGAAAAGTCCATTCATATTGTGTGGAAATTACGAGGATATTTACCCCCCCCTCCCGGTCACTACCACCTGTTGTATACTGTATTATTATTATTATAATTATTATAATTATTATTATTATTATTATTACTGTTATTATTATTATTATTAATTACGAGGCTGTTTCCCAGGTCATCACCACTACTACACTACCACACCACAACAGACACCACACTACTACCACAACCACACTGCCAGACACAACACCACTACACCACCACACACTACCACACCACATATCACCACCACTACACTACCAACACCACATTATCACCACCACTACACTACCAACACCAATCACCACCACCACTACACTAAACACCACATTATCACCCCACTACACTACCAACACCACATTATTACCACCACTACACTACCAACACCACAATTATCACCACCACTACACTACCAACACCACATCACCACCACCACTACACTACCAACACCACATTATCACCACCACTACACTACCACACCACATTATCACCACCACTACACTACCACACCACATCACACCACCCTACACTACCAACACCACATTATCACCACCACTACACTACCAACACCACATTATTACCACCACTACACTACCAACACCACATCACCACCACCACTACACTACCAACACCACATTATCACCACCACTACACTACCAACACCACATCACCACCACCACTACACTACCAACACCACATTATCACCACCACTACACTACCAACACCACATCACCACCACCACTACACTACCAACACCACATTATCACCACCACTACACTACCAGCACCACCACCATCACCTCATCAGACTACGCAACCATTAACAGGGGAGAAAAACGGTGACAGAAAAGTGGACGCCAGATTACCCCGAGTTAAAAATGCGGCCGGCAAAATTATCTAAAAACTGCGGATATTACAGCGTCCACCTCCAGCCAGGCTCCTTATTCTCGGTCCCTGGAACACCCCCCTTCCCTAGAGTTCCAGCAACCAACCCAGGCTAATACGTATTCCTTGTCCCTGGAACGTTTTTCAACGCTCCGAGAATCAATCCAGGCTAGGAAAATGCATATTCCTGGTTCCTGGAATATTCCAAAACGTTCCTGGAACTAACCTACTCCAGGAAAATCCTAATCTCTACTTCCTGGAGTATTTTCCAATGTTCCGGCAACCCATGCTAGGAAAATCCCTATTCCTAGTCCCTGGAACATTCCCCCAATGTTCCAGGAATCACTTCATATCAGAGAAGTGTTTCATACTGAGTCACTAGGAAGATCCTCCAAGCTTCCAGGAACAAGCTCAAGCCAGCCAAGCCTTTATTATTAAGGTACTGGAAAACTACCAGCGTTCCAGAAACTAGCCTAGTTTTCATTCCTAATCCCTGGAACGCTGCATCACGTTCCAGCAACGAGACAAATCCTTATCTGCAGTCCCTGGAACATTCCCACTGCTTCAGAGCCCAGCCAGGTTCCTTGCGTGTAGTCCCTGAAGCATTTTCCCTGCGTTCCATGGACCAGCCCACTTCAGTCAAGCACTCCCTAGTCCCTGAAAAATTCCCCTTGCGTTCCAGGCACCAGCAAAATCCAGCTAGGCTCTTAACTCTTAATTCAGAGAGCATCCCCCAACTTTCAAGAGACAAGCCAACTCCAGCCAGGCTCCTAACTCTTATTCCCTGGGGTATCCCCCAGCGGTCCAGGAACAAGCCTACTCCAACCAAGCCTTCTCTCAGTCTTGGGAACATTCTCAGTCTTCCAAGCACACTTCCAGTGACTAGACACCTCACTTTGTCTACATCCTGGAATAATATTCTTAGTGTTCTTGGAGCCGTTCCAGCAAGGAGGTAACTTCAAAGCAAGTTCCTTACTGTCTCTGGAACACATCTGGTGTTCCGGTCATATTTTAGACCACCTTCCTATGTGAAGTTTTAAGACCAGTCGACCAGTCTACGTACAAGAGAATGTCCAGTAACTAGACCACCCCACCACCTCCAGCAATCAGAACACTACTCCTGTAACTAGATCACCACCTCCTCCAGCAACCAGAACACTACTCCTGTAACCAGACCACCACCTCCAGCAACCAGAACACTACTCCTATAACCAGACCACCACCACCTCCTCCAGCAACCAGAACACTACTCCTGTAACCAGACCACCACCTCCTCCAGCAACCAGAACACTACTCCTATAACCAGACCACCTCCTCCAGCAACCAGAACACTGCTCCTGTAACTAGACCACCACCTCCTCCAGCAACCAGAACACTACTCCTGTAACCAGACCACCACCACCTCCTCCAGCAACCAGAACACTACTCCTGTAACCAGACCACCACCTCCTCCTCCTCCAGCAACCAGAACACTACTCCTGTAACCAGACCACCACCACCTCCAGCAACCAGAACACTACTCCTGTAACCAGACCACCACCACCTCCTCCAGCAACCAGAACACTACTCCTGTAACCAGACCACCACCACCTCCTCCAGCGACCAGAACACTACTCCTGTAACTAGACCACCACCTCCAGCAACCAGAACACTACTCCTGTAACCAGACTACCACTTCCAGCAACCAGAACAATACTCCTGTAACCAGACCACCGCTTCTAAAGGCCAGACCAGATAACCATCCTCAGAGATGAGAGCACCGTCCTACTGACCAGATCATTACCCCCAGACCAGACTAGAGTCCTACTGGCCAGACCAAGTCCTAAAGAGACTAGACCACTACCCCTAAACCAGACCCATACAGCCCATTAATGTCAAGAGTAAACACGGGTGACTGGAAGTGATAAAGCAATGTGAGGAGAGAGCGAGAGAGAGAGAGAGGGGGGGGGAAGGACTGAGGCAGTGGTGTGTGCGTGCGCCCGCACGCCCACAAGAGGACAATAACAGTAAAGATGGGCGTGGCCACTTGTTCAACTTAGTGATGGGCGCCACAGCTGGTGAGGATAACCTGGGGGAGACCATCTGCCACCACCCACTGGGTCAAGATACCTCTCTCTCTCTCCCTCCCTCTAAGCCAGAGTTTGCAATAGAGTAAACCAACATTTTTACACCCAGATAGAGCTTAAAAAAAAAGCTGAACGACATAGCAAAACTGCTGGAAAATCCCAGGTGAGCTGCTTCTGCCACTGCGAAAAAAATCATGAACGACCACTGCAAAAGAAAACGAAAAAAAAAAATAAAAGTCTACATTTCAGTGAAATAGGACACTGAATCATTTACAGATCAACTTGCTTACAAAAAATCTTTAAGCGTCTCGTAAAACGTCGTTATTTTCACTGGTATCAAACTAGACAGATGTGCTGCGGTGATCCCCTTTTACGTAAATAATGACGTAGGTAACTACACCACAGCTGAAACTTTTGGTGGGAATCCGAAGAAGGTTTTTACAAGTTACAACACAGCAACTGATAACGAAATATCAATAAAAATGGCTACAAAAAAATACCGCAGTCTTAATGGGAAATAAAACCTGAGCGCTTTCATGTGCTCACACACATCTTCAGAGGATGTGTGTGTGTGTGTGTGTGTGTGTGTTGTGTGTGTGTGTGTGTGTGTGTGTAAGCACATTAAAAAGCTCAGGTTTTATATCCTATTTTCGCTGGTATCTTTTCCATATTTCCAAACACGAGTTTCATTGATTTCTTCAATAAAAATGGTAAATTAGGACACTGAGGGAGTCTGAGATTTAAACAGACCCACAACACCAATATTCTAAACTACATGACAACATTAACGTTAAATTCGCTTATTTACACTCACAAGTAATCAGGATGCTGGAAAAGCTTCAGTAACTGCGGCCACGGTGCACGTCAACATGCCAACTGTGCCAAGAATTTGCTCCTAGTTACCGTACATAAGCACTGAAAATTGGAAGCCTACTGGATGAAGTATTCTTGATTTATGAGCGAAATCGAAAAGTTGGAAAAAAAAAATCGGCCATAGCTCGGTTATTAGCTCAATCAGCTCACACACTGAGGTTCATGGTTCGATTCCTGGTACGGGTGGAAACATCAGGACGCGTTTCCTTAAAACACCTGCTGTCCAAAGTTTACAGACTAGAGCTCCGCTATATTCTCTTCTCTCTAGTTGTTTCCTTGAGCGTATATGGTTCTTCAAGCACCCCCTAAGCTCCAGGTTTTGGGGTTACCTCCCCCTCCCCCATGAGGCGTACACCACATATGTTAAGACCTGAGACGACCGGCGCCAGGATTCTTCTCTGCCAAGGCAAGGACTGTGACAATTTACACTGGCTGGTGAGGTCAAATTGTGACCTCAGTGGATCTACATCACAACCCAGTATCCCTCCCTCCACCCACCCCAGGATGTGTCACCCAGTACCCCCGTTCCCACCCACCCCAGCATGTGTCACCCAGTACCCCCGTTCCCACCCACCCCAGCATGTGTCACCCAGTACCCCCCTCTTCCCCAGGCTGTACAACCTACAAAACCCATCAACAGTTACAAAATCAACGTTGTTAGAGACTGCATAAACCTGTGAATTGCATGTACACGAGTGTAGTTGTTTGGTGAAGAATATTCATGTGCTTGAATCTGTATACATAACACAGTTTCATACATAAGACACATGTGTAACACTATGTATCTTTATTGACGAAGCGTTTTGCCTGTAAAAAGCTAAAGGCATAGATGAGAGAGATGTCTGGAAGTATTTCTTCAGCCTTAGAGTTGTCAGGAAGTGGGACAATCTGGAGGGTGATGTAGTGAAGGCAGGACATATACTTAGCTTTAATAAGAGGTATGATAACGCTCATGGAACAGAGTGGACCTAATAGCAACCAGCGAAGAGGCGGGGCCAGGAGCTGCGATTCGATCCCTGCAACCACAAATAGGTATGTACTACCCACCTACACAGACAATGCTACCCACCTACACACAAACACATGCTACCCACCTACACACACACACACAACTAACATGCTACCCACCTACACACGCACATGCTACCCACTACCACACACACTAACATGCTACCCACCTAACACACGCACATGCTACCCACCTACACACACAACTAACATGCTACCCACCTACACACGCACATGCTACCCACCTACACACACACGCACATGCTACCCACCTACACACACAACTAACATGCTACCCACCTACACACGCACATGCTACACACCTACACACACTACACACCTACACACACGCACATGCTACCCACCTACACACGCACATGCTACACACCTACACACACACGCACATGTTACCCACCTACACACGCACACCAGACAATATACACACAACACTAAGACAATACCGGCACCATAATTAGTGTATTACATGCATGTAGAGCTAACAATACAAGTAATACATTCCAGCAACACTCCAGCAACACACCAGCAACACACCAACCCAGGCTTGTCAACATTTACATAGCTAGTAGACTAATTTATTAACTAAACCCGAGGGTGTTGCTTGTAGCCTGTGTGTGCTCACTTAGTTGTCCTCCTTGCGGGGAGAGGTCGAGACTCAGCTCCTGGTCCCGACTCTCAACCTCGAGAAAATAAGAACGGTAAGCATGAAATGGTTCCTGGGGTACTGGATCCTGTCATACCTAGTCTTGAAACTTCATATCGTGTTTGTCGGAATTACCACCTCCTAAAAGGTCATTCACTTGTTTACCACCTTCTAAAAGGTCATCGCACTAGTTTACCACCATCTAAAAGGTCATCGCACTTGTTTACGACCATCTAAAAGGTCATTCACTTGTTTACCACCATCTAAAAGGTCATCGCACTAGTTTACCACCATCTAAAAGGTCATCGCACTAGTTTACCACCATCTAAAAGGTCATCGCACTAGTTTACCACCATCTAAAAGGTCATCGCACTAGTTTACCACCATCTAAAAGGTCATCGCACTAGTTTACCACCATCTAAAAGGTCATCGCACTAGTTTACCACCATCTAAAAGGTCATCGCACTTGTTTACCACCATCTAAAAGGTCATTCACTTGTTTACGACCTTCTTAAAGGTCATTCACTTGTTTACGACCTTCTTAAAGGTCATTCACTTGTTTACGACCTTCTTAAAGGTCATTCACTTGTTTACGACCTTGTTAAAGGTCATTCACTTGTTTACGACCTTAAAGGTCATTCACTTGTTTACGACCTTGTTAAAGGTCATTCACTTGTTTACGACCTTAAAGGTCATTCACTTGTTTACGACCTTGTTAAAGGTCATTCACTTGTTTACGACCTTGTTAAAGGTCATTCACTTGTTTACGACCTTAAAGGTCATTCACTTGTTTACGACCTTAAAGGTCATTCACTTGTTTACAACCTTGTTAAAGGTCATTCACTTGTTTACGACCTTAAAGGTCATTCACTTGTTTACGACCTTGTTAAAGGTCGTTCACTTGTTTACGACCTTGTTAAAGCATTACTGTGTAAGTTCCGTGTGGTTCATCTTAACTACCGACTGTGTCGTCTTGCCTCTGTGCTTCTCATTTAGAACAGTTTGTCCCTGTTGGCTCTCTCATCAAACCTCTGAGTATCTTACACGTTGTTGTCAAGTCTCACCTGGTTCCTGCTTACACGCACACGGGGAAGAGGCGGTACCAGGAGCTATGACTCGAGCCCTGCAACCCACAATTAGGTGAGTACGTACACACGTGTCCACGTACACGTACCAAGGCAATAGACAAAGACACAGAGAAGTAACGCTTATCATTGAAATTTTGTGTGTATATGTTAGTTACACCTTATCCCGTAGCTCAGTTGTTAGCGCACTCGCCTCACACACTGAGGTTCGTGGTTCGATCCCCGGTACGGGTGGACATATTAGGACGTGTTTCGTTAGGACACCTGCTGTCCAGTGTTCACCTAACACTAAAATACGTACCTGGGTGTTAGTAGACTGGTGTGGGTCGCATCCCTCCCTCTCACCCTCACTCACCTTCACTATCCCTCCCTCTCACCTTCACTATCCCTCCCTCTCACCCTCACTCACCTTCACTATCCCTCCCTCTCACCCTCACTCACCTTCACTATCCCTCTCACCCTCCCTCACCTTCATTATTCCTCCCTCTCACCCTCCCTCACCTTCACTATCCCTCCCTCTCCACCCTCACTCACCTTCACTATCCCTCCCTCTCACCTTCACTATCCCTCCCTCTCACCCTCACTCACCTTCACTATCCCTCCCTCTCACCCCTCACTCACCTTCACTATCCCTCTCACCCTCTCTCACCTTCACTATCCCCCTCAC
Source organism: Cherax quadricarinatus (assembly GCF_026875155.1). Classification (NCBI taxonomy): domain Eukaryota; kingdom Metazoa; phylum Arthropoda; class Malacostraca; order Decapoda; family Parastacidae; genus Cherax; species Cherax quadricarinatus. The sequence continues at coordinate 62,095,991 of NC_069412.1, read as the reverse complement.
CCTCACCTTCACTATCCCCCTCACCCTCACTATCCCTCCCTCCACACCTTCACTATCCTCTCACCCTCCCTCACCTTCACTATCCCTCTCACCCTCCCTCACCTTCACTAACCCTCTCTCACCTCACCCTCCACTCACCTTCACTATCCCTCCCTCTCACCTTTCACTATCCCTCTCACCTCCTCCCTCACATCCTCACCTCACTCTATCCCTCCCTCTCACCCTCACTATCCCTCCCTCTCACCCTCATCTATCCCTCCCTCTCACCCTCCTCACCTTCACTATCCCTCTCACCACTCCCTCACCTTCACTATCCCCCCTCCCCTCTCACCCTCACTCACCTTCACTATCCCTCTCCACCTCCTCACCTCACTCACCTTCACCCCTCACCTCACCTCACACCCTCTCCTTCCACCTTCACTATCCCCTCACCCTCACCTTCACTATCCCCTCCCTCCCTCACCTTCACTATCCCTCTCACCCTCCCTCACCATTCACTATCCCTCCCTCTCACCCTCACTATCCCTCCACTCATCACCTTCATTCCCCTCTCCCTCACCCTCACTCTCACCTTCACTTATCCCTCACCCCTCACTCACCTTCACTATCCCCCTCCTCCTCACCTTCACTATCCTCCCCTCACCCTCACTATCCTTCACCCTCATCACCTTCACTATCCCTCTCACCCTCACCTCACCTCACTATCCCTCTCACCCTCCTCACCTTCACTATCCCCCCCTCTCACCTTCACTATCCCTCCCTCTCACCCTCACTCACCTTCACTATCTCCTCCCTCCACCCTCACTCACCTTCACTATCCCTCCCTCTCACCCTCACTCACCTTCACTATCTCTCCCTCTCACCCTCACTCACCTTCACTATCCTCTCTACCTACTCACCTTCACTATCCCTCCCTCTCCACCTCCATCATTCATATCTTCCACAACTTACATTCACTTCATTATCTCCTCCTCACCCATCCTCCCTCACACATCCTCCTCCTACACCCATCACTCTACAATCCTCTCACTGCATCCTTCCTCCTCACACGCCATCACTTCCACCCTCCTTCACTACCATCCTTCCCTCTCACACCATCTTCTCTACACACTTCATCCCTTCCTCCTCACCTCATCTATCCCTCTCACCCTCCTCCTACACCATTCCTATCCCTCACCGCATCTTCCCCTCACACACCCTCCCTCACACCCATCATCTCACCTCACATCCTCCTCCTCACCTCCTCCTCCTCACTGCATCCTTCCTCCTCACCCTCACTCATCCTTCCTCTCACACCATCCTTCCTCTCCACGCCATCACTCCTCCACCTCACATCCTTCCTCCTCACCACCACCTTCCTCATCGTACCATCCTTCCTCAGACCATTCAAGGCTTACCTCCACACGATCCCTCCTCACACGCCATCCTTCCTCCTCACACGCCCATCCTTCCTCCTCACACGCCATCCTTCCTCCTCACAACGCCATCCTTCCTCCTCACACGACCCATCCTTCCTCCTCACACGCCATCCTTCCTCCTCACAACGCCATCCTTCCTCCTCACACCCATCCTTCCTCCTCACACGCCATCCTTCCTCCTCACACGCCATCCTTCCTCCTCACACACCATCCTTCCTCCTCACACGCCATCCTTCCTCCTCACACACCATCCTTCCTCCTCACACGCCATCCTTCCTCCTCACACACCATCCTTCCTCACACGCCATCCTCTCCTCACACCCATCCTTCCTCCTCACACACCATCCTTCCTCCTCACCACCCATCCTTCCTCCTCACAACGTCCATCCTTCCACTCCTCACACCCATCCTTCCTCCTCACACGCCATCCTTCCTCCTCACACGCCATCCTTCCTCCTCACACACCATCCTTCCTCCTCACACGCCATCCTTCCTCCTCACACACCATCCTTCCTCACACACCATCCTTCCTCCTCACACGCCATCCTTCCTCCTCACACGCCATCCTTCCTCCTCACACGCCATCCTTCCTCCTCACACGCCATCCTTCCTCCTCACACGCCATCCTTCCTCCTCACACCATCCTATCCTCATCCTCCTCACACGCCATCCTTCCTCCTCACACGCACCATCCTTCCCTCACACGCCATCCTTCCTCCTCACACACCATCCTTCCTCCTCACACCCATCCTTCCTCCTCACACGCCATCCTTCCTCCTCACACCCATCCTTCCCCACACACCTCCATCCCCTCACACACCATCCTTCCTCTCACAACGCCATCCTTCTCCTCACATCACCATCCTTCCTCCTCACACGCCATCCTTCCTCCTCATCACACCATCTGATCCTCAACACCAATCCGTACCCTCACACGGGCACATCCTACCTCAACGACCATCTTCCTCCGTCACACCTCTTCCTCCTCAATCGTCCATCCTTCCTCTCACAACGACATCTTCGCTCACAAGGACGGCCATCTTCAGCCATCACACGCCATCCTTCACTTCATCAACAGAACCTCTATAGAACATTCTCCATCACACGCCATCCTTCACTCCCACAATCACCAACCTTCCTCCTCACACGCCATCCTCCTCCCCACACCCATCCATACCTTACCTGACACACGCCAAACCTTCTTCCTACAACGCATCCTTCCTCCTCACACGCCACCTTCTGCTCACGCCATCCTTCCTCCTCACAGCCATCCTTCCTCCTCACATCGCATCCATTCTCCTCACCACCAATCCTTCTCCTCACACGTCCATCCTTCCTCCTCACACGCCATCCTTCCTCCTCACACGCATCCTTCCACACAACACCTGCCATCCCTCTATACTAACCTTTCTCACTCTAACTTAATCTTGACCTCATCTACTTTCCTTCCTCCTTTCTCACTAACTGGCCATATCCTAGCAAGCCAATGTTACTCACACTCTGATATTAGCCAATCGTAAACAATGAGCACCACACGGGCGGCCATAATGAACTCAATGGAGAACCTTACATAGACAACCCTCCGTGACGTATTGTCAATAGTGCGCTCAATGTAATTGAAAATGAGACTAGCCAACAGCGAGTTCATCTAAGGCTGATTCACTCAGACTGACAAAGCCTCTATGAATGCAGAGTGTCCATACACGCCAATTTTTCACTACAATACACACAATCACCAAATAAATACAGTTTGCACTAGAACAAACACTAAAACACACATATCAGTAACACTTAACTGGTGAGAGAGCAACACTGATATTCTTCCTTGAAACAACGAAAAACACTAAGATTCTTCAATGGCCCCTGGTGGGACGAGAAAGTTTAACCTACTGAAATCCTTGCACAGTCATGTGCAAATTGGGAGAGACTAAGTTTTGTGATATTTCGCAATATGTCTTAGTCCCTCCGAAAGTATTTAGGATTCTTTACTTTCAGAAGGGTTTGCTACCCGAATCTAGCAACCATCCAGCTGTGGTGCTCATCTCTAGGCCATGGCAAAAAAACTCAATGTTGATTCAGTAAACCTATGCCGCAAGTGTGTCGCGTGAATGTGAATTTCGCCAAATTCTTAAACTTCAATTCGTGATTTACTGCTGAAATTCATGTAGATTTACATAAGAAGCGTGCAAGTGTTGTAGCTCTTAAAAAACATGCTGATTTGAGTATCAGACAAATCGCCAAAAATTTGAGACCAGCAAAGTCAACTGTTGGTCAGATTCCAAAGAGAGCTGACGACACTGGTGATTATGGAACGCTGTATCGATGAAGATGTGAAAGAAAACACAACACCTCACGATGACAAGTCTATCGTAAGAAATAGTGTGTAGGATCCCAAGAAAATCAGCAAAGATCTACAGAGATTTGGCTTCAGTTGGCGTAAATGCTGATTCTTCAACTGTTCGACAAAGGCTCCTTGAAGTTGGCAGAACTGACAGAAGCCTGGTATAGAAACAATTACTGACTGCGGCTAAGAAAGAAAACTCGGCTGGGGTGGGCACTCGATCATAAGGAATAGACGACAGATGGATGGGTACACGTCAGTGGTAGTGAGACGGAGCAAAGGTGAATCTCTGGAATGGACACATTCAACAAGCGCCAAAACACACCCACCTAAGATGGGTGGTTTTACTGCTAAAGGACCTGGACGGCATGTCATTGTTGAGGGAACGATGAACAGTGACAAATACAAGACAATCCTGGCAACTCATTTGCTACACATTGTGGACAGAGACTTTCCTGATGGAGAAGGCATCTTCTCCATTAGGAGGTGTGGCTTTATGCCACACCTCCAGAAAAATGCTGACATTCTTCGAAGAGAGTGGGCTAAGCATTACAAACTGGCCTGGAAAGTCTCCTGACCTCAACCCAACTGAGAATCTATGTACAATAACCAAACTGTGGAGAAGTTAATTGCTGCTAGGACCTGGTACCACAACGAAGAACTTACCAAAATGTGTTCGACAGTGGTCGATTCTATGCCGCAGTGTGTAGCAATGTTCATAAAAGCAAAGGGTAATCGTATCTTTCATTAAATCAATTATCTGTCTTATCATTGACCGATATTCTTCAAATAAATATTAACTTTCAACTGTCTTATTTCATCACTGTCCCAGTTAATATGCAGACTACTGTATAAGCACTGGGGAAGCTTCAGCCTCCAGTACAAGCAGTGCTGAGGTTCGAGCCTCCAGTACAAGCAGTGGTTGAGGTTCGATTCTCCAGTACAAGCAGTGGCTGAGGTTCGATCCTCCAGTACAAGCAGTGTTGAGGTTCAATCCTCCAGTACAAACAGTGGTTGAGGCTCAACCCTCCAGTATAAACAGTGGTTGAGTTTCGATCCTCCGTCTCCAGCCAGGATGGCAAAAATATAAAATAATTCCAGGCGAATAAAAATGGCGAACTGCTTGTTAATTAACTGGGATAATTAGTGGAAAATGACTTAAATATTGCCGTAGTGGATGATTAGCAAGGCTACACTGAGTGAGTTATGTGGCTAACAGTAGCGGCGGTACAACTAATAATGTGAGCGCTTACAGCGTGTGAGAGTCTGGCTTGTTAATGGTTGATGTGGTTAACAGCTTGTGTCATCTTGGTTTTAGGCCTGTGTGATCCTGGCTTTAGGCCTGTGTGATCCTGGCTTTGGGTTCGTGTTGTCTTATAAGGTGCAAGATGCGGCTTCAAACCTAAGACACCACCAGCAGGCCCACAGCCTGGCAGGCCGATGTGAGTGCTAAGCCATGTTGACACAAGCCAGGGGTCACACAAGCGAGGGTGACAAGCCAGGGGTTCACGCAAGCCAGAGTCACACAAGCCAGGGGGTCACACAAGCCAGTCTCACAAGCCAGGGTGGTAACACAAGCCAGGGGGGTCACACAAGCCAGGGGGGTCACACAAGCCAGGGTGGTCACACAAGCCAGGGGGGTCACACAAGCCAGTCTCACAAGCCAGGGTGGTAACACAAGCCAGGGGTCACGCCATGCGTGTTGCGCATCCATTACTTTCACTGTTTACATTACATCACAACATACACAATGTTCTTGTGTCGTAATTTTCAATATCTCCTCAGAAGTGTTGAAAAATGAGAGAGACTACAAATATATATGCCAAAAAACTTCCTAAACATCCCACCTGCGTCCACTTTTCGTGCCATTTCCACCCTGTGTCCTATGACCTACGACCATCTTTCCTGGTCAACCAGGCTGCTGCTCCCCTCGGCAACCACACGAACAACCACACCCACCATCCAGGAGAGTTAAGACAAGTCTTCACCCTCCTGAGCAACAGAACTCTGCTTGCAACAGTACGTGACTGGCCTGTTACATGAGCAACATTGCCCCTCAAGATGTCTTCTTGGTCCTCCCGCTTATAAAGAAGCATTTTACTAACTTCTCCCCTTCCTGAGGTTCGTTAGTGAAGCCCTCACATCCACGATAGTTCGTGTGTGCGTGTGTGGTTCATGATAGTAGAGCAGTGTTGGTAGTCTCCCTGTCTTCAGTGTTTGTAGTTACAACAGTAGAACTATACTGGTGGCTCAAAGCCAGCCACACGTCTGCTCAAAACCAGCCACACGTCAGCTCAAAACCAGCCACACGTCTGCTCAAAACCAGCCACACGTCTGCTCAAAACCAGCCACACGTCTGCTCAAAACCAGCCACACGTCTGCTCAAAACCAGTCACACGTCTGCTCAAAACCAGCCACACGTCAGCTCAAAACCAGCCACACGTCTGCTCAAAACCAGCCACACGTCTGCTCAAAACCAGCCACACGTCTGCTCAAAACCAGCCACACGTCTGCTCAAAACCAGCCACACGTCTGCTCAAAACCAGCCACATGTCTGCTCAAAACCAGCCAAGAGTCTGCTCAAAGTCAGCCACACGTCTGCTCAAAACCAGCCACACGTCTGCTCAAAACCAGCCACACGTCTGTTCAAAACCAGCCACACGTCTGCTCAAAACCAGCCACGAGTCTGCTCAAAACCAGCCACGAGTCTGCTCAAAACCAGCCACACGTCTGCTCAAAACCAGCCACACGTCTGCTCAAAACCAGCCACACGTCTGCTCAAAACCAGCCACATGTCTGCTCAAAACCAGCCAAGAGTCTGCTCAAAGTCAGCCACACGTCTGCTCAAAACCAGCCACACGTCTGCTCAAAACCAGCCACACGTCTGTTCAAAACCAGCCACACGTCTGCTCAAAACCTGCCACACGTCTGCTCAAAACCAGCCACGAGTCTGCTCAAAACTAGCCACGAGTCTGCTCAAAGACACAAACTAGGGCAGCTGGGGCAGACATACGGGGAACAACAGGGATATTTTTCATCACCGTGAAGTCAGAGGTCTGTTATGATGGAAGTGACACTCTTCCTTCTAGACGTCAACACGACAGTGAAGAATGGGGAAGGAGGGGGAATGGGGAAGGGGAAGGAGAGGGGGCAAGTGAGGAAGTAGAGAGGGGAAAGTGTTGTGAGGAACACTGAGAAGGGAGAGGGAAGAGTGAGGAGGGGGAGAATAACAAACGATTGGGAAAAGTAATTTGTCTTAAAGAAACACAAGTGCTGCATGAGAGTCTTCAACACACGTAAGTGTTGCACAAATGTCTCACATCAAATTGTCGTTACTGTACACCACTGACATATGATATATATCTCTCACGCACTGACGTGGGAGTTATTCCTTGTTAGGTTTCCATGACTCCCTATTTTTCCTGTCAGTGGTCATGCATATTGTCTTCTAGCTAGGAAAACACCAGACAAGAATGTCTGACAGCTGAGTCAGACCAGACAAGAATGTCTAGCAGCTGAGCCAGACCAGACAAGAATGTCTGGCAGCTGAGTTAGACCAGACAAGAATGTCTGGCAGCTGAGTTAGACCAGACAAGAATGTCTGGCAGCTGAGTTAGACCAGACAAGAATGTCTGGCAGCTGAGTTAGACCAGACAAGAATGTCTGGCAGCTGAGTCAGACCAGACAAGAATGTCTGGCAGCTGAGTCAGACCAGACAAGAATGTCTGGCAGCTGAGTTAGACCAGACAAGAATGTCTGGCAGCTGAGTCAGACCAGACAAGAATGTCTGGCAGCTGAGTTAGACCAGACAAGAATGTCTGGCAGCTGAGTTAGACCAGACAAGAATGTCTGGTAGCTGAGTCAGACCAGACAAGAATGTCTGGCAGCTGAGTCAGACCAGACAAGAATGTCTGGCAGCTGAGTCAGACCAGACAAGAATGTCTGGCAGCTGAGTCAACCAGACAAGAATGCTGGCAGCTGAGTCAGACCAGACAAGATGTCTGGCAGCTGAGTCAGACCGAGACAAGAATGTCTGGCAGCTGAGTCAGGCCAGACAAGAATGTCTGGCAGCTGAGTCAGGCCAGACAAGAACGTCTGGCAGCTGAGTCAGACCAGACAAGAACGTCTGGCAGCTGAGTCAGACCAGACAAGAATGTCTGGCAGCTGAGTCAGACCAGACAAGAATGTCTGACAGCTGAGTCAGACCAGACAAGAATGTCTGACAGCTGAGTCAGACCAGACAAGAATGTCTGGCAGCTGAGTCAGACCAGACAAGAATGTCTGACAGCTGAGTCAGACCCAGACAAAATGTCTGGCAGCTGAGTCAGACCAGACAAGAACGTCTGGCAGCTGAGTCAGACCAGACAAGAATGTCTGGCAGCTGAGTCAGACCAGACAAGAATGTTACATCACAGAGAAGACCCTAGCCAGCATGTGTATAATACACAAACACACTTCCCTATCACAACAAAAGATGTGCCAAGGTAGTAGTAGTTAACCACCAGTGCCACTCTTAGTATAGTCTGTATTTTAAGGGGACATAATGAGCAAAATGTTAATCTTTACGTACATATTTCTGGTACTTATAGCAGTGATGGTAAGCTGAATACACCTGTACCGACCGCACCACAGTGTTATGCTACTACCAGTGTTATGCTACCACCAGTGTTATGCTACCACTAGTGTTATGCTACTACCAGTGTTATGCTACTACCAGTGTTATGCTACCACCAGTGTTATGCTACTACCAGTGTTATGCTACCACCAGTGTTATGCTACTACCAGTGTTATGCTACTACCAGTGTTATGCTACCACCAGTGTTATGCTACCACCAGTGTTATGCTACCACCAGTGTTATGCTACTACCAGTGTTATGCTACCACCAGTGTTATGCTACCACCAGTGTTATGCTACTACCAGTGTTATGCTACTACCAGTGTTATGCTACCACCAGTGTTATGCTACTACCAGTGTTATGCTACTACCAGTGTTATGCTACCACCAGTGTTATGCTACCACCAGTGTTATGCTACCAGTGTTATGCTACTACCAGTGTTATGCTACTACCAGTGTTATGCTACCACCAGTGTTATGCTACCACCAGTGTTATGCTACCACCAGTGTTATGCTACCACCAGTGTTATGCTACCACCAGTGTTATGCTACCACCAGTGTTATGCTACCACCAGTGTTATGCTACCACCAGTGTTATGCTACCACCATGTTATGCACTACCAGTGTTATGCTACTACCAGTGTTATGCTACCACCAGTGTTATGCTACCACCAGTGTTATGCTACCACCAGTGTTATGCTACTACCAGTGTTATGCTACTACCAGTGTTATGCTACTACCAGTGTTATGCTACTACCAGTGTTATGCTACTACCAGTGTTATGCTACTACCAGTGTTATGCTACTACCAGTGTTATGCTACTACCAGTGTTATGCTACCACCAGTGTTATACTACCACCAGTGTTATGCTACTACCAGTGTTATGCTACTACCAGTGTTATGCTACCACCAGTGTTATGCTACCACCAGTGTTATGCTACTACCAGTGTTATGCTACTACCAGTGTTATGCTACTACCAGTGTTATGCTACCACCAGTGTTATGCTACCACCAGTGTTATGCTACCACCAGTGTTATGCTACTACCAGTGTTATGCTACTACCAGTGTTATGCTACACCAGTGTTATGCTACCACCAGTTATGTCACCTATGTTAGCTACCACCAGTGTTATGCTACTACCAGTGTTATGCTACCACCAGTGTTATGCTACCACCAGTGTTATGCTACTACCAGTGTTATGCTACTACCAGTGTTACCTGGAGTTTACCTGGAGAGAGTTTCGGGGGTCAACGCCCCCGCGGCCCGGTCTGTGACCAGGCCTCCTGGTGGATCAGCGCCTGATCAACCAGGCTGTTGCTGCTGGCTGCACGCAAACCAACGTACGAGCCACAGCCCGGCTGATCAGGAACTGTCTTTAGGTGCTTGTCCAGTGCCAGCTTGAAGACTGCCAGGGGTCTGTTGGTAATCCCCCTTATGTGTGCTGGGAGGCAGTTGAACAGTCTCGGGCCCCTGACACTTATTGTATGGTCTCTTAACGTGCTAGTGACACCCCTGCTTTTCATTGGGGGGATGGTGCATCGTCTGCCAAGTCTTTTGCTTTCGTAGTGAGTGATTTTCGTGTGCAAGTTTGGTACTAGTCCCTCTAGATTTTCCAGGTGTATATAATCATGTATCTCTCCCTCCTGCGTTCCAGGGAATACAGGTTTAGAAACCTCAAGCGCTCCCAGTAATTGAGGTGTTTTTATCTCCGTTATGCGCGCCGTGAAAGTTCTCTGTACATTTTCTAGGTCGGCAATTTCACCTGCCTTGAAAGGTGCTGTTAGAGTGCAGCAATATTCCAGCCTAGATAGAACAAGTGACCTGAAGAGTGTCATCATGGGCTTGGCCTCCCTAGTTTTGAAGTTCTCATTATCCATCCTGTCATTTTTCTAGCAGACGCGATTGATACAATGTTATGGTCCTTGAAGGTGAGATCCTCCGACATAATCACTCCTAGGTCTTTGACGTTGGTGTTTCGCTCTATTTTGTGGCCAGAATTTGTTTTGTACTCTGATGAAGATTTAATTTCCTCATGTTTACCATATCTGAGTAATTGAAATTTCTCATCGTTGAACTTCATATTGTTTTCTGCAGCCCACTGAAAGATTTGGTTGATGTCCGCCTGGAGCCTTGCAGTGTCTGCAATGGAAGACACTGTCATGCAGATTCGGGTGTCATCTGCAAAGGAAGACACGGTGCTGTGGCTGACATCCTTGTCTATGTCGGATATGAGGATGAGGAACAAGATGGGAGCTAGTACTGTGCCTTGTGGGACAGAGCTTGTCACCGTAGCTGCCTCGGACTTTACTCTGTTGACGACTACTCTCTGTGTTCTGTTAGTGAGGAAATTATAGATCCATCGACCGACTTTTCCTGTTATTCCTTTAGCGTTTAGTGTTATGCTACTACCAGTGTTATGCTACCACCAGTGTTATGCTACCACCAGTGTTATGCTACCACCAGTGTTATGCTACTACCAGTGTTATGCTACCACCAGTGTTATGCTACTACCAGTGTTATGCTACCACCAGTGTTATGCTACCACCAGTGTTATGCTACTACCAGTGTTATGCTACTACCAGTGTTATGCTACCACCAGTGTTATGCTACCACCAGTGTTATGCTACTACCAGTGTTATGCTACTACCAGTGTTATGCTACCACCAGTGTTATGCTACCACCAGTGTTATGCTACCACCAGTGTTATGCTACTACCAGTGTTATGCTACTACCAGTGTTATGCTACCACCAGTGTTATGCTACTACCAGTGTTATGCTACCACCAGTGTTATGCTACCACCAGTGTTATGCTACTACCAGTGCTATGCTACCACCAGTGTTATGCTAACCACCAGTTATGCTACCACCAGTGTTATGCTACTACCAGTGTTATGCTACCACCAGTGTTATGCTACCACCAGTTTATGCTACCACCAGTGTTATGCTACCAGCTACCACCCGTGTGTCAACACCAGTCTTCACGCATCCCATTAACCTGGAATTTGGAGATTCCAGGTTAATTCCAACACTGGCTGGCTTACCTCTCCCTACCACTAGACATTAAGGTAATTCCAACACTGGTTGACCTACTTGTCCCTACCACTGATCAAGTCGCTTCTCGAAGACACCCAGAAGTCTGTTGCTAATTCCCCTTATGTATGAAGAGAAGGCGTTGAACAGTCTTGGTCCTCTTACACTCGTATAAAAAGAAAAGGTGTTGAGGAGTCTTGGACCTTCTACACTTATATATACAGAGGTGCTGAAGAGTCTTGGTCCCTTTACGTTAATTTAAAACTAAGTTTAAACACACGTGGCAATAGTCTACTTCAGAAAAATATTTTGTATGGAAAACATTTCATTTACATATGAAAGTAAAATACCACACAGGTTTAGCGCATATTATCGACAATAATAATAGTAATAATAATAATAATAGTAATAACAATATTAAAAATAATAACAGTAAAAACAATAGTAATAATAATAGTAATAACAATAGTAATGGTAATAATAATATAACGATAATAATAATGATAATAATAATAATCAATAATATTAAAGGGTAGGATGAGGCTAATATTAATTAAATATAATAATGTTAGATCATGTTGTTGCTTAATTAATTTTGTGCTAAATTAAAAACTGATTACCATATTAATTTACAGCAATATATCTATCAATAGACAAGCAAAAAATAGTATAAAATAACCTATTTTTACAGTCTAAGTTGCTTATATATAGACACATACACAAACACACATACACGAAGAGGCAGGGCCAGGAGCTGTGAATCGACGTCTGCAACCACAATTAGGCGAGTGCACACACACACACACACACACACACACACACACACACACACACACGGACGAGGATGAGGCAGGACTGCAAAGAGACCTGGAGAGGCTGGACATGTGGTCCAGTAACTGGCTTCTCGAATTCAATCCAGCCAAATGCAAAGTCATGAAGATTGGGGAGGGGCAAAGAAGACCGCAGACAGAGTATAGGCTAGGTGGACAAAGACTACAGACCTCACTCAGGGAGAAAGACCTTGGGATGACCATAACACCGAGCACATCACCCGGAGGCACACATCAACCAAAAAAACCGCTGCAACATACGGGCGCCTGGCAAACCTGAGAATAGCGTTCCGATACCTTAATAAGGAATCGTTCAAGACACTGTACACTGTGTATGTTAGGCCCATACTGGAGTATGCAGCACCAGTCTGGAACCCCACACCTGGTCAAGCACGTCAAGAAGTTAGGAAAAGTACAAAGGTTTGCAACAAGGCTAGTCCCAGAGCTCAAGGGAATGTCGTACGAGGAAAGGTTAAGGGAAATCGGACTGACGACACTGGAGGACAGAAGGGTCAGGGGAGACATGATAACGACTTACAAGATACTGCGGGGAATAGACAAGGTGGACAGAGATAGGATGTTCCAGAGAGGGGACACAGGGACAAGGGGTCACAACTGGAAGCTGAAGACTCAGACGAGTCACAGGGACGTTAGGAAGTATTTCTTCAGTCATAGAGTTGTCAGCAAGTGGAATAGCCTAGCAAAGTAGTGGAGGCAGGAACCATACATAGTTTTAAGAAGAGGTATGACAAAGCTCAGGAAGTAGAGAGAGAGAGGATCCAGTAGCGATCAGTGAAGAGGCGGGGCCAGGAGCTGAGTCTCGACCCCTGCAACCACAATTAGGTGAGTACAATTAGGTGAGTACACACACACACGAGGAACTTCCTGAACGGGGTTCAGTGGGACAGAGAACTGGCAGGGAAGCCAGTTAATGAGATGATGGAATATGTAGCAACAATATGCAAGGAGGCTGAGGAGAGGTTTGTACCCAAGGGTAACAGGAATAATGAAAAAGCCAGGATGAGCCCATGGTTCACCCAAAGGTGCAGGGAGGCAAAAACCAAGTGTGCTAGGGAATGGAAGAAATATAGAAGGCAAAGGACCCAGGAGAATAAGGAGAGCAGTCGTAGAGCCAGAAATGAATATGCACAGATAAGAAGGGAGGCCCAAAGACAATATGAAAACGACATAGCAGCGAAAGCCAAATCTGACCCGAAGCTGTTATACAGCCACATCAGGAGGAAAACAACAGTCAAGGACCAGGTAATCAGGCTAAGGAAGGAAGGAGGAGAGACAACAAGAAATGACCGCAAAGTATATGAGGAACTCAACAAGAGATTCAAAGAAGTGTTCACAGAGGAGACAGAAGGGGCTCCAGAAAGTCGGAGAGGTGGGGCACACCAGCAAGTGCTGGACACAGTACACACAACCGAGGAAGAAGTGAAGTGGCTTCTGAGTGAGTTAGATAACATCTCTCCATGGGTCCTGAGAGAAGGAGCAGAGGCGCTATGTGTACCCCTAACAACAATATTCAATCCATCTATCGAAAGAAGGAGATTGCCTGAGGCATGGAAGACAGCAAATGTAGTCCCAATCTTTAAAAAAGGAGACAGGCATGAAGCACCAAACTACAGACCAGTGTCACTGACATGTATAGTATGCAAAGTCATGGAGATTATCAGAAGAGTGGTGGAACACCTAGAAAGGCATGATCTCATCAACAGCAGCCAACATGGTTTCAGGGACGGGAAATCCTGTGTCACAAACCTACTGGAGTTCTATGACATGGTGACAGCAGTAAGACAAGAGAGAAAGAGGGATGGGTGGATTGCATTTTCTTGGACTGCAAGAAGACGTTTGACACAGTTCCACACAAGAGATTAGTGCAAAAACTGGAGGACCAAGCAGGGATAACAGGGAAGACACTACAATGGATCAGGGAATACTTGTCAGGAAGACAACAGCGAGTCATGGTACGTGGCGAGGTGTCAGAGTGGGCACCTGTGACCAGCGGGGTCCCACAGGGGTCAGTCCTAGGACCAGTGCTGTTTCTGGTATTTGTGAACGACATGACGGAAGCAATAGACTCCGAAGTGTCCCTGTGTGCAGATGAAGTTGATGAGAAGAATTCATTCGATCGAAGACCAGGCAGAACTACAAAGGGATCTGGACAGGCTGCAGACCTGATCCAGCAATTGGCTCCTGGAGTTCAACCCCACCAAGTGCGAAGTCATGAAGATTGGGGAAGGGCAAAGAAGACCACAGACGGAGTACAATCTAGGGGGCCAGAGACTATAAACCTCGCTCAAGGAAAAAGATCTTGGGGTGAGTATAACACCAGGCACATCTGAAACGCACATCAACCAAATAACTGCTGCAGCATATGGGCGCCTAGCAAACCTCAGAACAGCATTCCGACATCTTAATAAGGAATCGTTCAGGACCCTGTACACCGTCTACGTTACGCCCATATTGGAGTATGCGGCACCAGTTTGGAACCCACACCTAGCCAAGCACATAAAGAAACTAGAGAAAGTGCAAAGGTTTGCAACAAGACTAGTCCCAGAGCTAAGAGGTATGTCCTACGAGGAGAGGTTAAGGAAAATCAACCTGACGACACTGGAGGACAGGAGAGATAGGGGGGACATGATAACGACATACAAAATACTGAGAGGAATTGACAAGGTGGACAAAGACAGGATGTTCCAGAGACTGGACACAGTAGCAAGGGGACACAGTGGGAAGTTGAAGACACAGATGAATCACAGGGATGTCAGGAAGTATTTCTTCAGCCACAGAGTAGTCAGGAAGTGGAATAGTTTGAGAAGCGATGTAGTGGAAGCAGAATCCATACATAGCTTTAAGCAGAGGTATGATAAAGCTCATGGTTCAGGGAGAGTGACCTAGTAGCGATCAGTGAAGAGGCGGGGCCAGGAGCTTGAACTTGACCCCTGCAACCTCAAGTAGGTGAGTACACACACACACACACACACACACACACACACACACACACACACACAGTGGCCACTTTATTAGGTACACCGCGTCAATGCAAATATCTAATCGGCCAATCAGGTGGCAGCACCTGAGTGCCTAAAAATCATGCAGACATGGTCAAGATGTTCAGCTGTTGTTCAGAGTGAACATCAGAATGGTGATCTAAGTGACCGTGGAATGACTGCTGGTGCCAGAGTGATCCGAGTGTCTCAGAAACTGATCTCCCGAGACTATCCTGTACAACAGTCTCTCCTCTGACCTCTCAGAGATCACAGAATGGCCAGACTGGTTCCATCTGACAGGAAGGCGACAGTAACTCAAATAACCACATGTTACAATGGTATGGAGAAGAGCATCTCTGAACACAAAACATGATTAACCTTCAAGTGGGTCCACAGGTTCCACTCCTGCCGGCTAAGAACAGGAAATCAAGTCTACAGTGGACACAGAATCACTAAAACTGGACAGCTGGAAACCTGTCGCCTGGTATAGTATGCTAAGAGTATGTTAGATTTTATTCAGTGTATGTTACACACCCATATAGACATGCCTCCAGACCAGCCAACCAGGTGGTAAGAGTTTAACGAGCGGGGGCCCCGTGTTCAACCAGCCAGTCACAAGAAAGCCCATACTCTACACAAATAACCTGTACATAGGAGAGGGGGAGCTTACGACGACGTTTCGGTCCGATTTGGACCATTTACATTTGTGTACATGTGTGTATTGTTTCAGTCACGGTACTGTGCCTTTTTCATATTAAAGGAAACCCACCACAAAGCTGTGAAGCGTTGTGGTACACTTGTAGAATAACTTTGGCAGACTTACCTTCTCTGGTGGTCGCCACAATTCACCGTGTCTTATAGGCTATATATGTTGTATATACTAGCTTATTTTTGGAGGAGTAAATATATTAATGTACATTCTGCTGCCTTTTCGCTCGTTGCTAATTGGTTATCGCATTACGGCAAGGTGTGCAGGCCATATCTACAATTGTGTACGTAATACCTGGTCTGAATTTAGCGTAGACAGGAATCAATGGATCCAGCCTGCCTTGTGTCACCGGTTCAGACTATTTCTGCTGCTGCAACTGCCACTGCTGCTGCTGCTGCTCCTGCTACTGCTGCTCCTGCTGCTGCTACTGCTACTACTAATGCTGCTCCTCCTGCTGCTACTGCTACTACTACTGTTGTTGCTGCTGCTGCTCCTGTTGTTGTTGCTGCTGCTGCTACTACCACTACTACTACTACCACCACTACTACTGCTTCTGCTACTACCACTACTACTACTGCTGCTGCTACTACCACTACTACTACCACTACCACTACTACTACTACCACTACCACTACTGTTGCTGTTGGTGTAACAGTATGGGTAATGCCTTCCTAGCACATATTAGGTCCCGTAATACCAACAACTGAGCACCGTGACAATGCCACACTTCACCTAAATATTATTGCTGGTCATGCACATCCCTGTATGGCCACAGTTTATCCATCTTGCAGCGACTACTTCCAGCAGGATAACAAGCTACATCACAAAGCACATGTCATCTCAAGCTGGCTCCACAAACAAGACAATAAGTTCGGTGTACGCCAATGGCCTCTCAAACTCCTCAGATCTCAATCCAACTTTGGGATGTGGTGGAACGGGAAATTAACCAGTATTTCTTAAGGAATGTTTCCAACATCTTGTTGAATTCAGGCCGTTCCGGGGGACACTAAGCAGTACTGGAAGGATTTATCTGATTAAATGGCCACCGAGTGTGTGTATAAACTATATATATGTCGTGCCGAATAGGTAAACCTGGTCACTTAGCAAGAACTCATTTAAAATTAAGACCTTTCTAAAATTTTCTCTTATACGTTTTAAAGATATTTTTTTTAATTTATGTTAATGTAAACATTAATAATTTTATACCAAAAGAACCTTAGAAAACTTACCTGACCTTATTATAACAAGCGCAATTTAATTTAGCCTAATCAAACTAAATATTATTTTAGATAAATTTACAAATAATTTAAATAAACACAATGAAATATATTTTTTTAGTTAGGTTCAGAATATATAAATATATATATATATAATATATATATATATATATATAAAATATTATATATATATATATATATATATATATACACACGTGTGTGTGTGTGTGTGTGGTGTGTGTGTAATAAGGGGTGAAGGTGAGAAACGAGAAGTGAGACAGTGAGTGATGATGTAGAGGAGGGTGTGTTGATGTGTGAGGCAGGAGAGTGAGGGGTTGTGAGGCAAGAGAGTGAGGGGTTGATGTGTGAGGCAGGAGAGTGAGGGAGTTGATGAGTGAGCAGGAGAGTGAGGGGTTGTGAGGCAGGAGAGTGAGGGGTTGTGTGAGGCAGGAGAGTGAGGGGTTGTGTGAGGCAGGAGAGTGAGGGGTTGATGTGTGAGGCAGGAGAGTGAGGGGTGTGTGAGGCAGGAGAGTGAGGGGTAGTGTGAGGCAGGAGAGTGAGGGGTTGATGTGTGAGGCAGGAGAGTGAGGGGTTGAT
>NC_069412.1:61990734-62073234 GCF_026875155.1 Cherax quadricarinatus | reverse complement strand
TCATCCTTACAGTCAAGGGCCAGACTTCAACCTTACAGTCAAGGGCCCAGACTTCAACCTTACAGTCAAGAGGCCAGACTTCAACCTTACAGTCAAGGGCCAGACTTCAACCTTACAGTCAAGGGCCAGACTTCAACCTTACAGTCAAGAGCCAGACTTCAACCTTACAGTCAAGGGCCAGACTTCAACCTTACAGTCAAGAGCCAGACTTCAACCTTACAGTCAAGGGCCAGACTTCAACCTTACAGTCAAGAGCCAGACTTCAACCTTACAGTCAAGGGCCAGACTTCAACCTTACAGTCAAGGGCCAGACTTCAACCTTACAGTCAAGAGCCAGACTTCAACCTTACAGTCAAGGGCCAGACTTCAACCTTACAGTCAAGGGCCAGACTTCAACCTTACAGTCAAGGGCCAGACTTCAACCTTACAGTCAAGGGCCAGACTTCAACCTTACAGTCAAGGGCCAGACTTCAACCTTACAGTCAAGAGCCAGACTTCAACCTTACAGTCAAGGGCCAGACTTCAACCTTACAGTCAAGAGCCAGACTTCAACCTTACAGTCAAGGGCCAGACTTCAACCTTACAGTCAAGGGCCAGACTTCAACCTTACAGTCAAGGGCCAGACTTCAACCTTACAGTCAAGGGCCAGACTTCAACCTTACAGTCAAGAGCCAGACTTCAACCTTACAGTCAAGGGCCAGACTTCAACCTTACAGTCAAGGGCCAGACTTCAACCTTACAGTCAAGAGCCAGACTTCATCCTTACAGTCAAGGGCCAGACTTCATCCTTACAGTCAAGGGCCAGACTTCAACCTTACAGTCAAGGGCCAGAATTTAACCTTACAGTCAAGGGCCAGACCTTCAACCTTACAGTCAAGGGCCAGACTTCAACCTTACAGTCAAGGGCCAGACTTCAACCTTACAGTCAAGGGCCAGAATTTAATCTTACAGTCAAGGGCCAATCTTCAGCCTTCCACATTGTCACCCATCCACTCACTGTTCACACCCAATGGTGCTTAGCCACGGTATACTATCTACATCGCCTACGTTACTGCGACCTATTCTACACCCTCAAATACCCCACAACACCTACACCGCGACCAGACACCACACAACACCTACACCCACACACCACCCACATCGCCTACACCACACCCACACACCACCCACAACACCTACACCACACCCACTGACACAACATGGGTAAGTGGGTGGGTGGTGGTGGTGGTAGTGGTGATAGTGGTAGTAGTGGTGGTGGTGGCAGTGGTGGTGGTGGCAGTGGTGGTGGTGGCAGTGGTGGTGGTGGCAGTGGTGGTGGTGGCAGTGGTGGTGGTGGCAGTGGTGGTGGTGGCAGTGGTGGTGGTGGTGGCAGTGGTGGTAGCAGTGGTGGTGGTGGCAGTGGTGGTAGCAGTGGTGGTGGTGGTAGCAGTGGTGGTGGTAGCAGTGGTGGTGGTAGCAGTGGTGGTAGCAGTGGTGGTGGTGGTGGCAGTGGTGGTGGCAGTGGTGGTGGTGACGAGTGGACCAGCATTGATCGCTCACTGTATAATTCATCGTCGCCTACATAATGTAGATGTGGCAGCCCCTTGTGACGCACCTCTCCCTTACCTAACCAATTAGCACCAAGACACACCTGTGACGCTTCCCGTTACACACACAACGCTTAACTAGGGTTATCAAAGCTTAAATAGGGTTATCAAAGCTTAAATAGGGTCACCAACGCTTATTCCATAAGTAGCAGTGAAAATGTGTTGGCCAAATATATTTGGTTAGTGGAGTTGACTTCGAGAAAGACCTGCCTAGCATGGGCCAGTAGGCCTGCTGCAGTGGTCCTCCTTTAAGCTGTTATGCAGCTACGTCAGGATGACAAGAGTGCTGCTATCACAACTGCCACAAATGACAGGTTGGATAACAAGAACTTATCAAACAAGAGTTGACAGGTTAATGGTGTTGTATGTCCTTGTTCTCTCTAGGCTGCAATATTGATGTGTCTTACCAGCCTCAATGATGGCTGGGAACACTGCACCACTGAACAATGTACAGATATCATTCACTCTAGCATTGCAGCACTGAACAATACACGGAGATCATTCACTCTAGCATTGCAACACTGAACAATACACGGAGATCATTCACTCCAGCATTGCAACACTGAACAATACACGGAGATCATTCACTCCAGCATTGCAACACTGAACAATACACGGAGATCGTTCACTCCAGCATTGCAACACTGAACAATACACGGAGATCATTCACTCCAGCATTGCAACACTGAACAATACACGGAGATCGTTCACTCCAGCATTGCAACACTGAACAATACACGGAGATCGTTCACTCCAGCATTGCAACACTGAACAATACACGGAGATCGTTCACTCCAGCATTGCAGCACTGAACAATACACGGAGATCGTTCACTCCAGCATTGCAGCACTGAACAATACACGGAGATCGTTCACTCCAGCATTGCAGCACTGAACAATACACGGAGATCGTTCACTCCAGCATTGCAGCACTGAACAATACACGGAGATCGTTCACTCCAGCATTGCAACACTGAACAATACACGGAGATCGTTCACTCCAGCATTGCAGCACTGAACAATACACGGAGATCGTTCACTCCAGCATTGCAGCACTGAACAATACACGAGATCGTTCACTCCAGCATTGCAGCACTGAACAATACACGGAGATCGTTCACTCCAGCATTGCAGCACTGAACAATACACGGAGATCGTTCACTCCAGCATTGCAGCACTGAACAATACACGGAGATCATTCACTCCAGCATTGCAACACTGAACAATACACGGAGATCGTTCACTCCAGCATTGCAGTACTGAACAATACACGGAGATCGTTCACTCCAGCATTGCAGCACTGAACAATACACGGAGATCGTTCACTCCAGCATTGCAACACTGAACAATACACGGAGATCGTTCACTCCAGCATTGCAGCACTGAACAATACACGGAGATCATTCACTCCAGCATTGCAACACTGAACAATACACGGAGATCGTTCACTCCAGCATTGCAGTACTGAACAATACACGGAGATCATTCACTCCAGCATTGCAGCACTGAACAATACACGGAGATCGTTCACTCCAGAAATTGCAGCACTGAACAATACACGGAGATCGTTCACTCCCAGCATTGCAGCACTGAACAATACACGGAGATCGTTCACTCCAGCATTGCAACACTGAACAATACACGGAGATCGTTCACTCCAGCATTGCAGCACTGAACAATACACGGAGATCATTCACTCCAGCATTGCAACACTGAACAATACACGGAGATCGTTCACTCCAGCATTGCAACACTGAACAATACACGGAGATCGTTCACTCCAGCATTGCAGCACTGAACAATACACGGAGATCGTTCACTCCAGCATTGCAGCACTGAACAATACACGGAGATCGTTCACTCCAGCATTGCAGCACTGAACAATACACGGAGATCGTTCACTCCAGCATTGCAGCACTGAACAATACACGGAGATCATTCACTCCAGCATTGCAACACTGAACAATACACGGAGATCGTTCACTCCAGCATTGCAGTACTGAACAATACACGGAGATCGTTCACTCCAGCATTGCAGCACTGAACAATACACGGAGATCGTTCACTCCAGCATTGCAACACTGAACAATACACGGAGATCGTTCACTCCAGCATTGCAGCACTGAACAATACACGGAGATCATTCACTCCAGCATTGCAACACTGAACAATACACGGAGATCGTTCACTCCAGCATTGCAGTACTGAACAATACACGGAGATCATTCACTCCAGCATTGCAGCACTGAACAATACACGGAGATCGTTCACTCCAGCATTGCAGCACTGAACAATACACGGAGATCGTTCACTCCAGCATTGCAGCACTGAACAATACACGGAGATCGTTCACTCCAGCATTGCAACACTGAACAATACACGGAGATCGTTCACTCCAGCATTGCAGCACTGAACATACACGGAGATCATTCACTCCAGCATTGCAACACTGAACAATACACGGAGATCGTTCACTCCAGCATTGCAACACTGAACAATACACGGAGATCGTTCACTCCAGCATTGCAGCACTGAACAATACACGGAGATCGTTCACTCCAGCATTGCAGCACTGAACAATACACGGAGATCGTTCACTCCAGCATTGCAGCACTGAACAATACACGGAGATCGTTCACTCCAGCATTGCAACACTGAACAATACACGGAGATCGTTCACTCCAGCATTGCAGCACTGAACAATACACGGAGATCATTCACTCCAGCATTGCAACACTGAACAATACACGGAGATCGTTCACTCCAGCATTGCAACACTGAACAATACACGGAGATCGTTCACTCCAGCATTGCAGCACTGAACAATACACGGAGATCGTTCACTCCAGCATTGCAGCACTGAACAATACACGGAGATCGTTCACTCCAGCATTGCAGCACTGAACAATACACGGAGATCGTTCACTCCAGCATTGCAGCACTGAACAATACACGGAGATCGTTCACTCCAGCATTGCAACACTGAACAATACACGGAGATCGTTCACTCCAGCATTGCAGCACTGAACAATACACGGAGATCATTCACTCCAGCATTGCAGCACTGAACAATACACGGAGATCGTTCACTCCAGCATTGCAGCACTGAACAATACACGGAGATCGTTCACTCCAGCATTGCAGCACTGAACAATACACGGAGATCGTTCACTCCAGCATTGCACCACTGAACAATACACGGAGATCGTTCACTCCAGCATTGCAGCACTGAACAATACACGGAGATCGTTCACTCCAGCATTGCAGCACTGAACAATACACGGAGATCATTTACTCCAGCATTGCAGCACTGAACAATACACGGAGATCGTTCACTCCAGCATTGCAACACTGAACAATACACGGAGATCATTCACTCCAGCATTGCAGCACTGAACAATACACGGAGATCATTCACTCCAGCATTGCAGCACTGAACAATACACGGAGATCATTCACTCCAGCATTGCAACACTGAACAATACACGGAGATCGTTCACTCCAGCATTGCAGCACTGAACAATACACGGAGATCGTTCACTCCAGCATTGCAGCACTGAACAATACACGGAGATCGTTCACTCCAGCATTGCAGCACTGAACAATACACGGAGATCGTTCACTCTAGCATTGCAACACTGAACAATACACGGAGATCATTCACTCCAGCATTGCAGCACTGAACAATACACGGAGATCATTCACTCCAGCATTGCAGCATTGAACAATACACGGAGATCGTTCACTCCAGCATTGCACCACTGAACAATACACGGAGATCGTTCACTCCAGCATTGCAGCACTGAACAATACACGGAGATCATTTACTCCAGCATTGCAACACTGAACAATACACGGAGATCGTTCACTCCAGCATTGCAGCACTGAACAATACACGGAGATCATTTACTCCAGCATTGCAGCACTGAACAATACACGGAGATCGTTCACTCCAGCATTGCAACACTGAACAATACACGGAGATCGTTCACTCCAGCATTGCAACACTGAACAATACACGGAGATCGTTCACTCTAGCATTGCAACACTGAACAATACACGAGATCGTTCACTCCCACATTGCAACACTGAACAATACACGGAGATCGTTCACTCCAGCATTGCAACACTGAACAATACACGGAGATCGTTCACTCCAGCATTGCAGCACTGAACAATACACGGAGATCATTTACTCCAGCATTGCAGCACTGAACAATACACGGAGATCGTTCACTCCAGCATTGCAGCACTGAACAATACACGGAGATCGTTCACTCCAGCATTGCAGCACTGAACAATACACGGAGATCGTTCACTCCAGCATTGCAGCACTGAACAATACACGGAGATCGTTCACTCTAGCATTGCAACACTGAACAATACACGGAGATCGTTCACTCCAGCATTGCAACACTGAACAATACACGGAGATCGTTCACTCTAGCATTGCAACACTGAACAATACACGGAGATCATTCACTCCAGCATTGCAACACTGAACAATACACGGAGATCATTCACTCCAGCATTGCAACACTGAACAATACACGGAGATCGTTCACTCCAGCATTGCAGCATTGAACAATACACGGAGATCGTTCACTCCAGTATTGCAGCACTGAACAATACACGGAGATCGTTCACTCCAGCATTGCAACACTGAACAATACACGGAGATCGTTCACTCTAGCATTGCAACACTGAACAATACACGGAGATCATTCACTCCAGCATTGCAGCACTGAACAATACACGGAGATCATTCACTCCAGCATTGCAGCACTGAACAATACACGGAGATCATTCACTCCAGCATTGCAGCATTGAACAATACACGGAGATCGTTCACTCCAGCATTGCAACACTGAACAATACACGGAGATCGTTCACTCCAGCATTGCACCACTGAACAATACACGGAGATCGTTCACTCCAGCATTGCAGCACTGAACAATACACGGAGATCGTTCACTCCAGCATTGCAACACTGAACAATACACGGAGATCGTTCACTCCAGCATTGCAACACTGAACAATACACGGAGATCGTTCACTCCAGCATTGCAGCACTGAACAATACACGGAGATCGTTCACTCCAGCATTGCAACACTGAACAATACACGGAGATCGTTCACTCCAGCATTGCAGCACTGAACAATACACGGAGATCGTTCACTCCAGCATTGCAACACTGAACAATACACGGAGATCGTTCCACTCCAGCATTGCAACACTGAACAATACACGGAGATCGTTCACTCCAGCATTGCAGCACTGAACAATATACACGGAGATCGTTCACTCCAGCATTGCAGCACTGAACAATACACGGAAAATCGTTCACTCCAGCATTGCAACACTGAACAATACACGGAGATCGTTCACTCCAGCATTGCAGCACTGAACAATACACGGAGATCGTTCACTCCAGCATTGCAACACTGAACAATACACGGAGATCGTTCACTCCAGCATTGCAGCACTGAACAATACACGGAGATCGTTCACTCCAGCATTGCAACACTGAACAATACACGGAGATCGTTCACTCCCAGCATTGCAGCACTGAACAATACACGGAGATCATTCACTCCAGCATTGCAGCACTGAACAATACACGGAGATCGTTCACTCCAGCATTGCAGCACTGAACAATACACGGAGATCATTCACTCCAGCATTGCAGCACTGAACAATACACGGAGATCGTTCACTCCAGCATTGCAGCACTGAACAATACACGGAGATCGTTCACTGTGAGTGTCCATTCCTACACCTAAACTATGAAAAATGCTTAAAATATCTCAGGTTGTAGTATGGGCAGTGCAGACGAGAAAGATGCATCATAATCAATACCCAGACAATATTACCAACAACTCTTTCTAAATCTACACACTGAAATTACTGATTATAAGAGCCAGAATGGTGACACATGGTTCAAAACACCCCTTGATATATACCTTTGATGAGTTCCGAGAGTCTTACTACTCTCGGAGCCCGGCCATGGTCCAGACTCGTCTGGTGGAGTGAGTATGGTGAGAGTCAACTCAAATAAGTGTAAGGGTACCGAGACTTTTCAATACCAGAGAGAAAACTTGAGCAGTTCCTCAACCGAATTCCAATACATGACTGCGTGGAGGGAGCACCAATAGCCTGAATGATCCAGGGAACCATTAAGAAGTTAACTTCCCCTTACTTCTCCCCCATTAAAACATTCTCCCCATCCCGCCCCAAACCTTTAAAGGGGAACCTAGACGGATCCCCTCCCTTACCTACCTCATCCCTTTTTCCCTCACTATTTCCACCTCCCCCCTCTCTCCCCACTACTTCTAAAAGGCCCCACTTCTTAGGCCTTTTATGTACTATGCTTTGTGTGTTCCGACACTGTTGCTCGGGAGTGTTTTTGTCCCGGCCCGGGAGGTGTTGTCCCGGCCCAGGAGTTGTTGGCCGGTCAGGAGGTTGGTGGGGCCCCAGGGTGTCGGTGCGGGGCCAGGAGTGTCTGGTGCGGTCGGGTGTGTTGGTGTGGTCCGGAGTGTCTGGTGCTGGTCAGGGTGTCGGGTGGGTCCGGGAATTTTGGTGCTGGCCCCAAGTGTCGGGTGGGGCCCAGGAGTGTTGTTGGGGTCCAGGAGTTTGGTGAGGGTCCGGGAGTGTCTGGTCGGGTCCGGAGTGTTGGTGAGGTCCAGGAGATCTGGTGCGGTCCAGGATGTTGGGTGGCCCCAGGAGTGTCGGGTGAGGGTCCAGGAGTGTTGGTGCTGGCCGGGGTGTTTGGGTGTGGTCAGGAGTGTTGGGTGGTCAGGAGTTTGGGGTCGGGTCCGGGGAGAGTCTGGTGGGCCGGAGGTCTTGTGGGGCCAGGAGTGTCTTTGTGGTGGCAGGGAGTGTTTGGGGGGGCCGGAGTGCCTGGTGGCCCCATTGTCTGGCTGGCCAAGTTTTGGTGCGGTCCCAGGTGTTCGGGTCTGGTCCAGGAGTGTTGGTGTGGGCCAGGAGTTCTGGTGCGGGTCCAGGGGCGGGCGGTCCAGGATGTCTTTGGTGGTCCAGGATGTCTTGTGGTGGTCCAGGAGTGTTTGGGTGGCCCGGGAGTGTTTGTGTGGCCCAGGGTTCTGGGGGTCCAGGGTGTCTGGTGGGTCCGGGGATGTCTGGCGGTCCAGGGGTTCCGGTGGGGGCCAAGTGTCGGTGCTGGCCAGGAGTTTTGGGTTGTGGTCCAGGAGGCGGGGGGTCCAGAAGTGCCCCGGTCGGGTCCAGAAGTGTCCGGTGGGGCCCCAGGATGGGGGTGGGGTCCGGGAGGTGTGGTGCGGGGTCCAGGAGTGTCTTGGGGGGTCCGGGAGTGTTTGTGTGGTCCAGGAGTGTCGGGGTGGGGTCCAGGAGAGTTGTGCTGGTCAGGATTCTTGTGGGGGCCCGGAGGCTGGGTGGTCCGGGAGTGTTTGTGGTGGCCGGTTGTCTTTGCGGGTCCGGGTGTGTTGGGTTGGCCAGAGTGTTGGTCGGGCCCAAGGAGTGTTGGTGCGGCCCAGGGTGTCCGGTGTGGTCCAGAAGTTCCGGGTGTGGTCCGGAGGTCTGGTGCTGGCCCCGGGAGTGCGGGGGTTGGTCCAAAAGTGTCAGTGCTGGCCCGAAGTACCGGTGCTGGTCCGGAGTGTGGGGTGCTGGCCCGGGAGTGTCGGGTGGGCTGGCCCAGGAGGTCTTGTGGGGGCCAGGAGTTCTTGGGGTGGTCCAGGAGGTCTTTTGCTGGTAAGTGATCTTGGGTGGAAGGTGTTGATAGGGCCGGGGAGTGTTGTGGTGGTCCATGTTCTAGTGCTGGGCCGGTTGGTCGGGTTTTGGTCCGGGAGGTGTGGTGCTGGTCCGGGAGTGTTGGTGCGGGGTCCAGGGGGGGCTTTGTGGGGGGCCCAAGTGTATCTTGGGGGGGTCTAGGTGGCCGTACGGGGCCCCAAGGGGAGTGTTGTGGGGGCCCCGGTGGTCTGTGCGGCCGGTGTTTGGGTGCTGGCCAGGGTGTGTGGTGCGGGCCCGGGTGTGTGGGGGGGGCCGGAGGGGCGGGTCTGGTCAATGTATTTTGGGGGTTGGGTGTGCCTGAAATGGGGCCAGGGGGGGGGTTTGTGGGGGTGGGTGGTCTAGTGTGGCCGGGGTGTTTTGGGTGCTGGTCCAGGAGTGTGTGGTGCTGGTCCAGGAGTGTGTGGTGCTGGTCCAGGAGTGTCTGGTGCTGGTCCAAGTGTATCTTGTGGTGGTCTAGGTGTGCCTGATACTGGGCCAGGGGAGTGTTGTGGTGGTCCAGGTGTGTCTGGTGCTGGTCCAGGAGTGTGTGGTGCTGGTCCAGGAGTGTGTGGTGCTGGTCCAGGAGTGTCTGGTGCTGGTCCAGGAGTGTCTTGTGGTGGTCCAGGAGTGTCTGGTGCTGGTCCAGGAGTGTCTGGTGCTGGTCCAGGAGTGTCTGGTGCTGGTCCAGGAGTGTCTGGTGATGGTCCAGGAGTGTCTGCTGTTGCTACAGAAGTGTCTGGTGCTGGCCCAGGAGTGTCTGGTGCTGGTCCAGGAGTGTCTGCTGTTGCTACAGAAG
Organism: Cherax quadricarinatus; assembly: GCF_026875155.1. Taxonomy (NCBI): domain Eukaryota; kingdom Metazoa; phylum Arthropoda; class Malacostraca; order Decapoda; family Parastacidae; genus Cherax; species Cherax quadricarinatus. Next base: position 62,063,112 of record NC_069412.1, on the reverse strand, counting down.
TGTCTGGTGCTGGCCCAGGAGTGTCTGGTGCTGGTCCAGGAGTGTCTGGTGCTGGTCCAGGAGTGTCTGGTGATGGTCCAGGAGTGTCTGCTGTTGCTACAGAAGTGTCTGGTGCTGGCCCAGGAGTGTCTGGTGCTGGTCCAGGAGTGTCTGGTGCTGGTCCAGGAGTGTCTGCTGTTGCTACAGAAGTGTCTGGTGCTGGCCCAGGAGTGTCTGGTGCTGGTCCAGGAGTGTCCGGTGCTGGTCCAGAAGTGTCCGGTGCTGGTCCAGAAGTGTCCGGTGCTGGTCCAGGAGTGTGTGGTGCTGGTCCATCCAGGAGTATCTTGTGCTGGTCCATCCAGGTGTGTATGGTGCTGATCCAGGAGTGTCTGTGTGGCCCAGGTGTGTCTAGTGCTGGTCCAGGTGTGTGTAGTGCTAGTCCAGTTGTGTCTGGTGCTGGTCCAGGTATGTGTAGTGCTGGTCCAGTTGTGTCTGGTGCTGGCCTACTCACCCCTACATCCATCACAACCTGGTCGAACAGCGTCGAAGTATCCTCACGACAGATGGATACAAAATTTTCTATCAACTTCGGCGACAAAACCCAAAATCACTCCCTCCCCTTTTCCCCCCTGTCACATCTCCCTCATATTCCCCTCCCCTACTCCGACACCTCCCAACTTTTACATACCTCCACCATTAACCTGTATACCTCCCCCTCCGATCCAAAAAAAAAAAATCCCCCCCCCCCCCCCCTCCCTGTTAGGGCTGGTACAGGTGTGTGGGTGCTGGAAAGTAGGAAAACGTCATCCAGCAAACCGGGGAGTTATGAGGCGATAGTATCAGAAAGAAAGTTGGAGAATATGTTGAGTTCTACGGCGGCGTCTTTTACTTTTGATAGCAAAGAACAGGGGGAACAAGAAGGGCAATGCGACGATGTGGACAACGCACAAGTAGAGGTCTGCAAGAAACTAAGGTGATTTCCGCCAAAAAGTTTGTAGGGTGTAAGCGGGAGAACGCCAGTCATGATCCGTAGGACGCGAAAAAGGAATCAAAGAAGTTGCCGAGCCCAATGACTAACAGACGGAGATAGAGAACATGGAAGAAAAGAAGGTGAAGAGAAAAATGGGTCGAAAGAGCACGAGAACATGGGCAGACAAGCGCATTAAGATACCAAGAAGATGAAGCAGAGCAAAAGGAACTCACCAGCCGGCAGAGGAAGGATTGAAGCTGCAAGAGACACAGGAAGCAACGAAGGGAAGCGAAATGGAAGACAGGGAGAAGAGAACATTGATAAAAGAAGGCGAGAGAAGGGCACGAACAGAAGGAGAGAAAAAAGGAAGGAACAGACAGGAGAAGCAGAAAATGAAATAAAAAAGGAGAAGAGGAACTGGAAGAAAAGTAGGGAAATGGAATAAAAGGATGATGCGAAAATGGCGCACGTAGAAGAGCACCTGGAATCACAAGCAGGCAGAGCCAATGGGCATAACAAGCGGTCAGAGACAATTGAATAAAAGAAGAAGAGAAATGGACTCAACGCAGGCGCCTGACAATGGAACTTCCAGAAGAAGCGAAATGGAAGAAACGAAGGAGAAAGACAAAGTTGACGACAGAGGAGAAGGAAGATGGAAGAACCGAAGGAGCAGCGAAAATGGCCGCAACATAAGGAGACGAGACATGGAAGCCGCATGTGCGCGGAAATGGAAGAACCGACGGCGCCGGCGAAAAATGGGAAAGAAAAGAAGGGAAGAGACAAATGGAAGAAAAGAAGGAGAAGAGGAAATGGGAATAAAAGCTGAGAAGAGAATGGAGACAAGAAGGAGAGCGAAAATGGAAGAAAAGCAAGGAGCCGAGACCATGGTCTAAAGGAAGGCGAGGGAAAATGGGACTAAAATAAGGGAAGAGGACACTGGATAAAGCATGAGAAGGCGACCCTTGAAATACAGCGGAGCGAGAAAAGGACTCAACGACGGGAATCGAAATGAAGAGAAGGATAGAGAAAATGGCAGGAAAGAAGGAGTAGGAAAACTGGGAAAAGAAGGTGAAGAGGACATGGAATCCCAGCAAGAAGAGCAAATGGGAATCAAATCAGGAAGAAGCGAAAAATGGAAGAACAGACGGACAGAGCCCAGGGAAGAAGCCACGTCAAGGAAGAGAAAATGGAAGAAAAAGCCGAAGCATAGAAAATGGGCCGTCCAAGCAGGAGCCGCGAACACTGGAAGCAAAGACAGGTGCCGAGCCCCTGGCCGAAACTCGAGGAACCTGGCAACAAATAGAAGACATGAGCCAATGGCGAAACGACGGAGCCCGAAAACAGGCGACGCGGCCGCCGGAGACCCGGCCTACCCGCAGAGCTTAATTGACATAAACTCGGAGAAGAGGCCCTGAAGCCAATAGAAGAGGACACTGGAAGCAAAGACGAGAGCGAAACTGAGATGAAAAGAAGAAGCGAAAAAGGGAGACAAGCAGGAGAAGATAAATGGAACGCAATGACGGAGCAGAGAAAATGGAGGAAACGAATGAGAAGCGTCACATGGAAATCACCGGAAGGAGACGAGACAAATGGAGCAAAGACGAAGAAGCGACATGGAAGAAAAGCAAGGCGAAGGAGAAACTTGCAAGAAATAAGGCGTAAAACGAACAATGGACAGAAGAGAAGGAAAGAGAAACATGGAAGAAAAAGCAGGAGCAGAGCCCTGGAAGAAAAGAAGGCGACAGAGAAAATGGGGAAGCACCGAAGATGCAAGACACGCAAGGAGAAGTAGAAAACGAATCCACGACGTAGAGAAAATGGAATCAAAGAAGAAGAGAAACATGGAAGAAATAAGAAGAGAAGAAGGAAGCAACGAAGGAGAGAGAACATGGGAATAAACGAAGGAGACTGAGAAAAATGGAAGAAAAGAAGAAGAGCAAAGGAAGCAAGAAGCAGAGAAAATGGACAGCCAAGAAGGAGAAGCTAAAATGGAAGAAAATAAGGCGAACTAGCCAACTGGTATAAACGAAGGAGAAGAGAAATGGCGTAAAGAAGGAGAAGAGACAATGGAATACAAAGAAAGGAGAAGAGAAACACTGGAGGAAAGAAGGAGAGAGAATGGAATCAAAGCAGCGTCGCAAAAGGAAGACACGAAGAAAAGGAAAATGGGACGACAAGAAGGAGAAGCAGAAAATGGACGAAAAGAAGTATAAAGTTATTCGAACTGAATACATTGAAGGAGCGCGACGCTGGTATAACCGAAGAGAAGAGAAAATGGGATAAAGCAGGGAAGGAAAATGGGGATACACGCCGAAGCGAAATGGAAGACAAGCAGGAGTGGAAAAATTGGATCCAAGCAGGCCGAGAGAATTGGAATAAAAGAAGAAGGAGAAATGGAAGAAAAGATGAGACGAGAAAATGGGACATAAAGAAGCAGGATCAATGGAGAACGACGGAGAAGAGAAAATGGAAGAAAAGAAGGAGAATATAAAATTGGACTAAAGAAGAAGCGCAAATTGAAGACAAGCATAAGAGAAAAAGGACGACAAGAAGGAGACGAGAAAATGAAGAAAAGCCGGAGCAGAGAAATGGGATACAGCCTGGAAGGAAAATGGAATAACGCAGAAGAGAAATGGGAAGAACGCGGAGCGAACTGGGATAAAAGAAGGAGACAGAAGAAAATGGAACTAAAAGTAAGGCGAGAACATGGGGAAAACAAGGCAGGCGAAGCTCAACTTGGATACTAGCCGGAGAAGTCGACCTGGCAGCAAGCAATGAGAGACAACTGGGATAAAAGAAGGAGGAAGGAGAAAATGGCAATAAAAGAAGTAGGACAAGGGATCAAAGAAGGAGACGAGAAACTGGACTAAAAGAAGCAGAGAAAATGGACTAAACAGACGGATAGAGCAAAATGGAATAAACGAAGGCGAGAGAAAATGGAAGAAAAAAATGAGCAGCGAATGGACGAAAAGCAGGAGAAGCGACAATGGAATAAACGACGAAGGAAAATGGACGAAAAGAAGGGAAGAGAAAATGAAGACATTTAGGCGAGAGCAACTGAATAAAAGGAAAGGCGAAGCGAAATGGAAGAACTCAGGGAAGGAAATGGCAGCAACGAAGGAGAAGATGCCCTGGAAGACACAGAAATTGAGCAGAGAAAATGGGCATCAAAGACGAAGAGAAACTGGCTGCAACCCTCTGAGACGAGTAAATGGAAGAAAAGAAGGGAGAGAGAAATGGAAGAAAGAAGGAGAAGGAGAAAATGGAAGAACGACGGGCCGAGACACTTGCACTAAAATCCAGTTAAGAGAACATGGCCTAAAAGAAGAGAGAAATGGAAGACAAGAGGAGAACGCGAAAAAGGGCAGCAAAGAAGGAGAAGAGCAACTGGACAACTAGGCAGGAGAAGAGAAAATGAACGACCTTCAGGGATAGCAAATTGAATAAAAAAGAAGGGCGAAGCTCTCCCTTGACTCTATACGGTAAGAGAAAATGGTCGAAAAGAATGATCAAGCTACAATTGCATAAAAGCAAGGAGCCGAGACAAATAAGACAGTAGATTTTATGGAGTGGTGGGAGTGTAACATTCAGTGTGGTGTATGTGTGTGTGTGTGGTGTGTGTGTGTCGTCGCTGTGTGTGTGTGTGTGCGTGTGTGTGTGTTGTGAGAGTGTGTGCGAGTGTTGTGTGGTGTGGAGGGTGTGTGAATGGTTTAATAGGTTCATTTCCTTGGGGTCGTTGTGGGGTATGTGGCGCAAAAATGGACCAGCAATCTAACAGAACCAAAAAGATAAAGAGGAAAAGAAAGATAAGAGAAAAAGTAAGAAAGATAAAAAGACAGAAAGATAAAGAGAAAGAAAGATGAAAAGAAAGAAAGAATAGAGTGACAAGAAAATATAGATAGATAGAACGCTAGAAGCAGAACATAAGATAAAGAGAAAGAAAGATAAGAGGAAAAAGATACACAAAGAAAGCAAGATACAGCGAAAAGGAAGATAAAACAAAGATAAAGAGAAAGAACAGGCTAAAGCGAAAGGACTATCACGCGGAAAGGGGAAGATAAATGAGAAAGGAAGCTAACAAAGAAAGAAAGAATTTTAAAAGCCCGCCAAAGAACACCTCGGCCCTTAGCGACCGTCCCTAACTAGTCAATAGGAAAATACAGAAAACTATCCCTCATCACCATCATCCCGCAATCTTACACACTGTCCCTCAGCAACCGCTCCCTCCTCAACCACTAAATAACCGCACACTATACTACCGCATCCCTTCCTTCCTCAACCCATCCCTCACCCTCTCCCTTCCTCACCTCTCCTCCCTCGCCCTCTCCCTCCTCGCCCTCTCCTCCCTCGCCCTCTCCCTCCACAACCCTCTCCCTTCTCGCCCTCTCCATTCCCTCACCCTCTCCCTCCCTACCCTCTACTCCCTCACCTCTCCCTTTCATCACCCTCTCCTCTCACCCTCTCACTCCACTCACACTCTCTTTCCCTCGCCTCGCCCGTCTCCTACCTCACCCTCTCCTTCCTCACCGCTCTCCTCACCCTCTCCCTCCCTCACCCTCTCCTTCCCTCACCTCTCCTTCCCTCCACCTCTCCTCCTCCCTTCCTCACCCTCTCCCTCCCTCACCCTTCCTTCCCTCACCCTTCTCCTTACTCACCTCTCCCTCTCCCTTCGCACCCTCTCCCTCCTCACCCTCTCCATTCCATCACCCTCTCTTTCCTCACCCTTTCCCTCCCTCACCCTTTCCTTCTCACCCTCTTCTCCCCACTCTCCCTCTCCTTCCATCACCCTCTCCTTTACCTCACCCTCTCCTTCCCTCACCCTCTCCCTCCCTCACCCCTCTCCCCTCCCTCATCCTCTCCCTCCTTCCCCTCTCCTTCCTTCACGTCTCTTCCCTCACCCTCTCCTTCCCTCTCTCCCTCCTCAACCTCACCTCCTTTTTTCCTCCCCTCCCTCTCCTCTTCCTTCCTTACCTCCCTCACCTCTCTTTCCCTGCATCACCCTCTCCCCTCCTGCCTCAACCCTCCCTCCTGCTCATCCTTCCCTCCTGCCTCACCCTCTCCCTCCTGCCTGCTCACCTCTCCCCTCCTGCCTCTTCCTCAGTTGTCTCACCTCTCCTCTCTGCCTCACCCTCTCCATACCTGCCTGCCTCACTTCGCCCTCCCTCCCTGCTCACCTCTCCCTACCTGTTTCACCCTCTCCCTTCCCTGTCCTCACCCTCTCCTCCCTGCCTCACCCCTCTCCCTCCCTGCCTTATCCTTCTGTCTCACGCTCTCCTCCCTCGCCTCACCCTCTTCATCCCTGCCTACCTCTTCCTCCCTTGTCTCACCCTCTCCCTCCCTGCCTCACCCTCTCCCTTCCCTGCCTCTCCCTTCTGCTCTCCCTCCCTGCCTCACCCTCTCCCTCCATGCCTCACCTCTCCCGCCCTGCCTCTCCCTCTCCCTCCTGCCTCTGCCTCCCTGCATCTCCTCTCCCTCCCTGCCTCTGCCTCTGCCTCTTCCTCCCTGCCGATCTTCCTCCCTGCTCTCCTCTTTGCCTCTCCTTTATGCCTCACCATCTCCTCCCTGCCTCTCCCTCCATGCCTCACCCTCTCCCTACTGTCTCACCCTTCCTCCCTGCCTCACCCCTCTCCTCCCTGCCTCTCCATCCCTGTCTCACGCTCCTCCCTCCCTGCCTCACCCTCTCCCTCCCTGACCTGCCTCAACCCTCTCCCTACCTGTCTCACCCTCTCCCTCCCTGCTCAACCCTTCCCTCCCTGTTCTCACGCTCTCATCCCTGCCTCTCCCTCTAACCTCCTGTCTCACCTTCTCCCTCCTGCCTAACCCTCTCCCTCCCTGCCCCTCACCCTCTCCCTCCGGTTCACCCTCTCCTCCTGCCTCACCTCTCCCTCCTGCTTCCCTCCCAGGTCTAACGCTCTCCCTCCCTGCCTCACCCTCTCCCTGTCTCTCCCTATACCTCCCGCTTCACCCTCTCCCTCCCTGCCCCTCACCCTCACCCTCACTGTCTACGCTTCCCTCCCGCCTCTCCATCCTGCCTCACCTCTCCTCACTGTCTCACCCTATCCCTCCTGCTCACCCCTCTCCCTTTCCTGCCTCTCCTCCCTGTCTCACGCTCTCCTTCCTGCCTCACCTATCCCTCTCTGTCTCACCCTCTCCCCCCCTGCCTCACATCTCCTCCCTGCCTCACCCTCTCCCTCCCTGCCTCACCTCTCCCTCACTTGCCTCAAGCTCTCCCTCCCTGCCTCCTCCCCTCACCCTCATGCCTCACCTCTCCCTCCCTGCTCAAACATCCTCCCTCCCAATGCCTCACCCTCCCTGCCTCTACATTCTCCCTCCCTGCCTCATCTACCTCTCTGCATCACCCTCTCCACCCCGTTCTCTCCATTCCCTCCCTGCTTACCCTCTCCCTTCCCTGCCTCCCTTCCATGCCTCTCCCTCCCTGGACTCTCTCCCCTGACTCTACCTCCTGCTCACCCTCCCTGCATCTCCCTCACCATCCCTGCCTCGCCCTCTCCCTCCGTGCCTCGCCTCTCCCCCGTGCCTCGCCCTCACCCTCCCTGGCCTCTCCTAACCCTCCCTGACTAACCTCACACTCCCTGATTCACCTATCACCCTCCCTGCCTCGCCTCCTGCCACACCTCTCTCCCTGCCTTCCCTCTTGTCTCACCTCTCCCTCCCTTGCCTCACCCTCTCCCTCCTGCCTCACATCACCCCTCGCTGCCTCACCCTCACCCTCCCTGCCTCACCCTCCCCCTCCCTTGCCTCCACCCTTTCCCTCCCCTGCCTCACCCCTCTCCCTCCCTGCTCTCCCTCCCTGTCTCACGCTCTCCCTCCATGCCTACCTCTCCCTCCCTGCCTCTGCCTCACCCTCACCCTCCCTGTCTAAACCTCTCACTCACTGACTCTACCCTTTCCATCCTGTCTCACGCTCTCCCTCCCTGCCTCACCATCTCCCTCCCCGTCTCACCCTCTCCCTCCCTGCTCACCCTCTCCCTCCCTGCCTCACCCTCTCTCCTGTCTACCCTCTCCCTCCCTGCCTCACAACTCTCCCTCCCTCCTCGCACTCCTGGTCTCACGGCTCTCCCTCCCTGCCTCTCCCTCTCCTTGTCTCACCCTCTCCCTCCCGATGCTTTTCACCCTCTCCCTCACGCCTCACCCTAACCATCCCTGTCTCACGCTCTCCCTCCCTGCCTCTCCATCCCTGCCTCTCCCCTCTCCCTCCCTGTCTCACCTCTCCATCCCTGCCTCACCCTCTCCATCCCTGCCTTCCATCCCTGTCTCACGCTCTCATTCCTGCCTCACCCTCTCCCTCTCTGGTCTCACCTCTCCACCCTGCCTCAACCCTCTCCCTCCCTGCCTCACCCTCTCACTCCTTTGCTTTACACCCTCTCCCTCCTGCCTCAACGCTCTTCCCTCCTGCCTCTCCCTCACCCTCCGTGCCTCAACCTCTCCCTCCATGCCTCACCTACATCCCTCCATGCCTCACCTTCCTGCCTCTCCCTCTCCCTCCCTGCCTCATACTCACCCTATCTGCCTACCCTCTCCCCCGTCTCACCCTCTCCCTACCTGCCTTACCCTCTCCCTCCCTGCCTCACTTCCCGGCCTATCCCTCCCTGCCTCTCTCTCCTGCCTCTCCTCCCAAGCCTCACCCTCCCTGCCTCTACCTCACCCTCCCTGCCTCGCCCTCTCCCTCCGTGCCTCGCCCTCTCCTAGTGATCGCCATACCCTACCTGCCTCGCCTCACACTCCATGCATCACCTCACCCTCCCTGCTTCACTTCACCCTCCCTGCCTCGCCTCGCCACACCTCTCCATCCTGCCTCTCCCTCCTTGTTACCTCTCCCTCCCCTGACTCTCCCTCTCCTCCCTGCCTCACCCTACACCTCACTGCCTCTCCCTCACCTCACTGCCTCCCTACACCTCCCATGCATCACCACCTGCTCATCTCCCTGCCTCCCTCCCAGCCTCACCATCTTTGCCTCATCCTCCCTGCCTCACCTCAATGCCTCACCCTCTGCCTCGCCCTCCCTGCATCGCCCTCACTGCCTCTCCCTCCATGCCTCCCGCCCTGCACTCTCCCTCCTGCCTCCCCTCCCTGCATAACCCTCTCTGCCTCTCACTACCTGCCTGTCCATCACCATCCATGCCTAGCCCTCTATGCCTCACCTCCCTGCCTCACCCTCCTGCCTCGCCCTCCCTGCCTCACTCCTGCCTCTCCTCCCTGACTCCCCACAACAGTCACTGTCAACAATTTACTACAAGACCAAGTTATTAGGATACTATGTAAAAAATATTTAATCAGTTTTATACTGTTGGTAGCAGTCAGCAACAGTAACAGCAACCCCAACAGAAAACACAACTGCCCAGATCGAGCAGCATGTTGCTTCACCTGAATGTTAGGTTTGCAATGGTATGTATATATATTACTTGTATATTACATTTTCATATAATGTTATATTGCTTTTTTTGCGATGATAGCTAAAATATTAAATATATTGCTGTTTATTATATTTGAACTTAGTTTATTTTTGTTAGGTGGAGGGTAACATATGTGCTCAGTTCAAGGCTTGATTGTCTAGCTACTGTAATTATCGCTCTTTGCTCGTTTACTCTGCCGGATTATGTTGCTGAGCTGCAGTATCCACTGAACTATCACGTGAAATTTTTTTTTTCTCTCGGCAAGGGGAGGGGGGGGGGGAGTGTCCTCACCTCGCCTGAAGTATTTCAGTCTGGTTCTAGACTCTTTGGTGGTTGACGAATTATTCAGACAAGTGCTAAATCTCCCTGATTGGATCTTGTTAGATGATCGTCTCTGTCTCATATTATTCTTGTTAGTTTGGAGACATTGTTAACAGTACTTTGGATAGAATAGTGATTTTCGACGTTATACTGAGGTTGTGTGTCCTTAGAACACATGAGTAACTCAGGTCCTGAGCTTGTAGCTTCTGACATAATTTTTCTTTTTCTACCCCTTTTTGGTATTGTGTTTGTCCAGTCGGGTATTTTATTATGCGGAACTTAGATTCAGTAGTATGGGAGTTTTGTGGATTATGTGGGAGGATCTGCTGATGGTCATACTAGCTGTCTTTATATTATCTCTTGTTCCGATTGGGTCACGTTGCTTGTTATATATTGTTGTTCGGGCTATTTCAGTCGTTTTATTGTTCAGCAGACGGTTATGATTGCCAGTTGGTATAAGCAACATTAGTTTATGAGAGGACTTTGTCAGTCACTTAGTCTAGTCGAGTGTGAGACATAGCATACGTATTATAGACGTACCACACAATCTTTTTGTACATATGTGTAATATTCTTACTAATTGGGTTTAAAAAAATGTACCAGATGTACTTTAGACTTATATATGTGATAGTGCTTTCAGCACAATAATACTGTCCGAGAGAAGTGATTCTTTTTTTGTTGATATTGTGATTAAATTTATTTGGATTATTGACCCTAGACAAACTGAATAAAGTTATTGATTTTAATTTTCTCTAGTTAGTAGCCTTCCAGTTGTAATCCTGAAGCACTATTGATTCATACTGTTAAACTCTAATGGATAATTGGACAAGGCATACTGACTAATTGTTCGATAAACAGTAACAGGCTGATGCTAGAAAGGCAGTCTTTCTTGTATTCACTGGGTTCTTAAGCTTTTAGTATCGCGTTTTTGTAAAAAAGGTGGCCTGTCTGGGATGATCTTGATCCAAGGTGTTGGAGATATTGTCTGTTTGACATATTGTAACGTTTATCAACACTGAGTATTTCCTAATATGGGAAGACTTTGAGTTTAGTCTTGTATACTAACTTAATAGGTGCTTTATGTTCTTGACTGAGTCTCTGATCCAGGAGATGGAAATACTGTTAATGAGCTCTAGCACTAAAGGACAAACAACACTAAAATTCCTATTTAGGATTATAGTTCCCATAAATCTCTCTCTCGTAGCCACACTGATTTCCATGATGTATGCCAAAGTGAAACAGTTAATTGATACTCTGACTTTGTCTAAGTACATTAAAACTTCAGACGTGTTGGCGAGTAGCCAAATATCTCGTGTGGGTATAACAGGCGAATTACACCGCAGAAACAGTCTGAGCGTTTATTAAAGATATATGTTTCCTGCTTTACCAGAGCTGTTGATTTTGATCAGATGCAAGAAAAGCCTAGTGTCACAGTTAGGAAGTATGACTAATGAAGAAGAGAGAGCAACTAAGGCAGAAGTGAGCCTAGTGTAGCTCAGTTCTCGCTCACACCTTCCCTCGACTGTTTAGTATGACACAGCCTCATGCTAAGTACCGTGTATGCTAAAACTGTATCTACTTATCCTAGACCAGATATTGACACTGTTGGGCGGTAGCGACGAGGTGCCCGACCTAAGGACCATCCAGAAAGGGTACATGTTAATTTCCTACTCCTCATTACCCCACTGGTACTATCTCTCAGGAAACAGTTTGAAGAGGTTTGAACGTCTCATTATGTTGCAGACTGCACAAATAGAGGCACAGAGGAAATTGAACGAAGAGATTCCAGAGTGAATAATATTCGTCTTGGAAGACAACTGAAACATAGATCACAGGACATTTGAATGTGCAGAAGCTGCACATTGTCCTAGTTTTTTGAGAAGTGACTTAGACACCTTTTTCTCGATGTGTTGTGAACGGCACGTGCTATGAACTGGCCACGTAAGCACTGGGCTACCTTGTTGCACATAGCTGTGACTGGAAGAGCTCAAATTGTACTGATGCTTTACCATTTAGACCATGTACTTTAGTTTTGTCGATGTTCAAACGAACTCTTCTAGAGACTTATAACTTGTTACTGTTGTATCAAGCGCCATTTCGTACATTACAACGACGGAAAGATCAAACTGTGTTAGGTTTGCTCGTGAGGAAAAAAAGTTGCATTGCGAGATGGTTGTAGGTTCTGCCTAGTGTAAATCTACGACAGCTTGTTTAGTTGTTACTACACGAAGAGTTTAACAACTGTATGTCTGCTGACATACAAGAATATCTGATCGATCATACTACCTCGGATATTCTGGAAACTGCAGCATTAGCAGACAATTACGAGATTTCTCAAAAACTTGTACGTACTAAAACGCACGAAACAAGGTAACTAAAAGTTGTCCTAGAAGTTGGCAACCTAAATCAGCTGCTCATTGCCGGCCTGATGTATCTGCTACTGTAACTTTTCATACCTTTACCAGAAAAACTCACAATCCTGTATCTGTCTCTGTGGCTAGACAGAAATCTGATATCGAGAAGTTAAATGTACCTATTTTAACAGAAAAGGACATGCTAGAGAGTATTGCTATAAGTTAGAAAGAGATACGAGAAGCAGTCGTGAGGCTGGCGCCCCCACTCAAGTCGTATCTTCTTCCGAGCAACAAAGGCACCAAAATCCTAGTAATACCTCTGATCCTACTGTTTTAGATAATGTTACTCAGGATAGATGACTAGCGTCAGAAAGTGTATCTGACGAAAAGATTCGTTCAGCGATGAGTCCTTACTTTTCGAGAGGTAAAGTAGGATTTGACGAATCACATCTGAGATAATTACTTTCAGAGACACTGGCAGTTATCTCACCTTATTGAGAGAAGATGTACTGCCCATAACTGATGATACCTATTGCAAGATAGATGTATTGTTAGAAGCCTATGGAGGGGCTGTTATAAAAGTACCTCTGCACAAAGTTTATATTGAAACAAGCTATTATACTGGTTATATTTCAGTGGGTATATCCAGTGGTGTATTTCCCATCAGGTCAGTGGACTTGTTGATAGGGAACGATATCCTTCATGCTGGTATATGTAAAGAACCACTTGTGATTGATAATACCACTGATGGTAATTATGCCATTGAAGCTTGTAGAGAGAAACCTATTTTCTTTCCTCTCAGTGCAATTACTAGAGCTATGTCAAAGATTCAACAATCATCCCTGTCTCCTGTTGAGTTAGTGGATGACAATGATTTGAGCTTGAATATGTTTAGTGATGCTCTGTGCCTAGGATCATTAACATTAACTCCCCTCTGTCATCAACCTAGTCAGGACACAACTGACGATAAATTTCTAACTCATCATGATTTAATAAAGGATCAGTTTGTTGATCAGTCACTGAAAAGACAGAGATATAGCAGTTACTGAGAGTGAAGCAAAGGATCTCGATAATTGTTACTATTATAGTAACCGTGTACTGATGGAGAAAAAATACATGTAAGATGTCAGCTGATAGTGTTTCCACCACAGTCAAGCATCTCGTAGTGTTACCAGTTACACTTCGTGAACAAGCTTGATTTTTCCCTCAATGTCCCCATAGAGGACATTTGGGTTCAAGAAGACACTCGGTAAACTGGCTAAACATTTTACTTGGCCAAAAATGAAGGAAACAGTAGCTGATCATTTTGCGACTTTGCCACGTGTGTCAAGTGACAGGCAAGCCAGCACACACACCTCCACCTACACCTCTCACTATATGTTCACTAGTAGCAAAGTTCAAGTTCATCGGACTAGCGATTGTTCAGATTTGTTCAAAAGGTTGAGCATCTGCTTTTCCTCTGTTTCTTTGAGATTCCTAATTTCAATTTTCCCCTTCTTTTTACATATAGATGCGAGTGGCTATGCAGGGGGTGCTGTGCTGCTCCAACAGTCAACATCCACCGACATTCTCCATCCTATAATTTACTATCATCTAAGCTTAAACGACACCAGAAAATTATGCCCCAAATTGAAAAAGAGGCTTTAGCTCTTGTGGGTCCTTGGAACATTTTGACGTGTATTTGGGCACTTCCCCATTTAAATTAACGAAATTTTTTATCCCCAAAATTACCTTTCGTTATTTGCTAATGTCAAATTCAGTAAAGTAACTTAACCCCTCCAGCCCATTTTAACATAGGGGTATACTAAATGTCATGTCTAATTATTATATTTATATATTCACAGTAGTGATGATGTATGTGAGGAGGAGACAGAAGCTGAGTGATGAGTGGGTAGTGTGGTGTGGGCGATTTTACTGCGTGCGGAACACTGTCCTGCCGCAGACCCTCCCTTTTCACTACACACCTTAAGCTTTTTTCATACTCGAATGTCCATACTGCATAGCATTCCACAACCATTACTTACGAGTGGAATGCTGTCTCCTGTCTATCTCACAAGACTATTTTTCATATGCAGTCTTCACCACTATGATCGAGCCTCAACGTGCCATGCTTGTCTACGCTATCCTGTCTCTACACTGATGTACATAACCACGAGTATGCAGAGATACATTACTATGTACTGCCCTAGTACTAGGGGCATAACTTAGTGATATAGACACTGTAAAATTATAGAAGTGCTTGGCACAAGAGTGACTCTGATTAATGTTTATATTAAATTGTATTGATATGAGTAATCAGTAATAATGTGAAAGACATTAATGCAACTCCTAGTGCGACCGTTTGTCGTGTTGGGGGGGGGGGTGTTTCACCCTGAATGGGTTGCAATGTTATGTATATATATTACATGTATATTACCTTTTCATATAATTTTATATGGCTTAAATTTGCGATAATAGCTAAATCGTAAATACATTGCTTTATATTATTATTATTATTTGACTTAGTTAAATTTTGTTAGGTAGGATGTAACATATGTGCTCAGTTCAAGTCTTGATTGTCTAACTACTGTAATTATCGCTCTTTGCTCGTTACTCTGCCGGCTTCTGTTGCTGAGCTGCAGCTGTCCACGGAACTATCACGTGATTGAAGGGGGGGGGTGTCCTCACCTCGCCTGAAGTATTCAGTCTGGTCTAGACTCTCTTGGTGGTTGGACGTATTCCTGACAAGTGCCTAAATCTCCCTTATTGGCTCTTGTTAGAAGATCGTCTCTGTCTCATTATTATTCTTGTTAGTTCTGGAGAGATTGTTCACAGAACTTTGGATAGACTTAGTGATTTTCGACGTTGTACTGAGGTTGTGTGTCGCTTAGACACACTGAGTAACTCAGGTCCTGAGCTGTAGCTTCTGACCTAATTTCTACTGGTATCTGTGTATTATCACAGTCGGGTATTTTCTTATGCTGAACTTAGATTCAGTAGTATGGGAGTTTTGTGACTTTTGTGGAGGATCTGCTGATGGTCCCTACTAGCTGTCTTTATATTATCTCCTTGTTCTGATTGTGTCGCAGTTGCTTGTTATATTGTTGTTCGGCTTATCAGTCGTTTTATTGTTCAAGCAGACTGTTCTGATTGCCAGTTGGTCAAGAACTTAGTTTATGAGAGGACTTTGTCAGTCACTTGTTTAAGTCTAGTCGAGTCGTGAGACATAGCGAACTACTTATAGCACTTACACACAAACTTTTTGTACATATTTGTAATATCTTATTAAATGTTAATGTACCAGAGGGTATTTAAGACTTATATATGTGATATGTGCTTTCAGCACAATAATACTGTACACGAGAGAAGTGATTATTCTTATTTTGTTGATTATTGTGATTAATTTAATTTGATATACGCCTAGACAACTTAATTAATAAATTTATTAAATTTTAATTTCTCTAGTTAGTAGCCTACCAGTTGTAATCCTGAAGCACTATTGAATCATACTGAATTCTAATGGATAATTGGACAAGGATACTAATTGTTACGAAAACCCAGTAACAGGCTGGATGCTAGAAGGGCAGTCTTTTCTAGTATTCACTGGAGATCTCTAAGCATTTAGAATCGCGTTTCTTGTAACAAGCACCAGCACCTGACACAGCAGCAGCACCAGCACCTGAAACAACAGCAGCAGCACCAGCACCTGAAACACCAGTAGCACCAGCACCTGACAACAGCAGTAGCACCAGCACCTGAAAACGCCAGTAGAACCAGCACCTGAAACAGCAGTAGCACCAGCACCTGAAACACCAGTAGCACCAGCACCTGAAACAACACCAGTAGCACGAGCACCTGAAACAGCAGCACCAGCACCTGAAACACCAGTAGCACCAGCACCTGACAACAGCAGTAGCAATAGCACCTGAAACAACACCAGTAGCACCAGCACCTGACAACAGCAGTAGCACCAGCACCTGAAACAGCAGCACCAGCACCTGAAACAACAGCAGGAGCACCAGCACCTGAAACAACAGGAGCACCAGCACCTGAAACAACTGCAGCAGCACCAGCACCTGAAACAGCAGTCCAGCACCAGAAACAGCAGCAGCACCAGCACCTGAAACAACAGCAGCAGCACCAGCACCTGAAACAACAGCAGCATCTGAAACAGCAGGAGCACCAGCACCTGAAACAACAGCAGCAGCACCAGCACCTGAAACAGCAGCAGCACCAGCACCTGAAACAGCAGTAGCACCAGCACCTGAAAACAGCAGGAGCACCAGCACCAGCACCTGAAACAGCAGCACCAGAACCTGAAATAGCAGCAGCACCAGCACCTGAACCAGCAGCACCAGCACCTGAAACAGCACCAGCACCAGCACCTGAAACAGCAGCAGCAGCACCAACACCTGAAACAGCAGCAGCAGCACCAGCACCTGAAACAGCAGCAGCACCAGCACCTGAAACAGCAGCAGCAGCACCAGCACCTGAAACAGCAGCAGCACCAGCACCTGAAACAGCAGCAGGAGCACCAGCACCTGAAAAAACAGGAGCACCAGCACCTGAAACAGCACCAGCACCTAAAACAGCAGGAGCACCAGCACCTGAAACAGCAGCAGCACCAGCACCTGAAACAACAGCAGCAGCACCAGCACCTGAAACAGCAGCAGCACCAGCACCTGAAACAGCAGCAGCAGCACCAGCACCTGAAACAGCAGCAGCAGCACCAGCACCTGAAACAGCAGCAGCACCTGAAACAGCAGCAGCACCTGAACCAGCAGCAGCAGCACCAGCAACTGAAACAGCAGCAGCACCAGCACCTGAAACAGCAGCAGCAGCACCAGCAGCACTAGCACCTGAAACAGCAGCAGCACCAGCACCTGAAACAGCAGCAGCACCTGAAACAGCAGCACCAGCACCTGAAACAGCAGCAGCAGCACCAGCACCTGAAACAGCAGCAGCACCAGCACCTGAAACAGCAGCAGCAGCACCAGCACCTGAAACAGCAGCAGCAGCAGCACCAGCACCTGAAACAGCAGCAGCAGCAGCAGCACCTGAAACAGCAGCACTAGCACCGGAAACAGCAGTAGCACCAGCACCTGAAACAGCAGCAGGAGCACCAGCACCTGAAACAACAGCAGGAGCACCAGCACCTGAAACAGCAGCACCAGCCCCTGAAACAGCAGCACCAGCACCTAAAACAGTAGCAGCACCAGCACCTGAAACAACAGCAGCACCAGCACCTGAAACAGCAGGAGCAGCACCAACAAGCACCTGAAACAACAGCACCAGCACCTTTGAAAACAACAGCAGGAGCACCAGCACCTGAAACAGCAGCAGCACCAGCACCTGAAACAGCAGCACCAGCACCTGAAACAGCAGCAGCACCAGCACCTGAAACAGCAGCAGCAGCACCAGCACCTGAAACAGCAGCAGCAGCACCAGCACCTGAAACAGCAGCAGCACCAGCACCTGAAACAGCAGCAGCACCACCCACCTGATGAAACAACAGCAGCACCAGCACCGACAAACAGCAGCACCAGCACCTGAAACAGCAGCAGCAGCACCAGCACCTGAAACAGCAGCACCAGCACCTGAAACAGCAGTAGCACCAGCACCTGAAACAGCAGCAGGAGCACCAGCACCTGAAACAACAGCAGGAGCACCAGCACCTGAAACAGCAGCAGGAGCACCAGCACCTGAAACAGCAGCACCAGCCCCTGAAACAGCAGCACCAGCACCTAAAACAGTAGCAGCACCAGCACCTGAAACAACAGCAGCACCAGCACCTGAAACAACAGCAGGAGCACCAGCACCTGAAACAGCAGCAGCACCAGCACCTGAAACAGCAGCAGCACCAGCACCTGAAACAGCAGCAGCACCAGCACCTGAAACAGCAGCAGCAGCACCAGCACCTGAAACAGCAGCAGCAGCACCAGCACCTGAAACAGCAGCAGCACCAGCACCTGAAACAGCAGCAGCACCAGCACCTGAAACAACAGCAGCACCAGCACCCGACAACAGCAGCACCAGCACCTGAAACAGCAGCAGCAGCACCAGCACCTGAAACAGCAGCACCAGCACCTGAAACAGCAGCAGCACCAGCACCTGAAACAGCAGCATCAGCACCAGCACCTGAAACAGCAGCATCAGCACCAGCACCTGAAACAGCAGCACCAGCACCTGAAACAGCAGCACCAGCACCTGAAACAGCAGCACCAGCACCTGAAACAGCAGCACCAGCACCTGAAACAGCAGCAGCACCAGCACCTGAAACAGCAGCACCAGCACCTGAAACAGCAGCACCAGCACCTGAAACAGCAGCACCAGCACCTGAAACAACAGCAGCACCAGCACCTGAAACAACAGCAGCACCAGCACCCGACAACAACAGGAGCACTAGCACCTGAAACAGCAGCAGCAGCACCAGCACCTGAAACAGCAGCAGCACCTGAAACAGCAGCAGCACCAGCACCTGAAACAACAGCAGCACCAGCACCCGACAACAGCAGGAGCACTAGCACCTGAAACAGCAGCAGCAGCACCAGCACCTGAAACAGCAGCACCAGCACCTGAAACAGCAGTAGCACCAGCACCTGAAACAACAGCAGGAGCACCAGCACCTGAAACAGCAGCACCAGCCCCTGAAACAGCAGCACCAGCACCTAAAACAGTAGCAGCACCAGCACCTGAAACAGCAGGAGCAGCACCAGCACCTGAAACAACAGCACCAGCACCTGAAACAACAGCAGGAGCACCAGCACCTGAAACAGCAGCAGCACCAGCACCTGAAAAAGCAGCAGCACCAGCACCTGAAACAGCAGCAGCACCAGCACCTGAAACAGCAGCAGCAGCACCAGCACCTGAAACAGCAGCAGCAGCACCAGCACCTGAAACAGCAGCAGCACCAGCACCTGAAACAGCAGCAGCACCAGCACCTGAAACAACAGCAGCACCAGCACCCGACAACAGCAGCACCAGCACCTGAAACAGCAGCAGCAGCACCAGCACCTGAAACAGCAGCACCAGCACCTGAAACAGCAGTAGCACCAGCACCTGAAACAGCAGCAGGAGCACCAGCACCTGAAACAACAGCAGGAGCACCAGCACCTGAAACAGCAGCAGGAGCACCAGCACCTGAAACAGCAGCACCAGCCCCTGAAACAGCAGCACCAGCACCTAAAACAGTAGCAGCACCAGCACCTGAAACAACAGCAGCACCAGCACCTGAAACAACAGCAGGAGCACCAGCACCTGAAACAGCAGCAGCACCAGCACCTGAAACAGCAGCAGCACCAGCACCTGAAACAGCAGCAGCACCAGCACCTGAAACAGCAGCAGCAGCACCAGCACCTGAAACAGCAGCATCAGCACCAGCACCTGAAACAGCAGCACCAGCACCTGAAACAGCAGCACCAGCACCTGAAACAGCAGCACCAGCACCTGAAACAGCAGCACCAGCACCTGAAACAGCAGCAGCACCAGCACCTGAAACAGCAGCACCAGCACCTGAAACAGCAGCACCAGCACCTGAAACAACAGCAGCACCAGCACCTGAAACAACAGCAGCACCAGCACCCGACAACAGCAGGAGCACTAGCACCTGAAACAGCAGCAGCAGCACCAGCACCTGAAACAGCAGCAGCAGCACCTGAAACAACAGCAGCAGCACCAGCACCTGAAACAACAGCAGCACCAGCACCCGACAACAGCAGGAGCACTAGCACCTGAAACAGCAGCAGCAGCACCAGCACCGGAAACAGCAGCACCAGCACCTGAAACAACAGCAGCAGCACGAGCACCTGAAACAGCAACAGCAGCACCAGTACCTGAAACAACAGCAGCAGCACGAGCACCTGAAACAGCAACAGCAGCACCAGTACCTGAAACAGCAGTAGCACCAGCACCTGAAACAGCAGCAGCACCAGCACCTGAAACAGCAGCACCAGCACCTGAAACAGCAGCAGCACCAGCACCTGAAACAGCAGCACCAGCACCTGAAACAGCAGCAGCACCAGCACCTGAAACAGCAGCACCAGCACCCGACAACAGCAGCAGCACGAGCACCTGAAACAGCAGCACCAGCACCTGAAACAGCAGCACCAGCACCCGACAACAGCAGTAGCACCAGCACCTGAAACAACAGCAGTAGCACCAGCACCTGAAACAACAGCAGTAGCACCAGCACCTGAAACACCAGTAGCACCAGCACCTGAAACAACAGCAGTAGCACCAGCACCTGAAACAACAGCAGTAGCACCAGCACCTGAAACACTAGTAGCACCAGCACCTGACAACAGCAGTAGCAGCACCAGCACCTGAAACAACAGCAGCACCAGCACCTGAAACAGCAACAGCAGCACCAGCACCTGAAACAACAGCAGTAGCACCAGCACCTGAAACAACAACAGCAGCACCAGCACCTGAAACAGCAACAGCACCTGAAACAGCAGTAGCACCAGCACCTGAAACAACAGCATTAACACCAGCACCTGAAACAGCAACAGCACCTGAAACAACAGCAGTAGCACCAGCACCTGAAACAACAGCAGTAGCACCAGCACCTGAAACAACAGCAGCAGCACGAGCACCTGAAACAACAGCAGTAGCACCAGCACCTGAAACAACAGCAGTAGCACCAGCACCTGAAACAACAGCAGTAGTACCAGCACCTGAAACAACAGCAGTAGCACCAGCACCTGAAACAACAGCAGTAGCACAATCACCTGAAACAACAGCATTAACACCAGCACCTGACACAGCAACAGCACCTGAAACAACAGCAGTAGCACCAGCATCTGAAACAACAGCAGTAGCACCAGCACCTGAAACAGCAACAGCACCTGAAACAACAGCAGTAGCACCAGCACCTGAAACAACAGCAGTAGCACCAGCACCTGAAACAACAGCAGCAGCACGAGCACCTGAAACAACAGCAGTAGCACCAGCACCTGAAACAACAGCAGTAGCGCCAGCACCTGAAACAACAGCAGTAGTACCAGCACCTGAAACAACAGCAGTAGCACAATCACCTGAAACAACAGCATTAACACCAGCACCTGACACAGCAGCAGCACCAGCACCTGAAGCAACAGCAGTAGCACCAGCAACAGCACTACCATCACAATCACAACCAACAGCAGCAGCACTGGTATCAGCATCAAGGTTATCAGCTTTAGATGTGACAAACGTCAGGAAGGTGAGCGGTAGCGACGTTAGGCTGGTCATAACGTTATTAAGTACACACAACTCATAACAACACAGCTCACTCCACCACCTGTGTTACAACACCAGCTTCATCATAACACGAACTGTCGTTCGTAGTTTGAACGAAGAGAGAGGATAGTGTGTGTTAGTTACCATTTTGTCCTAGGCACATGTCGATTAGACACTAGGCCTGTGTGTGTGTGTGTGTGTGTGTGTGTGTGTGTGTGTGTGTGTGTGTGTGTGTGTGTGTGTGTGTGTGTGTACACTCACCTATTTGTTGTTGCAGGGCCGATTCACAGCTCCTGGGCCAGCCTATCTGGTCTGGTGTGTGTGTGTGTTGTATCATGTCTGCTACATGATACAACAGTGTAGCCACAACTGGCAGTATAACTATCAGCAGTATATCCAATTCTTTTTAATTTCGTCACCATTACTTAATGTCGTAATGGCAAAAGAAGAGAGGGGGGGGGGGGGAAGAAAAGGGAGAATGAAGGAGACGGGGAGATACAAAAATTGCAGATTCCAGGGGGGTTACCGCCCCCGCACCCCGGTCCCAGACTAGACAATACCAGCAAGCGGTCAGAGGTATGATAAAGTTCATGGAGCAGGGAGAGAGTGGACCTAGGAGCGACCAGTGAAGAGGCGGGGCCAGGAGCTGTGACTCGACCCCTGCAACCACAACTAGGTGAGTACACACACCACAGCTTGCCCAATCAGCAACTGACTGGTAGACCAGCAAGGGGTGAGGGAGTTACCTGGAGTTGGTTTAGGGGGTCAACGCCCCCGCGGCTCGGTCTGAGACCAGGCCTCAAGAAATACACAGGTGGGAGGACAGCAGAAGGAAGAACACAAACTGTTGGGGGGAGTGTGGGAGGACACAGACAGCAGATGGGTGGGAGAACACAGGTGGATGGGAGGGAGGACACAGATGGGTGGGAGGACACAGGTGGGTGGGAGGGAGGACACAGGTCGAAGGAAGAACATAGGTGGGTGCGAGGTAGAACACAGGTGAGTGGGAGGACACAGGTGGGAGGAAGAACACAGTTGGTGGGGAAGAAAGAACACAGGTGAGTGGGAGGACACAGGTGGAAGAACACAGGTGGGTGGGAGAAAGAACACGGGTGAGTGGGAGGACACAGGTGGAAGAACACAGATGGGTGGGAGAAAGAACACGGGTGAGTGGGAGGACACAGGTGGAAGAACACAGGTGGGTGGGAGAAAGAACACGGGTGAGTGGGAGGACACAGGTGGGTGGGAGTAATGAATGCATCCAACCATCATTAGCAACAACACTGTTGTGAGCTGCTGGATAAACATCTCTCACAACAGTGTCAATACTCTCATAAATCACACCCTCACCCAGCTCACGGGTGCCACCCCGGGTGCCAGGTGCCACCTGGGTGCCACTACCTATGTCAAGCTCCGCCACCCAGGACTCACATCCTCAGCTACTAAAACTCTAGAATTTTGCAATGAGGACTTGGGTAATCCAGAAGGGACGAACTACTAGGGAAGACATGATCATGACATACAAAATACTCGAAGGAACTGTCACTATGGATTGGGAGGCACTGAAATGTGAGAGGCGCGAATACGTAGTCATACCCAGGCTTAGAGCTTTAGACCAGTAGGCCTACCCAGGCTTACAGTTTTAGACTAGAAGGCCCTACTGACACTTGACCTCTGACCCGTCTACCTCACTTGACCTTTGACCCGTCTACCTGATCAACCTACAGTCAAAGCTACAAGAAAACATTGTTCACAGTTAACACCGATGACAGTCATGTTAAACCAGAGAGACTCGGTCGTGTGTGTGTGTACTCACCTAGTTGTACTCACCTAGTTGAGGTTGCAGGGGTAGAGTCCAAGCTCCTGGCTCCGCCTCTTCATTGGTCGCTACTAGGTCACTCTCCCTGAACCATGAGCTTTATCGTACCTCTGCTTAAAGCTATGTATGGATCTTGCCTCCACTACATCGCTTCCCAAACTATTCCACTTCCTGACTACTCTGTGGCTGAAGAAATACTTCCTAACATCCCTTTGATTCATCTGAGTCTTCAGCTTCCAACTGTGTCCCCTTGTTACTGTGTCCAGTCTCTGGAACATCCTGTCTTTGTCCACCTTGTCAATTCCTCTCAGTATTTTGTAAGTCGTTATCATGTCCCCCCTATCTCTCCTGTCCTCCAGTGTCGTCAGATTGATTTCCCGTAACAAGATGTGTGCGTGTGTGCGTGTGTTGTGTGTGTGTTGTGTTGTGTGTGTGTGTGTGCGTGCGTGCGTGCGTGCGTGCGTGCGTGCGTGCGTGCGTGCGTGCGTGCGTGCCTGCCTGCCTGCCTTTGACTAAATCCCCTCCCCAGCCCCCACCCCTCCCCAGCCCTCACCCCTCCCCAGCCCTCACCCCTCCCCAGCCCTAACCCCTCCCCAGCCCTTACCCCTCCCCAGCCCTCTCTTCTTCCCATCTGTCAATTTATTGCGATTTTCCACTTTTTGGAGACGTGCTAGAGAAGGAAAGAAAAGAGGTAAATTGTGGAATGGAAGAGGAGGACGAGGGTGATGAAGAGAAACAAAGAGGAAGGAAGCAGTGTGTTGCTACACCGTGGGAACACCAGCAGTGTGTTGCTACACCGTGGGAACACCAGCAGTGTGTTGCTACACCGTGGAACTCCATTCCCAACCCGAGTTAAAACCCTTCCCGGGCCCCCCCCCAGCCCCGTTATCCCCCCTTCCAGCAGGCCTTATCCCACCTTCCAGCAGACCCATTAAACCCCACCCCCAGGCGATCCCACCCTAAGGGCGAGTTACTCCCACCTTCCGCAAACCAGTTACTAACCACCCTTCAAGCTGCAGTTACTACATTTCAGCAGAACCTTATACCACCTTCCGGGCAAGTCCCTTCCACCACCGAAACTAAGCCTTCCAAGAGACCAGTAACCCACCCCAAAACAAAGGGGGAATCAGAGACTTACACACTTCCGCCGAGCGCATAAAACACAGGAGGATAATAAACTTAAAGAGAGCGGTAACACTTAAGGACCCACTCCCCTTCCAGCAAGCCGGGGTTAACAACCAGAGAGTGAGAAGAAGAAGGTCCCAAATAAATTTATGAAGAAGGATACAAACTTTTAAAACCTAAAGGGATTTAGCGGGGAGAGGGGGAAAGAAAGAAGTGAA
This sequence comes from Cherax quadricarinatus, assembly GCF_026875155.1. Taxonomy (NCBI): domain Eukaryota; kingdom Metazoa; phylum Arthropoda; class Malacostraca; order Decapoda; family Parastacidae; genus Cherax; species Cherax quadricarinatus. The sequence continues at coordinate 62,038,714 of NC_069412.1, read as the reverse complement.
GGAGGAGGAGAAGTAAGTTTAGAGGGGCAAAAACTAGCAACAGAGGAAAAGGACGAACGAGATAGAAATGGGGGTTTAGCAAACCCCGAATGGAAAGAGGGAAGGGGAGGAGGGTGAGAAGAAAGGGAGTTGAAGGGCGCAGACCGGGTTCCATCAAATTGTTTACACCAGGATGTACAAAGAGGGGAAGCCCGTACCTTGGCATGAGGACCAAAGGGAGGGATTAACCCAAGAAGCCAGAGCCCTTCAGGGGGGGGGGGGCCCAAGCTCCCCACAATGATTACCTATAAATCCGAGAAAAACCTAAGTGTCATTATAATTCCACTGGGTAAACCCTTCAGAGGGATAACACCTCGGATACAACAGTTATACAAATTACCTTTAACCAGGCAAGTAACTTGGAATCGTTACACCCAGTTCAAGTCACTTTAATACCAGAAACTGGTCAGTTTGGAATAAACTGAATATTAAAATTAGGAGATGAGTACACACCATTCAATGAAAGGCAGTTCTTACACAGACATTTACACTCAAAAAACCATTCACCCATCACATTTTCAAAGTTCATAGAAACCCTATTAACACTCATTTTAATAAAGTCTGCTAATTAACCAACAGAACCCTTTAAACCCCTACCAAAGAGAATACCTACCGTTTTACAATGAACAGAAACCAATATAACCATTCCACCTCCAGTTCCCAACAGGGGCACCAGTAAACCACCAATTAAACAGGTATACACCCAAGGTGTTAACCAAAGGTGTTGCTTTCCCGGTGGCAACCCAACAGACCAGACATATTCAAGACCACAACCCCAGAGGGATTTACCCCCATGGTGTCTAATGTTGAAAACAAAATACCATCACATTTGACTACTTTTAGTGAAACTATCAAGAAGTAAGGGGGGAAAACCCCTTTAACCACTTTTAACAAAAAGGGTACCGACACACAATGATTTTGACTACAACCAGGGGCCCCCCAGAGGTTTCCGAGAAGGAACACTAGAAACTTCAAAGGTATAACCACAAGCAAAGGAAATTGAACCCCGTCAAAAATTTGAAAACAAACAACAGTGTTGGCTAACGTGGAAACCAGCAGTGGTTGCTACACCGTGGGAACACAGCGTGTGTTGCTACAACGTGGGAACACCGCAGTGTGTTGCTAACACGTGGGACACAGCATGGTTGCAAACCGGGAAGCGGGTGTTGCTAACCGTGGAACACCAGCATTTGTGTGCTACACGTGGAACACCAGAGTGTGTTGCTACCCGTGGGGAACACCGCAGTTGTTGTACACCGTACACACAGTTTTCAAACCCCGTGGAACACCGCTGTGTGTACACCGTGGAACACCAGCATGTGTTGCTACACCGTGGAACACCAAATGTGTTGCACACGGGGGCACCAAGGTGTGTAACCTTTGGAACACCAGCAGTGTGTTGCTACCCCTTCAAAACCAGCAGTGTGGAAACAGGGTAACGAGTGTGTGCTACACAGTGGAACACCAGCAGTGTGTTCCTAACACGTAAAACACCAGTTTTAACACCGTGGGAAACACCAGCATGTGTTGCTACCATGGGAACACCGGTGGCAACACCTGGAAACATGTTGTTGTCCCACCGTGGAACCCCAGCAAGGTGTTGCACCCTGGGAAACCAGCAGTGTTTGTACACCGGGAAACCACGGGGTTTGCAATGAGAACACCAGCGGTGTTGAACCGGCAAACCCACAGGGTTCAAACCCCGTGAGAAACCCACAGTGTGTGCACTAGACACCAGAATTTTCTAACCGTTGGGAAACCAGCATGTGTTGTTACACCGTGGGAACACCAGCATGTGTTGCTACACCGTGGGAACCCAGCATGTGTTGCTACACGTGGGAACACCAGCAGTGTTGCTACACCGTGGGAACACCAGCAGTGTGTTGCTACACCGTGGGAACACCAGCAGTGTGTTGCTACACCGTGGGAACACCAGCAGTGTGTTGCTACACCGTGGGAACACCAGCAGTGTGTTGCTACACCGTGGGAACACCAGCAGTGTGTTGCTACAACCGTGGGGAACACCAGCAGTGTGTTGCAAACACCGTGGGAACAACCAGCAGTGTGTTGCTACACGTGGGAACACCAGCAGTGTGTGAACACGTGGGAACACCAGCAGTGTGTTGCTACACGGGGGAACACAGCAGTGTGTTGCTACACCGGGTAACACACAGTGTGTTGCTCCCACCGTGGGAAAAAACCAGCAGTGTGTTGCTACACCGGGGACACCGCAGGTGTTGCTCACTGGAACACCAGCAGTGTGTTGCTACACCGGGGGAAAACACCAGCAGTGTGTTGCTACAGGGAACACCGCAGGGGAACAACCAGCAGTGTGTTGCTACCCGGGGGAAAACACCAGCAGTTGTTGCAAACACATGGGAACACAAGCAGTGTGTTGCTACACCGGGGAACACGTGTGTTGCTAACCGGGGACACCAGCAGTGTGTTGCTCACGTGGAACACCAGCAGTGTGTTGCTAAAACCGTGGGAACACCAGCAGTGTATTGCTACACCGTGGGAACACCAGCGTGTGTTGCAAACCACAGGGGGGAACACCAGCAGTGTGTTGCTACAAGTGGGAACACCAGCAGTGTGTTGCTACCCCGTGGAACACCAGCAGTGTTGCAACACCGGGGACACCAGCAGTGTGTTGCTACAACCGTGGGAACACCAGCATTTTGTATTGCTACACCAGGGGGAACACCAGCATGTGTTGCTACACAGTGGGAACACCAGCATGTGTTGTTTACACCAGTGGAACCCCAGCAGTGTGTTGTTTAAAACCTGGGAACAGCAGTGTGTTTGCTTACCGGGGAACACCAGCGTGTGTTGCTAACGCGGAACACCAGCAGTGTTGCTACACAGTGGGAACACCAGCATGTGTTGCTACACGTGGAAACACCAGCAGTTTGTGTTTACACAGGGGGAACACCAGCAGTGTGCTGTACACCAAGGGGGAAAACACCAGCATGTGTTGCTACACAGGGGAACCAGTGTGTTGCTACACAGTGGGAACACCAGCAGTGTACTGCTACACAGTGGGAACACCAGCAGTGTGTTGTTACACAGTGGGAACACCAGCAGTGTGCTGCTACACAGTGGGAACACCAGCAGTGTTTTTACACAGTGGGAAAAACCACAGTGTGTTGCTACAGTGGGAAACCAGATTGGTGCACACCGTGGAACACCTGCAGTGTGTTGCTACACCGGGGAACACCAGCAGTGTGTTGCTACCCCGGGGAACACCAGCAGTGTGTTGCTAAAACAGTGGGAACAACCAGCAGTGTTGTACACGTGGGAAACCAGCAGTGTGTTGCTACACCGTGGGAACACCAGCAGTGTTTCACCAGTGGGAACACCAGCAGTGTGTTGCTACACAGTGGGAACACCAGCAGTGTGTTGCTACACCGTGGGAACACCAGCAGTGTGTTGCTACACAGTGGGAACACCAGCAGTGTGCTACACGTGGAAAACCAGCATGTGTGTTTACACGTGGGAACACCAGCATGTTTTCTGTTTACACAGTGGGAACACCAGAGTGCTTGTTACACAGTGGGAACACCAGCAGTGCGTTGCTACACAGTGGGAACACCAGCAGTGTACTGTTACACAGTGGGAACACCAGCAGTGTACTGTTACACAGTGGGAACACCAGCAGTGTACTGTTACACAGTGGGAACACCAGCAGTGTACTGTTACACAGTGGGAACACCAGCAGTGTACTGTTACACAGTGGGAACACCGAGGTTACTGTACACAGGGGAACACCAATAGTGTACTTTTTACACAGTGGGAACACCAGCAGTTGCTGTTAAAACAGTGGGAACACCAGCATGTACTGTTACACATTGGGAACACCAGAGTGACTGTACACAGGGGGAAAACACCAGAGTGCACTTTGTTACACAGTGGGAACACCAGCAGTGTACTGTTAAACAGTGGGAAAACACCAGCAGTTTTACTGTACAACAGTGGGAACAACCAGCAGGTCTGTTACACAGTGGGAACACCACAGTGACTGTTAACAGTGGGAACACCAGCATTTTAACTGTTACACAGTGGAACAACCAGCAGTGTACTGTTACAAAGTGGGAAAACGAGGTACTTTTTACACAGGGGGAACACCAGCAGTGTACTGTTACAGTGGGAAAACACCAGAGTGTACTGTTACAACAGTGGGAAACCAGCAGTGTACTGTTACAGGGGAACACCAGCAGTGTACTGTTACACAGTGGGAACACCAGCAGTGTACTGTTACAGTGGGAACACCAGCAGTGTACTGTTACACAGTGGGAACACCAGCAGTGTACTGTTACACAGTGGGAACACCAGCAGTGTACTGTTACACAGTGGGAACACCACAGTGTCCCTATTACACGTGGGAAAACACCAGCAGTGACTTTACACAGTGGGAAACACAGTAGTGTACTGTTACACAGTGGGAACAGCCAGTCAGTGTACTGTTACACAGTGGGAACACCAGCAGTGTACTGTTACACAGTGGGAACACCAGCAGTGTACTGTTACACAGTGGGAACACCAGCAGTTTTTACTGTTACACAGTGGGAACCCCCAGCATTTGTACTGTTACACGTGGAACACCAGCAGTGTACTGTTCACGGGGAACACCAGCAGTGTATGTTCCCACAGTGGGAACACCAGCAGTTTTACTTTAAACAGTGGGAAAAACCAGCAGTGTACGTTACCAGTGGGAAACCAGAAGTGTACTGTTACCAGTGGGAACACCAGCAGTGTACTGTTACACAGTGGGAACACCAGCAGTGTACTGTTACAGTGGGAACACCAGCAGTGTACTGTTACAGTGGGAACACCAGCGGGTGTACTGTTCCCAGTGGGAACCCCCAGCAGTTTTACTGTTCACAGTGGAAACACAGTGGTACTGTTACCAGTGGAACACCAGCAGTGTACTGTACGTGGGAACCACCAGTAGTGTACTGTTACAGTGGGAACACCAGCAGTGTACTGTTACAGTGGGAACACCAGTAGTGTACTGTTACACAGTGGGAACACCAGCAGTGTACTGTTACAGTGGGAACACCAGTAGTGTACGTTACAAGGGGGAACACCACAGTGTACTGTTACGGGGGAAACACAGTAGTGTACTGTTACACAGTTGGGGAACACAGCAGTGTACTGTTACGTGGGAACACCAGAGTGTACGGGTTACAAAAGGAACCAGCGTGTCTGTTACAGTGGGAACCCAGCAGTTTCTGTTTACGTGGGGAACACCAGCAGTGTTCTGTTACAGTGGGAACCCAGCAGGTACTGTTACAGGGGGAAACCAGCAGTGTTCTGACGGGGGAACCAGCAGGGGTTCCCTGTTACTGGGAACCCAGCAGTTTTCAATAAAGTGGAACCAGCAGTGTCAACCTGAGCTGGCAGACTTCAGCAGTGTCAACCTGACTGGAGGACTTCAGCAGTGTCAACAAATGGCCAGACTTCAGCGTGTCAACCTAGCTGGGCAGACTTCAGCAGTGTAAACCCTGAGCTGGCAGACTTCAGCAGTGTCAACCTGAGCTGGCGACTTCAGAAATTGTCAACCTACTGGAGACTTCAGCAGTGTCAACCTGAGCTGGCAGACTTAGCAGTGTCAACCTGAGTGGCAGATTCAGCAGTGTCAACCTGAGCTGGCAGACTTCAGCAGTGTAAACCTGAGCGGGAACTTCAGCAGTGTCAACCTGAGCTGGAGTTCAGCAGTGTCAACCTGAACTGGTCAGACTTCAGCAGTGTCAACCTGAGCTGGCAGACTTCAGCAGTGTAAACCCTGAGCTGGCAGATTCAGCAGTGTAAATTGACGGGCAGAACTTCAGAAAGGTCAACCTGAGCTGGCAGACTTCACAGGGTCACCTGAGCTGGAAGACTTCAGCAGTGTAAACCCTTGAACTGGCAGACTTCAGCAGTGTTAAACCTGAGCTGGCAGACTTCAGCAGTGTCACCTGAGCTGGCAGACTTCCAGCAGTGTCAACTGACTGGCAGACTTCAGCAGTGTCAACTGAACTGGCGACTTCAGCAGTGTCAACCTGAGCTGGCAGTACTTCAGCAGTGTCAACCTGACTGGAAGACTTCAGCAGTGTCAACTTGACTGGCAGACTTCAGCAGTGTCAACCTGGCTGGCAGACTTCAGCAGTGTCAACCTGACGGGCAGACTTCAGCAGTGTCAACCTGACGGGAAAGACTTCAGCAGTGTCAACCTGGGCTGGCAGACTTCAGCAGTGTCAACCTGCTGGCAGACTTCAGCAGTGTAAACCCTGGCGGGCAGACTTCGCAGGTAAACCTGGTGGCAGACTTCAGCAGTGTAAACCCTGAGCTGGCATCTTCAGCAGTGTCAACCTGGGCGGGCCCAGACTTCAGCAGGTCAACCGAGCTGGCAGACTTCAGAAGTGTCAACCTGACTGGCAGACTTCAGCAGTGTAAACCCTGGCTGGCAGATTTCCCAGCAGTTTTCAACCGAGCTGGCAGGAACTTCAGCAGGTGTCAACCTGAGCTGGCAGAACTTCACAGTGTCAACCTGGGCTGCAGCTTCAGCATTTGTCAACCTGAGCTGGCAGACTTCAGCAGTGTCAACCTGAGCGGGCAGACTCAGCAGTGTAAACCCTGGCTGGCAGACTCAGCAGTGTCAACCTGAGCTGGCAGACTTCAGCAGTGTCAACCTGGCTGGCAGACTTCAGCAGTGTCAACCTGGGCTGGCAGCCCTTCAGCAGTTTTAAAACCTGAGTCAGACTTCAGCAGTGTCAACCTGAGCTGGCAGACTTCAGCAGTGTAAACCTGAGCTGGCAGACTTCAGCAGTGTCAACCTGAGTGGCAGACTTAGCCAGTGTCAACCTGAGCTGGCAGACTTCAGCAGTGTCAACCTGAGCTGGCAGACTTCAGCCATTTGTCAACCTGGCGGCAGACTTCAGCAGTGTCAACTGGCTGGCAGACTTCAGCAGTGTCAACTGGGCGGGCAGACTTCAGCTGTCAACCTGGGCTGGCAGACTTCAGCAGTGTCAACCTGAGCTGGCAGACTTCAGCAGTTTCAACCCTGAGCGGGCCCAGACTTCAGCAGTGTCAACCGGCGGGGCGACTTTCAGCAGTGTCAACCTGAGCTGGCAGACTTCAGCAGTGTCAACCTGGCTGGCAACTCAGCAGTGTCAACCCTGAGCTGGCAGACTTCAGCAGGTCAACCGGGAGCTGGCAGACTTCAGCAGGGGTCAACCTGAGCTGGCAGACTTCAGCAGTGTCAACCATGAGCTGGCAGACTTCAGAAAGTTCAACTAGACGGGCAGACTTCAGCAGTGTCAACCTGAGCTGGCAGACTTCAGCAGTGTCAACCTAGACTGGCAGACTTCAGCAGTGTCAACCTGAGCTGGCAGACTTCAGCAGTGTCAACCTAGACTGGCAGACTTCAGCAGTGTAAACCCTGAGCTGCAGACTTCAGCAGTGTCAACCTAGACTGGCAGACTTCAGCAGTGTCAACCTGAGCTGGCAGACTTCAGCAGTGTCAACCTAGACTGGCAGACTTCAGCAGTGTCAACCTGAGCTGGCAGACTTCAGCAGTGTCAACCTAGACTGGCAGATTCAGCAGTGTCAACCTGAGCTGGCAGACTTCAGCGTTGTCAACCTGACTGCAGACTTCAGCAGTGTCAACCTGAGCTGGCAGAACTTCAGCAGTGTCAAACCTGGCTGGCAGACTTCAGCAGTGTCAACCTGGCTGGCAGACTTCAGCAGTGTCAACCTGGCGGGAGACTTCAGCATGTCAACCTGGCTGGCAGACATTCACATTTGTCAACCTGGCTGGCAGACTTCAGCAGTGTCAACCTGGCTGGCAGACTTCAGCAGTGTCAACCTGACTGGCAGACTTCAGCAGTGTCAACCTGAGCTGGCAGACTTCAGCAGTGTCAACTAGACTGGCAGACTTCAGCAGTGTAAACCCCTTGGTGCAAACTTCAGCAGTGTAAACCCTGAGCGGGCAGACTTCAGCAGTGTCAACCTGAGCTGGCAGACTTCAGCAGTGTCAACCTGAGCTGGCAGACTTCAGCAGTGTCAACCTGGCTGGCAGACTTCAGCAGTGTCAACCTGGGCTGGCAGACTTCAGCAGTGTCAACCTGGGCGGGCAGACTTCAGCAGTGTCAACCTGGGCTGGCAGACTTCAGCAGTGTCAACCTGGGCTGGCAGACTTCAGCAGTGTCAACCTGAGCTGGCAACTCAGCAGTGTCAACCTGGGCTGGCAGACTTCAGCAGTGTCAACCTGGGCTGGCAGACTTCAGCAGTGTCAACCTGGGCTGGCAACTTCAGCAGTGTCAACCTGGGCTGGCAGACTTCACAGTGTCAACCTGAGCTGGCAGACTTCAGCAGTGTCAACCTGGGCTGGAAAGACTTCAGCAGTGTCAACCTGAGCTGGCAGACTTCAGCAGTGTCAACCTGAGCTGGCAGACTTCAGCAGTGTCAACCTGAGCTGGCAGACTTCAGCAGTGTCAACCTGAGTGGCAGCTTCGCAGTGTCAACCTGAGTGGCAGACTCAGCAGGGTCAACCTGAGCTGGCAGCTTTCGAGTTCACCTGAGCTGGCAGACTTCAGCAGTGTCAACCTGAGCTGGCAGACTTCAGCAGTGTCAACCTGGGCTGGCAGACTTCAGCATTGTCAACCTGGCTGCAGATTCAGCAGTGTCAACCTGGGCTGGCAGACTTCAGCAGTGTAAACCTGGGCGGGCAGATTTCCCAGCAGTGTCAACCTGGGCTGGCAGACTTCACAGTGTCAACCTGGGCTGGCAGACTTCAGCAGTTTCAACCTGAGCTGGCAGACTTCAGCAGTGTCAACCTGAGCTGGCAGACTTCAGCAGTGTCAACCTGGGCTGGCAGACTTCAGCATTGTCAACCTGGGCTGGCAGACTTCAGCAGTGTCAACCTGAGCTGGAGACTTCAGCAGTGTCAACCTGGGCTGGCAGACTTCAGCAGTGTCAACCTGGGCTGGCAGACTTCAGCAGTGTCAACCTGGGCTGGCAGACTTCAGCAGTGTCAACCTGGGCTGGCAGACTTCAGCATGTAAACCTGGGCTGGCAGACTTCAGCAGTGTCAACCTGGGCTGGCAGACTTCAGCAGTGTCAACCTGGGGGGCAGACTTCAGCAGTGTCAACCTGAGCTGGCAGACTTCAGCAGTGTCAACCTGAGCTGGCAACTTCAGCAGTGTCAACCTGAGCTGGCAGACTTCAGCAGTGTCACCTGAGCTGGCAGACTTCAGCAGTGTCAACCTGAGCTGGCGACTTCCCCGTGTCAACCTGAGCTGGCAGACTTCAGCAGTGTCAACCTGAGTGGCAGACTTCAGCAGTGTCAACCTGAGCTGGCAGACTTCAGCAGTGTCAACCTGAGCTGGCAGACTTCAGCAGTGTCAACCTGAGCTGGCAGACTTCAGCAGTGTCAACCTGGGCTGGCAGATTCAGAAAGTGTCAACCTGGCTGGCAGACTTCAGCAGTGTCAACCTGGGCTGGCAGGACTCAGCAGTGTCAACCTGACTGGCAGACTCAGCAGTGTCAACCTGAGCTGGCAGACTTCAGCAGTGTCAACCTGAGCTGGCAACTTAAAGCGTGTAAACCCTGAGCTGGCAGACTTCAGCAGTGTCAACCTGAGCTGGCAGACTTCAGCAGTGTCAACCTGGGCTGGCGACTTCAGCAGTGTCAACCCTGGGCTGGCAGACTTCAGCAGTGTCAACCTGGGCTGGCAGACTCAGCAGTGTCAACCTGGGTTTGGCAGATTCACAGTGTCAACCTGAGCTGGCAGACTTCAGCAGTGTCAACTGGGCTGGCAGACTTCAGCAGTGCAACCTGAGCTGGCAGATTCAGCAGTGTCAACCTGGGCGGCAGACTTCAGCAGTGTAAACCCTGGGCTGGCGGGACTTCAGCAGTGTCACCTGGGCTGGCAGACTTCAGCAGTGTAAACCCTGGGCTGGCAGATTCAGAAAGTGTCAACCTGGGCTGGCAAAACTTCAGCAGTGTCAACCTGAGCTGGCAGACTTCAGCAGTGTCAACCTGGGCTGGCAGACTTCAGCAGTGTCAACCTGAGCTGGCAGACTTCAGCAGTGTCAACCTGGGCTGGCAGACTCAGCAGTGTCAACCTGGGCTGGCAGACTTCGCAGTGTCAACCTGGGCTGGCAGACTTCAGAAAGTGTCAACCGGGGCTGGCAACTTCAGCATGTCCCCCTGATGGCGACTTCAGCAGTGTCAACCTGAGCTGGCAGACTTCAGCAGTGTCAACCTGGCTGGCAGACTTCAGCAGTGTCAACCCTGAGTGGCAGACTTCAGCAGTGTCAACCTGAGCTGGCGATTTCAGCAGTGTCAAACCTGAGCTGGCAGACTTCAGCAGTGTCAACCTGAGCTGGCAGACTTCGCAGTGTCAACCTGAGCTGGCAGACTTCAGCAGTGTCAACCTGGGCTGGCAGACTTCAGCAGTGTCAACCTGGGCTGGCAGACTTCAGCAGTGTCAACCTGGGCTGGAAAGACTTCAGCAGTGTAAACCCTGGGCTGGCAGACTTCAGCAGTGTCAACCTGAGCTGGCAGACTTCAGCAGTGTCAACCTGGCTGGCAGACTTCAGCAGTGTCAACCTGGGCTGGCAGACTTCAGCAGTGTCAACCTGGCTGGCGATTCGCAGTGTCAACCTGGGCTGGCAGACTTCAGCAGTGTCAACCTGAGCTGGAGCAGACTTCAGCAGTGTCAACCTGAGCTGGCAGACTTCAGCAGTGTCAACCTGAGCTGGCAGACTTCAGCAGTGTCACCTGGCGGGCCAGACTTCAGCATGTAAACCTGGGCTGGCAGACTTCAGCAGTGTCAACCTGGGCTGGCAGACTTCAGCAGTGTCCAACCTGAGCTGGCAGACTCAGCAGTGTCAACCTGAGCTGGCAGACTTTCAGCAGTGTCAACCTGGGCTGGCAGACTTCAGCAGTGTCAACCTGGGCGGGCAGACTTCAGCAGTGTCAACCTGAGTGGCAGACTTCGCAGTGTCAACCTGGGCTGGCAGACTTCAGCAGTGTCAACCTGGGCTGGCAGACTTCAGCCGTGTCAACCTGGCTGGCAGACTTCAGCAGTGTCAACCTGGGCTGGCAGACTTCACAGTGTCAATGGGCTGCAGGACTTCAGCAGTGTCAACCTGAGTGGCCCAGACTTCAGCAGGGGTCAACCTGGGGGCCCAAGATTTCCCGCATTTGTCAACCTGGTGGCAGATTCGCATTTGTCAACCTGGCTGGCAGATTTCGCAGTGTCAACCTGGGCTGGCAGACTTCCAGCGGGTAAACCTGGCGGGCCCGACTTCAGCAGTTGTAAAACCTGGGCGGGCAGCCCTTCAGCAGTTTTCCAACCTGGCTGGCAGACTTCAGCATGTCACCTGAGCTGGCAGATTTCAGCATTGTCAACCTGAGCTGGCAACTTCAGCATGTGTCAACCGAGCGGGCCCAGACTTCAGCATTTTGTCAACCGAGGGCAGACTTCACCCATGTCAACCTGAGCTGGCAGACTTCAGCAGTGTCAACCTGAGCTGGCAGACTTCAGCAGTGTCAACCTGAGCTGGCAGACTTCAGCAGTGTCAACCTGAGCTGGCAGACTTCAGCAGTGTCAACCGAGTGGCAGACTTCACCGTGTCCAATGAGCTGGCAGATTTCAAGAAAGTGTAAATACTGAGCTGGCAGACTTGCAGTGTCACACTGAGCGGCAGACTTCGCAGTGTCAACCTGAGTGGCGATTTTCAGAAAGTGTCAACCTTGAGCGGCAGACTTCAGCAGTTCCCAACCTGAGCTGGCAGATTCAAGCAGTGTCCCCTGAGCGGGAGCAGACTTCAGCAGAACAATGAGGATATGGCCCAGTAATTCACTAAAGGTTAATGAGTTAAGACAGCATCAAAGGTCACCTTCCAGCAGAGCTGCAGTCACTACCACCTTCCAGCAGAGCTGCAGTTACTATCACCTTCCAGCAGAGCTGCAGTTACTATCACCTTCCAGCAGAGCTGCAGTTACTTCCACCTTCCATCAGAGCTGCAGTTTACTACCCCCTTTCCCAGCAGAGCTGCAGTTACTACCCCCTTTCCCAGCAAAGCTGCAGTCACACATTTTCCAGCAGAGCTGCAGTTACTATCCCCTTCCAGAAAGGTCAGTTACTATCACCTTCGAGAAGCTGCAGTTACTATCACCTTCCAGCAGAGGCTTAGTTACTACCAACTTCCACCCAGAGCCGCAGTTTACCCACCTTCCAGCAGAGCTGCAGTCACTATCACCTTCCAGCAGAGCTGCAGTTACTATCACCTTCCAGCAGAGCCGCAGTTACTACCACCTTCCCGCAGAGCTGCAATTACTATCACCTTCCAGCAGAGCTGCAGTTACTATCACCTTCCAGCAGAGCTGTAGTTACTACCACCTTCCAGCAGAGCCGCAGTTACTACCACCTTCCAGCAGAGCTGCAGTTACTACCACCTTCCAGCAGAGCCGCAGTTTCTACCACCTTCCAGCAGAGCTGTAGTTACTACCACCTACCAGCAGAGTCGCAGTTACTACGACCTTCCAGCAGAGCTGTAGTTACTACCACCTTCCAGCAGAGCTGTAGTTACTACCACCTTCCAGCAGAGCTGCAGTTACTATCACCTTCCAGCAGAGCTGCAGTTACTATCACTTTCCAGCAGAGCTGCAGTTACTATCGCTTTCCAGCAGAGCTGCAGTTACTATCACCTTCCAGCAGGTTTGTAGTTACTCCCCCCTTTCCCAGCAGACCCGCAGTTTACTATACCTTCCAGCAGACCCGCAGTCACTATCACATTCCCAGCAGCGTGCAGTTACTACCACTCCAGCAGAGCTCCAGTTACTACCACCTTCCAGCAGAGTTTGCAGTTATACCACCTTCCAGCAGAGCTGCAGTTACTACCACCTTCCAGCAGAGCTGTAGTTACTACCACCTTCCAGCAGAGCTGCAGTTACTACCACCTTCCAGCAGAGCTGCAGTTACTACCACCTTCCAGCAGAGCCGCAGTTACTATCACCTTCCAGCAGAGCTGCAGTTACTATCACCTTCCAGCAGAGCTGCAGTTACTACCACCTTCCAGCAGAGCTGCATTTATACCACCTTCCAGCAGACCCGCAGTTACTACCACCTTCAGCGAGCTGCGTATTACCACCTTCCAGCAGACCCGCAGTTACTATCACCTTCCAGTAGAGCTGCAGTTACTGTCACCTTCCAGCAGAGCCGCAGTTACTACCACCTTCCAGCAGAGCTGCAGTTACTACCACCTTCCAGCAGAGCTGCAGTTTACCCCCTTTCCTTTCAGCAGAGCTGCAGTTACTACCACCTTCCGCAGAGCTGCAGTTACTATCCCCTTCCACAGACCCGGGCAGTTACTACCACCTTCCACAGAGCTGCAGTTACTACACCTCCAGCAGAGCGCAGTTACTACCCACCTTCCAGCAGAGCTGCAGTTACTACCACCTTCCAGGGGGAGCTGCAGTTACTACCACCTTCCAGCAGAGCCGCATTTAACCACCTTCCAGGAGAGCTGCAGTTATTTACCACCTTCCAGCAGAGCCGCAGTTACTACCACCTTCCAGCAGAGCTGCAGTTACTACCACCTTCCAGCAGAGCTGCAGTTACTACCACCTTCCAGCAGAGCTGCAGTTACTACCACCTTCCAGCAGAGCCGCAGTTACTACCACCTTCCAGCAGAGCTGCAGTTACAAACCACCTTCCCGCAAAAGCCGCAGTTACTACCACCTTCCAGAAAGAGCCGCAATTACTCCCAAACCTTTCCAGCGGGACCCGCAGTTACTACCACCTTCCAGCAAGCTGCAGTTACTACCACCTTCCAGCAGAGCCGCAGTTACTACCCCCTTTCCCAGCAGAGCTGCAGTTATTACCACCTTCCAGAAGCGCATTACTACCACCTTCCAGCAGAGCTGCAGTTACTACCACCTTCCAGCAGAGCCGCAGTTACTACCACCTTCCAGCAGAGCTGCAGTTACTACCACCTTCCAGCAGAGCTGCAGTTACTACCACCTTCCCAGCAGACCGCAGTTACTACCACCTTCCAGCAGACCCGCAGTTACTCCCAAACCTTCCACCCAGAGCTGCAGTTACTACCACCTTCCAGCAGAGCTGCAGTTACTACCACCTTCCAGCAGAGCCGCAGTTACTACCACCTTCCAGCAGAGCTGCAGTTACTACCACCTTCCAGCAGAGCTGCAGTTACTACCACCTTCCAGCAGAGCCGCAGTTACTACCACCTTCCAGTAGACCTGCAGTACTACCACCTTCCAGCAGAAGCCGCAGTTACTACCACCTTCCAGCAGAGCTGCAGTTACTACCACCTTCCAGCAGAGCCGCAGTTACTACCACCTTCCAGCAGAGCTGCAGTTACTACCACCTTCCAGCAGAGCCGCAGTTACTACCACCTTCCAGCAGAGCTGCAGTTACTACCACCTTCCAGGAGAGCTGCAGTTACTACCACCTTCCAGCAGAGCTGCAGTTACTACCACCTTCCAGGAGAGCTGCAGTTACTACCACCTTCCAGCAGAGCCGCAGTTACTACCACCTTCCAGCAGAGCCGCAGTTACTACCACCTTCCAGCAGAGCCGCAGTTACTACCACCTTCCAGCAGAGCTGCAGTTACTACCACCTTCCAGCAGAGCCGCAGTTACTACCACCTTCCAGCAGAGCTGCAGTTACTACCACCTTCCAGCAGAGCCGCAGTTACTACCACCTTCCAGCAGAGCTGCAGTTACTACCACCTTCCAGCAGACCCGGGCAGTTACTACCACCTTCCAGCAGAGCGCAGTTACTACCACCTTCCACAGAAGCTGCAGTTACTACCACCTTCCAGCGAGCGAAAAGTTACTACCACCTTCAGCAGAGCTCAGTTACTACCACCTTCCAGCAGAGCCGCAGTTACTACCACCTTCCAGCAGAGCCGCAGTTACTACCACCTTCCAGCAGAGCCGCAGTTACTACCACCTTCCAGCAGAGCCGCGTTACTACACCTTCCAGCAGAGCCAGTTACTACCACCTTCCAGCGGGCGCAGTTACTACCACCTTCCAGCAGAGCTGCAGTTACTACCACCTTCCAGCAGAGCCGCAGTTACTACCACCTTCCAGCAGAGCCGCAGTTACTACCACCTTCCAGCAGAGCCGCAGTTACTACCACCTTCCAGCAGAGCTGCGAAGGATAACCTGTCCGAAACACAACAGAAACAGTATGGTAATGAAGATATCTACATGGTCCTAGAGTCAGTACAAGAGAAACTAGACACAGAAGCCAAATGAGAGAAGAGGGAGAGAGAACAGGATGATGACGACATCTTCGTCCCAGAGCAGCAATAAAAAACTAGACACAGGAGGCAAATGAGAGACAGTAATATAGGTCACCTAAGATATTTATAATATTTAATGGAACTACCCTTTCTTTTTTCCAGAAGCAAGGGGGAGAGAGCGAGGGAGAGAGGGAGAGAGGATGAAGTTAGAAGGGGTGATAGAATAAAAGGGGTTTGAGAGAAAGGGGGGACTGGAAGGAGAGAAGAAAAAATGAACAAAGGATGTAAAGGGAAGGAGGGAAGGTATGGGGAAGAGTGTTGGAAGGGAGGGAGGGAGGGGAAGAAGTAAAGGGAGAGAGGGCAGGGAGACAACACGTCAGGGTTCGTCACACCCCACAAGCTTTCTCCTGTTACACACAGGGAGGTGTACTAGTCGAGAAGAGGCAGGGAGTGCGTGATGCTAGCACCAACACCCTGATTGATCATGCCATCAGCTAGCAGGCCTGGGTCTGGCAGGGGGGGGGGGGCGGTGACCCCAGCAATCAACCCATCCATTACAAACATGTAATTCTTACACAACGTGTCCATAAGTCTCGCCTGGGAATCGAACCCAGTACCGAACTACAGGTCACCTCGTGTGTGACCTGGATGGTCAGTTAATGGGATTTAAAGCCTATCAACAGGAGAGGGTCATTAAGGCTGCATGTCATCTGTTTACCACCAGTCAAGACAACCTTAATTACCAAATACTGACCTATTGGGATAATACATGAAGTATGTATTATGTATACTGATATACACACCTTCATGTGTATATGTAGTGCTGTTCTCAGTGTACACAACAGAGATACAAACAGAAAATTTTACACAACAGAGACATACACCTCCTGTACATGCAGTTGCTCCCAGTATAACAACTAAAAAATTTTCACCTCCATGTGTCTACAGTGTTGCTACCAGTATACACACAACATAAGAGATATACACCTCCATGTGTACATACAGTGTTGCTACCAGTGTACACACAACACCAGAGATATACACCTCCATGTGTACATGCAGTGTTGCTACCAGTACACACACAACACCAGAGATATACACCTCCATGTGTACATGCAGTGTTGCAGTGTACACACAACAGACATACACTCAGAGCACATACAATTGCGGCTGTATACTAAACGTTTTATTACACAAAATAACTTATGCAACAGACACATACAGAATTTAAACCTTCTCCATTAGACTTGTAATTTATATATGAAGTCCCAACACGTCACATTACACAGATGATCTCCCCTTTGAACTCTACTACACCAGACGAGCCTGACCCAGGACCGGGTTGCCAGAGTAAGGAAACACTAGAAAAACTTCAAAGGTATACCCAAACCAAGTCTACCCAAAACTTGCCTACCAACCAAAGTCTACCCAAAACAAGTGTAACCAAACCAAGTCTGCCCAAACCTAACCAATTCTAACCTCTTCTTGCTCAGTGTGTTCCTATAGGAAAAGCTGGTCAAACCTCGCTTATTCCAGGTCTGTGTCGAGAAAAAGAGGTCATCAGAATCATCGTTTTACCCCTACAGACTCCTGATAAATCCCAGTGTCAGTATCGCTGTTTACCTCAACGGGGAAAGAAGTTAGTTTGGAGGGGGTGTAAGGAAGAGGTGTAGGGGAAGACGAGGTGGAGAGGGGGAAAAAGAGGAAGAATTACAAGACAAAGGAACGTTAATAACTTTCCCAATACACCTCAGTCATTACCCTCACCCTCCCCCCCCACACAAACACAAGAGACAAGAGCTAGAGCTCCCATCCACAAACTCAAACAGGTCATTACAAACAGGTAATTATAAAGTTTATTACAAACAGATAATTCCAATTGGTCTTATATGATCATGCACTTTATATGATGGTGCGTCTTATATGCGGAAAAATACTACATGAGCTACACGCTAAGTGCGTCACTACTACACTGCTGAGGTACCAAACACGGGTGAAACATCTGGGTGCCTTCATTAGTAGACGTTTCGTCACCCTCTGGCTTTTCAGTTCAATATAGAGATGGTATACGAAGACAGTAGAAGGTGAGGTAATCAGTCCCTCAACCTTGAAAGCAGATTTTCAGTACCATAGTTTTGAAGTACTGAAAGAACGAACTCTTGAGACAGATGCGGTGCAGTAGTTGAAGTCACGACACAGGTGGGCGGGGCTCACAAGTATCTTCTGCAACTGGCTAAGCTCTTGGTCCAGCTCCTGTTCGTGACATACTTCCACTAGTGGGCCCCGCCCACCAGTAACATGACTAACTGCTGCACCTCATCTGACTCCAGGATACAGGAGTCTCTCTCCCTACCAAGACTAAGGTACTCAACACTGGCTTCATTGCTGAGGGACTGATTACCTCATCTTCTACTGTCCTAAGTGTATCGTCTCTGTAATGAACTGATAAAGCCACTGGTTGGCGAAACGTCTTCAAATGAAGATACCCGGGTGTCGCACCTGTCTAATTCCTCCTGTTGTTGGTATTGTATGTTATTATTGCAGTTATAACTTGAAGACCATGCATGTTCCTTCAATGCTCTGATTACTATTATTACTATCATTATTACTATTATCATTATTATTATTAGTTGTAGTAGTAGTACTACTGCTACTACTACTACAGTGATGCCCTCTTGCAAGGAACACAGTGTACAGTGTTACCCTCGTAAAGCCGTTCTGGTGCACTAAAAAATGTCAACACAGCGGACGATACTGACCTCTGTCGGCTCCCAGGGAGAACTACATATATCAGTGCAGACACACACACACACCTGTAGGTATACCTTCGTCCACAGACAAATTCCCTTCACTAATACACATGTTAACGTTTTGCTGCATTAGAATATAAAGGCCTGGCTCTGATTCTGGTTACAGACTAGGAACACTCTCTCGTGTGTGTGTGTTAGTTACCATTTTGTCCTAGGCACATGTCGATTAGACACTAGGCCTGTTGTGTGTGTAGGTGTGTGTGTGTAGGTGTGTGTGTGTGTAGGTGTGTGTGTGTAGGTGTGTGTAGGTGTGTGTGTGTAGGTGTGTGTGTGTAGGTGTGTGTGTGTGTGTATGTAGGTGTGTGTGTAGGTGTGTGTGTGTGTAGGTGTGTGTGTGTAGTGTGTTGTAGTGTGTGTGTGTAGTGTGTGTGTTGTAGTGTGTGTGTGTAGTGTGTGTGTGTGTAGTGTGTGTGTGTAGGTGTGTGTGTGTAGGTGTGTGTGTGTAGGTGTGTGTGTGTAGGTGTGTGTGTGTAGGTGTGTGTGCAGGTGTGTGTGCAGGTGTGTGTGTGTGTACTCACCTAATTGTGGTTGCAGGGGTCGAGACTCGCCTCCTGGCCCCGCCTCTTCACTGATCGCTACTGGATCCTCTCTCTCTCTCTCTCTCTGCTTCCTGAGCTTTGTCATACCTCTTCTTAAAACTATGTATGGTTCCTGCCTCCACTACTTCACTTGCTAGGCTATTCCACTTGCTGACAACTCTATGACTGAAGAAATACTTCCTAACGTCCCTGTGACTCGTCTGAGTCTTCAGCTTCCAGTTGTGACCCCTTGTCCCTGTGTCTCCTCTCTGGAACATCCTATCTCTGTCCACCTTGTCTATTCCCGCAGTATCTTGTATGTCGTTATCATGTCTCCCCTGACCCTTCTGTCCTCCAGTGTCGTCAGTCCGATTTCCCTTAACCTTTCCTCGTACGACATTCCCTTGAGCTCTGGGACTAGCCTTGTTGCAGACCTTTGTACTTTCTCTAACTTCTTGACGTGCTTGACCAGGTGTGGGTTCCAGACTGGTGCTGCATACTCCAGTATGGGCCTAACATACACAGTGTACAGTGTCTTGAACGATTCCTTATTAAGGTATCGGAACGCTATTCTCAGGTTTGCCAGGCGCCCGTATGCTGCAGCGGTTATTTGGTTGATGTGTGCCTCGGTGATGTGCTCGGTGTTATGGTCACCCCAAGGTCTTTTCCCTGAGTGAGGTCTGTAGTCTTTGTCCACCTAGCCTATACTCTGTCTGCGGTCTTCTTTGCCCCTCCCCAATCTTCATGACTTTGCATTTGTGTGTGTGTGTGTGTGTGTGGTGTGTGTGTGGTGTGTGTGTGGTGTGTGTGTGTGTGTGTGTGTGTTGGTGTGTGTGTGTGTGTGTGTGTGTGTGTGTGTTGTGTGTGTGTGTGTGTGTGTTGGCGCGCTCTGTATTAAAATGAGGTTTAAAATTCTGGGAAGCAAAATATACCAGTGATCACAGGGTGTTAGGAAGTATTTCTTTAGCCTGGACGGTTGAGTGGAAAAAATTAGTGTGGACATAGTTGGGGTTCTCCTCTCAACACACACATTCTCTGTCTCGCTCTCTATCTAACTATCGATCTATTCTCCCTCCCCCTTCTCCACAACAAAAGATCAAGTTACATTTGGGGTGGATTGCCTATAAAAGGGGAGAGAGAAGGAAAGAGGGGGGTGGGAGGTAATGAGGTTGTTGAGAGGAGGAGGAGAGGGAGTAGAGAGAGAGGGAGAGAGTGAGAGAGAGAGAGTGAGATGAGAGAGAGAGAGAGTGGGGGTAGAGAGAGGAGAGAGAGAGTGAGAGTGTGAGAGAGAGGGGTGAGAAGAGAGAGGAAGAGGGGAGAGAGAGGAGAGGAGAGGAGTGAGGAGAGGAGAGAGTGAGAGGTAGAGAGGAGGAGAGAGAGGAGAAGAGAGAGTAGAGGTGAGAGAGGGAGAGGAGAGAAGAGAGGAAGAAGAGGAGTGGGAGTGGGGGATTGGGAGATGAGTTTTTGGGTTTGAGGTGAGAGGTGTGTGGGGGGAGGGTTGGGGGGGGGAAAGAGAGTGAAGGAAGAGAGTGAGTTGAGGGTGAGAGGTGTGGAGAGGGGGGGGAGAGGAGAAAAGTAGGTGGGGGTTTTGAGGGGGTGAGAGGGAAAAGGGGGGAGGGAGGGGGGAGAGAGTAGAGAGAGGGGAGAGGTGAGGGGGAGATGAGAGAGAGGGGAGAGAGAGAGGGAGAGGAGAGGGAGAATGGAGAGAGAAAAGAGAGGAGGAGAGAGAGAGGAGAGAAGAGAAGGGAAAAACGAGAAGAATAAAGGAAGGGAGGGAGGAAGGAGAGAGAGAGATAGGAAGGAGAAAAAAAAAAACCGGGGGAAAGAGAGAAGGGGAGAGAGGAGAAAAGAAGACGAAAAGAAAGGGGAAGGGGAAAAAAGACTAGAAAAGGGGGAAAAGGAGAGAGAAAGGAAGAAAGAGAGAAAAAGAGAGGAGAGAAGGGCCAAGGGGAAGGAAGAGGAGAAGAGAAACGAAAGAGGGAGAAAAAAAAAGAGGAACAAGGAAAAAAAAAAGAAAATAGGTAATTTAAAGAAAGTAGGAGAAAGGAAAAATGAAGGAAAGAGGGGAGAGAAGAGAAGGAAAAAGCCTGGGGGAGGGAGGAAGGAGAAGGAGGATTAAAACCCCTCCCTACCCTTACCTACCCTGCCCATCATCCCTCACCTCACACACCTGTCAACAGTGAAACACAACTGTATATTGTTCCTACCATACTATCTTGTACAACAGTGAAACACAACTGTATATTGTTCCTACCATACTATCTTGTACAACAGTGAAAAACACCCACTGTAATATTTTCCTACCATACTATCTTGTACAACAGTGAAACACAACGTATTTTTGTTCCTACCATACTATCTTGTACAACAGTGAAACACAACTGTATCTTGTTCCTACCATACCTTCTTGTACAACAGTAAAAACACAACTGATATTGTTCTACCAAAATCCTTGTACAACAGTGAAACACAACTGTATATTGTTCCTACCATACTCTCTTGTACAACAGTGAAACACAACTGTATATTGTTCCTACCATACTATCTTGTACAACAGTGAAACACAACTGTATATTGTTCCTACCATACTATCTTGTACAACAGTGAAACACAACTGTATATTGTTCCTACCATACTATCTTGTACAACAGTGAAACACAACTGTATATTGTCCTACCATACTATCTTGTACAACAGTGAAACACAACTGTATATTGTTCCTACCATACTATCTTGTACAACAAGTGAAACACAAACTGTACCCTTGTTCCTACCATACTATCTTGTACAACAGTGAAACACAACTGTATATTGTTCCTACCATACTATCTTGTACAACAGTGAAACACAACTGTATATTGTTCCTACCATACTATCTTGTACAACAGTGAAACAACAACTGTATATTGTTCCTACCATACTATCTTGTACAACAGTGAAACACAACTGTATATTGTTCCTACCATACTATCTTGTACAACAGTGAAACACAACTGTTATCTTTTTCCCTACCATATATCTTGTACAACAGTGAAACACAACTGTATATTGTTCCTACCATACTATCTTGTACAACAGTGGAAACACAACTGTATATTGTTCCTACCATACTATCTTGTACAACAGTGAAACACAACTGTATATTGTTCCTACCATACTATCTTGTACAACAGTGAAACACAACTGTATATTGTTCCTACCATACTATCTTGTAAAAAACAGTGAAACACAACTGTATCTTGTTCCAAACCATTACTTCTTGTACAACAGTGAAACACAACTGTATCTTGTTCCTACCATACTATCTTGTACAACAGTGAAACACAACTGTATATTGTTCCTACCATACTATCTTGTACAACAGTGAAACACAATGTATCTTGTTCCTACCATACTATCTTGTACAACAGTGAAACACGACTGTATATTGTTCCTACCATACTATCTTGTACAACAGTGAAACAAAACTGTATCTGTTCCTACCATACTATTTGTACAACAGTGAACACAACTGTATCTTTTTCCCTACCTACTATCTTGTACAACAGTGAAACACAACTGTATCTTTTTCCTACCATACTATCTTGTACAACAGTGAAAAAACAACTGTATATTGTTCCTACCATACTATCTTGTACAACAGTGAAACACAACTGTATCTTGTTCCTACCATACTATCTTGTACAACAGTGAAACACAACTGTATATTGTTCCTACCATACTATCTTGTACAACAGTGAAACACAACTGTATCTTGTTCCTACCATACTATCTTGTACAACAGTGAAACACAACTGTATCTTGTTCCTCCCATACAAATCTTGTACAACAGTGAAACACAACTGTATATTGTTCCTACCATACTATCTTGTACAACAGTGAAACACAACTGTATCTTGTTCCTACCATACTATCTTGTACAACAGTGAAACACAACTGTATATTGTTCCTACCATACTATCTTTACCTACAAGACTGACCATAAAGTCATTGTTAGTCTTGGTTCACTTAACTCAAAGTTAGAGTAAGTTACATTAAGCAGGTTATCATACAACCAACAACCCACATATGGAGACATTTTCACTTATATAAATGGTTTAGAAACCAGAAAAGTTGATAACAGAAACAATTTTAAATCAAGACTGATGGACTGAAGACATCGGCTCAAGACTAAGGGACTGATTACCTCAAACTCCCTCGTCGTCTTCCAGCTTTCTTCTCTGTACTGGACTGAAGATCCTACTGGCTGGTGAAACGCTTCCAAAGTGAAGATTGTCAAATATTGCCCCAGTATTTCAGTTACCAACATTTTCACTGTAGCCACACACTGCTGCTGTAGCCAAGCTTGTAGCCACACACTGCTGCTGTAGCCAAGCTTGTAGCCACACACTGCTGCTGTAGCCAAGCTTGTAGCCACACACTGCTGCTGTAGCCAAGCTTGTAGCCACACATTGCTGCTGTAGCCAAGCTTGTAGCCACACACTGCTGCTGTAGCCAAGCTTTTAGCCACAACACTGCTGCTGTAGCCAAGCTTGTAGCCACACACTGCTGCTGTAGCCAAGCTTGTAGCCACACACTGCTGCTGTAACCAAGCTTGTAGCCACACACTGCTGCTGTAGCCAAGCTTGTAGCCACACACTGCTGCTGCAGCCAAGCTTGTAGCCACACATGCTGCTGTAGCCAAGCTTGTAGCCACACACTGCTGCTGTAGCCAAGCTTGTTTGCCCCACACTGCTGCTGTAGCCCAAGCTTGTAGCCACACACTGCTGCTGTAGCCAAGCTTGTAGCCACACACTGCTGCTGTAGCCAAGCTTGTAGCCACACACTGCTGCTGTAGCCAAACTTGTTAGCCACACATGCTGCTGTAGCCAAGCTTGTAGCCACACACTGCTGCTGTAGCCAAGCTTGTAGCCACACACTGCTGCTGTAGCCAAGCTTGTAGCCACACACTGCTGCTGTAGCCAAGCTTGTAGCCACACACTGCTGCTGTAGCCAAGCTTGTAGCCACACACTGCTGCTGTAGCCAAGCTTGTAGCCACACACTGCTGCTGTAGCCAAGCTTGTAGCCACACAAATGCTGCTGTAGCCAAGCTTGTAGCCACACAAATGCTGCTGTAGCCCCAAACTTGTAGCCACACACTGCTGCTGTAGCCAAGCTTGTAGCCACACACTGCTGCTTTAGCCAAGCTTGTAGCCACACACTGCTGCTGTAGCCAAGCTTGTAGCCACACACTGCTGCTGTAGCCAAGCTTGTAGCCACACACTGCTGCTGTAGCCAAGCTTGTAGCCAAGCTTACTCAAGAACACATATGAATGACCCTAACACCCATGGAGTTAGGTGAATGCTGAGAGAATGAAGCCAGAGACCCTTTTAGGTGACCTCGCTAGTAAAAAGGCTGCTGTGGAAGGTGCAGTATGCAAGTGTAACCTACACAGAGTCACCCACACCTGAACTCTGGTAGATTTTACCCACTAGTACCAGCTGTAGACGATGCATGACTGATGTAAACTATTATGTGGGGGTAGATGACGTACACCGCAAATGAATCCACTAGCTGGTACCTGTTTACGTGGAGGTAAGATGACAGTACTTGTGTGAGAGGCACTGAAGAGGCAGTGGGTGACGCAGTAAACAAGTGGAGGTGTGAGAGGCACTCAAGAGGCAGTGGGTGACGCAGTAAACAAGTGGAGGTGTGAGAGGCACTCAAGAGGCAGTGGGTGATGCAGTAAACAAGTGGAGGTGTGAGAGGCACTCAAGAGGCAGTGGGTGATGCAGTAAACAAGTGGAGGTGTGAGGGCACTCAAAGAGCAGTGGGTGATGCAGTAAACAAGTGGAGGTGTGAGAGGCACTCAAGAAGGCAATGGGTGATGCAGTAAAAAAAAGTGGAGGTGTTTAGAGGCACTCAAGAGGCAGTGGGTGATGCAGTAAACAAGTGGAGGTGTGAGAGGCACTCAAGAGGCAGTGGGTGATGCAGTAAACAAGTGGAGGTGTGAGAGGCACTCAAGAGGCAATGGGTGATGCAGTAAACAAGTGGAGGTGTGAGAGGCACTCAAGAGGGGAATGGGTGATGCAGTAAACAAGTGGAGGTGTGAGAGGGCACCAAGAGGCAATGGGTGATGCAGTAAACAAGTGGAGGTGTTAGAGGCACTCAAGAGGCAATGGGTGATGCAGTAAACAAGTTGAAAGTGTGAGAGGCACTCAGAGACAGTGAATGATACAATGAACAGGTTATAGGCGGGAAGACCAGTGGTACTGAATGCAAAAACCCAAATTCTGAGAGCTAGTGGTGATAAAGTTAGAGAAAGGTTGGTGCATTACTGTACTGTACTGTAAGGAGAAAGAAATGTGTTAGTTCTTCTGGCCATTAAAGATATCTTTTTTTTTGTGAAAAATAAGATACCAGTCATATTAGCAAATATCGTAAATTTGCTTACAAGACAATTGTTGATATAAATCCAGATGTACTCCTGTTAACCCGTTTGGTGCCTAGTTCCTAGGCCTTTTGTGTATCCATATGTTACTGTGTCGCAATCCACAGGATGGATGTGGGGTGTACATGTGTACAGTGTCACCTTACATGTGTACAGTGTCACCTTACATGTGTACAGTGTCACCTTACATGTGTACAGTGTCATCTTACATGTGTCACCTTACATGTGCACAGTGTCACCTTACATGTGCACTGTCACCTTACATGTGTACACTGTCACCTTATATATGCACAGTGTCACCTTACATGTGTACACTGTCACCTTACATATGCACAGTGTCACCTTACATATGCACAGTGTCACCTTACATGTGTACACTGTCACCATACATGTGTACACTCACCATACATGCGTACACTGTCGCCATACATGTGTACAGTGTCACCTTACATGTGTACAGTGTCACCTTACATGTGTACACTGTCACCTTACATGTGTACAGTGTCACCTTACATGTGTACAGTGTCACCTTACATGTGTACAGTGTCACCTTACATGTGTAGTATCACCTTACATGTGTCACCTTACATGTGCACAGTGTCACCTTACATGTATACACTGTCACCTTACATGTGTACACTGTCACCTTACATGTGTACACTGTCACCTTACATGTGTACAGTGTCACCTTACATGTGTACACTGTCACCTTACATACCTGGAGGTTACCTGGAGGTTATTCCGGGGATCAAGGCCCCCGCGGCCCGGTCCATGACCAGGCCTCCCGATGGATCAGGGCCTGATCAACTAGGCTGTTACTGCTGGCCGCACGCAGTCCGACGTACGAGCCACAGCCCGGCTGATCCGGTACACTGTCACCTTATATATGCACAGTGTCACCTTACATGTGTACACTGTCACCTTACATATGCACAGTGTCACCTTACATATGCACAGTGTCACCTTACATGTGTACACTGTCACCATACATGTGTACACTGTCACCATACATGTGTACACTGTCACCATACATGTGTACACTCACCATACATGTGTACACTGTCACCATACATGTGTACACTGTCACCATACATGTGTACACTGTCACCATACATGTGTACACTTTCACCATATATGTGTACACTGTCACCATACATGTGTACACTTTCACCTTACATGTGTACACTCACCATTACATGTGTACACTGTCACCATACATGTGTACATGTCACCATACATGTGTACACTTTCACCATACATGTGTACACTGTCACCATAATGTGTACATGTCACCATACATGTGTACACTGTCACCATACATGTGTACACTGTCACCATACATGTGTACACTTTCACCATACATGTGTACACTGTCACCATACATGTGTACACTGTCACCATACATGTGTACCTGTCAGCTTATGTGTACACTGTCACATACATGTGCACCTTTCGCTTACATGTGTACCTGTCACATACATGGTACACTGTCACATGATATGTACACTGTCACCATACATGTGTACACTGTACATACTGTGTACACTGTCACCATACTATGTACGTCACCATACATATGTACACTGTCACATACATGTGTACACTGTCACCATACATGTGTACACTGTCACCTACATGTGTACACTGTCACCATACATGTGTACACTGTCACCATACATGTGTACACTTTCACCATACATGTGTACACTGTCACCATACATGTGTACACTGTCACCATACATGTGTACACTGTCACCATACATGTGTACACTTTCACCATACATGTGTACACTGTCACCATACATGTGTACACTGTCACCATACATGTGTACACTGTCAGCTTACATGTGTACACTGTCACCATACATGTGCACACTTTCACCTTACATGTGTACACTGTCACCATACATGTGTACACTGTCACCATACATATGTACACTGTCACCATACATGTGTACACTGTCACCATACATGTGTACACTGTCACCATACATATGTACACTGTCACCATACATATGTACACTGTCACCATACATGTGTACACTGTCACCATACATGTGTACACTGTCACCATACATGTGTACACTGTCACCATACATGTGTACACTGTCACCATACATGTGTACACTGTCACCATACATGTGTACACTGTCACCATACATGTGTACACTGTCACCTTAAGACTGCTCCAACAAGACAATATCAATATCAAACTTAATAAAGGTAAGGTCACGCAAACTTCAGGAAAGACTTGACAAGAAGACCCAACTTCGAGGAAAACCTGAAGAAAAACTAGGAGAAGCAAAACTAGGAGGAAAGAAAACGAGAGAGGGCAGAGGCTGGAAGAAAGACGAAAAACGTAACAAGAGAACCACTGATGGAACGTTAGAAGCATCGTTAAAATAACTGTACGTGTGTTGGCACTGTAATTAAACCAGACTGACAACCACAACCACCACACACACACACACACACACCACACACACACACACACACACACACACACACACACACACACACACACACACACACACACACACACACACACACACACGTGAATCACTGCCACATTTGCATCTAAACACGCAATTCACGGAGGAAAATGGGAAAGGTTAAAGCAGTGAAGGGGAAGAAAAAGGCAGAGTAGAGGAGGTAGAGCAGTGTAAAGAGTAAAAGAGGAATAGTAGAGGAGAAAGAGCACTGAATAGGATGAAAAGATAAGAGGAGATATAGCAGTGTAGATGAGGAGGAAAGGTGTGAAGGATGATAAAGAGGAGGAATAAAGGAGAGGAGAGCAAGTATAATCATCACATACACAAGAAAGAGTGGACAAACTAATCAAGAGAGAAGTGCGCGCGCGCGCACACACACACACACACACACACCACACACACACACACACACACACACACACCAGTGTTTGTAGCAATGCATCAGCCTTGTCAACACAACCACCATTAACTTGAGCGAACAATGAGTCAAGCACCACTCAAACTCGCCTTCCTCTCTCTCTCTCTCTCTCTCTCTCTCTCTCTCTCTCTCTCTCAATCTCCTATCTCGGTCACTCAGTCCCCTGTCTCAGCCTCTCCCTGCCCTCATTTAATATCACATACCCGCAAGTTCCTCCCACTAGTAATACCATCCTTAAGTCATTCTCAAAGGCAACTGCTCAAGAAGAAATTTCTGACTTACCTAGAAATACATCACAAAATATAAACAATGGTGAATGTAAACAGTACTAGCAGGGCAGATGCTGCCCTGCTAGTACTTGTTTGCCATCCTAATGACACTTAACTTGGCTCTATGATTATTGCTGATTCTATGTCATTATTGAACGCTCTTGACTCACATAAGACACTAATAACATGCTCACTGAGAAGCCAGGTATTTATACTCAAAATCCTTGAAAAATTAGTTAATGTGAGGTTTTTATGGATCCCATCACACAGTGAATTACTCCTTCATGATAAGGTTGATATGTTAGCCAAGAAGAGCACCCTGAAGGAGAATGTCGAATATATCTGTCTAGCATTAGGAATATAAGGAGAGAAGTAAATAATGAAACAATGTTATAGGAATGCAGTTAGAATTCTGAGTAGATCTATAACCCACTATGATAACATGAACGTAGATAAGTATGTTTATGAAGCAACTTGCAATGTGAACACTGACTGATGTTGTAGTGGCCAGGCTTAGGCTTGGTTACAAGTACTGACTGATGTTGTAGTGGCCAGGCTTAGGCTTGGTTACCAGTACTGACTGATGTTGTAGTGGCCAGGCTTAGGCTTGGTTACCAGTACTGACTGATGTTGTAGTGGCCAGGCTTAGGCTTGGTTACCAGTACTGACTGATGTTGTAGTGGCCAGGCTTAGATTACAAGTACATACTTCTGGCAGTTTGGCAGAGACACAGATGATCAAGCCAAATGCTGTGTGGTCAGGACTATGCTTATTTCTCCACTTACTGAGGGAATATAGAGATAAACAGTATAATAACCTATATGATATGTCAAGATATCTTATTAATGAAAATAAGATACCAGATATATTAAGCAAATATCCTAAATTTGCTTGCAACAGATACGACAATTGTTGATATAAATCCAGGAACAAAATATAAATATATATACAAATCTAGGAACTAGGGCCCAAATCTCTTTAGAGCTTAGTTCCTAGGCCTTTTGTGTATATATATACTCTTGTGTTACTCTCCACAGGATGGATATGGGATGCAAAATAAACTAGCCACTACCGTCCGTAGAATGGATATTTTTTTTTTTTTTTATTATCACACCGGCCGATTCCCACCAAGGCAGGGTGGCCCGAAAAAGAAAAACTTTCACCATCATTCACTCCATCACTGTCTTGCCAGAAGGGTGCTTTACACTACAGTTTTTAAACTGCAACATTAACA
This sequence comes from Cherax quadricarinatus, assembly GCF_026875155.1. Classification (NCBI taxonomy): domain Eukaryota; kingdom Metazoa; phylum Arthropoda; class Malacostraca; order Decapoda; family Parastacidae; genus Cherax; species Cherax quadricarinatus. The sequence goes on along the minus strand of NC_069412.1, from coordinate 62,009,238 downwards.
CCCCTCCTTCAGAGTGCAGGCACTGTACTTCCCATCTCCAGGACTCAAGTCCGGCCTGCCGGTTTCCCTGAATCCCTTCATAAATGTTACTTTGCTCACACTCCAACAGCACGTCAAGTATTAAAAAACCATTTGTCTCCATTCACTCCTATCAAACACGCTCAAGCATGCCTGCTGGAAGTCCAAGCCCCTCGCACACAAAACCTCCTTTACCCCCTCCCTCCAACCCTTCCTAGGCCGACCCCTACCCCGCCTTCCTTCCACTACAGACTGATACACTCTTGAAGTCATTCTGTTTTCGCTCCATTCTCTCTACATGTCCGAACCACCCCAACAACCCTTCCTCAGCCCTCTGGGACAACAGTTTGGTAATCCCGCACCTCCTCCTAACTTCCAAACTACGAATTCTCTGCATTATATTCACACCACACATTGCCCTCAGACATGACATCTCCACTGCCTCCAGCCTTCTCCTCGCTGCAACATTCATCACCCACGCTTCACACCCATATAAGAGCGTTGGTAAAACTATACTCTCATACATTCCCCTCTTTGCCTCCAAGGACAAAGTTCTTTGTCTCCACAGACTCCTAAGTGCACCACTCACTCTTTTTCCCTCATCAATTCTATGATTCACCTCATCTTTCATTTGACCCATCCGCTGACACGTCCACTCCCAAATATCTGAATACGTTCACCTCCTCCATACTCTCTCCCTCCAATCTGATATTCAATCTTTCATCACCTAATCTTTTTGTTATCCTCATAACCTTACTCTTTCTGTATTCACCTTTAATTTTCTTCTTTTGCACACCCTACCAAATTCATCCACCAATCTCTGCAACTTCTCTTCAGAATCTCCCAAGAGCACAGTGTCATCAGCAAAGAGCAGCTGTGACAACTCCCACTTTGTGTGTGATTCTTTATCTTTTAACTCCACGCCTCTTGCCAAGACCCTCGCATTTACTTCTCTTACAACCCCATCTATAAATATATTAAACAACCACGGTGACATCACACATCCTTGTCTAAGGCCTACTTTTACTGGGAAAAAATTTCCCTCTTTTCCTACATACTCTAACTTGAGCCTCACTATCCTCGTAAAAACTCTTCACTGCTTTCAGTAACCTACCTCCTACACCATACACTTGCAACATCTGCCACATTGCCCCCCTATCCACCCTGTCATACGCCTTTTTCCAAATCCATAATGCCACAAAGACCTCTTTAGCCTTATCTAAATACTGTTCACTTATATGTTTCACTGTAAACACCTGGTCCACACACCCCCTACCTTTCCTAAAGCCTCCTTGTTCATCTGCTATCCTATTCTCCGTCTTACTCTTAATTCTTTCAATTATAACTCTACCATACACTTTACCAGGTACACTCAACAGACTTATCCCCCTATAATTTTTGCACTCTCTTTTATCCCCTTTGCCTTTATACAAAGGAACTATGCATGCTCTTGCCAATCCCTAGGTACCTTACCCTCTTCCATACATTTATTAAACAATTGCACCAACCACTCCAAAACTATATCCCCAAACCTGCTTTTAACATTTCTATCTTTATCCCATCAATCCCGGCTGCCTTACCCCCTTTCATTTTACCTACTGCCTCACGAACTTCCCCCACACTCACAACTGGCTCTTCCTCACTCCTACAAGATGTTTTCCTCCTTGCCCTATACACGAAATCACAGCTTCCCTATCTTCATCAACATTTAAACAATTCCTCAAAATAATTCCTTCCATCTTCCCATACCTCTAACTCTCCATTTAATAACTCTCCTCTCCTATTTTTAACTGACAAATCCATTTGTTCTCTAGGCTTTCTTAACTTGTTAATCTCACTCCAAAACTTTTTCTTATTTTCAACAAAATTTGTTGATAACAATCCACCCACTCTCTCATTTGCTCTCTTTTTACATTGCTTCACCACTCTCTTAACCTCTCTCTTTTTTCTCCATATACTCTTCCTCCTTGCATCACTTCTACTTTGTAAAAACTTCTCATATGCTAACTTTTTCTCCCTTACTACTCTCTTTACATCATCATTCCACCAATCGCTCCTCTTCCCTCCTGCCCCCCCACTTTCCTGTAACCACAAACTTCTGCTGAACACTCTAACACTACATTTTTAAACCTACCCCATAAACTCTTCGACCCCATTGCCTATGCTCTCATTAGCCCATCTATCCTCCAATTGCTGTTTATATCTTACCCTAACTGCCTCCTCTTTTAGTTTATAAACCTTCACCTCTCTCTTCCCTGATGCTTCTATTCTCCTTGTATCCCATCTACCTTTTACTCTCAGTGTAGCTACAACTAGAAAGTGATCTGATATATCTGTGGCCCCTCTATAAACATGTAATCCTAAAGGGTCTACTCAACAGTCTTTTATCTACCAATACATAATCCAACAAACTACTGTCATTTCCCCCTTTACATCATATCGTGTATACTTATTTATCCTCTTTTTCTTAAAATAGTATTACCTATAACTAAACCCCTTTTAAAACAAAGTTCAATCAAAGGGCCCCCCATTTCATTTACACCTGGCACCCCAAAAACTTACCTACCCCCACCCTCTCTAAAAGTTTCTCCTACTTTAGCATTCAAGCCCCCTACCACAATTACTCTCTCACTTGGTTCAAAGGCTCCTATACATTCACTTAACATCTCCAAAATCTCTCTCTCTCCTCTGCATTCCTCTCTTCTCCAGGTGCATACACGCTTATTATGACCCACTTCTCGCATCCAACCTTTACTTTAATCCCCCTAATTCTTGAATTTACACATTCATATTCTCTTTTCTCCTTCCAAAAACTGATCATTTAACATTACTGCAAACCCCTTCCTTTGCTCAAACTCTCTCAGATACTCCAGATTTAATCCCATTTATTTCCCCCACTGAAACTCTCCTACCCCCTTCAGCTTTGTTTCGCTTAGGGCCAGGACATCCAACTTCTTTTCATTCATAACATCAGCAATCATCTGTTTCTTGTCATCCGCACTACATCCACGCACATTTAAGCAACCAGTTTTATAAAGTTTTTTCTTCTTCTCTTTTTTAGTAATGTATACAGGAGAAGGGGTTACTAGCCCATTGCTCCCGGCATTTTAGTCGCTCATACGACACGCATGGCTTACGGAGGAAAGATTCTTTTCCACTTCCCCATGGACAATAGAAGAAATAAAAAAGAACAAGAGCTATTTAGAAAAAGGAGAAAAACCTAGATGTATGTATATATATATATGCATGTGCGTGTCTGTGAAGTGTGACCAAAGTGTTAGTAGGAGTAGCAAGATATCCCTGTTATCTTAGCGTGTTTATGAGACAGAAAAAGAAACCAGCAATCCTACCATCATGCAAAACAATTACAGGTTTTTGTTTCACAGTCATCTGGCAGGACGGTAGTACTTCCCTGGGTGGTTGCTGTCTACCAACCTACCAACCTGGATATGAGGTGCACAAACTAGCCACTACTGTTAACATGATGGATATGGGGTGCACAATAAACTAGCCACTTCGGCGGAAAAAAAACACATTCTCTCTCTCTCTCTCTCTCTCTCTTCCTCTCTCTCTCTCTTCTCTCTCTCTCTCTCTCACCAGCAAGTTAATTAAGAAGGAAGGCTGATCACCTGTTGACTGAACCTAACAATATAAGCAGGCATAACAATCACCTGGAATACACACATTACCCTCTGTCTTCCTTGATCACTCTCCCTCTTCCTACACTGCTCTCTCTCTCTTTCTCTCTCTCTCTCTCTACTCGTTCACCTTTTATTCTTTTCCATTTTCCACTCCCTCTCTCACCCTTCTGCTCCCACAGTACTCTCGTCCCCTAGTCCCACTCCACTCCCTCCTCCCTGATTCCACACTCCCTCCGCTACCCCTCCGTACCACCAGCCTTCCCCTCTCCTCACCTCCCTCCACAACACTACCTCTACCATGAAGTATAACACTACACTACCTCTACCATGAACACTACACTACCTCCACCATGAACGCTACGTTACCATTACAGCGCTCAGATGAGACATGTGCATGGGAATGTGTTATAGAGAAGGGGAGAGGAATGGAATGAGATACGGGAGAATAATACACTGGATATACCTGTGACAGACTTCGAGAGTTGCCCTACTCTCTCAGTTCTTCATGATGCCAGACTTCCCTGTTGTTTGGTCAAGCAGACTGTTGCCGCTAGCGACCTGCACACCTACATAACACTGTCTCAGCTGCAAGTAGCAGTTTGGAATTAAGGACACACAAGAAGGGACTAGAAGAGAAGACAAGGACGGGGAAGAAAGAGGGAGAGATGGTAGAAGAAGGGAAATTTAGAAGAGTGGATAACACCGGGAAAAAGAAGAGCGGACGATAAGAAAGAAGAGTAACAGAAGAAAGAAGAGAGTAACAGAAGAAAGAAGAGAGTAACAGAAGACAGAAGAGAGTAACAGAAGACAGAAGAGAGTAACAGAAGAAAGAAGAGAGTAACAGAAGAAAGAAGAGAGTAACAGAAGAAAGAAGAGTAACAGAAGAAAGAAGAGTAACAGAAGAAAGAAGAGAGTAACAGAAGAAAGAAGAGAGTAACAGAAGAAAGAAGAGTAACAGAAGAAAGAAGAGTAACAGAAGAAAGAAGAGAGTAACAGAAGAAATAAGAGTAACAGAAGAAAGAAGAGAGTAATAGCAAAAGAAGAGAGTAATAGCAGAAAGAAGAGAGTAATAGCAGAAAGAAGAGAGTAACAACAGAAAAAAGAGAGTAATAGCAGAAAGAAGAGAGTAATAGCAGAAAGAAGAGAGTAATAGCAGAAAGAAGAGAGTAATAGCAGAAAGAAGAGAGTAATAGCAGAAAGAAGAGAGTAATAGCAGAAAGAAGAGAGTAACAGCAGAAAGAAGAGTAATAGCAGAAAGAAGAGAGTAATAGCAGAAAGAAGAGAGTAACAGCAGAAAGAAGAGAATAATAGCAGAAAGAAGAGAGTAATAGCAGAAAGAAGAGAGTAATAGCAGAAAGAAGAGAGTAACAGCAGAAAGAAGAGAGTAACAGCAGAAAGAAGAGAGTAATAGCAGAAAGAAGAGAGTAACAGCAGAAAGAAGAGAGGGGACAAGCACAAAGAAGAGAGAGACAAGCAGAAAGAAGAGAGAGGACAAGCACAAAGAAAGAGAGTGTAACAGCAGAAAGAAGAGAGGGGACAAGCAGAAAGAAGAGAGGGACAAGCAGAAAGAAGAGAGGGGACAAGCACAAAGAAGAGTGTAACAGCAGAAAGAAGAGAGGGGACAAGCAGAAAGAAGAGAGGGGACAAGCAGAAAGAAGAGGAAATGAAGCTGAAGTAAGGGGAAACAGGACATGGAGGAGAGGTAAAGGGAACAGAAGGTGAGGTAAAGAGAAACAGGAAATGAGTCAAGGGGAAACAAATGGAGGAGAAGAAGCAAGAGATGAAGACAAGAGATGAAGAGTAAGATAAAAGAAACTTAAAGGATGAAGACTTTCTTTCTCTCTCTCTCTCTCTCTCTCTCTCTCTCTCTCTCTGGTGTACAAGTGTGTCAAGAGGGCAGGGAAGGAGATGAGGGGGGAATTAAAGTGAGGGATAAGAGACAATAGGGGAGACGTGAGGGGAGTATCTCCCCCTCTCCCTCTCCCCTCATTCAAAGTATTCAGTGAGAATTGGTCCACTGCACCAGACAAGGTCTCACACACACACACACACACACACACACACACACACACACACACACACACACACACACACACACACACACACTTGTTTTGGTTATTTTTGCCCACCACGACAAATACAGATCAACGAGAGCAAGCAAGTCGAGGCGACACAAACACCAAACAACATCCAAACACCATAATATGCATATCCAAACAAGCAAAAACACCATACCACATATACATCTGTGTATGTGGTATGCTCTTCATACCTGTGATATACCTGTGACAGGTTTCCAAAAAATTGTATACTCGAAACCCAGCCGTTTTCTGTTTAATAATAATAATAATAATAATAATAATAACAATAATAATAATAACAACAACATTAAGTAAGTTATATCACGTACATGATATAACTTATACAGACCACAGCTGACATCACTAACATACTACTATACAGAAAGACCCTCGTTATGCAGAGCATTTCGGGCAAATTAGGTCAATTTTGTCCCCAGGATGCGACCCACACCAGTCGACTAACACCCAGGTACCTATTGCTGGGTGAACATGGTAGGTGAACATGGAAACACGTCCTAATTTTTTCCACCCGTACCAGGGATCGAACCACGGACCTCAATGTGTGAGCTGAGTGCGCTACCAACCGAGCTACAGAACTGGTGGGTGCTTGAACCCATGGCAGATGAGTCGCAAAACGGACAGGCTAGTGTGCTGAAGACTGGACCAGCTAGCTCTACTAACCAGCTAGCTCTACTAACCAGCTAGCTCTACTAACCAGCTAGCTCTACTGGGATCCAACTAGGAGGTTCCAACACTGGCCTCGGGGTTTCAGGACTCGCCTCCCATGGGGATTTAACTCTCACCTGTTCTTAAATTTGTTCCTGGTCGTCTTATTACACTTTTATGAGTCAAGATTTACCCACCTTAGGAAGTGCTTGTAATGGTGATCAAACCAATATATATACCTTTCCAAACACTCTTCTCAGGGTGTTTACATGTTATTCCAACATATATACACTGTGATGTGTATATCTCCCTCTCTACTATATACACAGGGATTAATTTAGTGCCTGTCTTGTGTGTTAGTGGTCTTGGCTAGTGTTTAATAGGTAGCATGCAAGCTTAATGACCCTCCAAACCATACCACGGGTGGGGTTAGAACCCGCGATCAGAGAGTCATGAAACTCCAGACCAACGCGTTACCCACTGTGTCAGATGGCTACAATATGATTCATCTAAATGGGTATATTTCTACACCATAGGAAGGTGAGCATAGGTAATCGTGTCATTACGATTTCGTGAGTCAAGATGACCCTCGTGTAGTTGGTAGGTCAAGATGACCCTCGTGTAGCTGGTAGGTCAAGATGACCCTCGTGTAGTTGGTAGGTCAAGATGACCCTCGTGTAGCTGGTAGGTCAAGATGACCCTCGTGTAGTTGGTAGGTCAAGATGACCCTCGTGTAGTTGGTAGGTCAAGATGACCCTCGTGTAGTTGGTAGGTCAAGATGACCCTCGTGTAGTTGGTAGGTCAAGATGACCCTCGTGTAGTTGGTAGGTCAAGATGACCCTCGTATAGGTGGTAGGTCAAGATGACCCTCGTATAGGTGGTAGGTCAAGATGACCCTCGTATAGGTGGTAGGTCAAGATGACCCTCGTGTAGCTGGTAGGTCAAGATGACCCTCGTGTAGCTGGTAGGTCAAGATGACCCTCGTGTAGTTGGTAGGTCAAGATGACCCTCGTATAGGTGGTAGGTCAAGATGACCCTCGTATAGGTGGTAGGTCAAGATGACCCTCGTATAGGTGGTAGGTCAAGATGACCCTCGTATAGGTGGTAGGTCAAGATGACCCTCGTGTAGGTGGTAGGTCAAGATGGCCCTCGTGTAGGTGGTAGGTCAAGATGGCCCTCGTGTAGGTGGTAGGTCAAGATGGCCCTCGTGTAGGTGGTAGGTCAAGATGACCCTCGTGTAGGTGGTAGGTCAAGATGACCCTCGTGTAGGTGGTAGGTCAAGATGACCCTCGTGTAGGTGGTAGGTTAAGATGACCCTCGTGTAGGTGGTAGGTCAAGATGACCCTCGTATAGGTGGTAGGTCAAGATGACCCTCGTGTAGTTGGTAGGTCAAGATGACCCTCGTATAGGTGGTAGGTCAAGATGACCCTCGTATAGGTGGTAGGTCAAGATGACCCTCGTATAGATGGTAGGTCAAGATGACCCTCGTATAGTTGGTAGGTCAAGATGACCCTCGTATAGGTGGTAGGTCAAGATGACCCTCGTATAGGTGGTAGGTCAAGATGACCCTCGTATAGGTGGTAGGTCAAGATGACCCTCGTATAGGTGTAGGTCAAGATGACCCTCGTATAGGTGGTAGGTCAAGATGACCCTCGTATAGATGGTAGGTCAAGATTTACCCTCGTATAGATGGTAGGTCAAGATGACCCTCGTATAGTTGGTAGGTCAAGATGACCCTCGTATAGGTGGTAGGTCAAGATGACCCTCGTATAGGTGGTAGGTCAAGATGACCCTCGTATAGGTGGTAGGTCAAGATGACCCTCGTATAGGTGGTAGGTCAAGATGACCCTCGTATAGGTGGTAGGTCAAGATGACCCTCGTATAGGTGGTAGGTCAAGATGACCCTCGTATAGATGGTAGGTCAAGATGACCCTCGTATAGTTGGTAGGTCAAGATGACCCTCGTATAGGTGGTAGGTCAAGATGACCCTCGTATAGGTGGTAGGTCAAGATGACCCTCGTGTAGGTGGTAGGTTAAGATGACCCACGTGTAGGTGGTAGGTCAAGATGACCCTCGTGTAGGTGGTAGGTCAACATGACCCTCGTATAGGTGGTAGGTCAAGATGACCCTCGTGTAGGTGGTAGGTCAAGATGACCCTCGTGTAGGTGGTAGGTCAAGATGACCCTCGTGTAGGTGGTAGGTCAAGATGACCCTCGTGTAGGTGGTAGGTCAAGATGACCCGTGTAGGTGGTAGGTTAAGATGACCCTCGTGTAGGTGGTAGGTGAAGATGACCCTCGTTTAGGTGGTAGGTCAAGATGACCCTCGTGTAGTTGGTAGGTCAAGATGACCCTCGTATAGGTGGTAGGTCAAGATGACCCTCGTGTAGTTGGTAGGTCAAGATGACCCTCGTATAGGTGGTAGGTCAAGATGACCCTCGTATAGGTGGTAGGTCAAGATGACCCTCGTGTAGGTGGTAGGTCAAGATGACCCTCGTGTAGGTGGTAGGTTAAGATGACCCTCGTGTAGGTGGTAGGTTAAGATGACCCTCGTGTAGGTGGTAGGTCAAGATGACCCTCGTGTATGGGTAGGTCAAGATGACCCTCGTGTAGGTGGTAGGTCAAAATGACCCTCGTGTAGGTTTGGTAGGTCAAGATGACCCTCGTATAGGTGGTAGGTCAAGATGACCCTCGTGTAGTTGGTAGGTCAAGATGACCCTCGTGTAGGTGGTAGGTCAAGATGACCCTCGTGTAGTTGGTAGGTCAAGATGACCCTCGTGTAGTTGGTATGTCAAGATGACCCTCGTGTAGTTGGTATGTCAAGATGACCCTCGTGTAGGTGGTAGGTCAAGATGACCCTCGTGTAGGTGGTAGGTCAAGATGACCCTCGTATAGGTGGTAGGTCAAGATGACCCTCGTGTAGTTGGTAGGTCAAGATGACCCTCGTGTAGGTGGTAGGTCAAGATGACCCTCGTGTAGGTGGTAGGTCAAGATGACCCTGTGTAGGTGGTAGGTCAAGATGACCCTCGTGTAGTTGGTAGGTCAAGATGACCCTCGTGTAGTTGGTAGGTCAAGATGACCTTCGTGTAGGTGGTAGGTCAAGATGACCCTCGTGTAGGTGGTAGGTCAAGATGACCCTCGTGTAGGTGGTAGGTCAAGATGACCCTCGTGTAGTTGGTAGGTCAAGATGACCCTCGTGTAGTTGGTAGGTCAAGATGACCCTCGTGTAGTTGGTAGGTCAAGATGACCTTCGTGTAGTTGGTAGGTCAAGATGACCCTCGTGTAGGTGGTAGGTCAAGATGACCCTCGTGTAGTTGGTAGGTCAAGATGACCCTCGTGTAGTTGGTAGGTCAAGATGACCCTCGTGTAGGTGGTAGATTTTAAAAGTTTACCAACAATCAATGTTATTATATACTTGCTGTTTCCCCTTGCACAAGGCTCATAATTTTCACCGTTTTTCTGTCTTATTCTCCGTCAGTTACTGATTTATTTACTGTGAGAAGATCTGGAGTTCACTGTTTCTGCTTCTCTGTATATATTTCTCCAGACTGTGTTCCTGTTTTTTCCTCTTATGTTAGTGACTGACTACGTTTGCATCACTGTCTGACGTTCTTTACACATCTACCATTGAAGGCTTACTAGAGTCTCACAGCCCGGCCCTGAGTCAGGCTTGTCTCGTGTTTGCGGTCAACCAGGCTGTTATGTATTTCAATACCTTTTCTTATCTTTGAGGTCAACACCATTTACCCCACTTATCATGTGTTTCTGGTAAGATGTTTGTGAAAGACTGTAATCCTGGACGCCAATCACTCATATTTGTAATCATAACCCTAATTTTTAAAGTGGTGGAGGGGTAAGCCAGTAGAAGGCCTCGGTCAGATGACCAAAATCTCCAGTTATGGGTCATCATATGACTAAGACCCGCGTAGGGTAGTTGATTTTGGAAATAGGGTAGTTGATGAGTGGAACAGTCTACCTAGTTGGGTTATTGAGGCTAGGACTTTGGGTAGTTTCAAACTTAGGTTGGATAAGTACATGAGTGGGAGGGGTTGGATTTGAGTGGGACTTGCACATCGGAGCTTGTTTCTTGGGTGGCATTGAAAGTTGGGTTGGTCAAATGTTTGTTAGTGGGATGAATTGTAAAGGACCTGCCTAGTATGGGCCAACAGGCCTCCTGCAGTGTTCCTCCTTTCTTATGTTCTTATGTCAGGAAACACTTGTCCTGTTTCCTGACGAACCTTGTCTATCCTAACGTAGATGTCGCTATTCAATGTATGAATTAACACCCGCCCAAAGGTCTTTACCTCTGCAGCAAATACATTAACATTTCCCTTGCTCAGTGTTGTTGCTAGCAGCGGAATTAATTCCAGCGGACACCACCACTCACAGCGGATCTTCCTTGACCCCAAACACTAGACAGATAATATGATACGGCTCTTCTTTCATGATTTTCTGTATCGGATAAACCAACAAAAACAACAGCAACAAGGGTGCAGCAGCAGCCACACAGTTGCTGCAGCAACAGCAGACACACAGTTGCTGCAGCAACAGCAGCAGCAGACACACAGTTGCTGCAGCAACAGCAGACACACAGTTGCTGCAGCAACAGCAGCAGCAGACACACAGTTGCTGCAGCAACAGCAGCAGCAGACACACAGTTGCTGTAGCAACAGCAGCTGCCACATAGTTGCTGCAGCTTCCTTCACCTCGCCGACCCAAGCTGCAGGCTTTGCTCTGGCCACAAGAGATCCCTTGCAAGGAAACACGCACCACGACAACATCCTTCTTAAGCTTCAAACTTGAATCCCTGCTGGTCTCCTCCACCAGGGTACACACTCTCATGCTGCACTTGTTCCACCGTATCACTGACACCATCTCAGCAGTGTTTCTCATATCTTCCAATAACATGTTGAATAGTATGGAACCACGGATGTTGATACAATGTTCTCTTATGTCCACGGCGCTCCTGGTTATGCCCAAGAGACGAGTCATAACTACAATAATGAACAAGCCAATACACATCGGGTAATAAATACACACTAACTACCAACTCTGTTAACACACTAACTACCAACTCTGCTAACACACTAACTACCAACTCTGCTAACACACTAACTACCAACTCTGCTAACACACTAACTACCAACTCTGTTAACACACTAACTACCAACTCTGCTAACACACTAACTACCAACTCTGCTAACACACTAACTACCAACTCATCACATGGTAGAGTCAAGACTTAAAGAAAAAGTAAACTTTAATTGCTTACGGCGATTAAAGGTATCAGCCGGGAGGGGTGGGGAGGGAGACGGGGGGAAGGGGATGTGGATACAGAGGGGAGCAAAGAAGGGCTGAGGGGTGGGAGGGGTGAAAGGGGTGGAGAGGAAAGAATTGTGGGGGGAGGGTTGTGGATGTGTTAGATATTGTGGATGGATAGGAGGGGGTTGTGGATGGATATGAGGGGGTTGTGGATGGATAGGAGGGGGTTGTGGATGGATATGAGGGGGTTGTGGATGGATATGAGGGGGTTGTGGATGGATAGGAGGGGGTTGTGGATGGATAAGAGGGGGTTGTGGATGGATAGGAGGGGTTGTGGATGGATAGGAGGGGGTTGTGGATGGATATGAGGGGGTTGTGGATGGATAGGAGGGGGTTGTGGATGGATATGAGGGGGTTGTGGATGGATAGGAGGGGGTTGTGGATGGATATGAGGGGGTTGTGGATGGATAGGAGAGGGTTGTGGATGGATAGGAGGGGGTTGTGGATGGATAAGAGGGGGTTGTGGATGGATAAGAGGGGGTTGTGGATGGATAGGAGGGGGGTTGTGGATGGATAGGAGGGGGTTGTGGATGGATAGGAGGGGGTTGTGGATGGATAAGAGGGGTTGTGGATGGATAGGAGGGGGTTGTGGATGGATAGGAGGGGTTGTGGATGGATATGAGGGGGTTGTGGATGGATAGGAGAGGGTTGTGAATGGATAGGAGGGGTTGTAGATGGATAGGAGGGGGTTGTGGATGGATAAGAGGGGGTTGTGGATGGATAGGAGGGGTTGTGGATGGATAAGAGGGGGTTGTGGATGGATAGGAGGGGGTTGTGGATGGATAGGAGGGGGTTGTGGATGGATAGGAGGGGTTGTGGATGGATAGGAGGGGGTTGTGGATGGATAAGAGGGGGTTGTGGATGGATAGGAGGGGGTTGTGGATGGATAAGAGGGGGTTGTGGATGGATAGGAGGGGGTTGTGGATGGATAGGAGGTTGTTGTAAGGTGTGTCAGGCACGGAGGGAGGAGGATTAAAGTGATATTAACTACTTGCAGGAAAATGTACCGAGACTGCTGGCAAGTTGACACACACACACACACACACACACACACACACACACACACACACACACACACACACACACACACACACACTTGTTGACTGACTGCTGGCAAGTGAAGTCATCTGTTACCCTTAAAACCTTCACACCACCTTGTTACCACCATCTCTGTCCTCGAATCAAACCTCATTTGCCCACAGGGTGTACCGCTTCTCCGTGAATATGAGAATCAGCAGTGTTACTACTACCATTACTATTAAAACTACTACTATCTTCACTCCCTCATCCCAATATGTATTCTGGCCTTCTCTGTCTCTTCTCACTCATCTGGGACTTGTCAATAAGTAACTTACCCAACAATGTGAACGACTTATCCAATACATTCTTACCTTAATAAACCCATTTATATCATGTCCTTGGTGTCGATTTATATATAAATAAATTCACCTCAATCAAAGATTAATTAGTTGAACCTAGATAAGTACTGGCTGGTTGTTTTGTAGGGTTTAACACCTATCTACTGCACCAATGTAGGTTGGGTATTTTCAATGTCACGAAAATATATATTCATGTAAACTCATAGTGTGTATAGTGAGGGTATACACATTCAGATGATGTATACTGAATTGTTCACCTCTTTTTGAAGTGTTTAAGAGGGTACGAGGCGTCACGGGATGTATACACAGTATATATGTATCATACAGGTGATACATGTACACAAAGTTTGTTAGAATACATGACACAGGTGTTGAACACAACAGCTGTGTCAGAATACATGACACAGGTGTTGAACACAATAGTTGTGCGTCACAATACAGGTGAACACAATAGTTGTGCGTCACAACACAGGTGAACACAATAGTTGTGCGTCACAACACAGGTGAACACAATAGTTGTGCGTCACAACACAGGTGAACACAATAGTTGTGCGTCACAACACAGGTGAACACAATAGTTGTGTGTCACAACACGGGTAATGTACACTAGTCAAGTGTCAGTACAGCACTGTACACCAGCACATCCCGTACATTACCGGGTCAATACGTCACAACACAGGTGTTGTACACAAGTGTCAGTACAGCACTGTACATTACCGGGTCAATACGTCACAACACAGGTGTTGTACACAAGTGTCAGTACAGCACTGTACATTACCGGGTCAATACGTCACAACACAGGTGTTGTACACAAGTGTCAGTACAGCACTGTACATTACCGGGTCAATACGTCACAACACAGGTGTTGTACACAAGTGTCAGTACAGCACTGTACATTACCGGGTCAATACGTCACAACACAGGTGTTGTACACAAGTGTCAGTACAGCACTGTACATTACCGGGTCAATACGTCACAACACAGGTGTTGTACACAAGTGTCAGTACAGCACTGTACATTACCGGGTCAATACGTCACAACACAGGTGTTGTACACGTGTCAGTACAGCACTGTACATTACTGGGTCAATACGTCACAACACAGGTGTTGTACACAAGTGTCAGTACAGCACTGTACATTACTGGGTCAATACGTCACAACACAGGTGTTGTACACAAGTGTCAGTACAGCACTGTACATTACCGGGTCAATACGTCACAACACAGGTGTTGTACACAAGTGTCAGTACAGCACTGTACATTACCGGGTCAATACGTCACAACACAGGTGTTGTACACAAGTGTCAGTACAGCACTGTACATTACCGGGTCAATACGTGTAACGTTAACAAAACACAGGCGTGTGGGTAAATATTTACTTGCTAAAGATGTATATGATGTGTATATATGTGTATATATATATATTTAACACATTTTCGTTCTGGCTATTGTGTTAGCTGGTGTTGTTGACGAAAACAAAAGCGTTAACAGCAGCAACAGTGCTAACAGCAGCATATTAGCAGCTGTATGGATAGCAGCGGCAGTACTAGCAGCAGCAGTGCTCCTAGCAGTGGTAGTACTCCTAGCAGCAGCAGTACTCCTAGCAGCAGTACTACTAGCAGCAGCAGTACTCCTAGCAGTGGTAGTGCTCCTAGCAGCAGCAGTACTCCTAGCAGCAGCAGTACTCCTAGCAGTGGTAGTACTCCTAGCAGCAGCAGTACTCCTAGCAGCAGCAGTACTCCTAGCAGCAGCAGTACTACTAGCAGCAGTACTCCTAGCAGCAGCAGTACTAGCAGCAGCAGTACTCCTAGCAGTGGTAGTACTCCTAGCAGCAGCAGTACTCCTAGCAGCAGTACTCCTAGCAGCAGCAGTACTACTAGCAGCAGTACTCCTAGCAGCAGCAGTACTCCTAGCAGTGGTAGTACTCCTAGCAGCAGCAGTACTCCTAGCAGCAGCACTGCTAGCAGCAGCAGTACTCCTAGCAGTGGTAGTACTCCTAGCAGCAGCAGTACTCCTAGCAGCAGCACTGCTAGCAGCAGCAGTACTCCTAGCAGTGGTAGTACTCCTAGCAGCAGCACTGCTAGCAACAGTACTCCTAGCAGCAGTACTGCTAGCAACAGCACTCCTAGCAGCAGTACTGCTAGCAACAGTACTCCTAGCAGCAGCAGTACTAACAACAGCAGTACTCCTGGCAGTACTACTAGCAGCAGCAGTACTCCTAGCAGCACTACTAGCAGCAGCAGTACTACTAGCAGCGACAGTACTACTAGCAGCGGCAGTACTACTAGCAGTGACAGTACTCCTAGCAGCGACAGTACTCCTAGCAGCGACAGTACTCCTAGCAGCAGCGACAGTACTCCTAGCAGCAGCAACACTAGCAGCAGAAACAGCAGCAGCAGCAGCTGAAAAAAACAGTACCACAAGCAGTAGCAACACTGGCAGCATCAGCACCACCAGGAACACCACAACCACAAGAGCACCACCACCCCCACCACAACAGCAACATCACCACCACCACACCAGCCATCACAACAACGACAGCGCCACCACCACGCCAGCCATCACCACAACAGCACCACCACAACATCACCACACCACAACAGTACCACCACTACACCAGCCATCACCACAACAACAGCACCACCACAACACAGCCATCACCACAACAAAAAGCACCACCACCACCACACGGCCATCACCACAACAGCACCACCACCACCACACCAGCCATCACCACAACATCACCACCACCACACCAGCCATCACCACAACAACACCACCACAACACAGCCATCACCACAACAACAGCACCACCACCACACGGCCATCACCACAACACCACCACAAGAGCACCACCAACACCACACAACCATCACCACAACAACACCACCACTACACAGCCATCACCACCACCCAGTCATCCCCACCACAACAGCACCACCACCACAACAGCAGCACCACCACCACAACCAGCACCACCACCACAAAACCACCACCATACAGCCAACACCACCACAACACCAACACCACCACAAGAGCACCACCACACCACCACACAAAAATCCCCGCTAGTCAATTCTCACAATTTCCAGGAAGCGCCAAAATTACTTATTCAGTATCGGTGATAAGCAATAATGAACGAGACTGATAAGAATGAATGACACTGATAAGAATAACACTGATAAGACTCAACTTTGAGTTTTCATTCAAAGTCTGTCAAAAAAAAAAAAAGTTTTAATGATACTCGGCCGATAATTTAAAGTCCGCCATTTCTAGCGACTCTTTTTCTCGTAATTTGCAATTTAAGAACTGTGTAGATGGTGTACATCTTGCGTGAGAGGTGTAAATCTTGCGTGAGGGGTGTAAATCTTGCGTGACTGGTGCAAGTCTTGGGTGAGTGGTGCAAGTCTTGCGTGAGTGGTGCTAAATCTTACATGAGCAGTGCTAAATCTTTTTGTGGCTGAGGCCAAATATTGTATGGGTAATGTTAAATCTTGTGTGTGTGATGTTAAACCTAGCGTGGGTGAGGTTAAATCCTGCAGTTACCGTACATCACACAAATACATTAATTCACGTCATCACAAACCAGTTTTAATTGATGTACTCACTCGCTTCTGTAAGTGGGTCCATCACTTGAGTACAGAGTAGCTATCCGTTGTGCTGCATATTCTGCTTGTCCACGGTGAGGGAGTGGATGAAGGGTGACTCAGGAAAGCTACCTCACATGTAGAGGCTGCACTGGACTCTCAGACACTCACAAACCTCGAGAAGGTTAACAACATACTGGAAGCAAGAGCCAACTTGTTCTTAATTAAGGTGGCTGACCTGCAGATAGTCTCATGTGTAGTTTATTATCTCTCACACCATAAAATCAGTGGACCTTGTATATATATTTTTTTTACAAATGAGCAAATTTACTTTCAAAACTACATGCATCAGTCCACAATATGGATCTCTGAAGCTGTGGCAATAAGGGTTCTCATACATATGCTCTCTTCATAATTCTTATACCCACTGAATACATTGTAAATAACTGTATATACGTTCTGGTGGTGGGTGTATGTAGTAAATAAAAAACTGACATCTGCTTTATAATTTATTTCCCTTGACTCTGTTTGCCCTGGCATCTTGCTCGACCAGGTACAACAGGTCTTTTAAGGTACACATACACACACACCCATCCTATCCCCCTCACACACACACACACACACACACACACACACACACACACACACACACACACACACACACACACACACCACTGACCACAAAAAAAATACTCACAAACATGTGTGTAATATATATTTTTTTTATTACACATCGGCCGTCTCCCACCAAGGCAGGGTGGCCCGAAAAAGAAAAACTTTCATCATTCACTCCATCACTGTCTTGCCAGAAAGGTGCTTTACACTACAGTTATAAAACTGCAACATTAACACCCCTCCTTCAGAGTGCAGGCACTGTACTTCCCATCTCCAGGACTCAAGTCCAGTCTGCCGGTTTCCCTGAATCCCTTCATAAATGTTACCTTGCTCACACTCCAACAGCACGTCAAGTCCTAAAAACCATTTGTCTCCAGATATATATATATATATATATATATATAATAATATATATATATATATTATATATATATATATATATAATACACACACACACACACACACACACACACACACACACACACACACACACACAGCACTTAAATTTATAGCTACTGGAAGTAATTTAAACACCCACTAGAAGGTAATTTACGTGCGACTCTCCTAAAAAATGTAACTATGCAAAAGGTGAATTATTTTTAGTCTGCCATTATCATTCTCTTGAATTATTTTGACTGACAGTCTCATTACTTACAGCAACACTGTAGTCACATAATTATTTATATTGCACAAATTACACGGGGTCTGGAGGGGTAAGCCAGCGGAAGGCCTTGGTTAGATGACCAAAAGCTCCAGACTCGCGTCAGGAAACACTTGTTGTGTTTCCTGACGAATCTTACCTAATCTAAGAAGTCAAGGTATATATTGTAAGAGGTGCATTTCTCTTGTCTGGTGTTGACAAGGTTACAGTGTAGTCTTAATGACCCTCGTGTAGCTGATAGTCTTTAGACTCCAGTTTTAATGACCCTCATGTAGCTGATAGTCTTCAGACTCCAGTTTTAATGACCCTCGTGTAGCTGATAGTCTTCAGACTCCAGTTTTAATGACCCTCATGTAGCTGATAGTCTTCAGACTCCATTAAGCAACTACACACAGACAAGTCTCAAGTCTCTCAGAGTATATATATTGAAAGGTATATGTGTCAGTGCATATACACTGCGAGGCCAAAGGATATACACACAGAGAAGTGTATTTCTCTCAGTGTATTTGTGTTTAATTCACTTTAATCCCTGTTTTAG
>NC_069412.1:61940734-61988234 GCF_026875155.1 Cherax quadricarinatus | reverse complement strand
GAGCATAGGAGATGAGAGATGAGAGAACAGAGGAGACTGAGAGAGATGAGCGAGAGGCTGCTGATCAGCTTCAGCTGGTGATTGATGTAGCTTAGAGCACCTGGCATTTCTTCTCTTGGTAAGTGAATGTCAGTTAGTACAGTCGTTGCATATGCATGTGATTCTGGGAATGAGATGAAGAGGTCGTTGAAGTAGACATTCCATAACAATGGACCAGCACGCTTCCTTGTGAACACTTGCCCAATAGGATGTCTTGCTGATTCCGTTCCATCGAGAACTACATTAGAGAAATCTACCATGAAGGTAGTCACTGAGGAGACATAGGCGTTAGAGCTGCAATTCCCAGTGCTTGAAAAGTTTTGCTAAGGGCCTGGTGCCACACCTGGGTGCCACAACCGCGAAAGCGCAGCATGTTTCCCGTGCTACCACACAGGGCTTTGGATTCATAGTGATGGTGCCACTTAGTGGGGAGGTTTTAAAACAGATCAGAGCAGAAATAACCTTTCCTGAAGCCTTTGCCGATCACAAAGTAGTGAGTGGTAGCAAAAAATTGCATTTGTCTTGGAAAAAATTAAGAAAATGAGGGGGGGGAGAGAGAGAGAGAGAGGGGGAAAGAAGAGAGAGAGAGGGGGAGGGAGGGGGGGCTGTATTTTTCCACATCAATACTTAATAGTGAACAAAACATTTTTTTGTTTGAATTTTACACTAGCAAGAGTGTGAAAAAGACTACATGGGAGCATGGGGTACATGAGAGTACAAGGATTCAATAAACTTTTGCCATGTTTTTTTTAAAATAAAAACCATTATGGTGTTTAATACAACCATTATCGGGTTTAATAAACCATTATAGGTTTTTAAAATACAACCTTCTCAGGTGTTTAATAAAACCATTTCGGGTTTGTTTAATAAAACCTTTCTCAGGTGTTTTAATAAACCATTCTAAGGTGTTATAAAAACCATTCTCATGTGTTTAATCAACCCCTTTCAGGTTTTAAAATAAAACCATTTCAGGTGTTTAAATTTTTTTTTTTTACTTTTTAGTTTCATAACTTTAAATTTTCTCATTTTAAACTTTCTCAGGACAAGATGAGTGAGGCCGGGTGGGGTGATGCATGGTTTTCCTTCTGTGGTTGCGGGGTGAGCCAGCCCCGGCCCCCGCCCCTTCATGGTTGCTATAGGTCATTTGTTCCTGAGTGATTTACCTCTTTTTAAAAGTATATATGGATCGCCCCCATTCACTCCCCAGACTATTCCCATTTCCTGCAACCCCATGACTAAAGAAATCCCCTAAACCCCTGTGATTCACCGGTCTTAAAATTCCCAACTGTGCCCCCTGTTGCTTTTCCCCATTTGGAACATTGTCTTGTTCCCTTGCGTTTCTCAGTATTTATATTATTAATATGCTCCCATTCTCCTGTCCTCAGTATCTCGGTAAATTCCCCCTTAACCTCTCCTGTAGGACATACCCTTACCTCTGGGCTAGTCTTGTTGAAAACCCCTTTGCACTTCTCTATTTTTTTACATGCGGGTAGTGGGGGTTTCCAAATGGTGCTGCTTTCCCCAATATGCCCTGAATACACAGTGACAGGGTTCCGAAAAATTTTTTTTGAGAGTCGAATGCTGTTTGAGGTTTGCTGGGCGCCGTATGCGAGCAGTTACTTGGTTGAGTGCCCCTAGATGTCCCCGGGGTGGGTTATATCCCCCCAAGTCCTTTTCTGTGTTGTGTGTGTGTGGTGTGTGTGTGTGTGTGTGTGGTTTTTGTGTGTGGTGTTGTGGGCGCGTGCGGGAAGAGTGAGGGGGAAACCCCGCTCATTTGAAGGGGACCGGGTCGCAGGAACACGCATTTTTTTGACAAAATCATCGGAAATTTGCTACTTTGGGGGGGAGGACAGAGCCAAAAAATGGGATATTTATGCCACTATAAAAAATGTACACTTATAAACAATCACAACCATAACCCCAAACAGCATAAACCCACAATCCAACCAACACAAGGCAGCATAAAACCCCAATCACAACACTCAAGGCAGCTAAACCACAATCCAACATACACAAGGCGCATAAACCCACAATCAAACCCCTCCAAGGAAACATAAACCCACAAACAAACCACAATCCCCCAAAAACCCAACAAGAAATAACACACAGGGTCTTGCTTATGCCCCTTTCAAGAAAAAAAAAATGAAACAACCCCAAACAGAAGGTGACAAGCACCAGTGACTGTGCAGCGAGCAAAGTGATGATGCAGCAAAAACCCCGTGATGATGCAGCCAAACGCACAGTGGTGCAGCAAGCACCCGGATGATGCAGCGAGCACCAGGAGGGGCAGCGAGCACCACCAGTGTGAGCAGCGGCAGACCCGTGATGATGCAGCGGGGAAACACCCGTGACTGATGAGCAAGCACCAGGATGTGCAGCGAGCAGCCCGTGACGATGCGGAGCAGACCCCGTGACTGATGCAGCGAGCGCACCAGTGACTGTTTCAGCGGCAGCACCCGTGATGAGCAGCAAGCCAGTGGAATGATGCAGCGAGCAGCACAGTGTGATGCAGGACAGCACCCCGTGACTGATGCAGCGGCAGACCATGACTGATGCAGCGAGCAGACCCGTGATGATGCAGCGAGCAGCACCCGGATGATGCAGCGGCGCACAGTGCTGATGCAGGAGCAGCACCAGTGATGATGCAGCAAACAGCCCAGTGATGAGCAGCAAGCGCCCAGTGATGATGCGCCAGACCAAGTGAGATGCGCAGAGGCACCAGGATGTTGCAGCGAGCAGCCCTGACTGATGCCCCCCAGGATGATGCAGCAAGGCACCGTGATATGCCCCAAACAGCCCCCATAGATCTGCGGAGCAACCGTGACTGATGCAGCGGGGCACCCCCAGGATGTGCACAAGGCACCCGTGATGTGCAGCAAGCGCCCCGTGTGATGCGCAAGCACCGGACTGATGAGAAGCGCACCGTGACTGATGCCGAAGCAGCCCAGTGGGGTGATGCAGCAAGCAGCGTGATGATGAGAAGCCCCAGTGATATGCAGCGAGCCACCGGACTGATGCAGCGCAAAACCCGTGATGATGCAAAAAAGCCCCCCAAAATGAGCGCAAGCAGCACCAGTGATGATGCGCAAACCACCAGTGACTATGCAGCAAAGGGGAGTGATGATGCAGCAAGCAGCACCAGTGATGTGAGCGAGAGCCCAGTGACTGAGCAAAAGCACCACCCGTGACTGATCAACGCACGACAGTGACTGATGCAGCAAGCAGCACCCGTGACGTGCAGCAACACCACAGTGACTGATGCAGCGAGCACCACCCGTGATATGCAGCAAGCACCCCCGGATGATGCGCAAGCACCACCCCGGATGAGCAGGGCAAACCCAGTGAGAGCAGGAGCAGCACCAGTGATGATGCGCAAGCCCACAGTGATGATGCACGGCAGACCAGGATGATGCAGCGAGAGCACCAGTGATGATGAGGAGCAGACCAGTGATGATGCAGCGAGCAGCCCAGTGACTGATGCAGAAGCAGCCGTGATGATGCAACAAACGCACCCGGATGATGCAAACAAGCGCACGTGATGATGCAACAAGCCCACCAGTGACTGATGCAGCAGCCACAGTGATGATGCAAAAAAGCGCCCGTGATTTTGCAACAAGCAGCCCGGTGATGCAGGGGAGCAGCACCGTGTAGCAGGGCGCACCAGTGACTGAAGCAGCGGCAGCACCCCGTGATGATGCAGAAGCGCCCATGATGATGAAAAGCAGACGTGACTGATGCAACAAGCAGCACCAGTGTGTGCAGCAAGCAGCACCCGTGACTATGCAGCAAGCGCACCAGTGATGATGCAACAAGCAGACCAGTGGGCTGAGAAAAAAGCACCCGTGATGGGTGCAGCAAGAGCGGCAGTGACTGATGCAGCAAAGGCCCAGTGACGATGAGCAAAAAGCACAGTGATGTGCCGAAGCGCCCAGTTTTTATGATGCAGCAAGCAGCAAGTGCTGAGCAGCAAGAGACCAGTGTGAAGAGAAAAAAAGCGCAGCAGTGACTGAGCAGCAAGCAGCAGCGATAATGCAGCAAGCAGCGGCAGGGCTAATGCAGCAAGCGCACAGGGGACTGATCAGCAAGGCGGGAGGACTAAGCGCAAAGGACCAGTGACTAAACAGAGCAAACCCCGTGACTAAAGCAGAAGAGCGGCAGTGTGATGCGCAAGCGCCCGTGCTGATGCAGAAGCAGGGGGAGGGATGGTGTGCAAGCGCCCGTGCTGAGCAGCAAGAGGGAGTGACTAATGCAGCAAGAGCGGCAGTGCTGATGCAGTAAGCGCGGCAGTGACTGAGCAGCAAGAGCCCATTGGGGTAAGCAGAAGCAGGGCAGTGATGATGAGCAAGCAGCGGATGATGATGCAGGGCGCCCGGACTGATGCAGCCCAGCAGCACCCCGTGATGATGCGCGAGCAGCCCAGTGTGAGAGAAGCAGCACGGGAATGATGCAAAAAAGCGCACCGTGATGATGCAAACAAGCAGACCAGTGATGACAGCAACAGCACCCGTGGGCTGATGCAACAAGCAGCACCGTGCTGATGAACAAAACAGCACCCGTGATTGCAGAAACAGCGGCAGGATGTGGCAAACGCACCCGTGACTGATGCAGCAGCAGCACCCGTGAGATGCGAAGGCAGGGCCGGATGATCAGCAAGCAGCAGCGATAAGCAGCAGCAGCGGCAGTGAATAACAGCAAGCGCGGCAGGATAAAGCGCAAGCAGCCCGTGATGATGCAGCAAGAGCGGCAGTGGGCTAATGAGAAGCAGCACCATGATAATGCAGAAGGCGGCAGGACTAATGCACAAGCGCGGGTGAATGATGCAGCAGCAGCACCAGTGAGATGCAGCAACAGCGGCGTGATAAGCAGAAGATGGCAGTGCCTGAAGGGAAGCAGCCAGTGAGTGGCAAACAGCACCCGTGAGTGCAGCAAGCAGCACCAGTGACTGATGAGGGAAGCAGCACCCGTGCTGATGCGCAAGGCACCAGTGTGATGCAGCAAGCCGCACCCGGATGATGCAGAAGCAGAGCAGGGACGATGCAGAAGCAGCAGCGACTAAGCGGGAAGCAGCGGCGTGCTAATGCAGAAAACAGCACCAGTGACTGAGAGAAGCAGCGGCAGTGACAATGCAGCAAGCGCACCGGGAAATGCAGAAGCGCACCCGTGATAAAAGAGCAAGAGCGGGGAGTGACTAGCGCAAGCACCCCCCTGACTGAGCACAACAGCACCATGTGATGCGAAGCGCGGCAGTGCTAATGCAGCAAGCAGCGGCAGTGCCTGTGCAGCAAAACAGGGAGTGACTGATGCAGCAAACGCACCAGGATAAGCGCAAGCAGCGGCGTGATGATGCAGCAAGCGGGGGCATTGACTGATGAGCAAGCGCACCCGGAAGTGCAGCAAGCCGGCAGTGATGATGAGCAAGCGACCAGGACTAATGCGCAGCAGCGGGGTGATGATCAGCAAGCAGCGGCGTGACTGTGAGCAAGCAAACCAAATAAATGGCAAGCAGCACAGTGACTAATGCGCAATGGGAAGTGACGAGCAGGGAAAACGCGGGGAGTGATGATGCAGAAGCAGCACCCCTGACTATGCGAAGCAGCACAAGGATGATGCACAAGCAGCACAATGGCTGAGCACAAGCCGGCCGTGGGCGTGCAGAAGAGGAAGTGATGAGCAGCAAGCAGCCCGGCAGTGACTGTGCAGCAAGCGCAGCAGTGACTAAAGAGCAAGAGCGGCAGTGATGATACAGCAAGCAGCGGCTGGGGCTGAGCGAAGCAGCGGCAGTGACGATGCAGCAAGCAGCGGCAGTGACTGATGCAGCAAGCCGCCCAGTGAATAAGCGCGACCAGTGATAATGCAGCAAGCAGCGGAGTGACTGATGCGCAAAAAAGGGTGTGGATGCGCAAGCGCGGCAGTGAGATGCAGAAGAGCGGCAGTGATGAGCAGCAAAACAGCGGCGTGCAGCAGAAAACACGGCAGTGATGATGCGCAAGCCCCAGAAGTGGTGATGCAGCAAGCGCAGCGTGCTGTGCAGCAAGCAGAGCCCAGGTTCTTAAAAGGGGGAGAGAGAGAGAGAGAAGGGGGGGAGAGGGGGGGGAGGAGAGAGGAGAGAGGGAGTGAGGCACCTTCCCACAACCGCCAATTCATCCTTCCTCCCCCCCCCCCCCAAAAGAAACCCAGGGCGGAGGGCAAAGTTTTTTAGAGGAATGGCCGTCAAGGGGCAGTAAAAGCGGGGAGAACCGGGCGCAACTAGCGGGAGAACCAAAAGCTGGGGGGAAAGTGGGTAACTAGGTGGCAGGAAAAAGTGGAGCAATAGTGGGGGCCACCCAAATTGGGCAACATTCAAACCTGTCAAAAACCTTTCTCCCCCTTTGGGGCCCCTCCTGGAGAACATTGGGTTTTGTGGCCAGAACCTTTTTTGTGGAGCAACCAATGTGGCCCGAACCCATGTGGAGTAACCTATGGTGGCGAACTTTGGGCAGCAACCAGCTGGCAACCAAAGTGGCAGTAACCTTGTGGCAGTAAAAACCCAAAGCTGGCAGAACCCATGCTGGCAGCAACCATGCTGGCAGCAAAAACCCTTTTGGAGCAACTTTGCTGCGCAAAAAATTTTTGGCAGAAACCCCAATTGGGGAGCAACTATGTGGCAAACCTATGTGCAGCAATTTAATTGCTGGGCAGAACCTATGGGCAGAACCTATGTGGAGAACCTAGGGCAGAACCTATGCTGGCAGCCTTTTCTGGCAGTAAAATATGTGGCAGTAAACTATGCTGCAATAAACCATGTGGCAGAAAAATAGCTGGCAGAACCTATGCTGGCAGCAAAATGCTGGCGCAACCTAGTGGGGAACCTTGCTGGGAGAACCCATGTGGGCCCTTTAACCTTTGCTGGCAGAACCTATGTGGGAGAACCTTGCTGGGAGAACCTATGTGGCAAACCACTTTGCTGGCGTTTAACCTTGCGGATACCCATGCTGGCGAAACCCTTTCTGGCAGCCCTATGCTGGCGAACATGCTGGGAGCAACCCTTTCTGGAATTTAACCATGCTGGGAGTAACCAGCTGGAGTAAAATTGCTGGCAGTAAACTATGTGGCAGTAAACATGTGGCAGAACCTATGCTGGCGTAACCCTTTTGGGGGAGTAACCTATGCTGGCGCAAAATTGCTGGGAGAACCCATGCGGCGTACCCTTTTGGCAACAACCTTGTGGCGAAATAGCTGGCAGTAACCTTGTGGCGAACTATGTGGCAGTAACCTTTGTGGCGCAACCCATGTTTGGAGAACTAGTGGCGTAAATATGCTGGGAGTAACCCATGCTGGCGTAACCTATGTGGATAACCTATGCTGGAGAACCCAGCTGGCAGCAACCATGTGGCAGTAACCTATGTTGGCAGAAAATGTGGGGAACCTATGGGCAGTAACCTTGCTGCGAACCTTGCTGGGAGTAACCTATGGGGCAGTAATGTCCTTTTGGGAGTAGTAAAATTTGGGGAAACTTGGGGCCCAAGGGTAACTATTTTGGGAGTAACTTGCTCAGAACCTTGCTGCAGTACTTCTGGCGTAAGTTTTGGTAGTAACCTTTGTGGCGTGGCTATGGCAGTAAGCCTATGTGGAGTAGGCTACGTGGCTTAAAATGTGCTGGATAACCTGTGCTGAAAATAGGTACGGGCAGTAAACTGTGCTGACAGTAGGCCCCAGTGGCAGTAAACTTGCTGGCGAGGTCGTGGCAGTAAACCCGTGTTGACAGTAGGCTCGTGGCAGAAGCTGTGATGGAGTAGGTACTGGCGAAGCTGTGCTGGAGTAGGCTACGTGGGGTAAAGCTGTGCTGGCAGTAACCCGGCTGGCGTAGGTAGTGGCAAAAAACCTGTGCTGGGAGTAGGCTAGTGGCAGGCCCTTTTGGCAGTAGGCTCGTGGGGTTAACCCCGCCAGCGGAGGGTACGTGGCAGTAAGTGTGCTGGGAGTAAAACTACGTGGCGTAAGTGTGCTGGGGGAGTTGGTACGTGGCAGAAGCTGTGCTGGCGGTGTGGCAGTAAGCTGTGTTTGGGGTAAGCTAGTGGCGTAAGCTGTACTGACAGTAGGTGCGTGGAGTAAAACTGTATGACAGGCTACGTGGCCCGTAAACTGTACTGAAGAGGTACGTGGCAGTAAGCTGAACCCCACAGTAGGCTGCGGGGGCAGAAAGCTGTTTGACAGTAGGGGTCCCCGCAAAGCTGTATGAAGTGGTGGGCAGGCTGTACTGAGGTCTGGTCTAAATGTCGTTAGTGGCGTAAGCTGTGCTGGGTAGGACGTGGCAGTAACTGTGTGGCAGTAGGCACGTGGGAGCTTAGAATAGGGGCTTGTGTTTTTGGCGTGGCAGTAATGGCTCGTGGATGGCGTAAGCTTGTGGCGATTCAGTAAAGGGGGTGGGTGGTGTGGGTCGTTAGTAGGGTGGGCAGTGTTGCCAAGGGTAGTGGCAGAAAACTGTTGGATGGTAGTGGTAACTGTTTTGGGAGTATAGGGGGTTGTCTGGCAGAGGACGGGGCTAGTTTTCGTAGGTCGTGGATAGTTTTTTGGGTAGGCTGTGGCAGTAAGCGGGGCCTTTGTGTGTGCAGTAAATTGAAAAAATAGGGGAAGGAAGCAGGCCCCATGGCCCACAAACGGTTTTTAAAAAAAACCCCCCAAAACTTGTTCCAAATTTACCCCAGTTATTTTGGCTGTATTTTTTTGACCTTTTAAAATCCAAGGTTTTAATTTTTTAATACGGGAGATTGTTACCTTTAAAAGGTTTTTTTAAAAAGGTGCCCTTTAAAACTTTTTTTTTTCTTTTTTGGGAGGTTGGGGTTTTTAAACTTTTCCCCCCTGGCTTTTCAGGGTACGGTAAGGGAAAAGGGTGAAAGTGGCAGTAATTGGGGTTTTAGGGGAGTAGTGGGGAAAACTTGGGTTTAAGTCTGAAACAAAATTAAATGGAGGGGGAAACCGGGAAATAAGGGCCTTAAAGGATGTTTCTCTCCAAAAACCAGCCCCAAAGTTGTAATTTTTTTTAAAGCCCAAAAGTTTCTGTTTCGGGGAACAAAAACCCCCAAAAGGGGTTTTAAATTTGCATTTTTTTAAACTACAAGTTCTTTTATTACCTACGGGCCCTGGTTTCCAAAAACCCTTCGTTTTTTCCCCTTTTGTTAAAAACGGGGCTTAAGTCCCTTTAAGCCCTTTTTTTCACAATTTTAAAATTGTTTGGGAAAAAAAAGGTTAAAAGAACCAAGAACAAATTGGAAACTTTATTGAAAAACTTTGCCCAAAAGGGTTTTCAGTCCATCCTTGAAGGAAGGAGAAAGAAGTGTAAAAAGGCATGTGCTCGGGGATTTTGAGGAAAGTCACGCATCGATAACACTGTTTGAAAACCGGTACTCACGTCCTCTCTAAGTCTAATCTTATCAAATTTAAAATCGTTGTTAGGTAAGACACATATGCAACAGTTAGGTATCTTCATTTCGAAACCTTTCGCCTACACAGTAGGCTTCTTCAGTCGAGTACAGAAAAGTTGACAGAAGCAGAAGAGACGTGAAGACGATGTGATCAGTCCATCTACCCTTGAAGTTTTGAGGTGGTCAGTCCCTCAGTCTGGAGAAGAGTCTTGTTCCATAGTCTGAAACAATATGGAGATGAAGTGACAGGATGGAGCCTTATATACCGCCAGGAGGTGAGATGTAGGCCGCTAGTAGAGTTAAGAATGTAGTCGTTGGGAGGTCACGTCCCTCTCAAATCCAGCCATTCTCACTAGTAGTTGTCCAAGTTGTTTTTTTTTATTCTGTACCAATATCGATACCATTGTGTTGCAGTGTTTGACAGAGTGAATATCAAAGTGGTGTAAAATACCGACAGGTTGTTAGGTAAGACACGTATGCAACGTTTCGAAATAGAGATACCTAACTGTTGCATGTGTCTTACCTAACAACCTGTCGGTATTTTATACCACTTTGATGTTCAAAATCGTTATTTCGGGTTCTTAATTCGACATCCTCAGTACTTGATATCGCCTCTGTTTATGCCCATCATCCACTTATCAATGTGTTAAATGGTTTTGAAAACCGACAAGTTGAAGAATTGAGACACTTAAGCAACATATTGGAATCTTTATTGAAGAAACGTTTCGCCACACAGTGGCTTTATCAGTCCAATACCTTGTAGATGAATGGTTCAGAGAACCGACATGTTGATAAATTAGACACATGTGCAACTCTTGGGTATCTTTATTGAGGAAACGTTTCGCCACACAGTGGCTTCATCAGTCCATACGTAGGAGAAACTTGAAGAACAGGAGGAGAATGAGATAATCAGTCCCTCAACCTTGAGGTTGAGGTTCTCTGAACCATTCATCTACAAATCTGTCAGACACTGCAACTTCTTGGGATCTTAATACTTAGGAATTCTTCGCTTGCCTAATTCTTGGGCACGACCTACTTCCACATTGAACAAATGTGACACCACCTATGACTGCTGCACCTCTCCTGCCATACGGTTTATAAGCTGCTTCTCCGCTGATATGCCGTATTCTATTCAAGACTGATGGACTGAACACATCGACTCAAGGTTGAGGGACTGATTACCTCATTCTCCTCCTATTCTTCAAGTTTCTCCTACGTATGGACTGATGAAGCCACTGTGTGGCGAAACGTTTCCTCAATAAAGATACCCAAGAGTTGCACATTGTCTAATTTATCAATACAAAGTAGAAAGGTGCGAGGAGAGGAGGAGTTTAAGGTAATCAGGCTGAGGGACTGATTACCTCAAACTCCTCCTCTCCTTACACCTTTGTGCTTTGTATTGGACTGATGAAGACCTGTGTGGCGAAACGTTTCTTTGAAAAAGATTCCAATATGTTGACAATAAAATGGTATAAAATACCGACAGGTTGTTTAGGTAAGACACATATGCAACAGTTAGGTATCTTTATTTCGAAACGTTTCGCCTACAAAGTAGGCTTCTTCAGTCGAGTACAGAAAAGTTGACAGAAGCAGAAGAGACTTGAAGACGATGTAATCAGTCCATCACCCTTAAAGTTTTGAGGTGGTCAGTCCCTCAGTCTGGAAAAGAGTATTGTTCCATTGTCTGGAATAATATTATTATTCCAGACATTCTTACCTAAACATTCCAATATGTTGCTTAAGTGTCTCAATGTTCATCCACTAATCAACTTGAATAATATCTCCTCTCATTCTACGTCACTCAAGAGTCAAGGTTCTCAGTCTACCCTAACATGGGAGATTCCTTATACAGGTGATTAATCTCGTCATTCTTCTCTATATATTCTCCAATTTATTGTCCATTCTGTGAGGTCTTACTAGTGATGTAAAATAACTTTCAGACTTCTATTACTTACACTTCTTGATGTAAATCCAAGTACATCTATTAGCCTTATTGCGCACACTTAGGCACTATTGTCTTGGCTTCAGATTTCTACTTACAATTAATGTTGTCTTTTTTCATATTCTGCGTGATTAAGCTCTATATCGCCTAGTTTATAACTATGACGGGTTATTACCTTTCCCGAGGACTAGGACTTTACACTTGTCCACACTGAACTGCTTCTGCCACTTTTCAGACCATGACTTTAATTTGTCTAAATCTTGCTACGGTTCACTGTTGTTCTCTTCAGAATCTATTAATCGGCCCATTTACTCATGTCACTCTTTATTCCTTAAAGGGTTTCATTAATTTTAAAATTTATGAACAACGGTAGACCAAAAACTGATCCTTGGGGAACGCCACTAGTGACCGGTCCCCATTAAGACTTGACCCCATTAATGCAAACTCGCTGCCTTCTACTGCTCACCCATGCCTCGGTCCATGTTAGAACTTTACCTCCTATACCACGAGCCTTTGTGAGGCACTCTATTGAAGACCTTACTGAAATCCCTATAAACTACATCATATTCTTCATCAGTTTCTGCTGCATCCAATGTTTTGGACGGTAGTTAGAGGGAACTGATTAATCCCGATTAAAATATGGTAATTACGTTAGCCATCTTCCACATCTCTGGCACAATACCAGTTTGGCTTGACGAGTTAACCAAGATACAAGGTTCTAGGTTCCAACCTGCAATATTTAAGTACCCTTGAACACAGTTCGTCGGGGCCCTGGGACTTATTTTATTACACTTTTCCCAGTTCTTTGATAATCATGTCCCTCGTGAGAGTAATATTACTCAATTTGTTTTCTTCGGGACCAGAATAATTATTGATTGCTGGGATTTTATTTGCTTTCTTGTGTGACAACTTACAAGAAATATTACAGAGAACATATACTGCTCATTATCAGTAGTATTTACAATCCTGCTCAAGGTAACAATAAGGTAGGCGAAAGGTTGGTAATGTTAGGTAACGGAGTGTAGGGTTAGATAGGTAAGGGAGTGTAGGGTTAGATAAGTAACCGAGTGTAGGGTTAGATACGTAAGGGAGTGTAGGGTTAGATAGGTAAGGGAGTGTAGGGTTAGATAAGTAACGGAGTGTAGGGTTAGATACGTAAGGGAGTGTAGGGTTAGATAGGTAAGGGAGTGTAGGGTGAGATAGGTAAGGAGTGTAGGGTGAGATAGGTAAGGGAGTGTAGGGTGAGATAGGTAAGGGAGTGTAGGGTGAGATAGGTAAGGGAGTGTAGGGTGAGATAGGTAAGGGAGTGTAGGGTTAGATAGGTAAGGAGTGTAGGGTGAGATAGGTAAGGGAGTGTAGGGTGAGATAGGTAAGGGAGTGTAGGGTTAGATAGGTAAGGGAGTGTAGGTGAGATAGTAAGGGAGTGTAGGGTTAGATAGGTAAGGGAGTGTAGGGTGAGATAGGTAAGGGAGTGTAGGGTGAGATAGGTAAGGAGTGTAGGGTGAGATAGGTAAGGGAGTGTAGGGTGATATAGGTAAGGGAGTGTAGGGTGATATAGGTAAGGGAGTGTAGGGTGAGATAGGTAAGGGAGTGTAGGGTGAGATAGGTAAGGGAGTGTAGGGTTAGATAGGTAAGGAGTGTAATAATCTGGTGTATATCTGTATACAATCTCAACAGTTTTTCCTTCTATCGTAGCCCGGTCCTGGGTCAGGTTTGTCTGGTGCTTGCTTGGTCAACCAGGCTGTTGGTGCTGGCGGTCTGCTGACCTACACGTCCATCACAGCCTGGTTGATCCGGCACTGGTGCCAACAGAGAAGACCCTTGGTAGTGCTGAAGGACTTGCACCAGACACTCACACTCCTGAGACAATGATGCCAATGTTTGGTCAGATCACAGATCGGAAACACAACCACACAACCTACCACAACCACGAAACTACAACCAACCTACCACAACAACCACACAACAACCAACTTACCACAACCACACAACCTACCACACAAGCAACCACACAACCAACCTACCACACAAGCAACCACAGGCAACACAGATGGCCAAATAAGGGTCCTCAAAGTTTTAAATTTTCTTTCATCCAAATTTTAAAAGTTTCTGGGCCGTCCCTTTCACCCCCAAAACATGTTCCCATTACTCACACAAAACTCACTAAAACCACACACCTTTTAACCCCCAACACACACACACAACACAACACCAACCCCCTTTTTTTTTAACTAAAAACCCGGGAAATTTATTCTCTCTTTCCCATATTTTTTAGGCAGTGGGTGGGCCCCCTTCCCAAAGTAAAGTTGGGGTTTTCAAAAGAACCCCGACCCCCTCCCCAGGAATTCCCCTGGGTAACCCCCAGCTAGTTCCTGAATAGATTTTCAGAAATTAGCAGTTTTTTTTTCCCCTCCCCCCCCCTCTCTTCCTTTTCCCCCAGGAAACCCTTTTCTTATCCCCCCCTCTTCCTTTTTCCATTTAAGAAAACGTTTTCCTTTTCTGTGGGTTTTTTTTCCCCCTCCCGGGAAAAAGTCCTCCTTCTCCCTTACCCCCAAGCCTCTTTTCCCCTTCAAACCCCCTTCCCCCCCTCCCCCCTTCCCCCCTTAACCCCTCAAAAAACCTCCCTAGGGGGGGGGGGAAAGAGGGGTAAAAATTTTTAAATTTTAACCCCCCTTTTTAAAGCAATCAACTTAAAATACAGGGGTTTCCCTTAAAAACTTTTTCTAAGCGTTTGTAACCCCAAATGGTCCAGTTTTTTCCCCCAAAGTTCCTTCCCCAAAGGAATTTAAAAATTTTTCCGGGTTTAAAAAACTTGTGTTAGAAAAATTTAAAACTAATAAAAAGTATATCCCCAGAGTTATGGTAATAACTTGTATTTAAATTCAGTTGTAAACTTTAAAAATTTGTGTTATTTTGGGGGTTTTTTTGGGATTTTTAAATTAGTAAATTCCCTGGGTTTCCCGGGGAGGGGGTTTTGGGGGGTCAACCCCCCGCGGCCGGTTCTGGGGATTTGTGGTGGATCAGGGTATGATAAACCCAGGGGGTTACTGTTTTTTAAAATTTTGGGTTTTAGAATTCCCGAAAATATGTATAGAAAAATGTGACTTTTTATTTTTGGAAAAGTTTGCTCTCCGGGAGCTTTGTAAAGGGGGCTTAACAAAGCCCCTGGAGAGCAAAAACGTTGCCATTTTAAAATGTCACTTTATTTGGGAAATTTGTGTCCTTTTATTTTTAAGGCTTTTACTGCAAGGCTGCAGCTTATGACGTAGGTCCCCACAACCCGGCTGGCCCAAATTTCCGACTTCATTTTTGTCTTTTCCAGTGTCTTCTTGAAGAACTTGAATTACAAATGGGTACCCTTGGGGTATTTTACTTTTTGGGAAAAGTATCACCCCCCACAGTGTCTTCATCGGGTCCTTAAAAAAGAATAACAAAGATGAGATGATTGAGGAAAATCGGGTCCCTACCCCTGGGGGACGATGTAATCAATCCATAAATTCTTGATTGATGGATTTATTACCTCGTTTTCAGTGTGAGGAACTGACTGCCCCCAAATCCTGATCTTTCCCGTTCTTCTCTTCCCTGGCTGATGGGTAAATTTGGTAAAACCCTTAAATTTTTATTATTTATGATGTTGGAAAAAAGGAAACTGTTCTTGCTTTCAAGAAGGTTTTAACCCTTTTGTTTTCTTGTAAAAAGGTGCTAAAAAAAGGTTTCTCTCAACGGTGTAGTTGAAAATTTTGCCGGGGAACCTTCAGCCCTTTTTCGGGTTTGGTGCGGGAACATTTGTAACTTTTGTACACACATAGGGTTTTTTTTACCTTCCCCTGATTAAATTTTGTTAAACAAAAATCAAGGAGGGAAAGTGAAAATTTAATTTGCGACATTTTGGAAAGGCTTTCTCAACCTTTAAAAAAACCCGTTACAAAACTTTTGGGAGCTTTGTGAACCCGGGTTTTAAAAAATTTTTAAAAATTTCTTTTGGAGCTTTGTGTACCCTTTTTAAAAACCTTTAAACAAATCTTTTGGGGCCCTTTGTCAAGCCTTTTTTTAAAAAAAGCCTTTTAAAAAACATTTGGGCTTTGCCCAAAAACACAAAAAATTGATAAACTTTTTCGTCGGGGAAACTACGCCCTAACACGGGTTTAATCCTAAGAGGGACCCATCTGAAGATTTTCTAAGGATTTGTCTATCTTTTTAATTTTTTGGTGTGGGGGCCGTGTTCAGGGTGTTGTTCTAGTCCTCCCTTTCCCACAGCAAAACTTTTTTATGTTTTTCAACGGAAAAAGGCCATGGGCCCTTTCCATTTTTGGGTTCCTGTGTTGGGGTGGCCCAGAAAAATTTGGCTGATAAATGCATTCTTTCTGTTATGTGGGTCATGCATTTTTTATTCAAAAAGGTTTTCTTCACAATGTTTGAATGTCTCTATTTTTTTCTTGTCTTTTCAGGTCGCATTGATTTTCGAGAAGTACGTAGGTTTTTTCGATTTTCATTTTTTGGGTTCGGGTTTTTTTAAAAGGGGGATGCCCTCCCTTTGCTCTTTGGGCCCCACTGGTGACTGTGTTTGGGGTTGGACGCGTTTTTTTTTATAGTTCTTCTTGTGGGACGGGGCCCCTTTGGGCTACCGTTGTGGGGGGGTTTTTGAGCAAAGATCGAAGGAAAGTGCAAAGAGCCGCCCCCATAAATTGATGCTTCCTCGGTTTCCCTTTGTCGCTAAAATTGGGCCCAAAAATTCCGTTTTGCTTTTAGCCTCCCCCGGGGGCGGGCCTGTGCTCATTGGTAGGTTCTACTGTTGTTGGGGGGAACGGGAACTTGGTTTTCCTTTGCTGCCCTGAAATGGGGGGGGGGGGGGGCCTTTCTCTGGGCCGTGCGGGTTTTCAAAGATGATGCTTCTTGTTTGCAGTTAGGGCCCACCGGGGGTTTCCTTTCCCCTAAACCTTTCTTAGTTTTAATTTCAGCAGTCCTTGGCTGGGGGGATTTCCGCTAAGAGGGCCAAAATTTTCCTTAGGGTTTTTATCTGGCGCTGGGGGGTTTTTACCCTGGGAAACCCGAAGCCCTCAAAAGGGGTTTTTTGGATTGTACGTCCAAACCCTGGTTTTTTTTCCCCGAAAAACCGGGATAAAAGGTAAGGCCCACATATGCAACAGTTAGGTATCTTTATTTCGAAACGTTTCGCCTACACAGTAGGCTTCTTCAGTCGAGTACAGAAAAGTTGATAGAAGCAGAAGATACTTGAAGACGATGTAATCAGTCCATCACCCTTAAAGTTTTGAGGTGGTCAGTCCCTCAGTCTGGAGAAAAGCATTGTTCCATGGAATGAAACAATATTGAATGAAACATATTGTTTCATTCCATGGAACAATGCTCTTCTCCAGACTGAGGGACTGACCACCTCAAAACTTTAAGGGTGATGGACTGATTACATCGTCTTCAAGTATCTTCTGCTTCTATCAACTTTTCTGTACTCGACTGAAGAAGCCTACTGTGTAGGCGAAACGTTTCATAATAAAGATACCTAACTGTTGCATATGTGTCTTACCTAACAACCTGTCGGTATTTTATACCATTTTAATGTTCAACCGAGATCAAGTTGACCTGGGAGAGGTCCTCTATGTTGGATCAAGACCTGCCTCCTAGGTACGTTGCTGTCCTTCCTGGCTCAGAGCCGCTTAACTTTCAGGATGTTTTTATTATGGACTGCGTCGAGAGCCATGTCTAGTGGATAGCGCTTTAATACGCCTTTTGTTACCTGTTCTATGGATTTTAGTTCTGTTAGAAGAAGTGGTGATTTCAGGTCGTTCAACTTCTGCAGTTGGTTTAGAAAGACACGTAAGCAAACACTGACATATTAGAAAACGTTTCGGTCCTGGGACCTTGATCACTTCTAAGTGATCAAGGTCCCAGGACCGAAACGTTTTCTAATAAATATGTCATAGTGTTTGCTTACGTGTCTTTCTAAACCAACTTGTCTGTATTTATTACCAAGGTTTATACCAACTTTTGCAGTACCTCATATGACTCGTTTTGAGGAGTGAGAATAAACTTCCCTTTCAGATTTAGGGACACTGATATCTTCAGGCCGTATTTCCTCTCTAGGTGTCGTGGTGTCCTGTGCTAATCAGCCTGAATTTGTTACTTGCAGATGGCTTTCCCTGCCCGATCTGAGACAAGGAAACATTGTGTCTCATCTGGGACTTCGGGGCTCCTGCTATCTGCCAACCATCTCCATCCAGTATATCTGGGGTTCGGATAAGTGTTTCTTGATCCATCCCCATCTCACTGACCTGGCTGGTTTCGCTTGCTTCGCTGTCCCAAGAGCCCAGAGAGTCCAGTGAGTGGTCTCAACTTCTTCGCCAGAATTCCGTCCCACATTTCCAAATCCAAGTCCTCCGATGAGTCCTTGGAACGCCGTAACTTCTTCCTTTCGGAAGAAGCCATGTGTTTCCGTGTCTTGACAGACACTACAAGGACACAGAGGATGTGTGTGTGTTAGAGTGAGGTGCAAAGCATAATATAATCGTTGTAGGAGGTAGTAATGGTATATACTAGTTAATAGTCGTGGTTATAGTAGTACTTGTGATAGTAGCAGCAGCAATGTGATGGCGGGGGTTAACAGCTTAAACAAGGACTCTTGCTAATACTTCAGAGATAATAAAGCAGCCTTTATGCTGTTTATATCAGAAAAAGCATCACTATCCACACATGGACCAGATTAAGATAATGTGTTCGTGTTTGCCCGAAGTCAAAAACTTCTCGCAAACACTGAATCAGCTCTTGCAGATGATGTTTCACTTCACTCACCAGGAACTGTTGTTTCCTCCCTCACCAGCAGCCTCACTCACCAGGAACTGTTGTTCCTCCCGCAACCAGCAGCCTCACTCACCAGGAACTGTTGTTTCCTCCCTCACCAGCAGCCTCACTCACCAGGAACTGTTGTTTCCTCCCTCACCAGCAGCCTCACTCACCAGGAACTGTTGTTTCCTCCCTCACAGCAGCCTCACTCACCAGGAAACTGTTGTTTCCCTCCTCACCAGCAGCCTCACTCACAGGAACTGTTGTTTCCTCCCTCACCAGCAGCCTCACTCACCAGGAACTGTTGTTCTCCCGCACCAGCAGCCTCACTCACCAGGAACTGTTGTTTCCTCCCGCACCAGCAGCCTCACTCACCAGGAACTGTTGTTTCCTCCCTCACCAGCAGCCTCACTCACCAGGAACTGTTGTTTTCCCCTCACCAGCAGCCTCACTCACCAGGAACTGTTGTTTCCTCCTCTCACCAGCAGCCTCACTCACCAGGAACTGTTGTTTCCTCCTCTCCCAGCAAGCCTCACTCACCAGGAACTGTTGTTTCCTCCCGCACCAGCAGCCTCACTCACCAGGAACTGTTGTTTCCTCCCTCACCAGCAGCCTCACTCACCAGGAACTGTTGTTTCCTCCCTCACCAGCAGCCTCACTCACCAGGAACTGGTGTTTCCTCCAGCACCAGCAGCCTCACTCACCAGGAACTGTTGTTTCCTCCCTCACAGCAGCCTCACTCATCCAGGAACTGTTGTTTCCTCCCTCACCAGCAGCCTCACTCACCAGGAACTGTTGTTTCCTCCCTCACCAGCAGCCTCACTCACCAGGAACTGTTGTTTCCTCCCTCACCAGCAGCCTCATCACCAGGAACTGTTGTTTCCTCCCTCACCAGCAGCCTCACTCACCTAGGAACTGTTGTTTCCTCCTCACCAGCAGCCTCACTCACCAGGAACTGTTGTTTCCTCCCTCACCAGCAGCCTCACTCACCAGGAACTGTTGTTTCCTCCCTCACCAGCAGCCTCACTCACCAGGAACTGTTGTTTCCTCCCGCACCAGCAGCCTCCATCTCACCAGGAACTGTTGTTTCCTCCCGCACCAGCAGCCTCACTCACCAGGGAACTGTTGTTTCCTCCCGCACCAGCAGCCTCACTCAACCAGGAACTGTTGTTTCCTCCCGCACCAGCAGCCTCACTCACCAGGAACTGTTGTTTCCTCCTCACCAGCAGCCTCACTCACCAGGAACTGTTGTTTCCTCCCTCACCAGCAGCCTCACTCACCAGGAACTGTTGTTTCCTCCCGACACAGCAGCCTCACTCACCAGGAACTGTTGTTTCTCCCTCACCAGCAGCCTCACTCACCAGGAACTGTTGTTTCCTCCACACCAGCAGCCTCACTCACCAGGAACTGTTGTTTCCTCCCGCACCAGCAGCCTCACTCACAGGAACTGTTGTTTCCTCCTCACCACAGCCTCACTCACCAGGAACTGTTGTTTCCTCCCTCACAGCAGCCTCACTCACAGGAACTGTTGTTTCCTCCAGCACCAGCAGCCTCACTCACCAGGAACTGTTGTTTCCTCCCTCACCAGCAGCCTCACTCACCAGGAACTGTTGTTTCCTCCGCACCAGCAGCCTCACTCACCAGGAACTGTTGTTTCCTCCTCACCAGCAGCCTCCCTCACCAGGAACTGTTGTTTCCTCCCGCACCAGCAGCCTCACTCACCAGGAACTGTTGTTTCCTCCTCACCAGCAGCCTCACTCACCAGGAAACTGTTGTTCCTCCCTCACCAGCAGCCTCACTCACCATGGAACTGTTGTTTCCTCCCTCACCAGCAGCCTCACTCACCAGGAACTGTTGTTTCCTCCCGCACCAGCAGCCTCACTCACCAGGAACTGGTGTTTCCTCCCGCACCAGCAGCCTCACTCACCAGGAACTGTTGTTTCCTCCCGCACCAGCAGCCTCACTCACCAGGAATGGTGTTTCCTCCCTCCACCAGCAGCCTCATCACCAGGAACTGTTGTTTCCTCCCGCACCAGCAGCCTCACTCACCAGGAACTGTTGTTTCCTCCCTCACCAGCAGCCTCACTCACCGGAACTGTTGTTTCCTCCGCACCAGCAGCCTCACTCACCAGGAAACTGTTGTTTCCTCCAGCACAGCAGCCTCACTCACCAGGAACTGTTGTTTCCTCCCTCACCAGCAGCCTCACTCACCAGGAACTGTTGTTTCCTCCCTCACCAGGAACTGTTGTT
Organism: Cherax quadricarinatus; assembly: GCF_026875155.1. Classification (NCBI taxonomy): domain Eukaryota; kingdom Metazoa; phylum Arthropoda; class Malacostraca; order Decapoda; family Parastacidae; genus Cherax; species Cherax quadricarinatus. The sequence continues at coordinate 61,967,813 of NC_069412.1, read as the reverse complement.
TCCTCCCTCACCAGCAGCCTCACTCACCAGGAACTGTTGTTTCCTCCCTCACCAGGAACTGTTGTTTCCTCCCTCACCAGCAGCCTCACTCACCAGGAACTGTTGTTTCCTCCCTCACCAGCAGCCTCACTCACCAGGAACTGTTGTTTCTCCCTCACCAGGAACTGTTGTTTCCTCCAGCACCAGCAGCCTCACTCACCAGGAACTGTTGTTTCCTCACTCACCAGGAACTGTTGTTTCCTCCAGCACCAGCAGCCTCCCTCACCAGGAACTGTTGTTTCCTCCAGCACCAGCAGCCTCACTCACCAGGAACTGTTGTTTCCTCCAGCACCAGCAGCCTCCCTCACCAGGAACTGTTGTTTCCTCCAGCACAGCAGCTCCTCAACTCACCAGGAAACTGTTGTTTCCTCCAGCACCAGCAGCCTCCCTCACCAGGAACTGTTGTTTCCTCCAGCACCAGCAGCCTCACTCACCAGGAACTGTTGTTTCCTCCAGCACAGCAGCCTCCACTCACACAGGAACTGTTGTTTCCTCCAGCACCAGCAGCCTCACTCACCAGGAACTGTTGTTTCCTCCAGCACCAGCAGCCTCCCTCACCAGGAACTGTTGTTTCCTCCAGCACCAGCAGCCTCCCTCACCAGGAACTGTTGTTTCCTCCAGCACCAGCAGCCTCACTCACCAGGAACTGTTGTTTCCTCCAGCACCAGCAGCCTACACTCACCAGGAACTGTTGTTTCCTCCCTCACCAGGAAACTGTTGTTTCTCAGCACCAGCAGCCTCACTCACCAGGAACTGTTGTTTCCTCCAGCACCAGCAGCCTCACTCACCAGGAACTGTTGTTTCCTCCCTCACCAGGAACTGTTGTTTCCTCCCTCACCAGCAGCCTCACTCACCAGGAACTGTTGTTTCCTCCCTCACCAGCAGCCTCACTCACCAGGAACTGTTGTTTCCTCCCTCACCAGCAGCCTCACTCACCAGGAACTGTTGTTTCCTCCAGCACCAGCAGCCTCACTCACCAGGACTGTTGTTTCTCCAGCACCAGCAGCCTCCCTCACCAGGAACTGTTGTTTCCTCCAGCACCAGCAGCCTCACTCACCAGGAACTGTTGTTTCCTCCAGCACCAGCAGCCTCACTCACCAGGAACTGTTGTTTCCTCCTCACCAGGAACTGTTGTTTCTCCGCACCAGCAGCCTCACTCACCAGGAACTGTTGTTTCCTCCAGCACCAGCAGCCCATCACCAGGAACTGTTGTTTCCTCCAGCACCAGCAGCCTCCCTCACCAGGAACTGTTGTTTCCTCCAGCACCAGCAGCCTCCCTCACCAGGAACTGTTGTTTCCTCCGCACCAGCAGCCTCCCTCACCAGGAACTGTTGTTTCCTCCAGCACCAGCGCACTCACTCACCAGGAAACTGTTGTTTCCTCCAGCACCAGCAGCCTCACTCACCAGGAACTGTTGTTTCCTCCCTCACCAGGAACTGTTGTTTCCTCCAGCACCAGCAGCCTCACTCACCAGGAACTGTTGTTTCCTCCAGCACCAGCAGCCTCACTCACCAGGAACTGTTGTTTCCTCCCTCACAGGAACTGTTTTTCTCCCTCACCAGCAGCCTCACATCACCAGGAACTGTTGTTTCCTCCCTCACCAGCAGCCTCACTCACCAGGAACTGTTGTTCCTCCCTCACCAGCAGCCTCACTCACCAGGAAACTGTTTGTTTCCTCCCTCACCAGCAGCCTCACTCACCAGGAAACTGTTGTTTCCTCCAGCACCAGCAGCCTCTACTCACCAGGGAACTGTTGTTTCCTCCCTCACCAGCAGCCTCACTCACCAGGAATCTGTTGTTTCCTCCCTACCACGCAGCCTCACTCACCAGGAACTGTTGTTTCCTCCCTCACCAGCAGCCTCACTCACCAGGAACTGTTGTTTCCTCCCTCACAAGCAGCTCACTCACCAGGAACTGTTGTTTCCTCCTCTCACCAGGAACTGTTGTTTCCTCCCTCACCAGCAGCCTCACTCACCAGGAACTGTTGTTTCCTCCCTCACCAGGAACTGTTGTTTACTCCCGCCACCAGCAGCCTCACTCCACCAGGAACTGTTGTTTCCTCCATGCACCGCAGCCTCACCTCACCAGGAAACTGTTGTTTCCTCCAGCACCAGCAGCCTCACTCACCAGGAATGTTGTTTCCTCCCGCACCAGCAGCCTCACTCACCAGGAACTGTTGTTTCCTCCTCACCAGCAGCCTCACTCACCAGGAACTGTTGTTTCCTCCTCACCAGCAGCCTCACTCACCAGGAACTGTTGTTTCTCCAGCACCAGCAGCCTCACTCACCAGGAACTGTTGTTTCCTCCAGCACAGCAGCCTCCTCATCACCAGGAACTGTTGTTTCCTCAGCACCAGCAGCCTCACTCACCAGGAACTGTTGTTTCCTCCCTCACCAGCAGCCTCACTCACCAGGAACTGTTGTTTCCTCCAGCACCAGCAGCCTCATCACCAGGAACTGTTGTTTCCTCCCGCACCAGCAGCCCTCACTCACCAGGAACTGTTGTTTCCTCCCTCACCAGCAGCCTCACTCACCAGGAACTGTTGTTTCCTCCCTCACCAGCAGCCTCACTCACCAGGAACTGTTGTTTCCTCCCTCACCAGCAGCCTCACTCACCAGGAACTGTTGTTTCCTCCCTCACCAGGAACTGTTGTTTCCTCCCTCACCAGCAGCCTCACTCACCAGGAACTGTTGTTTCCTCCCGCACCAGCAGCCTCACTCACCAGGAAACTGTTGTTTCCTCCCTCACCAGCAGCCTCACTCACCAGGAACTGTTGTTTCCTCCCGCACCAGCAGCCTCACTCACCAGGAACTGGTGTTTCCTCCCTCACCAGCAGCCTCACTCACCAGGAACTGTTGTTTCCTCCAGCACCAGCAGCCTCACTCACCAGGAACTGTTGTTTCCTCCCTCACCAGCAGCCTCACTCACCAGGAACTGTTGTTTCCTCCAGCACCAGCAGCCTCACTCACCAGGAACTGTTGTTTCCTCCAGCACCAGCAGCCTCACTCACCAGGAACTGTTGTTTCCTCCCTCACCAGGAACTGTGTTTCTCCCTCACAGCAGCCTCACTCACCAGGAACTGTTGTTTCCTCCAGCACCAGCAGCCTCACTCACCAGGAACTGTTGTTTCCTCCCTCACCAGCAGCCTCACTCACCAGGAACTGTTGTTTCCTCCCTCACCAGCAGCCTCACTCACCAGGAACTGTTGTTTCCTCCCTCACCAGGAACTGTTGTTTCCTCCTCACCAGCGCCTCACTCACCAGGAACGTTGTTTCCTCCCGCACCAGCAGCCTCACTCACTAGGAACTGTTGTTTCCTCCCTCACCAGCAGCCTCACTCACCAGGAACTGTTGTTTCCTCCCTCACCAGCAGCTCACTCACCAGGAACTGTTGTTTCCTCCCTCTACCAGCAGCCTCACTCCAGGAACTGTTGTTTCCTCCCTCACCAGCAGCCTCACTCACCAGGAACTGTTGTTTCCTCCTCACCAGCAGCCCTCACTCACCAGGAACTGTTGTTTCCTCCCTCACCAGCAGCCTCACTCACCAGGAACTGTTGTTTCCTCCCTCACCAGCAGCCTCACTCACCAGGAACTGTTGTTTCCTCCCTCACCAGCAGCCTCACTCACCAGGAACTGTTGTTTCCTCCCGCACCAGCACCCTCACTCACCAGGAACTGTTGTTTCCTCCCTCACCAGCAGCCTCACTCACCAGGAACTGTTGTTTCCTCCCTCACCAGCAGCCTCCCCTCACCAGGAACTGTTGTTTCCTCCCTCACCAGCAGCCTCACTCACCAGGAACTGTTGTTTCCTCCCTCACCAGCAGCCTCATCACCAGGAACTGTTGTTTCCTCCCTCACCAGCAGCCTCACTCACCAGGAACTGTTGTTTCCTCCAGCACCAGCAGCCTCACTCACCAGGAACTGGTGTTTCCTCCAGCACCAGCAGCCTCACTCACCAGGAACTGTTGTTTCCTCCCTCACCAGCAGCCTCACTCACCAGGAACTGTTGTTTCCTCCCGCACCAGCAGCCTCACTCACCAGGAACTGTTGTTTCCTCCCGCACCAGCAGCCTCACTCACCAGGAACTGTTGTTTCCTCCCTCACCAGCGCCTCACTCACAAGGAACTGTTGTTTCCTCCCTCACCAGGAACTGTTGTTTCCTCCCTCACCAGCAGCCTCACTCACCAGGAACTGTTGTTTCCTCCCTCACCAGGAACTGTTGTTTCCTCCCTCACCAGCAGCCTCACTCACCAGGAACTGTTGTTTCCTCCCTCACCAGCAGCCTCACTCACCAGGAACTGTTGTTTCCTCCCTCACCAGGAACTGTTGTTTCCTCCCTCACCAGCAGCCTCACTCACCAGGAACTGTTGTTTCCTCCCGCACCAGCACCCTCACTCACCAGGAACTGTTGTTTCCTCCCTCACCAGGAACTGTTGTTTCCTCCCTCACCAGCAGCCTCACTCACCAGGAACTGTTGTTTCCTCCCTCACCAGCAGCCTCACTCACCAGGAACTGTTGTTTCCTCCCTCTCCAGGAACTGTTGTTTCCTCCCTCACCAGCAGCCTCACTCACCAGGAACTGTTGTTTCCTCCCTCACCAGGAACTGTTGTTTCCTCCCTCACCAGCAGCCTCACTCACCAGGAACTGTTGTTTCCTCCCTCACCAGGAACTGTTGTTTCCTCCCGCACCAGCAGCCTCACTCACCAGGAACTGTTGTTTCCTCCCTCACCAGGAACTGTTGTTTCCTCCCGCACCAGCAGCCTCACTCACCAGGAACTGTTGTTTCCTCCCCTCACCAGCAGCTCACTCACCAGGAACTGTTGTTTCCTCCCTCACCAGCAAGCCTCTACTCACCAGGAACTGTTGTTTCCTCCCTCACCAGCAGCCTCACTCACCAGGAACTGTGTTTCCTCCTCTCACCAGCAGCCTCACTCTACCAGGAACTGTTGTTTCCTCCTCACCAGCAGCCCTCACTCACCAGGAACTGTTGTTTCCTCCCGCACCGCAGCCTCATCACCAGGAACTGTTGTTTCCTCCCTCACCAGCAGCCTCACTCACCAGGAACTGTTGTTTCCTCCCTCACCAGCAGCCTCACTCACCAGGAACTGTTGTTTCCTCCCGCACCAGCAGCCTCACTCACCAGGAACTGTTGTTTCCTCCCGCACCAGCAGCCTCACTCACAGGAACTGTTGTTTCCTCCTTCACCAGCAGTCACTCATCACCAGGAACTGTTGTTTCCTCCCTCACCAGCAGCCTCACTCACCAGGAACTGTTGTTTCCTCCCGCACCAGCAGCCTCACTCACCAGGAACTGTTGTTTCTCCCGCACCCAGCACCCTCACTCACCAGGAACTGTTGTTTCCTCCCTCACCAGGAAACTGTTGTTTCATCCTCACCAGCAGCCTCACTCACCAGGAACTGTTGTTTCCTCCTCACCAGCACCCTCACTCACCAGGAACTGTTGTTTCCTCCCCACCAGCAGCCTCACTCACCAGGAACTGTTGTTTCCTCCCTCACCAGCAGCCTCACTCACCAGGAACTGTTGTTTCCTCCCTCACCAGCTAGACTCACTCACCAGGAACTGTTGTTTCCTCCCTCACAGCAGCTCACTCACCAGGAAACTGTTGTTTCCTCCCGCACCAGCAGCCTCACTCACCAGGAACTGTTGTTTCCTCCAGCACCAGCAGCCTCACTCACCAGGAACTGTTGTTTCCTCCCTCACCAGCAGCCTCACTCACCAGGAACTGTTGTTTCCTCCCTCACCAGGAACTGTTGTTTCCTCCCTCACCAGCAGCCTCACTCACCAGGAACTGTTGTTTCCTCCCTCACCAGGAACTGTTGTTTCCTCCCTCACCAGGAACTGTTGTTTCCTCCCTCACCAGCAGCCTCACTCACCAGGAACTGTTGTTTCCTCCCTCACCAGCAGCCTCACTCACCAGGAACTGTTGTTTCCTCCCTCACCAGCAGCCTCACTCACCAGGAACTGTTGTTTCCTCCCTCACCAGCAGCCTCACTCACCAGGAACTGTTGTTTCCTCCAGCACCAGCAGCCTCACTCACCAGGAACTGTTGTTTCCTCCCTCACCAGCAGCCTCACTCACCAGGAACTGTTGTTTCCTCCCTCACCAGGAACTGTTGTTTCCTCCAGCACCAGCAGCCTCCCTCACCAGGAACTGTTGTTTCCTCCCTCACCAGCAGCCTCACTCACCAGGAACTGTTGTTTCCTCCCTCACCAGCAGCCTCACTCACCAGGAACTGTTGTTTCCTCCCTCACCAGCAGCCTCATCCAGTCAAGGTAAACCTACCAAAATTTCCTCTTCCCCTGAAAATAATTTGCTTAAACTGGCGGTGATTATATCGATGAGTCAGTCATGTGTTCAACAGTTAGGTATCTTTATTGCTGAGACTTTCCGCTAACACAGACTTCTTCAGTCAAATACAGAGGCAGCAGGTGTAGTAAAGTTAAAATTATGTAATCAGTCCATCAGCCTTGTTGAAACAGCATTTGAGGTGGTCAGTCCCTCAGCTCCATGGAGCTGAACTCTTCTCCAGGCTCAGGGACTGACCACCGCAAATACTATTTCTCCAAGGTTGATGACTGATTACATAATCTTTACTTCACTATTACACCTGCAAGTTCTGTATTTGACTGATGAAGCCTACTGTGTGGGCGAAAGTTTCAAATGTTCTTGTCGGTATTTTAGACCATTTTCTGTGATCCTATTTACTGCTGTTCTCGTCGGTATTTTAGATCATTTTCTGTGATCCTATTTACTGCTGTTCTCGTCGGTATTTTAGATCATTTTCTGTGATCCTATTTACTGCTGTTCTCGTCGGTATTTTAGATCATTTTCTGTGATCCTATTTACTGCTGTTCTTGTCGTTATTTTTGACCATTTTCTGTGATCCTATTTACTGCTGTTCTTGTCGGTATTTTAGATAATTTTCTGTGATCATATTTACTGCTGTTCTTGTCGTTATTTTAGACCATTTTCTGTGATCCTATTCACTGGTGTTGTATAAATAAAAGCGTTCAGTTGGTTGAGACGTGAGAATATACCTGGCCAGTGCACCAGAGACAAAATGAACTTCCCGTTTTAAAACCCTTATCAATACTACCGCCTTTTGGCTTCTAAAAAAGCGCCTGATCGATTCCTTCGAGTCGCTGAAGACACTAGTCGGCTGCCCTCGGGAAAACTGACGCTACCAGCGGGAGAATACTGCTTGACTCACGAAATGGTTGTCGTGGTAAGCTTCTCTCTCCTATGTGCGGGTTATTTGTATATTGTTCCAGTCACGTTGTTCCTTCGTGTTCTTCATAAAGAACACTATCATCTTCAATGCAAGAAGTTAAATGTTTACCACAGACTGATCCCTGAATCGCTGCCTCTTCAGTGCATTTTTTTGATGAAACTGTAGCCGAATGCTGTATTCTTCAAACCATACCAAGGGTGGGGTTAGAACCCGCGATCAAAGTCTTAAAACTCCAGACCGACGCGTTAGCCACGGCCACGCAAGCGGTTACCTGGAGGTTACCTGGAGGTTATTCCGCGGGGATCAACGCCACGCGGACCCCCCCCCGGTCCGTATGACCAGGCTCCCGTGGATCAGGCTGATCAACTAGGCTGTTAGCTGGCTGGCGGCACGCAGTCCAACGTACTAGCACAGCCCGGGATCCGGGCACTGACTTTAGATATCTGTACAGCTCTTCTTGAGGCAGCAGGGGTTTATTGGCAATTCCTAATGCTTGATGGGAGGCTGTTGAACAGTTTTTGCGGCCCGGACACTTATGGTGTTTTCCCTTAGTGCTACCATGGCGCCCTACTTTTATTGGGGGCATTTTGGCGAATCGCCTGCCCAGTCTTTTACTTTCGTAGGGAGGTGATTTCTGTGTGCGATTTTGGGACCATTCCTTCCAAGATTTTCATGTGTAGATTAGATATATCTCTCCATCCTGCGTTCCAACGAGTGCAAGTCAAGTGCTTCCAGCGTTTCCCAGTAGGTTAAGGTGCGGTAGAGATCCGTCTCGTAAAAACTTGTATTTTGTGGTCACTTTGGGTGTCATATGTTTAACCTTCTATGTGTAGTAGGAAATATACCTGTGAATGATCTTATTGTGGCTAGATGGTCCAGTGGCTACACGACGGTCTGGAGTTTTGAGACTATGATCGAGGGTTCTAACTCCTCCCGTGGTATGGTTTGAAGAATACTGCATTCGGCTCCGTATTTTTCTTTAAGGGGTGTGAGGCAGCGCATAAAGTGTTGAAGCTGCAAGCATAAAGTGTCTGAGGTGCAGATTAATGTGTCTGTGGCTGCTGCATAAAGTGTTTGAGGCGGCTGCAGCATAAAGTGTCTGATGGCTGCAGCATAAAGTGTCTGAGGCTGCAGCATTCAAAGTGTCTGAGCTGTTGCTATAAAGTGCTGAGGCTGCAGCATAAAGTGTCTGAAGCTGCAGCATAAAGTGTCTGAGGCTGAAGCATAAAGTGTCTGAGGCTGAAGCATAAAGTGTCTGAAGCTGCAGCATAAAGTGTCTGAAGCTGCAGCATAAAGTGTCTGAGGCTGAAGCATAAAGTGTCTGAGGCTGAATTATTATTATTATTATTATAATCAAAAAGAAGCGCTAAGCCACAAGGACTATACAGCGTCTGAGGCTGAAGCATAAATGTCTGAAGGTGCAGATTAAAGTGTTGAGGCTGAAGCATAAAGTGTCTGAGGGTGATGCATAAAGTGTTCTGAGGCTGTAAGAATAAAGTGTCTGAGGCTGAAGCATATAAAGGGTCTGAAGCGCAGATAAAGTGTCTGAGGCTGTAAGATAAAGTGTCTGAAGCTGCAGCATAAAGTGTCTGAGGATGCAGCATAAAGTGTCTGAAGCTGAAGCATAAAATGTCTGAGGCTGCAGCATAAAGTGTCTGAGGCTGTAGCATAAAGTGTCTGAAGCTGGCAGCTTAAAGAAAAACTGTGAGGGCTGCAGCATAAAGTGTTTGAGGCTGAAGCTTATAAAGTGTCTGAGTCTGACGCATATAGTGTCTGAGGCTGAAGATAATGTTGTATGAGGCTGAAGCATATACAAGTAGTCTGAGGAGATGCATAAAGTGTTGAGGCTTGCAGCATAAGTGTCAGAGGCTGAAGAATAAAGTGTCTGAGGCTGCTGATATAGTGTCTGAGGTGCAGCATAAAGTGTCTGAGCTGCAGCATAAAGTGTCTGGAGGCTGAAAAGCATATAAGTGTCTGAGCTGAAGCGTAAAGTGTCTGAGGCTGAGCATAAAGGATCTGGGCTGCAGCATAAAGTGTCTGTGGCTGATGCATAAAGTGTTGAGGCTGCAAGGCAATAAAGTGTTGGCTGAAGCATAAGTGTCTTTGTGGCTGCAGCATAAAGTGTCTGGCAGATTGAAGCAAAATGTGTCTGAGGATGAAGCATATAGTGTATGAACGCTGCAGCATAAAGGTCTGAAGCTGCAGCATAAAGTGTTGAGGAGCAGCATAAAGTGAGGCTGATGCTTAATGTGTCTGAGCATAAGCATAAAGTGTCTGAGGCTGAAGCTAAAGTGTGTTGAGGCCTGCAGCATAAAGGTGTCTGAAGCTGACAGCATAAAGTGTCTGAGGGCTGAAGCATAAAGTGTCTGAGGGATGCAGCATTGTGTCTGAGCTGCAGCATTTACGTGTCGTTTATGAGGCTCTGTAAGCATAAAGTGTCTGAGGCTGCAGCTTAAAGCGTCTGAAGCCTGCTAGCATAAGTGTATGAAGCTGAAGCATAAAGTGTCTGAAGTGCTGCTGGCTTGAAAAGTGTCTGACGGTTGCAGCATAGTGTCTGAAGCTGCAGCATAAAGTGTCTGAGGACTGCTGATAAAGTGTTGAGGATGAAGCCTTAAAGTAGTCTGAGGCTGAAGCTAAAGCGTATGAGGATGAAGCATAGTGTTGAAGGCAGCATAAAGTGTCTGATGGCTGAAGCATGAAAGTGTTGAGGCTGCAGCATAAGCGTTGAAGCTTGCAGCTTAGTCTGGATGCTGAAGCATAAAGTGTTTGAGCTGCAGCATAAAGTGTATGAGGTTGCAGCTTAGTGTCTGAAGATGCAGGCAAAAGTGTCTGAGGATGCAGCATATGTGTCTGAAGGCATGCAGCATAATGTGTCTGAAGTTGCTGCATAAAGTGTCTGAGGGATGCAGCATATTGTTGAGGCTGCAGATAAGTGTCTTAGTTGCTGCTTAAAGTGTCTCTGAAGTTTGCTGCATCGTGTTGAAGTTGCTGCATATAAAGTTGGCCTGAAAGCTGCAGCATTAAAGTGTCTGAGGATGCAGCTTAAAGTGTCTGAAAAGTTGCTGCTTAATGTGTCTGAGCTGCAGCATAAAGTGTCTGAGGCTGCAGCATAAAGTGTCTGAAGTTGCTGCATAAAGGGTTGAAGCTGCAGCATAAAGTTTCTGAGGCTGCAGGCATAAGTGTCTGATGTGCAGGCATAAGTGTCTGAGGCTTGCCAGCAATAAAGGTCTGAAGATGCAGCATAAAGTGTCTGAGGCGGGGGGGGGGGGATGCAGCATAGGTGTTGAGGCTGAAGCATTAACTGAAGCATAAAGTGTCTGCTGGGCTGAAGCTTAAAGTGTCTGAGTTGCTGCATAAAGTGTCTGAGGCTGCAGCATAAAGTGTCTGAGGCTGCAGCATAAAGTGTCTGAGGCTGCAGCATAAAGTGTCTGAGGCTGAAGCATAAAGTGTCTGAGGCTGCAGCATAAAGTGTCTGAGGCTGCAGCATAAAGTGTCTGAGGCTGCAGCATAAAGTGTCTGAAGTTGCTGCATAAAGTGTCTGAAGCTGCAGCATAAAGTGTCTGAGGGCTGCAGATAAGTGTATGAAGTTGCTGCTAATGTGTCTGAAGCTGCAGATAAAGTTGTCTGAGGCTTCAGCATAAAGTGTCTGAGGCTTGCAGCATAAAGTGTCTGTGGCTGACAGCATAAAGTGTCCTGAGCTTGCAGCATAAAGTGTCTGAGGCTGAAGCATAAAGTGTCTGAGGCTGAAGCATAAAGTGTCTGAAGTTGCTGCATAAAGTGTCTGAGGCTGCAGCATAAAGTGTCTGAGGCTGCAGCATAAAGTGTCTGAAGCTGCAGCATAAAGTGTCTGAGGCTGAAGCATAAAGTGTTGAGGCTCTGCAGCACTAATGTGTCTGAGGCTGAACATAAAGTGTCTGAAGCTGCAGCATAAAGTGTCTGAGACTGCAGCATAAAGTGTCTGAGGCTGAAGCATAAAGTGTCTGAGGCTGAAGCATAAAGTGTGTGAGGCTGAAGCATAAAGTGTCTGAGGCTGCAGCATTAAGTGTTCTGAAAGCTGCAGCATAAGTGTATGAGGCTGATGACGCTTATGTGTATGAGTTGTCATGCATAAAGTGTGTGGAGGCTGAAGCATAAAGTGTACTGAGCGCTGAAGATTAAGTGTATGATGCTGCAGATAAGTGTTGAGGCTGAAGCATTAAAGTGTCTGAGCTGAATCAATAAGTGTCTGAGCGGAAGCATAAAGTGTCTGAGGTCTGCAGCATAAAGTGTCATGAGGCTGAAAGCATAAAGTGTTCGAGGATGCAGATAAGTGTCTGAGGCTGAAGCATAAAGTATCTGAGGTGCCAGCATACTGTGTCTTCTGAGGCTGCAGCATAAAGTGTCTGAGGTTGACAGCATATTGTGTCTGAAGCTTGCCATTAATGTGTTGAGGCTGAGCATAAAGTGTCTGAGGATGAAGCTTACAAGTGTATGAGGCTGTAAAGCATTAAGTGTTGAGTGCAGCAAATGTGTTGAGGCTGAAGCATAAAGTGTCTGAGGCTGAAGCATAAAGTGTCTGAGGCTGAAGCATAAAGTGTCTGAGGCTGAAGCATAAAGTGTCTGAGGCTGAAGCATAGTGTCTGAAGCTGCAGCATAAAGTGTCTGAGGCTGAAGCATAAAGTGTCTGAGGCTGCAGCATAAAGCGTCTGAAGCTGCAGCATAAAGTGTCTGAAGCTGAAGCATAAAAGTGTCTTATGAGCAGCATAAAGTGTATGAGCGATGCAGCTTTGTGTTCTGAAGCTGCAGACTAAGTGTCTGAGGATGCAGCATAGTGTCTGAGGCTGAAGCATAAAGTGTCTGAAGTTGATGCATAAAGTGTCTGAGGATGCAGCATAGTGTCTGAGGCTGCAGCATAAAGTGTCTGAAGTTGCTGCATAAAGTGTCTGAAGCTGCAGCATTAAAAGTGTCTGAGGTGCACATAAAGTGTCTGAAGTTGCTGCATAACAGTTGTTCTGAAGCTGCAGCTAAAGTGTCTGAGGCTATGCAGCAGAATGTGTTGCTGAAGTTGCTGATAAAGTGTTGAAGCTCCAGCATAATGGTGTCTGAGTCAGCAGCATATAAGTGTCTGAGGTGCAGCATAAAGTGTCTGAGGCTTGCCTGCATAAAGTGTCGGAAGTGCAGCATAAGTGTCTGAGGCTGCAGCATAAAGTGTCTGAGGCTGAAGCATAAAGTGTCTGAGGCTGAAGCATAAAGTGTCTGAAGCTGCAGCATAAAGTGTCTGAGGCTGCAGCATAAAGTGTCTGAGGCTGCAGCATAAAGTGTCTGAGGCTGAAGCATAAAGTGTCTGAAGCTGCAGCATAATGTGTCTGAGGCTTGCAAGCATAAAGTGTTTGAGCTGATGCATAATGTGTCTGTAAGTTGCTGAATATAGTGTCTGAAGATGCAAAGTATATAAAGTCGTCTGAGCTGCAGCTTAAGTGTCTGATGTGCATGCATAAAAGGGTCTGAGATGCAGCATAAAGTGTCTGAGGCTGCAGCATAAAGTGTCTGAGGCTGCAGCATAAAGTGTCTGAGGCTGCAGCATAAAGTGTCTGAGGCTGCAGCATAAAGTGTCTGAGGCTGAAGCATAAAGTGTCTGAGGCTGGATGCATAAAGTGTATGAGGCTGAAGCATAAAGTGTCTGTGTGCTGGCATAAAGTGTTTGTGGCTGTTGCTTAAGTGTCTGAGGGTGAAGCAATAAAGTGTATGTGGGTTGAAGAATTAAGTGTCTGAGGATGAAGCTTAAAAGTGTTCTGAGGCTGCAGCATAAAGTGTCTGAAGGCTGAAGCATAAGTGTCTGAGGCTGCAAGCTTATAGCGTCTGAGGCTGAAGCATAAAGTGTCTGAGGCTGCAGCATAAAGTGTCTGAGGCTGAAGCATAAAGTGTCTGAGGCTGCAGCATAAAGTGTCTGAGGCTGAAGCATAAAGTGTCTGAGGCTGAAGCATAAAGTGTCTGAGGCTGCAGCATAAAGTGTCTGAAGCTGCAGCATAAAGTTGGTCTGAGGATGCAGCATAAAAGATGTCTGAGGCTCTGAGCATAAAGTGTTGAGGATTGAAGCATAAAGTGTCTGGGTGAAGTAAAGTGTCTGAGGCTGCAGGCTTAAGGGTCTGGAAGATGCAGCATAAAGTGTCTGAGGCTTGAAGCTTTAGTGTACTGAGGATGCAGGCATGTGTCTGAAGCTGCAGCTAGTAGTGGGTCTGAGGACTTGAAGCATTAAAGTGTATGAGGCATGCAGCATAAAGCGTCTGAAGCTGGCAGATAAAGTGTCTGAAGCTGAAGATAAAGTGTCTGAAGCTTGCTGCATAAAGTGTCTGAGGATTGCTGCATAGTGTTGAAGCTGACTGCTTAAAGTGTTGGAGGATGCAGCTTAAAAGTGTCTTCTGAGCGCTGAAGCATAAGTGTCGAGGCTGAAGATAAAGTGTCTGAGGTGAGCATAAAGTGTTGAGGCTGAAGCGTTAACAGTGTCTGAGGCTGTAAGAATAGTGTCTGAAGTGCAGCATAAAGTGTCTGGAGGGCTGAAGCATAAGTGTCTGAGGCTGCAGCATAAAGCGTTCTGAAGCTGCAGATAATGTGTCATGATGCGACTGCAATAAAGTGTTTGATGCCTGCCAGCATAAAGTGTCTGAGGGATGCAGCCTAAAGTGTCTGAGGAAGGATGCCACTAGTGTCTCGAGGCTGCCAGCATAAAGTGTCTGAAGTTGCTGCATAAAGTGTCTGAAGTTGCTGCATAAAGTGTCTGAAGTTGCTGCATAAAGTGTCTGAAGCTGCAGCATAAAGTGTCTGAGGCTGCAGCATAAAGTGTCTGAAGTTGCTGCATAAAGTGTCTGAAGCTGCAGCATAAAGTGTCTGAGGCTGCAGCATAAAGTGTCTGAAGTTGCTGCATAAAGTGTCTGAAGCTGCAGCATAAAGTGTCTGAGGCTGCAGCATAAAGTGTCTGAGGCTGCAGCATAAAGTGTCTGAGGCTGCAGCATAAAGTGTCTGAAGCTGCAGCATAAAGTGTCTGAGGCTGCAGCATAAAGTGTCTGAGGCTGAAGCATAAAGTGTCTGAGGCTGAAGCATAAAGTGTCTGAAGTTGCTGCATAAAGTGTCTGAGGCTGCAGCATAAAGTGTCTGAGGCTGCAGCATAAAGTGTCTGAGGCTGCAGCATAAAGTGTCTGAGGACTGAATAATAATTGTTGCCCTGAGGGCTGCAGCATTAAAGTGTCTGAGGCTGAAGCATTAAAGGTCTGAAGCTGCAGCATAAAGTGTCCTGAGCCTGCATGCATAATGTGTCTGAGGCTGAAGCATAAAGTGTTGATGCTGCAGCATAAAGTGTATGAGGCTGCAGAATTAATAAAGTGTCTTGAAGCTGCAGGCATAAAGTGTCTTAAGCTGACAGCATAAAGTGTCTGAGGCTGCAGCATAAAAGTGTTCTGAAGCTGCAGCAAAATGTGTCTGAAAGGGGATGCCATAAAGTGCTGAAGCTGCTATAAAGTGTCTGTGGCTGCTGCATAAAGTGTATGAGGCTGATGACATAAAGTGTTGATGCTGCAGCATTAAGTGTACTGAGGTGCCAGAATAAAGTGTCTGAAGCCATACAGCCATAAGTGTCTTAAGCTGACAGCATAAAGTGTCTGTGGGCTGCAGCATTACTGTGTCCTGAAGCGATGCGATAAGTGTCTGAGGTGAAGATAATGTGTCTGAACGTGCAGCATAAAGTGTCTGATGTTGCATGCAATTAAAGTGTCTGAAGATGCAGCATAAAGTGTTGAAGTTGCTGCTGCATAAGTGTCTTATAGTTGATGCATAAAGTGTCCTGTAGATGTCAGCATAAAGTGTCTGAAGTTGCTGCATTAAGGGTCTGTTGTTGCTGCATAAAGGTCTGAAGGTGCTGCATATTGTGATCTGAGTTGTCTGCATATGGCGTTGAAGTTGCTGCTTAAAGTGTCATGATGTTGCTGATAAAGTGTTGAAGGATGCAGCTTAAAGTGTCTGGAAGTTACTGAATATAGTCGTTCCTGAGGCTGCAGCATTAAAGGGTCTGAGGTGGGAGCATAAAAGCTGTCTGAGGCTGCAGCATAAAGTGTCTGAGGGCTGCAGATAAGTGTTTGTGATGCCAGCATAAAGTTGTCTGAAGTTTGCTGCATAATAAAGTGTTGAACGCTGCAGAATAAAGTGTCTGAGGCTGCTGCATAATGTGTCTGAGTTGCTGCATAAAGTGTCTGAAGCTCGCAGCATAGTGTCTGAGGATGCGCATAAAGTGTCTGAGGCTGCAGACATTTAGTGTCTGATGCTGCGCATAAAGTGTCTGAGGCTGACGATAAAGTGTCTGAGGCTGAAGGCAAAAAGTGTTGTGGCTGAAGCATAAAGGTGGCTGAAGTTGCTGCATATAAACGTGTCTGAGGCTTGCAGCATAATGTGTCTGAGGCTGCGATAAAGTGTCTGAGGCTGCAGCATAAAGTGTCTGATGGCTGAGAATAAGTGGCTGAGGCGCAGATAAAAGTGTCTGAGGGGGGGGGACTGAAGCTATAAAGTGGCTGGCTGCAGCATAAAGTGATTCTGAGACTGCAGCATAAAGTGTCTGGAGGCTGACAGCATTTAAGTGTTGAGCTGAAGCATATAGTGTGTGAGGCTGAAGCATAAAGTGTCTGCAGGCTGCAGCATAATGTGTCTGTAGCATGCAGACATAAAGTTGTCTGATGGGCTGAAGCTTAAAAGTGTCTGAGGTTGCAGATAAAAGTGTGTGAGGTGGAGCATAAAGTGTCTGAGGTGCAGCATTAAAGTGGTCTGAATGCGGCAGCATAAAGTGTTGAGGCTGAAAGCATAAAGTGTATGAGGCTCGAATCATAAAGTGTCTGAGGCTGAAGCATAAAGTGTCTGAGGCTTGCAAGCACTTGCTGCTAAGATGTCTGAGGCGGAGATAAAGTGTCTGATGGATGCAGCATAAAGTGATGAGGCTGAGCATAAAGTGTTGAGGCATGCAGCATACAGTGTCTGAGGCTTGCAGCAATAAAGTGTCTGAGGGCTGCAGCATAAAGTGTCTGAGCTGCAGCATAACATGGCTGGGGGGAAGCATATAGTGTCTGAGGCTGAAGCATAAAGTGATCTGAGGTGAAAGCATAATGTGTTGAGGGCTGCAGCATAAAGTGTCTGAGGCTGACGCATAAAGTGTCTGTGGATGATGCTAAAGTGTCTTCGCAGGCTGATTAGCATAAGTGTCTGGTGTTGCATAAAGTGTCTGAGGCTGAAAGCCATTGTGTCTGAAGCTGACAGCATTAAAGTGTTGAGGCTGAAGCAATTAATGTGTCTGAGGCGTGCAGCATAAAGCGTTGATGAGCTGCAGCATAAAAGTGTTTGAAGCTGATGCATAAAGTTGTTGAAGCTGCAGTAAAGTGTTGAGGAGGGCAGCATAGTGTCTGAAGATGCAGCTTATAGGTTGCGAGATGCAGATTGTGTTGAGGCTGAAGCATAAAAGTGTCTGAAGTTGATGCATTAAAAGTGTCTGAGGTTGCAGCATAGTGTCTGAGGTGCAGCATAAAGTGGGTCTTGAAGTTGTGCATAAAGTGTCTGAAGTGCAGCATAAAGTGTCTGAGGCTGCAGCATAAAGTTACATGTCTGAAGTTGTGCTAAAGTGTCTGAAGCTGACAGCATAAAGTGTCTGAGGCTGCAGAATAAAGTGTCTGAAGTTGCGCATAAAGTGTCTGAAGCTGCAGCATAAGGCATGTCTGAGGCTGCAACGCATAAAGTGTCCTGGCTGCAGCATAAAGTGTCGGAGGTGGCAGCATAAAGTGTCTGAAGCTGCGCATCAAAGTGTCTGGAGGCTGCAGCATAAGATGTCTGAGGATGAGCATAAAAATAAAGTGTCTGAGGCTGAAGCTAAAAGTGCTAACTTTGAAAGTTGCCTGCATAAAGTGTATGAGGCTGCAGCATAAGTATGTCTGAGGGCTGCAGCATAAAGTGTTCTGAGGCTGAAGCATAAAGTGTCTGTGGCTGCCAGCTAAAGTGTCTGAGGATGCGGCATAAAGTGTCTGAGGCTGCAGCATAGTGTCTGAAGTGTGCTGCATAAAAGTGTTGAAGCTGCCAGCATAAAGTGTCTGAGGTGCAGCATAAAGGTCTGAATGTTGCTGCAAAAGTGTCTGAAGCTGCAGCATAAAGTGTCTGAGGCTGCAGCATAAAGTGTCTGAGGCAGCAGCATAAAGTGTTGAGAGTGCAGCATAAGTGTCTGAGGCTGCCTGCAGCATAAAGTGTCTGAGGCTGAAGCATAATAGTGTCTGAGGCTGAAGCTTAAAGGAGTTTGAGGCTGAAGCATAAAGTGTCTGAAGTTGTTTTCTGCATAAAAGTGTTTCTGAGGCTGAAGCATAAAGTGTCTGGGGTGAAGATAAAGTCGTCTGAGGGTGAAGCTTAAAGATGTCTGATGCCTGAAGCTCTTAAAGTGTGCTGTGGCTGCTGCATAATAAAGTGTTGAGGCTGAAGCATAAAGTGTTGATGGCATGCAGCATAAGCGTTGAGGCTTGATGAAGCTTAAAGTGTCTGAGGCTGCAGATAAAGTGTCTGAGGATGTGAGCATAAAAGTGTCTGAGGTGCAGATAAAGTTTCTGAGGGGGCTGAAGCATAAGTGTCTGAGCTTGAAGCATAAAGTGTTGGGATGCAGCATAAAAGTGTCTGAAGTGCGCAGCATAAAAGTGTTGAGGCTGCAGCATAAAGTGTCTGAGGATGAAGCATAAAGTGTCTGTGGATGAGAGCATAAAGTGTCTGAGGCTTGAAGATCAAGTGTCTGAGGACTGCATGCATAAAGTGTCTGAAGTTGGCAGGCATAAAGTGTCTGAGGCGAAGCATAAAGTGTCTGAGGATGAGCATTGTGTCCTGAAGCTGACCAGCATAATGTGTCTGAGGCTGAAGCTAAAGTGTTGAGGCTGAGAATAAAGCGTTTGAAGCTGCTCAGCTAAAGTGTATGAAGCTGAAGCATCAAAGTGTCTGAAGCTTGCTAGATAGTGTCTGTGGATGCAGAATAGTGTCTGAAGCTGCAGCATAAAGGTGTCTGAGGATGCAAAGCATAAAAGTGTCTGAGGCTGTGAAGCATAAAGTGTTCTGAGGTGAAGCATAAAGTGTTTTTTTCTGAGGCTGAAGATCAAGTGTATGAGGACTGAAGCATATAAGTGTCGGAGGCTTGATGCATAGTGTTGAAAAGTGCAGCCATAAGTGTCTGAGGATGGAAAGCATAAATGTGTCTGAGGTGCAGCATAAAGCGTCTGAAGTTGCTGCTTAAAGTGTCTGAGGAAGCCTGAAGAATAAAGTGTTTGAAGCGCAGCCATATGTGTCTGAGGCTGCGCCTAAGTGTCTGAGGATGCAGCATAGTGTTGACGGATTGCCGGCATAAAGTGTCTGAAGTTGCTGCATAAAGTGTATGGAGTGCTGCATTGTGTATGTAGTTGCTGCATAAAGTGTCTGATGCGCAGCATAATGTGTCTGAGGGCTGCAGCAAATGGGTCTGGAAGTTGCTGCATAAAGTGTCTGAAGCTGCAGCCATTATAGGTGTCTGAGGGCTGCAGCATAAAGTGTCTGAAGTTGCTGCAAAAAGTGTTGAGCTGCAGCATAAAGTGTCTGAGGCTGAGCATCAGTGTTGAGGCTGCTCATAAAGTGTTGAGGCTGCAGCATAAAGTGTATGAGCTGCAGCATACATAAAGTGTCAGAGGCTGCTTGCATAAGTGTTGAGGGGCAGAAGCATTAAAGTGTTGTAGGCACTGGAAGCATAATATGTATGAAGATGCTGCATTAAAGTGTCTGAGGCTGACAGCATAAAGGTTGGCTGAGGTGCAAGCATAAAGTGTCTGAGGCGGCAGCATAAAACGATGTCTTGAGGCTGAAATCATAAAGTGTCTGATGGCTGCAGCATAAAGTGTCTGAGTGAAGCATAAAGTGTCGAAGTGCAATAAAGTGTCTGAGGCTGCAGCATAAAGTGTCTGTGGCTGATGCATAAAGTGTATGAAGCTGCAGCTATGTGTCTTGAGGCTGCAGCATAACGTGTCTGAAGCTGCAGCATTAAACGTGCTCTTAAGCTGCAGCATTAAAGTGTTGAGGCTGCAGCAATAAGTGTCTGAAGCTGCAGATAAGTGTCTGAGGCTGAAGCTAAAGTGTCTGAAGAGCAGCATAATAGTGTCTGAGGATGCAGCATAAAGTGTTGAGGCTGACAGCATAAAGTGTCTGAAGATGCAGCATATAGTCGTATGAGCTGCTGCATAAAGTGTCATGAAGATGCAGCATAAAGTGTCTTAAGTGCAGCTAAGTGTCTGAGGATGCTGCATAAAGTGTCTGAGCTGCAGATAATGTGTCTGAGGCTGAAGCATAATGTGTTGAAGCTTTGCAGCATAAAGTGTCTGAAGTTGCTGCATAAGATGTCTTTCTGTAAGCTGCAGCATAAAGTGTCTGAAGTTTGATGCATATAAAGTGTATGAAGTTGCTGCATAATGTGATGAGCTGCTGCCATTAAGTGCTGAAGTTGCTGCATAAAGTGTCTGAAGTTGCGCTCATAAAGTGTCTGAAGTTTGCTGCTAAAGTGTCTGAAGTTGCTGCATTAACGTGTCTGAAGTTGCTGCATAACAGTGTTGAAGTTATGCATAAAGTGTCTGAGGCTGCAGCATAAAGTATGTCTGAAGTTACTGCATGAAGTGTCTGAGGCTGCAGCATTAACGTGTCTGTGGATGCCAGCATAAAGTGTAGAGGAGATACCACTGCAGCCTAAAGTGTCGTGAAGTACTGCATTAAGCTGTCTGAGGCTGCAGCATAAAGTGTTTTGAAGTTACTGATTAATGTGTATGTGGCCTGCAGATACAGTGTCTGAGGCTGCAGAAAAGTGTTTGAGCTGCTGCATAAAGTGTTGAGGATGCAGCATGAAGTGTCTGAAAGGTTTCTGCATAAAGTGTCTGAGGTGCAGCATAAAGTGTTGTGGCGAGATTAAGTAGTGTCTGAAGTTGCTGCATAAGTGTCTAAGTGAAGCATAAAGTGTCAGTGGATGCAGCATAAAGTGTCTGAAGTTACTGCATAAAGTTTTCTGAGGCTGCAGACATAAAGTGTTTTCTGAGGCATGCAGCATAAAGTGTCTGAGGAAGCAGCATATATAAGTGTCTGAGGATGAAGAATTAATGTGTCTGAGGCTGCAGATAATAAAGTGTCTGATGTGCCAGCATAAAGTTGTCTGAGCTGCAGCATAGTGTCTGAGATGCTAGCATAAGTGTCCTCGAGGCTGAAGAGCATTTAAAGTGTCTGAGGCTGCAGATAACGTGTCTGAGGTGCAGATAAGTGTTGAGGCTGCAGATTAAGTGTTAGGCTGAAGATAAAGTGTCTGGGATGTGCATATAGTCGTCTGAGCTGCAGCATAAGTGTCTGATGGCTGAGCATAAACTTGTGTCTGAAGCTGCAGCGCGTTAAAGTGTCTGAGGCTGCAGCTATAAAGTGTCTGAGGGCTGAAGCATAAAGTGTCGGAAGCTGCACGCATAAAGTGTATGAGGTGGCACCATAAAGTGTTCTGAGGTGCAGCATAAAGTGTTGATCAGCTGCAGCATAAGTGTCTGTGGCTGTGCAATATAGTGTATGAAGCTTGCAGCATTAAAGTTATGAGCTGAAGCATAAAGTGTCTGAAGCTGCAGCACTAAGTGTTCTGTGGCTGAAGCATAAAGTGGTCTTGAGGCTGCAGCATTAAGTGTCTGAAGCTGGCAGCATTAAAGTGTTAGAGGCTGCTGCATAAAGAGTCTGAGGTGAAGCATAAAGTGTCTGAGGCTTGAAGCATAACAGTGTCTGAAGGCTGCAGCATATAAGTGTTGAGGTGCAGCAATTAAAGTGTTGAGGCTGTGCAGCTTAAAAGGTATGAGGGCTGAAGCATAAGTGTCTGAAGCTTGCAGCATTTAAGTGTTGAAGACTGCAGCATTAAGTGTCTGAGGTGCAGTTACAGTGTCTGAAGCTGCAGCATAAAGTGTCTGAAGCTGCAGCATAAAGTGTCTGAGGCTGCAGCATAAAGTGTCTGAGGCTGCAGCATAAAGTGTCTGAGGCTGCAGCATAAAGTGTCTGAAGCTGCAGCATAAAGTGTCTGAGGCTGCAGCATAAAGTGTCTGAAGCTGCAACAAAGTGTTGAGGCTTCAGCCATAATGTGTCTAAGCTGCAAAAGTGTCTGCCTGGCGCGCAGGCTCATAAAGTGTCTGAGGTGAAGCATAAAGTGTCTGAAGCTGCAACAAAGTGTCTGAGGCTGCAGCATAAAGTGTCTGAGGCTGAAGCATAAAGTGTCTGAGGCTGCAGTAATTAAACAGTCGTCTGAGGCTGAAGGCATAAAGTGTCTGAAGCTGCAGCATTAAGTGTCTGAAGCAGCAGCATAAAAGTGTCTGAGGTGCAGCGTAAAGTATCTGAAGATGACAGCATAAAGTGTCTGAAGTGCAGCATAAAGTGCTCTGAGGCTGCAGCATAAGTGTGCTGAGGCCTGCCAGATTAAAAGTGTCTGAGGCTGCGAGCATAAGTGTCTTGCAAGATGCCAGCATAAAGTGTATGAGGTGCAGCATAATAGTGTCTGAAGCGCAACAAAAGTGTCTGAGGCTGCAGCATAAAGTGTCCTGAAGCATGGCAACATTGTGTTGACGGCCGTTTTTTTTTTGCCAGACATAAAGTGTGAGAGTGTCGAGGCTGGGAAAACCACCATCTGCCTTCACACAGGTGGTTAACACCAGTATGGACTTCGACAAATGTGCAAACACTTGGGTATATTTTCTGATGTAATCATGTCATCAGCATGGAGTTGATGTACATCAGTCATCTGATGGAGTTGATGTAATCAGTACCATCAGTCTGGAGTTGATGTATTCAGTCCATCGCAGCCTGGTGTTGATGTAATCAGTCCATAGCATGGAGTTGGACTATGTAACTCAGTCCATCTAGCCTGGAGTTGATTGTAATTAGTCCATCAGTCTGAAGAGTTGATGTAATCAGTTCCATAAGCCTGGAGTTGATGTAATCAGTACATCAGTCTGGAGTTGAGGTAATCAGTCCATCAGCATGAGTTCAGATGTTAATCAGTCCATTAGCATGGGTTGATGTAAGCAGTCCATCAGCCTGGTGTTGATGTAATCATGGGTCATCAGCTGAGTTGATGTATCAGTCCATCAGACTGGAGGTTGATGAATCAGTCCATCAGCCTGGAGTTGATGTAACAGTCTTATCAGCTGGAGTTGATGTAATCAGTCCATCAGCCTGGAGTTGATGTAATCAGTCCATCAGCATGGAGTTGATGTAATCAATCCATCAGCATGGAGTTGATGTAATCAGTCCATCAGCATGGAGTTGATGTAATCAGTCCATCAGCATGGAGTCGATGTAATCAGTCCATCAGCATGGAGTTGATGTAATCAGTCCATCAGCATGGAGTCGATGTAATCAGTCCATCAGCATGGAGTCGATGTAATCAGTCCATCAGTCTGGAGTCGATGTAATCAGTCCATCAGTCTGGAGTCGATGTAATCAGTCCACCAGCCTGGAGTCGATGTAATCAGGCCACCAGTCTGGAGTCGATGTAATCAGTCCACCAGTCTGGAGTCGATGTAATCAGTCCATCAGTCTGGAGTCGATGTAATCAGTCCACCAGCCTGGAGTCGATGTAATCAGTCCATCAGTCTGGAGTCGATGTAATCAGTCCATCAGTCTGGAGTCGATGTAATCAGTCAATCAGTCTGGAGTCGATGTAATCAGTCCACCAGTCTGGAGTCGATGTAATCAATCCACCAGTCTGGAGTCGATGTAATCAGTCCATCAGTCTGGAGTCGATGTAATCAGTCCACCAGTCTGGAGTCGATGTAATCAGTCCATCAGTCTGGAGTCGATGTAATCAGTCCATCAGTCTGGAGTCGATGTAATCAGTCCATCAGTCTGGAGTCGATGTAATCAGTCCATCAGTCTGGAGTCGATGTAATCAGTCCACAGTCTGGAGTCGATGTAATCAGTCCATCAGTCTGGAGTCGATGTAATCAGTCCATCAGTCTGGAGTCGATGTAATCAGTCCACCAGCCTGGAGTCGATGTAATCAGTCCACCAGTCTGGAGTCGATGTAATCAGTCACCCATCTGGAGTCGATGTAATCAGTCCATCAGTCTGGAGTCGATGTATTCAGTCCACCAGCCTGGAGTCGATGTAATCAGTCCATCAGTCTGGAGTCGATGTAATCAGTCCATCAGTCTGGAGTCGATGTAATCAGTCCATCAGTCTGGAGTCGATGTAATCAGTCAATCAGTCTGGAGTCGATGTAATCAGTCCACCAGTCTGGAGTCGATGTAATCAGTCCACCAGTCTGGAGTCGTGTAATCAGTCCATCAGTCTGGAGTCGATGTAATCAGTCACACCAGTCTGGAGTCGATGTAATCAGGTCCATCAGTCTGGAGTCGATGTAATCAGTCCATCAGTCTGGAGTCGATGTAATCAGTCCATCAGTCTGGAGTCGATGTAATCAGTCCATCAGTCTGGAGTCGATGTAATCAGTCCACCAGTCTGGAGTCGATGTAATCAGTCCACCAGTCTGGAGTCGATGTAATCAGTCCATCAGTCTGGAGTCGATGTAATCAGTCCATCAGTCTGGAGTCGATGTAATCAGTCCACCAGTCTGGAGTCGATGTAATCAGTCCATTAATCTTGAAAAGAATACAGCATATGTGTTTCTGAACCATTAATCTCAAAATCCGATGTGTTTCCCAGCATGGCAGTGGCTCCATCAGAGCAGATTCACCCACACAGATGGAGCGTCACTTCACCCCTCCTGAGCACGTGTTTCACGAGACTCAACACCTCGACTACTTTCGCAGTTTCCAGTGACTCGCATAACAAAAATTCTTCAAAAATCACAGAACGTGTTGGGGTGTGAACTCATGGCAACTGTGTTTAAAGAGTCACTCGCCATAGGTTCAAACCCCACCCGTACCGTGATTTGTTTACAATCGTGTTATGATTTCCAGAGTCAAAAATTCTTCCGCTACCACACAAATCACTTTGACAGGACTAGCTGTGGTACACAAGTAACCCGCACATAGGAGAGAGGAGCTTACAACGAGGTTTCGGTCCGACTTGGACCATTTACAAAGTCACACTAACACATACGAGAGTGGAAGCCAGTATCTACAGGCGAGGCAGACCAAGACAGGTCACCACAGGGAGAAGACCCGGGCCAGGACCCGGCCTGGGTAAAGTGCGGACAGGCAATGTTAAAACCGGACAAAAGAAAACAGAAAAAAGAGAGACGAAAGGGATGGATATGTCCCCCCTCCCCTTCCCCTCTATCTTCCCCACCTTCACTTCCCTCTCTATCTTCCCCACCTCCCCTTCCCTCTCTATCTTCCCCACCTCCCATTCCCCTCTATCCTCCCCCCACTCAAAGCTTCAAGTATCGACTTACCTCCAGGCAGTGACCTTTCACTGACAGCTAGTTGCCACAAATTCACGACCCAGCGCACACAAGGCTTACAATCACCACACACTGACAAAAACCACTGGTTGGAGAAACATCTCCGCCACGTAAACAGTCCAAGTCACGCCGAAACGTCTTGGTAAGCTCCTCTCTCTCTCTCTCTCTCTCTCTCTCTCTCTCTCCTCTCTCTCTCTCTCTCTCTCTCTCTGCGGGTTATATGTGTATTGTTCCAGTCACGGTACTGTCCCTTTTTGTTCTTTATTCGCCTACTTGTGGCCTTTGTGTAATGGTGGGTTTAGAGAAGGTCCTGCCTGGTATGGGCCAGTAGGCCTATTGCAGTGTTCCACCACTGTTATAACAGTAATGGGTCAGTAGACTTGCTGCAGTGTTCCACCACTATTATAACAGTAGTGGGTCAGTAGACCTGCTGCAGCATTCCACCACTATTATAACAGTAGTGGGTCAGTAGACCTGCTGCAGTGTTCCACCACTATTATAACAGTAATGGGTTAGTAGACCTGCTGCAGTGCGTCAGTAGACCTGCTGCAGTGTTCCACCACTATTATAACAGTAGTGGGTCAGTAGACCTGCTGCAGTGTTCCACCACTATTATAACATAGTGGGTCAGTAGACCTGCTGCAGTGTTCCACCACTATTATAACAGTAGTGGGTCAGTAGACTGTTGCAGTGTTCCACCACTATTATAACAGTAGTGGGTCAGTAGACCTGCTGCAGTGTTCCACCACTATTATAACAGTAGTGGGTCAGTAGACCTGCTGCAGTGTTCCACCACTATTATAACAGTAGTGGGTCAGTAGACCTGCTGCAGTTTCCACCACTATTATAACAGTAGTGGGTCAGTAGACCTGCTGCAGTGTTCCACCACTATTATAACAGTAGTGGGTCAGTAGACCTGCTGCAGTGTTCCACCACTATTATAACAGTAGTGGGTCAGTAGACCTGCTGCAGTGTTCCACCACTATTATAACAGTAGTGGGTCAGTAGACCTGCTGCAGTGTTCCACCACTATTATAACAGTAGTGGGTCAGTAGACCTGCTGAAGTGTTCCACCACTATTATAACAGTAGTGGGTCAGTAGACCTGCTACAGTGTTCCACCACTATTATAACAGTAGTGGGTCAGTAGATCTGCTGCAGTGTTCCAACTATTATAACAGTAGTGGGTCAGTAGACCTGCTGCAGTGTTCCACCACTTTATATAACAGTAGTGGGTCAGTAGACCTGCTGCAGTGTTCCACCACTATTATAACAGTAGTGGGTCAGTAGACCTGCTGAAGTGTTCCACCACTATTATAACAGTAGTGGGTCAGTAGACCTGCTGTAGTGTTCCACCACTATTATAACAGTAGTGGGTCAGTAGACCTGCTGCAGTGTTCCACCACTATTATAACAGTAGTGGGTCAGTAGACCTGCTGCAGTGTTCCACCAATATTATAACAGTAGTGGGTCAGTAGACCTGCTGTAGTGTTCCACCACTATTATAACAGTAGTGGGTCAGTAGACCTGCTGCAGTGTTCCCCACTATTATAACAGTAGTGGGTCAGTAGACCTGCTGCAGTGTTCACCACTATTATAACAGTAGTGGGTCAGTAGACTGCTGCAGTGTTCCACCACTATTATAACAGTAGTGGGTCAGTAGACCTGCTGCAGTGTTCCACCACTATTATAACAGTAGTGGGTCAGTAGACCTGCTGCAGTGTTCCACCACTATTATAACAAGTAGTGGGTCAGTAGACCTGCTGAAGTGTTCCACCACTATTATAACAGTAGTGGGTCAGTAGACCTGCTGCAGTGTTCCACCACTATTATAACAGTAGTGGGTCAGTAGACCCGCTGAAGTGTTCCACCACTATTATAACAGTAGTGGGTCAGTAGACCTGCTGCAGTGTTCCCCACTATTATAACAGTAGTGGGTCAGTAGACCTGCTGAAGTGTTCCACCACTATTATAACAGTAGTGGGTCAGTAGACCTGCTGCAGTGTTCCACCACTATTATAACAGTAGTGGGTCAGTAGACCTGCTGAAGTGTTCCACCACTATTATAACAGTAGTGGGTCAGTAGACCTGCTGCAGTGTTCCACCACTTATTATAACAGTAGTGGGTCAGTGACCTGCTGAAGTGTTCCCACCATATTATAACAGTAGTGGGTCAGTAGACCTGGGTGCAGTGTTCCACCACTATTATAACAGAAATGGGTCAGTAACCTGCTGCAGTGTTCCACCACTATTATAACAGTAGTGGGTCAGTAGACTGCTGCAGTGTTCCCCCCATATTAAAATAGTGGGTCAGTAGACCCGTTTCAGTGTTCCACCACTATTTAAAAGTATGGGTCAGTAGACCCCGCTGG
>NC_069412.1:61920202-61940234 GCF_026875155.1 Cherax quadricarinatus | reverse complement strand
TGGTAGTGAGGCTGCTGTGGGGGGGAAAACAACAGTTCCGGTGAGTGGGGCTGCGGGTGAGGGAGGAAACAACAGTTCCTGGTGAGTGAGGCTGCTGGTGAGGGAGGAAACAACAGTTCCTGGTGAGTGAGGCTGCTGGTGAGGGAGGAAACAACAGTTCCTGGTGAGTGAGGCTGCTGGTGAGGGAGGAAACAACAGTTCCTGGTGAGTGAAGTGAAACATCATCGCAAGAGCTGATTCAGTGTTTGCGAGAAGTTTTTGACTTCGGGAAAGACACCGAACACATTTATCTTTAATCTGGGTTCCATGTGTGATAGTGATGCTTTTTCTGATATAAACAGCATAAAGGCTGCTTTATTATCTCTGAAGTATTAGCAAGAGTCCTTGTTTAAGCTGTTAACCCCCGCCATCACATTGCTGCTGCTGCTGCTGCTGCTACTAATATCACAAGTACTACTATAACCACGACTATTACTAGTATTACCATTACTACCTCCTACAACGATTATATTGTGCTTTGCACCTCACTCTAACACACACACACATCCTCTGTGTCCTTGTAGTGTCTGTCAAGACACGGAAACACATGGCTTCTTCCGAAAGGAAGAAGTTACGGCGTTCCAAGGACTCATCGGATGACTTGGATTTGGAAATGTGGGACGGAATTCTGGCGAAGAAGTTGAGACCACTCACTGGACTCTCTGGGCTCTTGGGACAGCGAAGCAAGCGAAACCAGCCAGGTCAGTGAGATGGGGATGGATCAAGAAACACTTATCCGAACCCCAGATATACTGGATGGAGATGGTTTGGCAGATAGCAGGAGCCCCGAAGTCCCAGATGAGACACAATGTTTCCTTGTCTCAGATCGGGCAGGGAAAGCCATCTGCAAGTAACAAATTCAGGCTGATTAGCACATGACACCACGACACCTAGAGAGAAATACAGCCTGAAGATATCATGTCCCCTAAATCTGAAAGGAAGTTTATTCTCACTCCTCAAAACGAGTCATATGAGGGACTGCAGAAAATTGGTATAAACCTTGGTATAA
Organism: Cherax quadricarinatus; assembly: GCF_026875155.1. Classification (NCBI taxonomy): domain Eukaryota; kingdom Metazoa; phylum Arthropoda; class Malacostraca; order Decapoda; family Parastacidae; genus Cherax; species Cherax quadricarinatus. The sequence goes on along the minus strand of NC_069412.1, from coordinate 61,939,186 downwards.
ATACAGACAAGTTGGTTTAGAAAGACACGTAAGCAAACACTATGACATATTTATTAGAAAACGTTTCGGTCCTGGACCTTGATCACTTAGAAGTGACAAGGTCCCAGGACCGAAACGTTTTTCTAATATGTCAGTGTTTGCTTACGTGTCTTTCTAAACCAACTGCAGAAGTTGAACGACCTGAAATCACCACTTCTTCTAACAGAACTAAAATCCATAGAACAGGTAACAAAAGGCGTATTAAAGCGCTATCCACTAGACATGGCTCTCGACGCAGTCCATAATAAAAACATCCTGAAAGTTAAGCGGCTCTGAGCCAGGAAGGACAGCAACGTACCTAGGAGGCAGGTCTTGATCCAACATAAAGGACCTCTCCCAGGTCAACTTGATCTCGGTTGCTGGGGAAAATACCAGGTTAGGACGTACAATCCAGAACCTTTGAGGTGCTTCGGGTACCAGAGGTATAACCACCTCAGCGCCAGATATCACTAAGGAAATATGTGGCATCTGTAGCGGATTTCACCCAGCCAAGGACTGCGTGAGTACACTGAAGAAAGGTGAGGCTATGGAACCCCTGTTTCGTAATGCGCAAGAAGCATCATTCTTAGAACCTGCACTGCCCAGAGAGGCTCCCCCCATGTCAGGGCAGCATGGAAAACCACGGTTGTCCAGCCTCCAACATCAAGTAGAATCCTCACCACTGAGCAGCAGCCTCGCCCAGAGGAGGCTACAGCATTACGGAATTTAGGGCCAATTTCAGCGACGAAGGAAGCCGAGGAAGCATTTATGATGGGTCGCGTTCTTTTCACTAGCCTCGATACTTCTGCTCAAATTCCCACCCGACAACGGTAGCCAATGGGCCTCGTGCCACAAGAAGAGACTATAACCAACGCGTCAACTCTAGCACAGTCACCAGTGAGCCCAAGAGAGCAAAGCAGGACATCCCGTTTTACTCCCTGAGTCAACAAATGATATCGACAATCACTACGTACTTCATCGATATCATATGCGACCTGATAGACTAAGAAGAAAATAGAGACATTCAGAACTATTGTGAAGACCTTTGTGAATATATATGCATGACGGACATAACAGAATGAATGCATTTATCAGCAAATTTACTGGACCACTCAACACAGGACCAAAGATGGGAGGTCTGATGGCCTTATTCCGTTGTTAAACATAAAATGTTTTGCTGTGGAAGGCAGGGACTAGAGCAACACCCTGATCACGGCCACACACCAACTTAATTAGATCGACAACTCCTTAGAGATCTTCAGATGGGTCATCTTAGGATTAAGACCCGTGTTAGGACGTAGTTCCTGACGAAACAGTCAGTCAATTGTAGTGTTGGACAAAGCTCCAAATGTTTTGTAACGGCTTTTTAACGGCTTGACAAAGCTCCAAATGATTTGTAACGGTATTTTAACGGCTACACAAAGCTCCAAATGATTTGTAACGGTTTTTTAACGGCTTCACAAAGCTCCAAATGTTTTGTAACGGCTTTTTAACGGCTTGAGAAAGCTCCAAATGTCGCATTAGTTACACTTCCGTCCTTGATCTTGTTGAACTAAATGAATCAGAGAAGGTAGAAAACATATGATGTGTACATAGTTACAAATGTTCCCGCACCTACCAGAAAAAGGTCTGAGGGTTCTCGTGCAATTTGCAACTACACAGTTGAGAGAAACCTTTTTCAGCACCTTTGTACATGAAAACATTGATTAGAAACCTTCTTGATGCAAGAACAGTTCCTTGTTTCAGCATCATCACTAATAGAGATCAGTGTTTCACCACAGTGACTTCATCAGTCCAGTAGAGAGAAGAACGGTAACGATCAGGAGTTTGAGGCAGTCAGTTCCTCACACTGAAGTCGAGGTAATAAATCCATCAATCAAGATTGATGGATTGATTACATCGTCTCCAGGCTGAGGGACTGATTACCTCAATCATCTCATCTTCGTTATTCTTTGTATGGACTGATGAAGACACTGTGTGGTGATACGTTTCCACAGTAAAGATACCCAAGTGTTACACATGTTGTACATGTGTCTTCAAGAAGACACTGGACAGACACCTGACGTCGGTACCTGACCAGCCGGGTTGTGGTACCTACGTCAGTATGCGTGCAGCCTGCAGTAACAGCCTGTAAAGTAAAAGGACACAATTGCAACTAATGTGACATTTTATTGTGGCAACGTTTCGCTCTCCAGGAGCTTTGTTAATTAAGCTTGACAAAGCTCCTGGAGAGCGAAACGTTGCCACAGTAAAATGTCACATTTTACTATACATATTGTCGGCAATTCTACCAACATATATACAGTAACAGCCTGGTTGATCAGACCCTGATCCACCACTAGTCTCAGACCTGGCCGCGGGGGCGTTGCCCCCCGAAACCCTCTCCAGGTAAACTCCAGGTATCACTAATAAACATCAAAAGAACCACTATATAACACAATATTTTAACTGTTTACAACTGAATAACTATAAGTTATTGTGCATAACTCTGCGATATACTTTGTATTAGTTATAATGGTAACTTACACAAGTTTTACCGAAGAAGTTTAACTTCCTTTGAGAAGGAACTTCGGAAGAATTCTGGACAGTTGAGGGGTTACAAACGCTTAGAAAAAGTTAAGAACCACTGTAGTTTAAGTGATTGCTTTAAAGGGGGCGGTTTATAATTTAATTTAACACCCCTCTTTCCCCCCCCCGTAGGGGATGGTATTGAGGGTGTGAGGGGAAAGGGAGAGGAGGGGAAGGGGTTAGAAGGGAACTAGAGGCTTGGTGGTAAGGGAGAGAGGAGGACTTTTTCAGGAAGGGAGGGAGAAACCTCTACAGAAATGGAAAGCGTTACTTAAATGGAAAGAGGGAAGAGGGGGAGGATAAGAAAAGGTTCCTGGTGGAAGAGGAGAGAGAGAGGGGGGGGGGAGAGAACGTAACTGCTAATTTCTGAAGAATCTGATTCAGGAACTAGCTGGCCTGACCCAGGGGGAATTCCTGGAGAGGAGTCAGTTCTTTCGACCCTCAACTTTACTGGAAGGCGGCCCACCCACTGCCTGAGAATATGAGAGAGAGAGAATAAAGTGCAGGGTTTTGAGTAAAAATAATAAATGTGTTGTGTGTGTGTGTGTGTGTTGTGTGTGTGTTTTGTGTGTGGTGTGTGTGTGTGTGTGTGTGTGTGTGTGTGTGTGAGTGATGTGTGTAGTAATGGAACATGTTGGTGGTGAGGGGACGGCCCAAAACTTTAAAGTTTTTGATGAAGAAGATTTAAGACTTGATGGACCATTATTGGGCCATCTGTGTTGCCTGTGGTTGCTTGTGTGGTAGGTTGGTTGTGTGGTTGCTTGTGTGGTAGGTTGTGTGGTTGCTTGTGTTGGAGGTTGTGTGGTTGCTTGGGGTGGTAGGTTTGTGGTTGTGGTAGGTTGGTTGTTTGTGGTTGTTGTGGTATTGGTTTAGTGTGTGGTAGGTTGGTTGTAGTTGCGTGGTTGGGGTAGGTTGTGTGGTTGTTTCCGATCTGTGATCTGACCAAACATTGGCATCATTGTCTCAGGAGTGTGAGTGTCTGGTGCAAGTCCTTCAGCACTACCAAGGGCTTCCCCTGTTGGCACCAGGCCGGATCAACCTGCTTTGATTTGGCGTGTAGGTCAGCAGACCGCCAGCAGCAAAAGCCTGGTTGACCAGCAAGCACCAGACAAACCTGACCCAGGACCGGGCTACGATAGAAGGAAAAACTGGCAATATAAACACAAATGCAGTATAATGTGATCCTTTATTGACTCGTTCGCCCACACAGTGGGCTTTTTCAAGTCACAAACAGAATCTGTTGTACTTGAAAAAGCCCATGTGTGGCGAAACGTAAGTCAATAAAGGACACATATACTGCAATTTTTGTTAAATTGCCATTGTGTCGGTATTTTATACAAATTTATTCCAAAGGAAAAACGTTGAGATTGTATACAGATATACACCAGATTATTACACTCCTTACCTATCTAAACCTACACTCCCTTACCTATCTCACCTACACTCCCTTACTATAACCCTACACTCCCTTAACCCATCTCACCCTACACTCCCTTACCTATCCACTCTACCCCTCCTAAACCCATCTAGCCCTACACTCCCTTAACCTATCTCACCCTACACCCCTTTCCTATCTCACCCTACCAACTCCTACCTATCTAACCCTACACCCTTCCTACCTCACCCTACCCCTCCCCTTACCTATCTAAAACCCCACACTCCCTTACTTATCTCAAACCCCACACCCCCTTACCATCTAAACCTACACTCCCTTACGTATCTAACCTTACACTCCCTTACCTATCTAACCCTACACTCCCTTACGTATCTAACCCTACACTCCCTTACCTATCTAACCCTACACTCCGTTACCTAGCATTACCAACCTTTCGCCTACCTTATTGTTACATTGAGCAGGATTGTAAATACTGTAATAAAGTTGGTAGAATTACCGACAATATGTAAAGTAAAAGGACACAAGTGCAACTAATGTGACATTTATTGTGGCAACGTTTCGCTCTCCAGGAGCTTTATCAAGCCATTACAAACAATACATGGACATAGAGGGTATATAAAGGCTCAGAGTGAGGTGAATACAGTGAGGTACCATTTCATTTCACTAGTGGTATAGTAGTAGTAGTAGTAGTAGTAGATGTAGTGACAAAAGTAATACAATATGGAGGGAATTAATTCGTACAGAAGTAAAAGGATATAAAAGCTATTACTTGGGTAACATAAAAATAGGTTGGACAATATAAACTGGAATGAGGCAGCTTTTTTCAGTGTTCACTCTGTGCTTTGTGTAGTATAACAGAGAGACTTGTATGGCAGGGTTTACTGTTTTTCAGGGGGATTCTTGCTAAGAATTTGGAGATGGGGAAGCTGCCGTTGTTTTGTTTAATTTACGAACGCGATCAGTGCGATTCAAGGCACTTGCGTGTGCGGAATTATTTCTTTTATCACTAAAATTTGGGGGTCTCTGAATTTCATAAAGATTGGTGGAATTTTCGGGGTTGTACACAGGCGTTGTTTAAGTTGTCGTACCACATGGTATATGGTTCATTGAGGCGGGTTTCGAGGGTTTTTTGCTGTTTCACCTACGTAGATCTTGTCACAGCCTCCACAGGGTATAGTGTAAACTCCTGCATTGACTGGTTCGTGGTGCTTGGGTTTTGTCCTGGTTAGATCCTTTATTGAAGTGGTAGAAGCGATGGCGACTCTGGTGTTAGCTTGTGAAAGTACTTTTGAGACGTTTAGTTATAATTCTTCCCAACAGCCAGGTTGCACTAAACGTCTCAAAAGTACTTTCACAAGCTAACACCAGAGTCGCCATCGCTTCTACCACTTCAATAAAGGATCTAACCAGGACAAAACCCAAGCACCACGAACCAGTCATGCAGGAGTTTACACTATACCCTGTGGAGGCTGTGACAAGATCTACGTAGGTGAAACAGCAAGAAACCTCGAAACCCGCCTCAATGAACACATATACGCATGTAGGAACGACAACTTAAACAACGCCTGTGTACAACACCGAAATTCCACCAATCATCTTATGAAATTCAGAGACGCCCAATTAGTGATAAAAGAAACTAATTTCCGCACACGCAAGTGCCTTGAATCAGCACTGATCGCTGTTTCGAATACAATTAAACAAAACAACGGCAGCTTCACCATCTCCGAAGTCTTAGCAAGAATCCTCCTGAAAACAGTAAACCCTGCCATCACATAGTCTCTCCTGTTATACTACACAAAGCACAGAGTGAACACTGAAACAAGCTGCCTCATTCCAGTTTATATTTGTCCAACCTATTTTTATGTTACCCAAGTAATAGCTTTTATATCCTTTTACTCATGTACGAATTAATTGCTCTACCATATTGTATTACTTTTGTCACTACCACTACTACTACTACTACTACTACTACTACCACTAGTGAACATTGAAATGGTACCTCACTAGTATTCACCTCACTCTGAGCCTTTATATACCCTCTATGTCCATGTATTGTTTGTAATGGCTTGATAAAGCTCCTGGAGAGCGAAACGTTGCCACAATAAATGTCACATTAGTTGCACTTGTGTCCTTTTACTTTACATTGTAAATACTACTGATAATGAGCAGTAAATGTTCTCTGTAATATTTCTTGTAAGTTGTCACACAAGAAAGCAAATAAAATCCCAGCAATCAATAATTATTCTGGTCCCGAAGAAAACAAATTGAGTAATATTACTCTCACGAGGGACATGATTATCAAAGAACTGGGAAAAGTGTAATAAAATAAGTCCCAGGGCCCCGACGAACTGTGTTCAAGGGTACTTAAATATTGCAGGTTGGAACCTAGAACCTTGTATCTTGGTTAACTCGTCAAGCCAAACTGGTATTGTGCCAGAGATGTGGAAGATGGCTAACGTAATTACCATATTTTAATCGGGATTAATCAGTTCCCTCTAACTACCGTCCAAAACATTGGATGCAGCAGAAACTGATGAAGAATATGATGTAGTTTATAGGGATTTCAGTAAGGTCTTCAATAGAGTGCCTCACAAAGGCTCGTGGTATAGGAGGTAAAGTTCTAACATGGACCGAGGCATGGGTGAGCAGTAGAAGGCAGCGAGTTTGCAGTAATGGGGTCAAGTCTTAATGGGGACCGGTCACTAGTGGCGTTCCCCAAGGATCAGTTTTTGGTCTACCGTTGTTCATAATTTAAATTAATGACCTTGAAGGAATAAAGAGTGACATGAGTAAATGGGCCGATTAATAGATTCTGAAGAGAACAACAGTGAACCTTAGCAAGATTTAGACAAATTAAAGTCATGGTCTGAAAAGTGGCAGAAGCAGTTCAGTGTGGACAAGTGTAAAGTCCTAGTCCTCGGGAAAGGTAGTAACCCGTCATAGTTATAAACTAGGCGATATATGAAAAAAGACAACATTAATTGTAAGTAGAAATCTGAAGCCAAGACAATAGTGCCTAAGTGTGCGCAATAAGGCTAATAGATGTACTTGGATTTACATCAAGAAGTGTAAGTAATAGAAGTCTGAAAGTTATTTTACATCACTAGTAAGACCTCACAGAATGGATAATAAATTGGAGAATATATAGAGAAGAATGACGAGATTAATCACCTGTATAAGGAATCTCCCATGTTGGGTAGACTTAGAACCTTGACTCTTGAGTGACGTAGAATGAGAGGAGATATTATTCAAGTTGATTAGTGGATGAACATTGAGACACTTAAGCAACATATTGGAATGTTTTAGGTAAGAATGTCTGGAATAATAATATTATTCCAACAATGGAACAATACTCTTTTCCAGACTGAGGACTGACCACCTCAAAACTTTAAGGGTGATGGACTGATTACATCGTCTTCAAGTCTCTTCTGCTTCTGTCAACTTTTCTGTACTCGACTGAAGAAGCCTACTTTGTAGGCGAAACGTTTCGAAATAAAGATACCTAACTGTTGCATATGTGTCTTACCTAAACAACCTGCGGTATTTTATACCATTTTATTGTCAACATATTGGAATCTTTTTCAAAGAAACGTTTCGCCACACAGTGGCTTCATCAGTCCAATACAAAGCACAAAGGTGTAAGGAAGGAGAGTTTGAGGTAATCAGTCCCTCAGCCTGATTACCTTAAACTCCTCCTCTCCTCGCACCTTTCTACTTTGTATTGATAAATTAGACAATGTGCAACTCTTGGGTATCTTTATTGAGGAAACGTTTCGCCACACAGTGGCTTCATCAGTCCATACGTAGGAGAAACTTGAGAACAGGAGGAGAAATGAGGTAATCAGTCCCTCAACCTTGAGTCGATGTGTTCAGTCCATCATCATGAATAGAATACGGCAATCAGCGAGAAGCAGCTTATAAACCGTATGGCAGAGAGGTGCAGCAGTCATAGGTCGTGTCACATTTGTTCAATGTGGAAGTAGGTCGTGCCCAAGTATTAGGCAAGCGAAGAATTCCTAAGTATTAAGATCCCAAGAAGTTGCAGTGTCTGACAGATTTGTAGATGAATGGTTCAGAGAACCTCAACCTCAAGGTTGAGGGACTGATTACCTCATTCTCCTCCTGTTCTTCAAGTTTCTCCTACGTATGGACTGTAATAAAGTTGGTAGAATTACCGACAATATGTAAAGTAAAAGGACACAAGTGCAACTAATGTGACATTTATTGTGCCACAATAAATGTCACATTAGTTGCACTTGTGTCCTTTTACTTTACGTATGGACTGATGAAGCCACTGTGTGGCGAAACGTTTCCTCAATAAAGATACCCAAGAGTTGCACATGTGTCTAATTTATCAACATGTCGGTTCTCTGAACCATTCATCTACTTTGTATTGGACTGATAAAGCCACTGTGTGGCGAAACGTTTCTTCAATAAAGATTCCAATATGTTGCTTAAGTGTCTCAATTCTTCAACTTGTCGGTTTTCAAAACCATTTAACACATTGATAAGTGGATGCTGGGCATAAACAGAGGCGATATCAAGTACTGAGGATGTCGAATTAAGAACCAGAAATAACGATTTTGAACATCAAAGTGGTATAAAATACCGACAGGTTGTTAGGTAAGACACATGCAACAGTTAGGTATCTCTATTTCGAAACGTTGCATACGTGTCTTACCTAACAACCTGTCGGTATTTTACACCACTCTGATATTCACTCTGTCAAACACTGCAACACAATGGTATCGATATTGGTACAGAATAAAAAAAAACAACTTGGACAACTACTAGTGAGAATGGCTGGATTTGAGAGGGACGTGACCTCCCAACGACTACATTCTTAACTCTACTAGCGTCCTACATCTCACCTCCTGGCGGTATATAAGGCTCCATCCTGTCACTTCATCTCCATATTGTTTCAGACTATGGAACAAGACTCTTCTCCAGACTGAGGGACTGACCACCTCAAAACTTCAAGGGTGATGGACTGATCACATCGTCTTCACGTCTCTTCTGCTTCTGTCAACTTTTCTGTACTCGACTGAAGAAGCCTACTGTGTAGGCGAAAGGTTTCGAAATGAAGATACCTAACTGTTGCATATGTGTCTTACCTAACAACGATTTTAAATTTGATAAGATTAGACTTACAGAGGACGTGAGTATCGGTTTTCAAAGTGTTATCGATGCGTGAAACAATCTGCCCAGTAGGGTAATAGAAGTTAAAACCTTGGGTAGCTTTAAAAAGAGATTGGGCAAATATAAGAGTGGGAGGGGCTGGGTTTGATTGGTGTCCGGGGAACAGAAGTAATTCATGGGTGGCTTTGGGAAAAGGGTTGGACAGATGTGTGTGTGTGTGTGATTTTGAGAAGAACTTGCCTTGTATGGGCCAGTAGGCCTGCTTCCGTGTTCCTCCATTATGTTCATAGCTTACTGCTAGCACAGCTTACTGCCCTGTCAGCACAGCTTACTGCCACGTAGCCTACTACCAGCACAACTTATTGCCACGTAGCCTACTGCCAGCAAAGCTTACTGCCACGTAGCCTACTGCCAGGCACAGGATACTGCCACGTAGCCTACTGCCAGCACAGCTTACTGCCACGTAGCCTACTGCCAGCACAGCTTACTGCCACGTAGCCTACTGCCAGCACAGCTTACTGCCACGTAGCCTACTGCCAGCACAGCTTACTGCCACGTAGCCAAACTGCCAGCACAGCTACTGCCACGTAGCCTACTGCCAGCACAGCTTACTGCCACGTAGCCTACTGCCAGCACAGCTTACTGCCACGTAGCCTACTGCCAGCATAGCTTACTGCCACGCACCCTACTGTCAGTACAGCTTACTGCCACGTAGCCTACTGCCAGCACAGCTTACTGCCACGTAGCCTACTGCCAGCACAGCTTACTGCCACGTAGCCTACTGCCAGCACAGCTTACTGCCACGTAGCCTACTGTCAGTACAGCTTACTGCCACGCAGCCTACTGTCAGTACAGCTTACTGCCACGTAGCCTACTGCCAGCACAGCTTACTGCCACGTAGCCTACTGCCAGCACAGCTTACTGCCACGTAGCCTACTGCCAGCACAGCTTACTGCCACGCAGCCTACTCTCAGTACAGCTTACTGCCACGTAGCCTACTGTCAGTACAGCTTACTGCCACGCAGCCTACTGTCAATACAGCTTACTGCCACGCAGCCTACTGTAGGTACAGCTTACTGCCACGTAGCCTACTGTCAGTACAGCTTACTGCCACGTAGCCTGTCAGTACAGCTTACTGCCACGCAGCCTACTGTCAGTACAGCTTACTGCCACGTAGCTTACTGCCAGCACAGCTTACTGCCACGTAGCCTGCCAGCACAGCTTACTGCCACGTAGCCTACTGCCAGCACAGCTTACTGCCACGTAGCTTACTGCCAGCACAGCTTACTGCCACGTAGCCTGCTGCCAGCACAGGTTACTGCCACGTAGCCTACTGCCAGCACAGGTTACTGCCACGTAGCCTACTGCCAGCACAGGTTATTGCCACGTAGCCTACTGCCAGCACAGGTTACTGCCACGTAGCCTACTGCCAGCACAGCTTACTGCCACGTAGCCTACTGCCAGCACAGGTTACTGCCACGTAGCCTACTGCCAGCACAGCTTACTGCCACGTAGCCTACTGCCAGCACAGCTTACTGCCACGTAGCCTACTACCACACAGCTTACTGCCACGTAAGCCTACTGCCATCACAGCTTACTGCCACGTAGCCTACTGTCCAGCACGGGTTACTGCCACGTAGCCTACTGCCAGCACACTTACTGCCCGTAGCCTCTGTCAGCACAGCTTCTGCCCGTACCCACTGTCAGCCGTGTCTTGCTGCACTCACTGGGCCGTGCATCCCGGTGCTCTTGCTGCCATCCGGGTCCCGGTTTTGGCTGCATCATCACGTGGCTTCCCCTTTTTGGTGTGCTTTTGATAGTCACGGGTCGCCCTTCAACTGGTGCTGCTTGCTGCACACCTGGTGCTCTTGCCATCACACTGGTGCGCTTGCGATCAGCACTGGGCGTTTCGCCTCACGGGCTTCTGCACTTTCCACTGGCCGCTCGCGCATTCATCACCCGCCGTGCTCAGTCAGGGCGCTCTGCACAGCACTGTCGCTTCTGCACATCACTGGTGCTTCTGCACTCACTGGTCTTTTCTGCATCTTTCCCCTGGGCGCTTGTCATCACCGGGGCGCTTCTGCATCAGTACGGGTGCTGCGCGCTCATCACGGTGGCGCTTCGCCCACGTGCTATGCGCATCAGTACTGGCGCTTGTCCACACGGTCTGCTGCGCACATACGGGGCCCACTCCATCACACGGTGCTGCGCTGCCAGCACGGTCGCTTGCCATCACCCCATTTTGTGTGCTTGCGCCATACTGTGCGTTTGCGCACAGTACTGGTGCTCTGCGCACCATCACTGTTGTTTTTCTCACAGCACTGTCTGCTTCTGCACACACGGGTCCTTCTGCACAACACGGGCGCTTCTGCACAGTCCTGGGGCGCCTTGTTTCTAAAACTGTCGCTCGCCCCCCACATCACGTGCCTGCGCATAGTACGGTGCTCTGCGCAATCACTGGCTCTTCCCCGCATCACACGGGTTTTTGCGCACATTACTGGGCTTCCTGCCACAGGGGCCTTCTGCACAGCCACGGGCTGTTCTGCACCCAAACTGCGCTTTTGCTGCACAGTACTGGGCTGCTCGCATAGTACGGGTCGCTTGCTCCAGCATGGTGCTGGCCCCAAATTGTCACTGGTGGTTCTGCCAGCATGGTCTGCTGTGCATAGTACGGGTCTGGTCTGCCCAAAAAGGTTTCCCGCGTCACCCACGGTCTGCCGCTGACAGCATGGTCTGCGCTGATATCCGGTGTGTTCGGCCAAACCTGTTCTTGCCCATAGGGTGCTGCTCCGCTAAAATAGCCCCTGTGCGCCCCTGCATAAAAAGGGCGCCCGCATAGCCGGCGCTTGTGCACAGCATGGTCTCGGCTTTAGTACGGGTGCTGTTCTGCATATCACTGGTGCGCTTGCTGCATCAGTTATGGGCTGTTGCGGTAAAAGTCACTGGTCGCCGCTATATCCCTGGGCTTTCTGAATCACCCACGGGGTGCCCCGCTGCATCATTCCACGGTTGCGCGCATAGTTTTTGCGCTTCGGCCAAAATGGTCCTGCCACATACTGGCTGTTCTGCACATAAGGTTTCCTGCCAAAAAGGGTTTCTGCCACATAGGTTGCTCCGCATATCCATGGTGTCTCCGCCACCTGGTTCTCCGCATAGCCTGGGCGTCCTGAAATAGTACTGGGCGTTGCCTGCATCAGTACTGGCGTCGCCATAGTCACTGGGTGCTTCTGCATAGTACTGGGGCGGTTCGCATCATATGTTGTTTGCTGCTAGTTTCTCCCGCTGCACAGTACTGTGCTTTTTCGCCAGCATGGTTTTGCCGCGATACACTTTTTTCGCCGCTGCCATCACTGGTTGTTTGGCGCATAGTCCTTGCGCTCGCTGCTCAGCATGGGGTGTTTCCACAGCATGGTGCTGCTGCTGTCATCCAAAAAAGGGGTTTTTGCGCCAGCAGGGTCCCGCTGAAATAGTCCTGCGCTTGGCCAGCATGGTTGCTCCCCGCATATTTGCTGCCGCAAAATTTCACGGTTTTCTCCCTGCATCGTCACTGGTTGCTGCGCAATCCGTGCGCTTGCTGCATCATATGGTCTTCCGCATCTCCCTGTGCTCCCCTTCGGGCTCCCAAAGCAGGTCGCCGCTGTCGCACGGGGGGCTCCCGCTATATACGGGGTGGTTCCTCAGCCTTGGTGGCTGCTCAAAAATTTTTTCCCGGGGGGCTGCTTGCTGCCAGCATGGTGCTGCCGCTGCTCAAAAATTTGGTGCGCTTGTGCTTCCGTCACTGGTTCTGCCACCGGGGCGCCGATCATCATTGCTCTCGGCTCATCACTGGGGGCCTCGAAGAGGGTGGGGGGGGGAAGAGGGGGGATATTATTCGGGAACATATTTCCCACCCCCTCTCCTCTCCCCTTTCTCTCATTCTCCCTTTTAGTCCGTGCTCGCTCATCATACGGTGCTGCCGTCATCAGTCACTTGCGCTGCGCACATCACTGGCTTTTGCTGCATCATCACTGGCGTTTGCTGCATCACACGGGCTCGCTGCTCATCACTGGCCTTGCTGCTCATCCCGGGGCTCTTGCTGCACACCCTTTGGGCTGTTTGCGCATCAGTCACGGGTCTGCTCTGCATCAGTCACTGTCCTTCTGCATCTCACTGGCTGCTTGCGCATCAGTCACGGCTCTGCTGCATCAGTCACGGGTCGTTTGCTGCATCACACTGGCGCTTGCTGCTCATCACTGTGCTGCTGCTGCATCAGTCACTGGGCGCGCTGCATCAGTAAAAGGGCTGCTTGCTGCATCAGCACTGGGGCTTTTTGCTCATCATCACTGGTGCTGCTTGCTGCATCATCACTGTGTGCTGCTGCTATACGGTGCTTTTTGCTGCATCAGTCTGGGCTGCTTGCGCAATCACGGGCGCTGTGCATAGTCACGGTGGCTTGCTGCTATCACTGGGGTTTTTCTGCATAGTCACTGGCTCTGTGATCACACTGGCTGCTTGCTCCCATATCACTGGGCTGCCCGCGGGGCATCAGTCAATGCGCTTTGCTGCATCATCACTGGGCGCTTCTGCACAGTCACTGGTGCGCTCGCACATCATGGGCGCTGCTGCATCAGTCACTGGGCTGCTTGCTGCTATCCGGTGCGTTTCTCATCAGTCACTGGGCGCTGCTGATCGGGCACGGGCTGCTGCTGCATCAGCCCTGGCGCTTGCTGCATATCACTGGCGTTGCGCATCATCACGGGTGCTGTTTGCGCACATCATGGGCCCCTGCGCATCATCATGTGCCTGCTGCTTCATCACTGGGGCTTGCTGCATATCACTGGGCCGCTGCATCAGCACTGGTGCTCGCTGATGTCACTGGGCTGCTGCGCATCAGTCAGGGGTGCTGCCGCGCATATCCCGGGTGCGCTTGCTGCATTCACGGTGTTTGCTCATATCCTGGGGCTGCGCATCCCCCCACTGGTGCCGCTGATCATCACGGGGTGCTGCTTCTCATCAGTCCCCCCCCACTGGCTGCTGCTCATAAACACGGGTCTGCTGCTGCATCAGTCACGGGTGCTGCTGCTGCATCATCACTGGCTGTTTTCCGCATCATCACTGGTCTGTTTGCTCATCACGGTGCTCGTGCTCAGTCACTTGCGCTGCTGCATCATCACGGGTGCCCCGTGCATCAGTCCGGTGCTGCTGTGCATCTACGGGTGCTGCTGCTGCATCAGTCACTGGTGCTCGCTGCACTCACGGTGTGCTCGTGCATCATCACGGGTGCTGCTGCTGCATCATCACTGGTGTTCTGCTGCATCAGTACTGGGCTGTGCTGCATCATCACTGGTCTCGCTGCATCAGTCACTGGGGGGTGCTCCTGCATCATCACTGTCTGCCGCTGCACAGCCGGGGTGCTCGTGCATCATCACTGGTGGTTTGCTGACATCCACTGGTGCCGCTGCATCAGTCACGGGGGTTGCGCTGCATCGCAGGGTGTGCCGCTCATCACCCCCGGGCTGCTGCATCATCACGGGTGCTGCTGCGCATCAGTCATTTGGGTTTTCCTGCTCAGTCCTTGGGTTTGCTGCACAGCACTGGTGCGCTGCTGCATCATCAACGGTGCCGCTGCATCATCACTGGCTTTTGCTGCATCAGTCACTGGCTGTTTGCGCATCATCACTGGCTCCCGCTGCTCAGCCCTGGTGCGTTTCTGCATCAGTCACGGTCTGTTTGCTGCACGTCACTGGCGCTTGCTGCACATCACGGCTGTTTGCTGCATCGTCCTGGTGCTTGCTGCACAGTCACGGGTGCGCTTCTGCATCATCACTGGCTGCTTGCTGCTAGTCACTGGTGCTTTGCTCTCACACGCCGTGTTTCTGCATCAGTCATGGTGTCCGTGCATCGTCACTGGCTGCTTGCTGCAAGTCACTGGCGCTTCTGCATCAGTCACTGGCTGTTTGCTGCATCACCCTGGCGCTGCTGCATAGTCACTGGTCTGTTTGCTGCATATCACGGGTGTGTTTTCGCATATCACTGGGCGCTTGCTGCACAGTCACTGGCTGCTTGCTGATAGCACTGGCTGCGTGCCTCCCTTTTGGTCACTGGGCCTCTTGCTGCTATCACTGGTGTTTGGCTCTCATCATGGCGCTTGCTGCTCATTTTTCCCTTTTGCTGCTTATCACTGGTTGTTTCGCATCAGTCATGCCGCTGTTTTGCACACACTGGTCTGCTTGCTGCCAGTCACTGGGCGCGGCATATCAGGTGTTTGCTGCATCAGCCCACTGGGCTGCTTGCCCCCAATCACTGGGGGGCCCTGCTGCATCACACTGGGCTGCTTGCGCATACACTGGCGCTTGCTGCATAGCACTGGTGCTTGCTGCATTTTAGGTCCCCCCCCCCCCCCCCCCCCCAAACCCCCCCTTACCGGGGTTGCGCACACCCTTTTGCGCTTGCGAAACACCACTGGCGCTTGCTGCATCACCCCACGGGTGCGTTTGCTGCATCATCCTGGCGCTTGCTGCAAGCACTGTGCTTTTCCCAAATCACCGGGGCTGCTTCGCATATCACTGGCTGCTTGCGCATCAGTCACTGGGGTGTTTGCTGCATATCACGTGCTCTTGTCATATCACGGGGCCGCTTGTTGCTAAATTACGGGGTGCGCGCATCAGTCACTGGTGCGCTTGTGCATCTCACTGGTGCTGTTTGCGCATCATCACTGGTGGGCTCTGCATAAAAAAAAAAAAAAAAAAAAAAAAAAAAAAAAAAAAAAAAAAAAAAAAAAACCCCGGTCCCCCTGGTGGTTGCCTCCGGGTTTTGCCATCGTCACTGGTGTGTTTGCTGCATCAGTCACGGGTGTGCTGCCCCCCGGGCCTTCCCATCATCACTGGGCCCCCTCTTTGGGTTTTTGCATCAGTCACGGTGCTGCTTGCTGTCATCACTGGTGCTGCTTGCGCCTCATCACTGTGCGCTTCCGATCATCACTGGGCGCTGCTGCATCGTCACTGTGCTGCTCGCTGCACATCACGGTCTGTTTGCTCATCAGTCACTGCCGCTGCTTTTCTGCATCAGTCCTGGTCTGCTTGTGCATCAGCAGGGTGCTGTTTTTTTTCATCAGTCACGGGTGCTGCTTGCTGCATCAGTCATGGTGCGCTTGTTGCATCAGTCACGGGTCTGCTTGTTGTAAATCCTGGTGCGTTGCGCATCATCACGGGTGGCTGCTGCACATCACGGGTGCTGCTCGCTGCATCAGTCACTGTGCTGCTTCTGCTCATCACGTGCTGTTTTTTGCGCATCATCCGGTGCTGTTCTGCATCAGTCACTGTGCTGCTTGCTGCATCACACTGGGGGGCCGCTGCATCATCACGGGTCTGCTCCTGCATCAGTCACTGTGCGCTGCTGCATCAGTCACTGGGTGCTTGCTGCATCATCAGGGTGCCTGCGCATCAGTCACTGGTTGCTGCTGCATCAGCACTGGGGGTGCTCGCTGCATCATCACGGTGCGCTGCTGCATCATCACTGTGCTCCGCTGCATCAGTCCCCGGTGCTGCTTGCTGCATCATCACTGGTGCTGCGCGCTCATCACTGGGGGTTTTTGCTGATCATCACGGGTGCTGCTGCTGCAAGTCACTGGCGCTGCGCACAGTCACTGGGCTGCTGCTGCATCGCACTGGGCTGCTCCTGCATCAGTCACTGGTGCGTTTGCGCATCACATTTTGGTTGCTCGCTGCATCATCACGGCTGCTTGCTGCATCAGTCCGGGTGCCCCGCGCATCATACTGGGCTGCTGCTGCACAACTGTGCTGCTTGCTGCATCATCACTGGGCGCTGTTTAAAATCATCACTGTTGCTCCCTGCAAAATCACGGGGTGCTGCTGCCATCATCACTGGTCTGTTTGCTGCTCAGTCACGGTGCGCTTGCTGCATCATCACTGTGCGCTTGCTGCATCAGTACGGGTCTGCTGCTGCATCATCCGGGTGCGCTGCTGCATCATCACGGTCTGCTCGCTGCAAATCCTGTGCGCTTGCTGCTCAGCACTGGGCTGTTTCGCATCAGTCCTGTTGCTCGCTGCATCAGACGTGCTCCCCGCGCATCTCACGGTGCTGCTCGCTGCATCAGTCACGGGCGCTTGCTGCTCATCCGTGCGCCGCTGCCATCACGTGCGCTTGCTGAAATCGCATGGTGCTGCTGCTGCTCACACTGGTGGCTGTGCCAGTCACTGGTCGTTTGCGCATCAGTCACGGTCTGCTTGTCATCAGTCACTGGTGCGCTCGCGCATCATCACTGGGGGTGCTCGCTGCATCAGTCACGTGCTGCTTCTGCACAGCACTGGGGGTGCTCGCTGCACAGTCACTGGTGCGCTTGCTGACATCACGGTGTGTTTGCTGCATCATCCTGGTCGCTGCTGCATCAGCACGGGTGCTGCTCGCTGCACAGCCAGGGTGCTGCTTCTGAAATCACCCCACTGGTGCGCGCTGCATCATCACGGGTGCGCTTTTGCATCAGTCACGGGTGCGCCCCCATCAGTCACTGCTGCCTCGGCTCATCATTTGGTGCGCGCGCTCATCACTGTGCTGCCGCTGCATCATCACTGGTGCTGCTCTGCATCAGCCCTGGTGGCTCGCTGCATCTCACGGTGCTCTCGCTGCATCATCACGGCTGCTTGCTGACATCAGGTGGCTTGCTGCATCTCACTGTCTGCTTGCTGCATCATCCTGGTCTGTTTTGCTCATCAGTCACGGGGCTTGCTGCATCATCACTGGTGTGCTCGCTGCTCCACGGGCCCTTCTTGCATCTCACGGTGCTGCTGGCACAGTCACTGGTGCTGCTTGCTGCATCATCACTGGTGCTGCTTGCGCATCAGTCACTGTGTCTGCATAAAAGTCACTGTGCTGCTCGCTCAGCACTGTCCCTCCCTGCTGCACATCACGGGTTGCTGCTTGCTGCATCAGCACTGGTCCCTGCTGCTCACATCACTGTGTGCTGCTGCTTCATCACTGTGCGCTCGCTGCATCAGTCACTGTGCTGCCGCTGCATCAGTCACTGTGCGCTCCTGCATCAGTCACTGGTGCTGCTTGCGCATCATTCACTGGTCCCTTGCTGCATCAGTCACTGGTGCTGCTTGCTGCATCAGTCACTGGTGCTGCTTGCTGCATCAGTCACTGGTGCTGCTTGCTGCATCAGTCACTGGTGCTGCTTGCTGCATCAGTCACTGGTGCTGCTTGCTGCATCAGTCACTGGTGCTGCTTGCTGCATCAGTCACTGGTGCTGCTTGCTGCATCAGAACGGGTGGCTGCTCGCGCATCAGTCACGGGTCCCTGCTTGCGCATCAGTCATGGTCTGCTTGCTGCATCAGTCACTGGTGCCCCTTGCTGCATCATTTCACTGGGCTGCTTCTGCATAGCACTGGCGCTCGCCCTAGCACTGGGGCGCTTCTGCACAGCACTGGTGCTGCATCCCCATAAAGTACGGGCCCTTTCTGTCACACTTTCTGCTTTGCATCACACGGGTGCGCTGCTCCCTCGTCACCGTCTGCTGTGCACAGCACGGTCCCGCTTCTGCCAGTCATGGTGCTGCCTTCCTCAAATTCACGGGGCAGTTTGCTGCAATAGTAAACGGTTTTCGCACAGTACTGGTGCTTCCTGCCAGCACGGGTCTGCTTGTGCTATCCAGGGTTGCTTCTGCATCATACTGGTGTGCTTGCTGCATAGTCACTGGTTTTTGCGCATAGTATGTCGTTGCTGCACAGTCCTGGGGCTCGCTGATCAGAGGGTTCTGTTGCTGCATCGTACTGGGCTGTTGCGCATATCACTGGTGCTCCCCGCTGATCAGCAGGGGTCTGCCGCTGATCACATGGTCTGCCGCTGATCCATGGGCGCTTGCTGCA
>NC_069412.1:61893188-61919702 GCF_026875155.1 Cherax quadricarinatus | reverse complement strand
CAGGGGCGCTATGTGAACCCCAACACAATATTCAATCCATCTATCGAAAGAAGGAGATTGCCTGAGGCATGGAAGACAGCAAATGTAGTCCCAATCTTTTAAAAAAAGGAGACAGGCATGAAGCACCAAACTACAGACCAGGGGTCACTGACATGTATAGTATGCAAAGTCAGGGAGATTATCAGAAGAGTGGTGGACAACCTAGAAAGGCATGATCTCATCAACAGCAGCCAACATGGTTTCAGGGACGGGAAATCCTGTGTCACAAACCTACTGGAGTTCTATGAATGGTGACAGCAGTAAGACAAGAGAGAAAGAGGGATGGGGGGGTTTGGGCATTTTTTTGGGACTGCAAAAAAGACGTTTGACACATTTCCACCAAGAGTTTAGTGCAAAAACTGGAGGACCAAGCAGGGATAACGGGGAAGACACTACAATGGATCGGGGAATACTTGTCAGGAAGAACAACAGCGAGTCATGGTACGTGGCGGGGTGTCCAGAGTGGGCACCTGTGACCAGCGGGGTCCCACAGGGGTCAGTCCTAGGACCGGCTGTTTCGGGTATTTGTGAACGACATGACGGAAGCAATAGACTCGAAGTGTCCCTGTGTGCAGATGAAGTTGATGAGAAGAATTCATTCGATCGAAGACCAGGCAGAACTACAAAGGGATCTGGACAGGCTGCAGACCTGATCCAGCAATTGGCTCCTGGAGTTCAACCCCCACCAAGTGCGAAGTCATGAAGATTGGGGAAGGGCAAAGAAGCCCAACAGACGAGTACAATCTAGGGTGCCAGAGACTATAAACCTCGCTCAAGGAAAAAGATCTTGGGTGAGTATAACCACCAGCACATCCTGAAACGCACATCAACCAAATAACTGCTGCAGCATATGGGCGCCTAGCAAACCTCAGAACAGAAATTCCGACATCTTAAAAGGAATCGTTCAGGACCCTGTACACCGTCTACGTTACGCCCATATTGGAGTATGCGGCACCAGTTTGGAACCCACCCCTAGCCAAGCACGTAAAAAAAACTAGAGAAAAGTGCAAAGGTTTGCAACAAGACTATCCCAGAGCTAAGAGGTATGTCCTACGAGGAGAGGTTAAGGAAAATCAACCTACGACACTGGAGGACAGGAGAGATAGGGGGGACATGATAACGACATACAAAATACTGAGAGGAATTGACAAGGTGGACAAAGACAGGATGTTCCAGAGACTGACACAGTAGCAAGGGGACACAGTGGGAAGTTAAAGGGACACAAGATGAATCACAGGATGATAAAGAAGTATTTCTTCAGCCACAGAGTGGGTCAGGAAGGGGAATAGTTTGAGAAGCGATGTAGTGGAAGCAAATCCATACATAGCTTTAAGCAGAGGTATGATAAAGCTCATGGTTCAGGGAGAGTGACCTAGTAGCGACCAGGGGAAGAGGCGGGCCAGGAGCTTGAACTTGACCCCTGCAACCTCAAGTAGGTGAGTACACACACACACACACACACACACACACACACAGTGGCCACTTTATTAGGTACACCGCGTCAATGCAAATATCTAATCGGCCAATCAGGTGGCAGCACCTGAGTGCCTAAAAATCATGCAGACATGGTCAAGATGTTCAGCTGTTGTTCAGAGTGAACATCAGAATGGTGATCTAAGTGACCGTGGAATGATTGCTGGTGCCAGAGTGTCTCAGAAACTGATCTCCCGAGACTATCCTGTACAACAGTCTCTCCTCTGACCTCTCAGAGATCACAGAATGGCCAGACTGGTTCCATCTGACAGGAAGGCGACAGTAACTCAAATAATCACATGTTACAATGGTATGGAGAAGAGCATCTCTGAACACAAAACATGATTAACCTTCAAGTGGGTCCACAGGTTCCACTCCTGTCGGCTAAGAACAGGAAATCAAGTCTACAGTGGACACAGAATCACTAAAACTGGACAGCTGAAGATTGGAAACCCGTCGCCTGGTATAGTATGCTAAGAGTATGTTAGATTTTATTCAGTGTATGTTACACACACCCATATAGACATGCCTCCAGACCAGCCAACCAGGTGGTAAGAGTTTAACGAGCGGGGGCCCCGTGTTCACCCAGCCAGTCACAAGAAAGCCCATACACTACACAAATAACCTGTACATAGGAGAGGGGGAGCTTACGACGACGTTTCGGTCCGATTTGGACCATTTACATTTGTGTACATGTGTGTATTGTTTCAGTCACGGTACTGTGCCTTTTTCTTATTAAAGGAAACCCACCACAAAGCTGTGAAGCGTTGTGGTACACTTGTAGAATAACTTTGGCAGACTTACCTTCTCTGGTGGTCGCCACAATTCACCGTGTCTTATAGGCTATATATGTTGTAAATACCAGCTTATTTTTGGTGGAGTAAATATATTAATGTACATTCTGCTGCCTTTTCGCTCGTTGCTAATTGGTTATCGCATTACGGCAAGGTGTGCAGGCCATATCTACAATTGTGTACGTAATACCTGGTCTGAATTTAGCGTAGACAGGAATCAATGGATCCAGCCTGCCTTGTGTCACCGGTTCAGACTATTTCTGCTGCTGCAACTGCCACTACTGCTGCTACTACTAATGCTGCTCCTCCTGCTGCTACTACTACTACTAATGCTGCTCCTCCTGCTGCTACTGCTACTACTACTGTTGTTGCTGCTGCTGCTCCTGTTGTTGCTGCTGCTGCTACTACCACTACTACCACCACTACTACTACTGCTTCTGCTACTACCACTACTACTACTGCTGCTGCTACTACCACTACTACTACCACTACTACTACTACTACTACCACTACTACTACTGTTGCTGTTGGTGTACCAGTATGGGTAATGCTTTCCTAGCACATATTAGGCCCCGTAATACCAACAACTGAGCACCGTGACAATGCCACACTTTACCTAAATATTATTGCTGGTCATGCACATCCCTGTATGGCCACAGTTTATCCATCTTGCAGCGACTACTTCCAGCAGGATAACAAGCTACATCACAAAGCACATGTCATCTCAAGCTGGCTCCACAAACAAGACAATAAGTTCGGTGTACGCCAATGGCCTCTCAAACTCCTCAGATCTCAATCCAACTTTGGGATGTGGTGGAACGGGAAATTAACATTAAACAAAAAACTGCGGCAACTGCGTGATGCTATCATGTCAACCTGGACCAGTATTTCTTAAGGAATGTTTCCAACATCTTGTTGAATTCAGGCCGTTCCGGGGGACACTAAGCAATACTGGAAGGATTTATCTGATTAAATGGCCACCGAGTGTGTGTATAAACTATATATATGTCGTGCCGAATAGGTAAACCTGGTCACTTAGCAAGAACTCATTTAAAATTAAGACCTTTCTAAAATTTTCTCTTATACGTTTTAAAGATATTTTTTTTTAATTTATGTTAATGTAAACATTAATAATTTTATACCAAAAGAACCTTAGAAAACTTACCTGACCTTATTATAACAAGCGCAATTTAATTTAGCCTAATCAAACTAAATATATTTTAGATAAATTTACAATAATTTAATAAACACAATGAAATATATTTTTTTAGTTAGGTTTTAGAAACATATATATATATATATATATATATATATAATATATATATATATATATATATCTATATATATATATTATATATATATACACACGTGTGTGTGTGTGTGTGTAATAAGGGTGAAAAGGGGAGAAACGAGAAGTGAGACAGTGAGTGATGATGTATGAGGAGGGGGGGTTGATGTGTGAGGCAGAGAGTGAGGGGGTTTTGAGGCAAGAGAGTGAGGGTTGATGTGTGAGGCAGGAGAGTGAGATGTTGATGTGTGAGGCAGGAGAGTCAGGGGTTGATGTGTGAGGCAGGGAGTGAGGGGTTGTGAGGCAGGAGAGTGAGGGTTGTGTGAGGCAGGAGAGTGAGGGTTGTGAGGCAGGAGAGTGAGGGGTTGTGTGAGGCAGGAGAGTGTGGGGTTGATGTGTGAGCAGGAGAAATGAGGGGTTGTGTGAGGCAGGAGAGTGAGGGGTTGATTTTGTGAGGCAGGAGAGTGAGGGGTTGATGTGTGAGGCAGGAGAGTGAGGGGTTGATGTGTGAGGCAGGAGAGTGAGGGTTGATGTGTGAGGCAGGAGAGTGAGGGTTGATGTGTGAGTCAAGAGAGTGAGGGGTTTTATGTGTGAGTCAAGGAGTGAGGGTTGATGTGTGAGGCAGGAGAGTGAGGGGTTGATGTGTGAGGCAGGAGAGTGAGGGGTTGTGTGAGGCAGGGGAGTGAGGGTTGATTTTGTGAGTCAGGAGAGTGAGGGTTGATGTGTGAGGCAGGAGAGTGAGGGGTTGATGTGTGAGGCAGGAAGTGAGGGGTTGATGTTGAGCAGGAGAGTGAGGGTTGATGTGTGAGTCAGGGAAGTGAGGGGTTGATGTGTGAAAGGGAGGAGAGTGAGGGGTTGATGTGTGAGGCAGGAGAGTGGGGGTTGATGTGTGAGGCAGGAGAGTTTAGGGGGTTTAAAGTGTGAGGCAGGAGAGTGAGGGTTGAGTTGAGTCAAGAGAGTGAGGGTTGATGTGTGAGTCAAGAGAGTGGGGGTTGATGTGTGAGGCAGGAGAGTGAGGGGTTGATGGTGAGGCAGGAGATTTAGGGGTTGATGTGTGAGGCAGGAGAGTGAGGGGTTGATGTGTGAGGCAGGAGAGTGATGGGGTTGATGTGTGAGTCAAAGAGTGAGGGTTGATGTGTGAGGCAGGAGAGTGAGGGTGTTTATGTGTGAGGCAGGAGAGTGAGGGGTTGATGTGTGAGGCAGGAGAGTAGGGGTTGATGTGTGAGTCAGGAGATTTAGGGTTTTATGTGTGAGGCAGGAGAGTGAGGGGGTTTATGTGTGAGGCAGGAGAGTGAGGGTTGATGTGTGAGGCAGGAGAGTGAGGGGTTGATGTGTGAGTCAGGAGAGTGAGGGTTGATGTGTGAGGCAGGAGAGTGAGGGTTGATGTGTGAGGCAGGGGAGTGAGGGGTTGATGTGTGAGTCAGGAGAGTGGGGTTGATGTGTGAGGCAGGAGAGTGAGGGTTGATGTGTGAGGCAGGAGAGTGAGGGGTTATGGGGTGAGTCAGGAGAGTGAGGGGTTGATGGGTGAGTCAGGAGAGTGAGGGTTGATGTGTAGGCAGGAGAGTGGGGGGGTTGATGTGTGAGTCAGGAGAGTGAGGGGTTTTATGTGTGAGGTAGGAGAGTGAGGGGTTGATGTGTGAGGCAGGAGAGTGAGGGGTTGATGTGTGAGGCAGGAGAGTGAGGGGTTGATTGTTGGAGGCAGTAGAGTGATGGTTGATGTGTGAGTCAGGAGAGTGAGGGTTGATGTGTGAGGCAGGAGAGTGAGGGTTGATGTGTGAGGCAGGAGAGTGAGGGTTGATGTGTGAGGCAGGAAAAGTGAGGGGTTGATGTGTGAGGCAGGAGAGTGAGGGTTGATGTGTGAGGGAGGAGAGTGAGGGGTTGATGTGTGAGGCAGGAGAAGTGAGGGTTGATGTGTGAGGCAGGATGAGGGGTTGATGTGTAGGCAGGAGAGTGAGGGGTTGATGTGTGAGGCAGGAGAGTGAGGGGTTGATGTGTGAGGCAGGAGAGTGAGGGGTTGATGTGTGGGGTCAAGAGAGTGAGGGTTGATGTTGAGGCAGGAGAGTGAGGGGGTTGATGTGTGAGGCAGGAGAGTGAGGGGTTGATGTGTGAGGGCAGGAGAGTGAGGGGTTGATGTGTGAGGCAGGAGAGTGAGGGGGTTGATGTGTGAGGCAGGAGAGTGAGGGGTTGATGGTGTGAGGCAGGAGAGTGAGGGGTTGAAAGTGTGAGGCAGGAGAGTGAGGGGTTGATGTGTGAGGCAGGAGAGTGAGGGGTTGATGTGTGAGGCAGGAGAGTGAGGGGTTGATGTGTGAGTCAAGAGAGTGAGGGGTTGATGTGTGAGGCAGGAGAGTGAGGGGTGATGTGTGAGTCAGGAGAGGAGGGGTTGTTTTGTGAGTCAGGGGAGTGAGGGGTTGATGTGTGAGTCAGGAGATGAGGGGTTGATGTGTGAGGCAGGAGAGTGAGGGGTTGATGTGTGAGCAGGAGAGTGAGGGTTGATGTGTGAGTCAAGAGAGTGAGGGGTTGATGTGTGAGGCAGGAGAGTGAGGGGTTGATGTGTGAGGCAGGAGAGTGAGGGGTTGATGTGTGAGGCAGGGGAGTGAGGGGTTGATGTGTTTTAGGCAGGAGAGTGAGGGGTTGATGTGTGGGCAGGAGAGTGAGGGGTTGATGTGTGAGGCAGGAGAGTGAGGGGTTGATGTGTGAGTCAAGAGAGTGAGGGGGTTTATGTGTGAGGCAGGAGAGTGAGGGGTTGATGTGTGAGGCAGGAGAGTGAGGGGTTGATGTGTTGAGGCAGGAGAGTGAGGGGTTGATGTGTGAGGCAGGAGAGTGAGGGGTTGATGTGTGAAAGGGAGGAGAGTGAGGGTTGATGTGTGAGGCAGGGAGAGTGAGGGTTGATGTGGAGTCAGGAGAGTTGGGGGTTGATTTGTGAGGCAGGAGAGTGAGGGTTGATGTGTGAGGCAGGAGAGTGAGGGGTTGATGTGTGAGGCAGGAGAAGTGAGGGGTTGATGTGTGAGGGCAAGGAGAGTGAGGGGTTGATGTGTGAGGCAGGAGAGTGAGGGGGTTTATGTGTGAGGGAGGAGAGGAGAGGGGTTGATGTGTGGAGGCAGGAGAGTGAGGGGTTGATGTGTGAGGCAGGAGAGTGAGGGTTTGATGTGTGAGGCAGGAGAGTGAGGGGTTGATGTGTAGGCAGGAGAGTGAGGGTTGAAAGTGTGGGGCAGGAGAGTGGGGATTAAAGTGTGAGGCAGGAGAGGGGGGGTTGTGAGGAGGGGAAAATAAATGATGAGGCGGATCCTTTCCCTCGTAATCTGTGGAAGGCAAGACAGCAAATATTGGTAGTCTTCAAGCTCCTCCCTTTACCCCCCCCCCCCGGAAGAGAGAGAGAGAGAGAAGAGAGAAAAGAGAGAGAGAGAGAGAAACCCTTCCCCACGAGAGAGAATAAAGAAAGGAGTAAACTAAAGACAAGTTTGGTTGGTTACCTAGACAGGGTGGTACACCAAGTACACCCAGGTGGTCTACCTACCTGGCGTCTACCTGGAGAGTGTTCCCGAGCGCCTGGTCCCAGATCAGGCTTCTTACTTCATGACCTGACCAATCAACTGCTGGTCCCAAAGCAGCACGCAGCCGACCGAAGATAACCCAACCCCGGTGATCAAGAAAAGACTTCGGGAACTGACCTGAGCTGACTTGAGGAACTGACTTGAAATACTGACCTGAAATGACTTAATTAACATGATCACTAACACTGTGCTGACTCATCCAACAATCGTGCACATACACGGCCATTATGGCACTGATTCTCCCAGCAATTCGAACACAGTGGTCCAAAAAACGAACACATTAACGTTCCTCTGAGCTAATCTGATGAGGACTTCCTACTCATTTCAAGACTGCAAGCTCCTGATGACGTATTAACTGCAACTCGAAAGGCCTGGAGCCATCATTCAACTCCCCCTATGGTTGTTTTGCATTATATATATATATATATATAATATATATATATATATATATAATATATATATATATATCTCGTACCGAATAGGTAAAATTTGCTATTTTGGTAGCAACGCTCTTCTTGACGAATAAGGTAAGCGAAAATTTGTGTATGCAATAGTTTCGCTCGGCTTGTGAGGTCTCTAGGGAGACCTAATTATATGGTCACCTTGCCGCCTTGGTAAGTGGTTAAGCAGCCACGCCTTTTCGGCTTAAGTCTCAACTCCTTTGTTCGTCACTGGCGTCAGATCTCGGCGTCAGGTCGTACACGTGGTGCACACCTCATTGTGGAGGGTGCTTGGACCACCATATAAGCCCAAGGAACAGCATGATCGGGACACTTTGAGCAGAGCTGTTGCTGTGTGCAGAGCTCGGGGAGAAGGCTGCTGGAGAGTCGAGCGGAGCTCTGGCCTGTGAGCAGAGCTGAGCGGGAGAGTCTCTGGAGGAGACTGTTGGAGACATTGGGCTTGGAGCAGTACTCGTGCTGTGAAGATCTTGGGACCTGTGGCTTAGTTCCTGTGGTGAACTGTCCTCTGAACTATATTGTAAGTTATATTCATTTTGGTCAAGTTGATTGTGTTCCCTGTCTCACTGCTTATATGTACCATCCCATTTATCTAACCACAATAATGTTCTCCTGTTCCCAAATATATTATTGTACAAAGACTTAATAATAAACTGTGTTTGAGTAGAATAGTAATACTCACTCTCCCCGTTATTTACTCTTTTATTCATTATGTTATTTCAAGTAGTGAGAGGGTGAGTAGTGTGGTGGGTAGAGTAATGAGAGGTGAAGGTGACCAGTGACCTCACATTGCTTACCTCCGTCTCGACTCGCCTCTCGCCCACCTCTCCTGACAACTCCCTCACCTTACTCCCATATTACCCAATTATCACTTACGTTCCATTACCCCCCCCCTACATGGTTCTTGTGTACATATATATATATATATATATATATATATATATATATATATATATATATATATATATATATATATATATATATATAAAATATATATATTTCCCCACCTAAATGCTTCTCTTTCACACCACTCCTTTTCTAATCTCTCTCCCCTTCCCCTCCACTCCATTTCTTCTCTTCCCTCCCTCATCCCTCTACCCAACACTCCATTCCCCATCCCTCAACAAACTTTCCTGCTCTTCTTCCTGCAGAACTCCATGCTCCTCCACAGTTCGGGGCCGAGTACCTAGTTTGATGCTGGTGTGTGAGGCCGGGGGAAGGGTGCATCACCAAGGCATGGGGAAGTGCGGGGGGAAAGGGGAGGGGGAGGTGCAGGGGGGAAAGGGATGGGGAAGTGCATAAATATTTCAGGGACAGGAGCTATAAATTAACCCTTGGATATATAATATACAAGGTTATATATATAAATATAAAATATATATATAATATATATATATATATAAATTTTATTTTATATATATTATATAATATATATGTACACAAGAACCACTATGAAAAAATAGTGAAATTCCCAGAACTTTCGTGATATCTCACGAAAACGCTGGGAGTTTTTCACTACTTTTTCACGGTGGTTCTTCTGCATATTGTGATATCTCCTGTTTACTGTCATCTTATTGCACACACACACACACATATATATATATATATATATGTCGTGCCGAATATGTAAAACTGGTCAATTAGCAGAACTCAATTAAAATTTTAGTCCTTTCTAAAATTTTCTCTTATACGTTTAAAGATATATTTTTTTCATTAATGTTAATGTAAAAAATTATAATTTTGCACTAAAAGAATCTTCGAAAACTTACCTAACCTTATTATAACAAGAACAATTTTTTTAGCCTAACCCAACTAAATATTTTAGATTTGTTTACAAAATTAATACTAAACAAACACAGTGAAATATATTTCTTTCGTTAGGTTCAGAATGATTTTGGCGAAATTATTGCATACACAAATTTTCACTTGCCCTTATTTTGGCAAGATGAGCGTTGCTATTTAAGCCAAGATCGCAAGTTCTGCCTATTCGACACGACATACTTTAAATTTTATATATATTATATATATATATATATATATATATTATATTTTATATATATATATTATATATTATAATATATATAGTTTTATAAAATATAAGGAAAAGAGGGAGATAGATAAGGAGAAAGAGGCGAGAGTTAGGATAATGAGGGAGACGAATTCAGAGGATAGCAATGAGATCAGAAAAAAAAAGGGGGGAGAGGAGAGAAGAGAGAGAGAGAGAGAGAGAGAGGGGAGAGAGAGAGAGAGAGAGAGAGAGAGAAGAGAAGGGAGAAGGAGGAGGAGGAGAAAGGGTTAAGATAATAGGGGAAGGTAAGGGGAAAGGGGGAAAGGGGAAAACAAGAAGGCAATGAGGGGAAGAAAGGAAGAAATTTGGAAAAGAACGTATGCCAGAGGGCAGAGAGAGAGAGAGAGAGAGAGAAGAGAGAGAGAGGAGAGGGGAGGAGAGGAAGAGAGAGAAGAGAGAGAGAGAGAGAGAGAGAGAGAGAGTCATATAATCTAGGGTATTCACCGGCCATGTTTCACAACCATTGATATAATAATAATATAATTTTATGATTGTAAGAACTCAAAGAGGATTGGAAATTAAAATAAGAGGACCAGGAGGCAGAAGACAAGGATGGAAGCTGAGGACTCATCCCTCCCGTGGGGATGCTAGGATGTAATTCCTCTAATATTATGCTGAGAGAATGAATGGGTAATGTCAAGTACAATTTGTCGATCAAAACGTCAGAAGACGAGGACGTAAAAAGAGGAACTTGAAGGAACTTGACGATAAAGGAACTTGATGACAAGGAGGAACTTGACAAGAAGAAGCCAATTGTGAGAGGAGTGATTTGAACTGAATATCACGAGAACAAATATTTACAATATCTGCCACAACAACAAATACAGCAAAAGAGAGAGAGATACAATATCTGCCACAACAACAAATACAGCAAAAGAGAGAGAGATACAATATCTGCCACAACAACAAATACAGCAAAAGAGAGAGAGATACAATATCTACCACAACAACAACAGTTACAACAAGAGACGCGGATATTCACAGGTCAAGAGAAGAATATGTAAACAATGGGATGCTGTCATTTGGAAAATGGGTTGTACTATGACCCACAACACTGAGATACCTTCCCATCTTTCAACTCTCAACACTGACACTCAACCCACCGCACCCCCGACCCTTCTCCCTCACGCTTTCTCCCTCCTTCACCTTCTCTCCCTCACAGATAATCCTTTCCCCCTCTTCCAGCATTCCTCTTTACCTCTAATTGCTCAGCCTCCCCAGGGTTGTGCTTCCTGGGGGAGGGGGAAGCAGTAGGTAATCAGCCTCTTCACCCTCAGGTTCAAACACTTGACGCCACCTCCACCCTGGCTTATCTTCAGTCTTACGGCCAAGAGCCAGACTTCAACCTTACAGTCAAGAGCCAGACTTCAACCTTACAGTCAAGAGCCAGACTTCAACCTTACAGTCAAGAGCCAGACTTCAACCTTACAGTCAAGAGCCAGACTTAACCTTACAGTCAAAAGCTAGCTTCAAAACCCTTTCAGTCAAAGGGCCAGACTTCAACCTTACAGTCAAGGCCAGACTTCACCTTACAGTCAAGAGCCCGACTTCCCAAACCCTTTCAGTCAAGGGCCAGACTTCAACCTTACAGTCAAGAGCCAGACTTCAACCTTACAGTCAAGGGCCAGACTTCAACCTTACAGTCAAGGGCCAGACTTCAACCTTACAGTCAAGGGCCAGACTTCAACCTTACAGTCAAGAGCCAACTTCAACCTTACAGTCAAGGGCCAGACTTCAACCTTAAAATCAAGGGCCAGACTTCAACCTTACAGGGCAAGAGCCAGACTTCAACCTTACAGTCAAGGGCCAACTTCAACCTTACAGTCAAGGGCCAGACTTCAACCTTACAGTCAAGGGCCAGACTTCAAAACCTACAGTCAAGGGCCAGACTTCAACCTTACAGTCAAGAGCCAGAAATTCAACCTTACAGTCAAGAGCCAACTTCAACTTACAGCAAAAAGGGGCCCGACTTAACCTACAGTCAAAGCCACTTAAACCCTTTCAGTCAAGGGCCCGACTTCAACCTTACGTCAAGGGCCAGACTTCACCTAAAAGTCAAGGGCCAGACTTCAACCTTACAGTCAAGGGCCAGACTTCAACCTTACAGTCAAGAGGCCAGACTTCAACCTTACAGTCAAGGGCCCGACTTCAACCTTACAGTCAAGGCCAGACCCTTCAACCTTACAGTCAAGAGCCCGACTTCATCCCTTACAGTCAAGGGCAGACTTCATCCTTACAGTCAAGGGCCCGACTTTAACCTTACAGTCAAGGCCAGAATTATAACCTTACAGTCAAGGGCCAACCCTTTAAACCCTTTCAGTCAAGGCAGGAAATCAGACCTTCAACCTTCAGTCAAGGGCCGACTTCAACCTTAAAAGTCAAGGGCAGACCAACCTCAGTCAAGGGCCAGATTTAACCTTAAATCAGGGCATTTTCACAGTCAGGCCAATCTTCAGCCTTCACCTTGTCACCCATCCACTCACTGTTTACACCCAATGGTGCTTAGCCACGGGTATACTATAACACGCTACGTATGCGACCTATTCTACACCCAAATACCCACAACACTACACCCCGACCAGACACCACACAACACCTACACCCACCACCACCCTCATCGACACACCCCCCACACCACCACCCCACATAAAAACCTACACCACACCCACTGACACAACTGGGTAATGGGTGGGTGGTGGTGGTGGTAGGGGGATAGTGGTAGTAGTGGTGGGGTGGCAGTGGTGGTGGTGGCAGTGGTGGTGGTGGCAGTGGTGGTGGTGGCAGTGGGGGTGGTGGCATGGGGGTGGGGCAGTGGTGGTGGTGGCAGGGTGGTGCAGTGTGGTGGGGGTACAGGGTGGGGGGCAGTGGTGGTAGCAGGGGTGGTGGGGGTGGCGTGGTGGTAGCATGGTGGTGGGAGGGTGGACCAGTTGTCGCTCATGTATAATTTCCCACCGTCGCTACTTAAATGTAGAGTGGCCCCCCTTGTGACGCACCTCTCCTTACCTAACAATTTTGCCCAAGAACACCTGTGCCTTCCGTTACAACCCCCAAACCGTTAAAATAGGGATTAAAGCTTAATGGGGTTATAAAAGTTTAAAATAGGGTTATCAAATTTAAAAGGGTCACCAACTTATTCCTAATGCATAAAAATGTTTTGGGCCCAAAATTATTTGGTTAGTGGATTGACTTCGAGAAAGCCCTCCAGCTGGGCAGTGGGCCGCTGCAGTGGTCCCCCTTTAAAGCGGGTATGCGCTGTCGGATGAAAGAGTGCTGCTATCACAACTGCCAAATGACAGTGGATAACAAGAATTATCAAACAAAGTGCGGGTTTAATGGGTTGTTGTCCTTGTTCTTTTGGCGGAAATTTTGATGTGTCTTCCACCCTAAATGATGGGGGGGAAAAGCCCCACTGAACAATGTACAGAGATATTCAC
Organism: Cherax quadricarinatus; assembly: GCF_026875155.1. NCBI lineage: Eukaryota > Metazoa > Arthropoda > Malacostraca > Decapoda > Parastacidae > Cherax > Cherax quadricarinatus. The sequence continues at coordinate 61,906,597 of NC_069412.1, read as the reverse complement.
TCTGCATTGCACCCTGAAAAGTACAGAATTCATTCACCCCGCATTGCAGCATAAACAATCCCGAGTCATTCATTTAGCATTGAACATGAACAATAGGGAGATCATTCACTCCAGCATTGCAACACTGAAAATAACGGAGTTTACTCCAGCTTGAAACACTGAACAATCACGGAGATCGTTCACCCAGCATGCAACACTGAACAATACACGGGATATTCACTCCAGCATTGCAACACTAAACAATAACGGAGATCGTTCACCCAGCATTGAAAACAGAACAATACCGGAGTGTTCCCCTCCAGATGCAAACTGAACAAACAGGGAGATCGTTCACTCCACTTTGCAGCACGAACAATAACGGAGTCTTCACCGCTTTTGCAACTGAACATCACGGAGTCGTTCACTCCGCTAGCCTAAAAAATACACGGGATCGTTCACCCAGCATTGCAGCAGAAAAAACCCGGAATCGTTCCTCACTGGCCCATGAACAATACACGGGTTTTCACTCCGATTGCAACAAAAAACAATAACGGGATCGTTCCCCCAGCAGCGCACTAAACAATCCGGAGATCGTTCACCGCTTGCGCGAAAAAAACACGGGAGATCTTCCCGAAATTGCGCACTAAAAATACAGGGGAGATCGTTTACCCACAGCAACATAACAATACACGGAGATTTCACTCCAGCTTTGCGCATTGAACAACACGGGACTTTCACCCAGCTTGCACCACTGAACAATACACGGAGATCTTTATCCAGCTTTGAAAAATGACTACCGGAGTCGTTCACTCCAATTTTGCAAACATGAAAATAACGGAGATCGTTCCTCAGATTGCCACTGAACAATACACGGAGACTTTCATCCGCTTTGCAACAGAAAATAACGGAGTCTTTTCCTCCAGCATTGAAACACTGAAAAAATCACGGAGTGTTCACTAGCATTGCCCCCACGAAAATACACGGAGATTTTTTACTCCGATTGAACCTAAACAATACAGGGGAGATCGTTCCCCCAGCATTGCAACATGAACAATACCGGAACTTACTCCAGCATTGCAACATGAAAAAATTTAAACCGGAGTGTTCACCCCAGCATTGCCACGAACAATAACGGAGTGTTTCACTTAGATGCAACAGAAAAATAAGGAGTATTCATCCAGCTTTTGCAACCTGAACAAAACACGGGACATTCACTCCGAAATTGCAACACTGAAAAATACCGGAGTCATTCCCCCCAGCATTGCAAAAAAACTAAGGGAAATCATTACTGCATTGCAACACTGAACAATACAGGAGATCGTTCACCCACATTGCACCCTGAAAATAACGGAGTCATTTACTCCGCTTTTCAGCACTGAACTAAGGGAAAACGTTACTCCGCATTGCAGCATGAACAATACCGGAGATCTTTCACTCCAGATTGCAGCACAAACAATAACGGAGTCGTTCACCCGCATTGAGCATGAAAAATACACGGGATCGTTCACTTAGATTGCAACCTGAACAAACCGGGATCGTTCACCCCAGATTAAACGAAAAATACACGGAGATCGTTCCCCTTGCATTGCAACATGAAAAATACACGGGTCATTCACTCCGCTTGAAACCACTGAACAATACCCGGGATCATTCACCCCATTGCAAACTGAACAATCACGGAGATGTTCACTCCAGCTTGCAGCATGAAAATCACGGAGATCGTTTCACCCCAGCTTGCACCCCTAAACAATACACGGAGATCGTCACCCCAGAAATTTTGCAACAATGAAAAATACCGGATCTTTACCTGTTGCAACACGAAAAATACACGGAGCTTCACCCCAGATTGCAGACTGAAAAAACCGGAGTCATTCACCCAGCATTGCGCCCGAACAATACCGGAGATCATTCACCAGTTTTGAGAAAGAACCTACCGGGACGTCACCCACCTTGCAAACTAAAACAATACAGGAGATCGTTCACCCCCAGCTTGCAACATAAAAATAACGGAGTTTTAACTGTGAGTGCCCATTCCACCCCAAATATGAAAAAATGCTTAAAATATCTCGGTTGTAGAGGGGAGGCGACGAGAAAAAAAGCATATAATAATACCAGAAATATTACCAACAACTTTTTAATTTTAAACGAAATTTTGTTAAGACCAGAATGGTGCACATGGTTAAAAACCCCCCTTGATAAACCTTTGATGAGTTCGAGAGTCTTCTCTCTGGGACCCCGGATGGTCCAGATGTCTGGGGGAGTGAGTTGGGGAGTAAACTCAAAAAGTGTAAGGTCCCGAGACTTTCTCCAGAGAGAAAAACTTAGCAGTTCCCAACAAATTTCCCAATTTCATGACTGCGTGGAGGGGCCCCAATAGCCTGAAGATCCGGGGAACCATTAAAAGTTAATTTCCCCCATTAATTCCCCCCCCACACAAACTTTCTCCCCCCCCAAAACCCCTTTGAGAATCAGCGGACTGCCTCCCTCCCTACCTCACATTTTTTCCCTCATACCCCTTTCCCCCACCCCCCTTCCCCACACTTCTCCAGGACTATTCTTAGGCTTTTAGCATATAGCTTGATTGTTCCGACCGTTGCCCCGGGAGTGTGTTGTGCCGGTCCAGGAGTGTGTTGTCCCGGCCCAGGAGTGTGGGGTGCCGGCCCCAGGAGTGTTGGTGCGGGTCCGGGAAAGTGTCGGGTTTCGGGTCCCAGGATTTGGCTGGGTGGGGTCCAGGTGTGTCTGGTGCTGGCCCAAAGGAGTGTCTGGGGGTGGTCCAGGGGGTGCCCTGGTGGGCCCCGGAAAAGGTCGGGTGCTGGTCCAGGAGTTTGGTGATGGTCCAGGAGGTCCTGGTGATGGCCCCGGGAGTTTTTGGGGTGATGGAAAGGAGTGTTGGTGCTGGTCCAGGAGTGTCGGGTGCTGGTCCAGGGGGGGGTTGGTGGGGCCCAGGAGTGTTGGTAGGGTAGGAGTGTCTGGTGATGGTCCAGGAGTGTCTGGTGCGGGTTTCCGGGGTGTGTCTGGTGCTGGTCCAGGAGTGCCCGGGGGTTGCTGGCCCGGAGAGTCGGGTTGCGGGTCCAGGAGAGTCGGGGTGCTGGTCCGGGAGTGTTTTTGTGGGGGTCCAGGGGTTCCCTTGTGGGGGGTCCAGGAGTGTTTTGTGGTGGTCCGGATTTTTTCTTGTGCTGGTCCGGGTTGTGTTTTGGTGCTGGTTCCAGGATGCCCGGTGCGGGCCCAAGGTGTGTCTTTTGCTGGTCCAGGAGTGTCTGGTGCGGGTCCGGGAGGGGTTGGTGCTGGTCCGGGAAAGGGGTTGGTGTGGTCCGGGGTGCCCTTGTGGTGGTTTCCAGGAGTGTTTTGTGGGGGTCCAGGAGGTCTTTGTGGGGGGTCCGGGAGGTCTTGTGCTGGTCCAGGTGTGCCCTGGTGCGGGGTCCGGGATGTCTGGTGCTGGCCAGGAGTGTCGGGGTTGCTGGTCCAGGAGTGTCCGGTGCTGGCCCCAAAGAAAGTGTCCGGTGCTGGCCCAGGAGTGCCCTGGTGCGGGTCCAGGAGTTTTGGTGCTGGTCCAGAAGGGGGTGCGGGTTCCAGAAGTGCCCGGGTTTGCTGGCCCAAGGAGTTTGTGGTGCTGGCCGGAAAGTGTTTGGTGCTGGCCAGGAGTGTTTGGGTGGGGGTCCAGGGTGTCTTGTGGGGGTTTCCGGAGTGTCTGGTGCGGGCCCAGGGGGAGTCTGGTGCGGGTCCAGGATGTCCTTGTGGTGGTCCGGGGAGTGTTTGGTGGGGGCCCCAGGGGGGTGTCTTTTGGGGCCAGGAGGGCCCTTGTCGGGTCCAGGTGTTCTGGTGCTGGTCCAGGATGTCTGGTGTGGCCCCGGAGTGTCTGGTGCTGGTCCAGGATTTTGCCGGTGGGGTCCAGAAAGTGCCCGGGTTCCCCTGGTCCAGGATTTCCCGGGGGCTGGTCCAGGAGTGTCGGGTGCTGGGCCCCAGAATGCCCCTTTTGCGGGTCCGGGAAGTGTCCGGTGCTGGTCCAGGAGGGTGTGGTGCCCCCCCAGGGTGTCGGGTGCTGGTCCAGGAGTGTCTTTTTGGGGGGTCCAGGAGTGTCTTGTGGTGGCCCAAAGGAGTGTCTTGGCTGGTCCAAGTGAAATCTTTGGGGGGGTTTGGGGTTCCCTGTTTACTGGCCAGGGAGTGTTGTGGTGGTCCAGGTGTGTTAGTGCTGGTCCAGGTGTGCTGGGGGCCGGTCCAGGAGTGTGTGGTGCGGCCCCGGGGATTTTCGGTTCCCCTGGTCCAGGATTTGTTTGTGGTGGTCCAAGTGTATCTTGTGGTGGCCTAGGTTCCCTTTGTTTACGGGGCCCCCAGGGGAGGGGTTGTGGTGGCCCAAGGTGTTTCTAGTGCTGGTCCGGGTTGTGTCTGGTGCTGGCCCCAGGAGTGTTGGTGTTTGGTCCAGGAGTGTGGGGGCTGGCCCGGGGAGGGGTCTGGTGCGGGGCCAAGGTATTTTGGGTGGGGGTTAGGTGTGCCTGAAAACGGGGCCGGGGAGTGTTGTGGGGGTCCGGTTGGGGTCGTGCGGGCCAGGTTTGCCCTGGTGCTGGCCCGGGAGTGTGGGGTTTGGGGTTCCAGGGTGTTGGTTCTGGCCCAAGGATTTGTCTGGTGCGGTCCAAGTGTATTTTGTGGTGGTTAGGTTTGCCTAAATACGGGGGCCGGGGAGTGTTGTGGGGGTCCGGGTGTGCCCTGGTGCGGGTCCAGGATTTGGTGGTGCGGGTTTCCGGGAAAGTGTGGGGTTCCCGGCCCAAGGAGTGTCTGGTGCTGGTAAAGGAGGGGTCTTGTGGGGGTCCAGGAGTGTCTGGTGTGGCCCAGGAGGGGTCGGGTGCGGGTCCGGGAGTGTTGGGTGCTGTCCAGGAGGGTCTGCTGTTTGCTACAAAATTGTCCGTGCTGGCCCAGGGGGTGTCGGGGCTGGTCCAGGAGTTGCCCCGGTGTGGTCCGGGTTTTGGTGTATGCTGTCCGGTTTGTCTGGTGGGGGGCCCACTCCCCCCTACATCCATCACAACCGGGGCCCAACAGCGCCCGAAGTATCCTCACGAAAATTGGATACAAAATTTTCTATCAACTTGGGCGACAAAACCCAAAATCACTCCCTCCCCCTTTTCCCCCTCCTGTCACATCTCCCTCCTATTCCCCCCCTCCCCTACCCCGACATCCCCCCACCTTTTCAATACCTCCACCATTAACCTGTATACCTCTTCTCCCTGCCCGCCCTTCACGACTCTCCTCTCCCCATGCCACCCCTCCTTCTCCTCTCCCCTTTGCCACCCTCCTTCTCCTCCTTCCCCCCATGCCTCCCCTCCTTCTCCTCTCCCCATGCCTCCCCTCCTCCTATCCCCATCCCCCCCCCTCCTCCTCTCCCCATGCCTCCCCTCCTCCTCTCCCCATGCCACCCCTCCTCCTCTTCCCATGCCTCCCCTCCTTCTATCCCATGCCATTCCTCATCCTCTCCCCATGCCTCCCCTCCTTCCTCTCCCCCATGGCCTCCCTCCTTCTCTCCCCATGCCACCCTCCTTCTCCTCTCCCCATGCCTCCCTCCTTCCTCCCCATGCCTCCCCTCCTCCTCTCCCCATGCCCCCTCCTTTCCTCTTCCCATGCCCCCCCTCCTATCCCATGCCACCCTCATCCTCTCCCCATGCCTCCCCTCCTCCTTCCCCTTTGCCACCCCTCCTTCTCCTCTCCCCATGCCACCCCTCCTTCTCCTCTCCCCATGCCACCCCCCCTTTCCCTTCCCCCATGCCACCCCTCCTTCTCCTCTCCCCATGCCAAACCCCTCCTCGTCTCCCCATGCCTCCCCTCCTTCTCCCTCCCCATGCCTCCCCTCCTTCTCCTCTCCGCATTGCCCCCCCTCTTCTCCTCTCCCCATGCCTCCCCCCCTTTCTCCTCTCCCCATGCCTCCCCTCCTTCTCCTTTTTCCCATGCCTCCCCTTCCTTCTCCTCTCCCCATGCCTCCCCCCTTCTCCTCTCCCCATGCCTCCCTCCTTCTCCTCTTCCCATGCCACCCCCCTTCTCCTCTCCCCATGCCTCCCCTCTTCTCCCTCCCCATGCCCCCCCTCCTTCTCCTCTCCCATCCCACCCTTCCTTCCCTCTCCCCATGCCACCCCTCCTTTCCTTTTCCCATGCCACCCCCCCATTCCTCTCCCCATGCCACCCCTCCTTCTCCTCTCCCCCAAAGCCCCCTCCTTCTCCTCTCCCCATGCCTCCCCTCCTTCCCCTCTCCCCATGCCTCCCCTCCTTCTCCTCCCCCCATGCCTCCCTCCTTCTCCTCTTCCCATGCCACCCCTCCTCCTCTCCCCATGCCCACCCCTCCTCCTACCCCATGCCTCCCTCCTTCTCCTCTCCTTTGCCTCCTCCCTTCCTCCTCTCCCCATGCCTCCCCTCCTCCTCCTCTCCCCATGCCTCCCCCCTTTCTCCTCTCCCCATGGCCTCCCCTCCTTCTCCTCTCCCCATGCCCCCCCTCCCCCTCTCCCCATGCCACCCCCCCTCCTCCTCTCCCATTGCCTCCCCTCCTTCTCCTCTCCCCATGCCTCCCCTTTCCTCCTCTCCCCAAATGCCACCCTCCTCCTCCCCCCTGCCACCCCTCCTTCTCCTCGGCCCATGCCTCCCCTCCTTCTCCTCTCCCCATCCCTCCCTCCTTCTCCTCTCCCCATGCCTCCCTCCTCCTCTCCCCATGCCTTCCCTCCTTCTCCCTTCCCCATGCCTCCCCTCCTTCTCCTCCCCCCCATGCTTCCCCTCCTTCCCCTCTCCCCATGCCACCCTCCTTCCCCTTTCTCCCCATGCCTCCCCTCCTCCTCCATCTCCCCATGCCTCCCCTCCTTCTCCTCCCCCCAATGCCCCCCTCCTTCTCCCCTCCCCCATGCCTCCTCTCCTTCTCCTCTCCCATGCCTCCCCTCCTTCTCTCTTCCCCATGCCTCCCCTCCTTCTCCCCTCCCCATCCCCTCCCCTCCTCATCCCTCCCCTCCTTTCCTCTCCCCATGCCACCCCTCCTTCTCTCCCCATGCCTCCCCTCCTCCTTCCCCATCCCTTTCCCCCTCCTTCTCCCCATGCCTCCCCTCCTTCTCTCTCCCCTTTGCCACCCCTCCTTCTCCTCTCCCCATTGCCTCCCCTCCTTCTCCTCTCCCCATGCCTCCCCTCCTCCTCTCCCCATGCCTCCCCTCCTTCTCCTCCCCCCCATGCCTCCCCTCCTTCTCCTCTCCCCATTACACCCCTCCTTCTCCTCTCCCCATGCTACCCCTCCCTTTCTCCTCCCCCATGCCACCCCTCCTCCTCTCCCCATGCCACCCCTCCTCCTCTCCCCATGCCTCCCCCCTTCTTCCCCATGCCTCCCCTCCTTCCCCTCTCCCCATGCCACCCCTCCTCCTCTCCCCATGCCTCCCCCCCTCCTTCCCCATGCCTCCCCTCCTTCTCCTCTCCCCATGCCTCCCCTCCTCATCCCTCCCCTCCTTCTCCTCTCCCCATGACCCCCCTCCTTCCCCTCTCCCCATGTACCCCTCCTTTTTCCTCTCCCATGCCACCCCTCCTCCTCTCCCCATGCCTCCCCTCCTTCTCTCCCCATGTCACCCCTCCTTCCCCTCTCCCCATGCCACCCCTCCTCCCTCCCCATGCCTCCCCTCCTTCTCCTCTCCCCATGCCTCCCCTCCTTCTCTCCCCATGCCTCCCCTCCTTCTCCTCTCCCCATGCCTCCCCTCCTTCTCCTTCCCCATGCCTCCCCTCCTCCTCCTCTCCCATCCCTCCCCTCCTTCTCCTCTCCCCATGCCTCCCCTCCCCCTTTCTCCCCATGCCTCCCCTCCTTCCCCCTCCCCCATGCCTCCCCCCCTCCTCCTCTCCCCTTTGCCTCCCCTCCTTCCTCCTCTCCCCATGCCTCCCCTCCTTCTCCTCTCCCCATGCCTCCCCTCCTTCTCCTCTCCACAACCGCCTTATATAAAAGTCAGAGTATTTCTTTTCCAATACAGAGAGAGAGAGAGAGAGAGAGAGAGAGAGAGAGAGAGAGAGAGAGAGAGAGAGAGAGAGAGGGGAGGAGAGGAGAGGAGAGGAGAGAGGGAGAGGAGAGGAGAGGAAGGTAAACATGATAACACTGATCAAACCTTTGTTACTAAGATGGTGCCCAGTATTCTCCCCCTCTCCCTCCCTCCCCCCCCTCCCTCCCTCACCCTCTCCCTCCCTCACCCCTCCCCTCCCTCACTCTCTCCCTCCCTCACTCTCTCCCTCCCCTCACCCTCTCCCTCCCTCACCCTCTCCCCTCCCTCACCCCCTCCCTCCCTCACCCTCTCCCTTCCTCACCCCCTCCCTCACCCTCTCCCTCCCTCACCCTCTCCCTTCCTCACCCTCTCCCTCACCCTCTCCCTCCCTCACCCTCTCCTTCCCTCACCCTCTCCCTGCCTCACCCTCTCTGCCTCTCCATCCTGACCTCTCCTCACCCTCCCTGCCTATCCCTCTCTGCCTCACCCTCCCTGGCTCACTCCCTGCCTCACCCTCCCTGCCTCACCCTCCCTGCCTCTCCCTCCCTGACTCCCACATCGTCACAGTCATACATATTTACTACAGAAGCACAAGTTTTTTAGGTCCTTATGTAAAAAAATAACATCAGTATACTGTTGGTGCAGTAAGCAAAGAAACAGCTACACCACCAGAAATACACCAACAGCAGATCGAGCAGCAGTTGCAACCCCTGACATGGGTTGCATTGTGATGTATCTATATTACTGTATATACCTTTTCATTTTTATTGTATATTGCTTATATTTGGATGTTAGCTAAATCTTAAATATATTGCTTTATATTATTTTTTGATTAGTTTAGTTTTGTTAGGTAGGATGTAACATATGTGCTCAGTTCAGTCTGATTGTCTAGCTACTGTAAACTTACTCGCTCTTTGCCTGTTTACTCTGCCGGCTTCGGTTGCTGAGCTGCAGCTATCCACGGATCTATTTCGTGATCGAAGGGGGGGGATTGTCCTCACCTCGCATGAAATGGATTCAGTCTGGTCTAGACTCTCTGGGTGGTTGGACGTTATTCCAGACAAGTGCTCATAAATTTATCCCTTATTGGTCTTGTTAGGAGATTGTCTCTGTCTCATTATTATTCTTGTTAGTTTGGGACTATGCTTCACAGAACTTTGGATTTAGACTTAGTGATTTTCGAGTTATACTGTGGGTGTGTGTCGCTTAGGGACACACTGTGTTATTTCAGGTCATGAGATGTGCTTTGACCTAATTTCTACTGGTATATGTGTTTTGTCCACTGGTCGGGTATTTTCTTATGTGAAATTTGATTCAGTAGTATGGGAGTTTTGTGACTTTTGTGGAGGATCTGTGATGGTCCAACTCGCTAGCTGTTCTTTTATATTATCTATCTTGTTCCCGATTGTGTCACAGTTGCTTGTTTATATTGTGTTGGTTATCAGTGTTTTATTGTTCGAGCAGACTTTTTCTGATTGCCAGTTGGTCAAGAACTTAGTTTATGAGGGACTTTGTCAGTCAACTTATGTCTAGTCGTGTTCGTTGTGACATAGCCGAACTATATATTGAACTTTCACACAAAACTTTTTGTACATATTGGTCATATCCTTACTAATGTTAATGTACCGATGAGTACTGAAGTCACTTATTATATGTGATTTGTGCTTCAGGCAAATATACTGTACACGAGAGAAAGTGAAGTGATTCTTATTTAGTTGATTACTTGTGATTAATTTAATTTGATATCTGCCTAGGGACAAATTAATAAAATTTATTGAATTAATTTCTTAGTTAGTAAGCCTACAGTTTGTAATCCTGAAGCACTATTGAATAATACTGAACTATACATGGATAATTGGACAAGGATATGTCTATTTGTTACGAAAAAACCCTGTAACAGGCTTGGATGCTTGAAAGGCAATGTCCTTTCTAGTATTCACAGGAGATCTCTAAGCTTTTAGAATCGCGTTTTTTGTAACAAATGGGGGGGGCCTGTCTGGGATGCTCTTGATTCCAGGTGTTGGAGAAAATGTCCAGTTTGGACGTAATAGTAATCTATGATCAAACACTTGAGTAACTTTCTATTTGAAGACTTGGAGTTTAGTCTTGTACAACTATTGGTGCATTTATGTTACTTGACGTGTCTCTTGATCCAAGAGATGGAAATACTGTTAATGTAGCTAGCACTAAGACAAACAACACTAAAATTTTTTTTGGATTTATAGTTCCCATAATCACTCTCTATAGTAGAACACTTATTTCCATGTTGTATGCCAAAGTGAAACAGTAATTGATAATCTGATTTGTCTAAGTAACATTAACACTTCAGAAGTCAGTGTTGGCGAGTTAGCCAATATCCTTGTGTGGCGCATATAACAGGAATTACTACAGCAGAAACTGTCAGAGCGTTCATTAAGAATATTTGTTTCCTGTCTTACAGCGATGTCTGATTTTGATTTCAGATTCAGAAAAGCTAGTGTCACAGTTAGGAAGTATGACTAATGATAAGAGAGAGAGCAACTAAGGCAGACAGTGAGCCTAGTGTAGCTCAGTTGCTCGCTCACACCTTCCCTCCTAATGTTAGTTATGACACGCCTAATGTAAGTACCGTGTATGCTACACCTGTATTACTTATCTAGACCAGATCTAGACACTCTAGGCGGTGGACGGGTGCCCGACTAAGGGACCATCCAGAAAGAAGATGTTTAATTTCATACTCTCCATTACCCCACTGGTCCTATCTCTCAGGATACAGTTTGAGAGGTTTGAACGTCTAATTATGTGCAGGACCTGCACAAATAGAGGAACAGAGGAAATTGAGAAGAAGATTTCCAGAGCAGAATATATTCGTCTTGATAGACACAGACTTCTAGATCACAGACACATTTAATGTGCAAAGACAGGCTGCATCCATGGTTTCCTAAGTTTTTTGAGAGTGACTATGACACCATATTTTTGATGTGTTTGGAGAACCCAGGCACGTGATATGAAAGGCCCGTAAGCATCTGGGCATACCTTGTTAGCACCTTAGCATTTTTGACAGGAAGAGCTCAAACTTTTACTGATGCTTTACCATTTGCAAGTACATTAGTTATGACGCTGTTCAAACGAAATATTTAGAGACATTAACTTGTTACCTGTAAGCTATCAAAGGCATTTCTTACAATACACACGTCGGCAAGATTCAAACTTGTGTAGAGTTTGCTGTTGAGAAAGAAAAATGTTGCATTTGCAGAGATGGTGGAGGTCTGCCAAGTGTAACAACTCCGACAGCTTGTTTTGTTGTTACTACAACGAGCAGGTTTATTCAATGTAAGTCTGCTGACATACAAGGAATATCTGATCGATAATACTACCTCGGATATTCTGGAAAAACTGCAGCATTTAGCAGAACAATTACGAGATTATCAAAACTTGTACGTACTAAAAACGCACGAAACAAAGGTAAACTAAAAACAGTTGTCCTAGATGTTGGCAACCTAATTCAGCGGCTCATTGCCGGACCTGATGTATCGGCTACTGAAAACTTTTTCATACACTTTACCAGGAAAACTCACAACTGTATGTCTCTGTGGTAGACAGAAATTGATATCGAAGAAGTTTAGGTACCTATTTTAACAGAAAAGGGACAATGCTAGAGAGTATCTGCTATAAGTTTAGAAAGGATACGAGAAGCAGTCGTGAGGTAGCGCCCCCACTCAAGTCGTATTTCTTACGAGCAACAAAGGGCACCAAAATCCTAGCTATTCTCGATCCTTCTGTTTTAGATAATGTTACTCTGGATAGGATGTCTAGCCGTCAGAAACAGTGTATTGACAAAAAAGATTCGTTCAGCGATGACGTCTTACTTTTCGAGAGGTAAAGTGGATTTGGACGTATCACATCTGAGATAATTACTTTCAAAGACATGGCAGTTATTCACTTAATGAGAGAAGATGTACTGCCCATAAATGATGGAGACCTATTGCAAGATAGATGTATTGTTAGAAGCTATGGTTGGGGCTGTTTCTCAAAGTTACCTCTGCACATAGTTTATATTGAAAAAGCTATTATAATGGTCTATATTTCAGTGGGGATATCCAGTGGTGTTCGTATTTCCCATCAGGTCAGAGGACTTGTGATAGGGAAACGATATCCTTTCATGCTTGGTATATGTAAAGAACACTTGTGATTTGATAATACCATGATGGTATTTATGCCATTGAAGCTTGTTAGAGAGAAACCTTATTTTCTTTCCTCTCAGCGCCAATTACTTGAGCTATGTCAAAGATTCACTCATTCATCCTGTTCTCCTGTTGAGTTGTGATGACACTGATTTGAGCTTGATTATGTTTAGTGTGCTCTTGTGCCCTAGGAATCAGTAACTTTAACTCCCTGTCCATCAACCTAGTCAGGACACAAACTGACGATAATTTCTAACTCATATGAATTTAATCAGGATCCAGTTTGTTGATCAGTCAGACTGGAAAGGACAGAGATATAGCAGTTACTGAGAGTGAAGCCAAAGGATATCGATATTGTTACTTTAAGTAAACGTGTACTGATGGAGAGAAAAATTTACATGTAGAGGTCAGCTGATAGTGGTTACACCACCTGTCAAGCTTCTCGTATGTGATTAACAGTTTCACTTCGTGTACAAGCCACTTGATTTTGCTCACATAGTTCCATTAGGAGGACTTTTGGGTGTCAAGAAGACACTCGGTAAACTGGCAAACATTTTACTTGGCCTTAAATTTAGGAAACGTAGCTGATACATTGCGATGTTGCAGTGTGTCAAAAGCGACAGGCAAGCAGCACCACAACTCCAACTCCTACAACCTCTCCTATGTGTCATTGTCGCAAAGTTCAGTTCATCTGGCATTGCGATTTGTTCAGATTGTCAAGTTGAAAGCATATGCTTTCCTCTGTTCTTGTGAAGTGTCTAATTTCAATCTTCCCTTCTTTTGAACATTTAGATGCGAGTTGGCCTATGCAGTGGGTGCTGTGCTGTCCAACTAGTCAAAATCACTGCATTCCATCCTATATGTACTTTCTATCTTAAGATTAAAACGACACAGAAAAATTATGACCGACTATTGAAATAAAAAGTGGCTTTAGCTCTTGTGGTGTCCTTGGAACATTTTGACGTGTATTTGGGCACTTTCCCATTTTAAACATTAAGTTATTTTATGCCAAATACCTATTCGTTATTGCTCTATGTCAAATTCAGTAAAGTAACTTAATCCGCCAGCCATATTAACTATGTATATCATGTCATGTCTATTATTAGTATTTATATTTTCACAGTAGTGATGTTATTGTGAGGAGGAGACGAAGCTGAGTGATGAGTGGGCTGTGTGGTGTGGGCGATGTACTGCGTGACAGGAACATGTCCTGCGCAGACCGCCTCCTCTCACTACACACCTTAAGCTGTTTCATACTCAGATGTCCATATGCATAGCATTTCCAAACCATTACTTA
>NC_069412.1:61865887-61892688 GCF_026875155.1 Cherax quadricarinatus | reverse complement strand
AATTTTTACAACCCAGATACCACCAATGGGAAAACCCAGTACCCCCACCATGATGGTACACCCAGATCCCACCATGGGGTACAAAACCCACCCTGGGGCCCCAATACCACCACCGATGGTACACCCAGATACCCCAAATGTACAAATAACACCAATGGGAAACCCAGATACCACCAGATGGTACACCCAGATACCACCATGATGGTACACCCAGATCCACCATGATGTACAAGAACCACCACCATAAAAGGAAACCCAATACCCCCATGAGGTACACCCAGAAACCCCCGGGAACACCCAGATACCACCATGATGGACACCCAGATACCACCATGATGGTACCCCAATAACCAATGATGGAAAACCCAGATCCCCCAAAGATGGGGAAAAACCCAGATAGTTTTTACTTCAATATTACTAAAAAAATTTCTTCTTTTCTCGAAAATCTTCATCCGCCACTTGCTTATTCGTCTTTTATCGTCTTTTAATACTCTATTTATTCGTTTTTTTCTATTGTTTTTATTATTTATCCCTCTATCTCTTCATTCGTACATTTGCCTCTCCCTCCCATTTATCTTTTTTTTGTATCGTTTATGCTTTCCTCTTTTTGCGGGGGTCAGGCCCCCCCGGCCCGGTCCCAAAACCGGCTCCCGGGTTGCGACCTGACTAACGGGGTTTATTGGTGCACATACCCCACAATCCAACTGGGTACCACCCCCGGGGCTGTGGAAAACTGTTTTGGGGAATCTGTTAGTTCCCTCCGAAAAGGGATTTTTGTTGCCCCTTATCGGAATTAAGGGTGTTTGAAGAGTCGTGGTCTCCTCACATGGTTTTTTCGGTGTATTCACACTTATGAACAAACGGGCCCTAACGACCTCTTTTTTCATAATAGAAAATTTCATGGTGGGTTTTTTGGTAAACCAATCCTCCATATTTCCCCGGTTTTTTGTTTATGATGCTCTATGATTTCAAAGGAGTACTCCGGGAGCCCAGCCAGGGGCCCCGGGGCTCAGCAATTTCCCCTGCTTGAAGGGGATTTTAGTGACAACAATACTCCACCCAAAGCCCCCCAGTGACCTTAAAATCCATCATAGCTTAGTACTTGACATTTGGGTTTTTAGTTACCCACGATCATTCTTCTTGCTTTTGTGATAATGTTGCTGTTTTGTCCCGTAAGTGAATCTTCTGCACTTTAAATCCCAGGCCCTCACATTTGATTTACTTTTCTGCTCAGGGGTTTTGAGTTTGTCTCGTACTCCAATCTTTATTTTTAGTTCCCACCCTTTACTGTCAGGACCCACGGGGAAAAAACGTTTAATCAGTTTGGGAGCTCACTGTGTCTTCTGTGGATGACACACATACAAACCTCTTTATTACTGTCTATTATCCTCTCCTCCCCCTCTCTTTATTTCTCAATTTTTATATCCTATCTTTGCATGTTTTTATGCAAAATAATTTTCTCCCCCTTTACTCTTACTTTAAACCCTTTACTCACGTTTTTCTTTTTCCCATTATTCTTTCTTGTTTACGTCGCTCCTAGTTGGGGTTGCAGGGTCGATCCCCGCTCTTAGGCAGCCTTTTCAAATTAAACCCTTTGCTTTGTTGCAACACTGATAGCCCTGAAGGAGAAGAACTTTCGAAAGATCTTTACTAACACAAAAAACACACACACCCCAAACTGAAAAGAACCTAAAACAGTTCAGACAAATGCACCACAATATCGCACTTACTGCCTCTTCCCCCCCCCCCCCCCTCACCCAGGGGGGCCCCCCCCAACCCCCCAAACACAATACCCCCAAAATACCCCAAAACCTATCCCTCCCCCTCCTGATAATCTCTACAACAAGGGTGATATCCCCTCCTCCCCCTCTCTCTCTCCTCCTCTTTCTCTCTCTTTCTCTCTCTCCCTCCTCTCGCTGATAATTAAGGGCACTGATCTTACTTTTCCTTTTTCTTTTTCTACCCGTAATTTTTTTAGGGATTTTGTTTTTGGAACGGGGGTAATTAATGAAAATAACTTTCCACCTTTAAATTTGCCTTCCAAAAAAACACGGAAAAATGGAGTAAGAATTATAGATAAATGGGGTAATTACTAAATGAAAAAAATTATCCACTTATTATTACAAAGTGCAGCAATTATCCACGGTATTAAAAAATACAACAAATTATCCAAATTATTACAAGTAAAATAATTTTTCCAAACGGTATTCAAGTCAAACCATATCCAAATTATTGCAACAATTATCCCCGGTAACTTACTAAAAAATAAGTCAGAGTAATTTCCATGTTAACATTTTTTTTTTGTTGACATTATAATTATTTTTTTTATTTTTTTATCATTATTATTATTAATATTTCTACAGGAGCATTATTTTAGAGCGTCCCCATGAAACTCCCTCACTAAACCCCCTCAACCCCCCCCACTCCCTAAACCCCGACACTTCCCCTCACCCTACACTCCCCACCCCCGACACTCCCTCACCCTGACACTCCCCCACCGAACACTCCCTCACCCGACACTCTCCCCACCCTGACACTCTCCCCCACCCGACACCCCTCACCCGACACCCCCACCCCACACCTCCCTCACCCTGAACTCCCTAAACCCCGACACTCTCCCCCACCCAAAACACTCCCTCACCCTGACACTCTCCCTCACCCGACCCCTCCCTCACCCTACACCCCTCACCCTGACACACTCCCTCCCCTGAACTCCCCACCCTGACACTCTCCCTCCCCCTTCTCCCTAAACCTTGACACCCCCCCTCACCCTGAAAATTTCCCTCCCCTGACATCCTTCCCCGACCACCCCCTCACCCTGACACTCCCTCCCCCCGACACTCCCCCACCCACACCTCCCTCCCCTACCCCCTCACCCGACACCCCCTCACCCTCCCACTCCCTCCCGGGACACTCCCTCACCCTGACCCCCCTTCACTCCCTTTTCCCCCACCCACACTCCCTACCCTGACACCCCCTCACCCTACACCCCTCCCCGCCAAACTCCCCCCACCCCCTACCCTAAACTCCCTCCCCTGACACCCCTCACCCGAATCCCTCACCGGGACACCCTCCCCAAATTTGCCCTCCCTCACCCTGACCCTCCCCCCTACACCCCTCACCCTTGACACTCCCCCTCACCCTGCACTCCCTCCCCCCGACATCCCCCCTCCCCCACCTGAACTCCCCTCACCCGACACTCCTCCCTCACCCAGACACTCCCTCACCCTGACCTCCCCCACCCTAAACCCCTTCCCTCACCCTGACCCCTCTTCCCACACCCCTACACTCTCCCCTACCCCTACCCCTCTCCCTCACCCTACATCCCTCACCCGGAACACCCTCCCTCCCGACATTTCCCCCTCCCCCGGACACTCCCCTCCACCCTGACACTTCCCCCTCCATCCTTCCCACCTGAACACTCCCCACCCGAACACCTCCCCCCCAACCCCCCACCTTTCCCCACCCCTGACACTTCCCTCACCCTGACACTCCCTCACCCCCGACACCTCCCCCGGGACCCCCACCCCCTGACCCCCCCTCACCTGACACTCCCTCCCCTGACACTCCCTCACCCTGACATCTCCCCACCCTAAACCCTTCCCCACCCTGACCCTCCCTCACCCTACACCTCCCCTCACCCTGACATCCCCTCACCCTAAACACCCACCCCCTCCCCTGACACTCCCCCCCCCACCCACACTCTCCCCCCCTACACTCCCCTCACCCTGAACTCTCCCTCACCCTCAACTCCCCCCACCCTGCCCCTCTCCCCTCCCCCTGCATTTTCCCTCACCCTGACATTTCTCCCTAACCTGCCTCCTCCCCACCCTGACCCCTCCCCCCCTGACACTCTCCCTCACCCCCCTGCACCTCCTCACCCTGACATTTTCCCTCCCTGACATCTCCCTCACCCGACACTCCCCTCCCCTGACACCCCTCACCCTGACCTCCCACCCCCCCCCCAGACCCTCCCCACCCCCTTTCCCCCCCAATTTCCCCCCCTCACCCTGACACCTCCCCCTCACCCTGCCTCTCCCTCACCTGACACTCTCCTCACCCTGACATCCCCTCACCCTGAAACTTTTCCCTCACCCGACATCCCCTCACCCTGACAAACCTCCCTCACCCTGACACTCTCCCTCACCCTGACCCCTTTCCCTCACCCGAACTCTCCCTCACCCTGACACTCCCTCACCCTGACACCCCCTCCCCTGACACCTCCCTCACCCTACACTCTCCCCACCCTGACCTTTCCTCACCCTGACACTTCCCTCACCCTGACACTCCCTCCCCCTGACACTCTCCTACCCTGACACTCTCCCTCACCCTACACTCCCCCTCAACCCGCCCCCCCTCACCCGCACCCCCTACCCCACCTCCCTCACCCTGCACCCCCCACCCTGACACACGGGCCCTCCCCCCTGACACCCCCCTCACCCGACCTCCCCACACCCTAAACACCCCCCCCCTTTAAAACTCCCTCACCCTGACACCCCCTCACCCTGACACCCTCCCTCACCCCTGACACTCCCCTCACCCGAACCCCCCTCACCCTAAACCACTCCCTCACCCTGACACCTCCCCCCCCGAACACTCCTCCCCTGACATCCCCCGGGGGCCCCCTCCACCGCCCCCCTCACCCTGAAACCTTCCCTCACCCCCTGACACCTCCCTCCCCCTAACTCCTTCCCCCCCCACCGAAAATCTCCCTCACCCCACCATTTCCCCCCCCCGGGAACACCCCCACCCTGAACCCCCAACCCCGAAACCTCCCCCCACCCGAATCCCCCACCCCGACCTCCCCCTCACCCCCCCCAACCCCCTCCCCACCCCCCCCACCCTACACCCCCTACCCGACCGCCCCCCACCGAACTCCCCCCCCCCCCCGACCCTCCCTCCCCCCGACACCTCCCAACCCTGCCACCTCCCCACCTGCACCCCCTCACCCCTGACCCACTCCCCCCCTAAATTTTAAAAACCCCCTTGGCACTCTCCCCACCCGACACCTCCCCCAAACCCTGACACCCCTCACCCGACACCTCCCTCACCCGCCCCCCCTCCCTCACCCCCCTACACACCCTCCCCCTACATTTCCCCTCCCCCTACACTCCCCCCACCCTGCCCACCTCCCTAACCCTGCATTTTCCCCTCCCCCCTGACAACACCCTCACCCTGACAACTCCCCCCCCGACACCCCCTCCCCACCTGACACACTCCCCCCCCCTGACACACTCCCTCCCCGACACTCTCCCTCACCCTGACACCCCCTCACCCGACACCCCCTCACCCTACACTCCCCCCCCCCTACAACTCCCCACCCAAAACCCTCCCCCCTCACCCTGACCACTCCCTCACCCACATCCCCTCCCCAACCACCCTCCCCCGACAAACCTCCCCCCCTAACAACCACCCTCCCCCTGACACTCCCCCACCCTGACACACTCCCTCCCCCTGACACCTCCCCTCACCTTGACACCCCCCTCACCCGACACACACCCTCCCCTGACACCCCCTCCCCCAGACCATCCCCCACCCGACCCCCCCCCCCTTTTAAAACCCCCTCACCCTGACACCACCCTCACCCTGACACTCCCCTCCCCCGAACACTCCCCACCCTGACCACTCCCTCCCCTACACCCCCTCCCCCTAACATTCCCTCACCCGAAAAACCCCCACCCTGACACCTCCCCCTCCCCCTGACACCTCCCCACCCTGACACCCCCTCACCCGACCACTCCTCCCCCTGCCCACACCCCCCTCACCCTGACACTCTCCCTCACCCGACACCCCCCCCCCACCCCTGACACACCCCCCTCACCCTGACCTCTCCCTCACCCACAAACACTACATATTATCCTCAAAAGGGCTTCCCCGGGGGCAGGACCATGAAATACTCTTATGCACCCAACATAAGGTCAGTTTTTCCCCCCTCACAGTAACCACAAAATTAAAGTCACTCTTTGAAATATAAAAAAACCCTTTTTTTGCCTTTTTGAGTTTTCCCTTTTAAAAAGCACGTACGGTCTAGCGCTTCATTCTCATAATAATGACAAAATTAATAAAAAATTCTAAAACCTTGCTATTACACCACACACACCACAAAAAACCTACCCACCCCCCACTACACTAACCTACCACCACCATACTAACACACACCACTCATACTAACACTCTACTAACACTACTACAACACTACTACTACCACCACTACTACTACTAACACTACCACCACTACTACTAACACTACCACCACTACTACCACTACTACTACCACCACTACTACAACCACTACTACTAACACTACTACCACCACTACTGCCACCACTACTAACACTACTACTACCACCACTACTGCTAACACTACTACTACCACCACTACTGCTAACACTACTACTACCACCACTACTACTAACACTACTACTACCACCACTACTACTAACACTACTAACACCACTACTACTAACACTACTACTACCACCACTACTACTAACACTACTACCACCACTACTACTAACACCACTACTACTAACACTACTACCACCACTACTACTAACACCACTACTACTAACACTACTACTACTAACACTACTACTACCACCACTACTACTAACACTACTACTACCACTACTACTAACACTACTACCACCACTACTACTAACACTACTACTACCACCACTACTACTAACACTACTACCACCACTACTACTAACACCACTACTACTAACACTACTACTACCACCACCACTACTACTAACACTACCACCACTACTAGTACTTGCAACAGTTTACGTAACCAGGAAATCGTATAAGACAATTGTCAAAGGAACCAGGGAACGCGTGGGATCTAAACCCACGACTCACTCGCCATGGGTTCAAACTCCACCCGTTCCCTTGTTTGTTTATACAAGTGCTGGACTGTATCTTCGTCCTCCCATACTCACTTTATCTCCTCGTTTAGGAGTAGAGGGGTAAGCCAGGGGAAGGCCTCCGTCAGGCGACCTAAAGCTCCGGGTGTGGGTCGGGAAATACTGGTCCTGTTTCCTGACGAACCTAACCTAATCCAACCCAACCTAATCTAACGTAACCTAACCTAATCCAACCCAACCTAATCTAACGTAACCTAACCTAATCCAACCCAACCTAATCTAACGTAACCTAACCTAATCCAACCTAACCTAATCCAACCTAACCTAACCTTAATCTAACCTAACCCAATCTAACGTAACCTAATCTAACGTAACCTAATCTATCCTAACCTAATTTAACCTAAACTAATCCAACCTAACCTAATCTAACGTAACCTAATCTAACGTAACCTAACCTAATCCAACCCAACCTAATCTAACGTAACCTAACCTAATCCAACCTAACCTTAATCTAACCTAACCTAATCTAACGTAACCTAATCTAATCCAACCTAACCTAATTTAACCTAAACTAATCCAACCTAACCTAATCTAACGTAAAATAACCTAATCCAACCTAACCTAATCTAACGTAACCTAACCTAATCCAACCTAACCTAATCTAACGTAAGCTAACCTAATCCAACCTAACCTAATCTAACGTAACCTAATCTAACCTAACTTAACGTTAATCTAACGTAAGCTAACCTTCCCTTGCCTAACATTATTACAATAATCCAGAGACTATTAATAACTACTGAACTTATCTGCTACCTATCAAAAAATACACTAAAAAACCGCTGAGGGGAGTCTCGGATGAGATAAATATCAAAGCCATGATTGGCTGCCTTCCAGTTATAAAAAAAACGAGGCGAGCCAATCACAGCGCACAATAACCATGCCTGGGAAATATTAGCCTCTTAATTGGCTGGCTTCATGATGTAAAAAGAAGGGAGAACCAATCAGCGCGCTCAATGATCAAGCCCGGCAAAATTTGACCTCTTTGATTGGCTGGGAGTAATTTTTGAATCGTTTGGAAAAGCCAATCAGCACTACGTATGCTTCTACTGGGATGACGGCCAGCCAATCACGTAGCCACAGCTCTGTACGGTTACTGGTGGTAGATAGATAGACAGATAGAGAGAGAGAGAGAGAGAGAGAGAGAGAGAGAGACTAGGAGACATGATAACGACGTATAAAGTATTGAGAGGAAGTGACAAGCTGGAGAGGGCTAGAATGTTTCAGAGATGTGACACAGCAATAAGGGGTCACAACTTGAGGCTGAAAACTCAAATGAGTCACATGGATGTTAGGTAGTATTTCTTCAGCCATAGAGTTGTCAGGAAGTGTAACACACTAGAGAATGATTTAGTGGGGGCAGGATCCATATATAGCTTTAAGAAGAGGTATGATGACGCTCTTCGAGCGACAAGCGAAGAGGCGGGGCCCAAGAGCTGTGACTCGACCCCTACAATATGTTAGTACACACGTACATAAACACACACACACACACACACACACACATAGGAGCTGTGAATCGACCCCTGCAGCCACAACCAGGTGAGTACACACACACAGGTAGGCCCTCCAGGTGGCAAAGTCAGGTAACTACCAGCAGGTAACCACAGGAAGCACCAACAAGCCAGTCTGTAGTTGGCAGTCCGGGCGGCCACTTAAAACTCTCTTCAGCGAGTACATTACATATATATATATATATATATATATATATATATATATATATATATATATATATATATATATATATATATATATATATATATATATATATATATATTAATTTTCTGAGCACTAGTCACTGTACCAGTCCCAGGGGGTCACTGTACCACAGTAGGTCACTGTACCAGTCACAGGGGGTCACTAACAACCACAGTGGGTCACTGTACCAGTCCCAGGGGGGTCACTGTACCACAGTAGGTCACTGTACCAGTCCCAGGGGGGTCACTGTACCACAGTAGGTCACTGTACCAGTCACAGGGGGTCACTGTACCAGTCACAGGGGGCCACTGTACCAACCACAGTGGGTCACTGTACCAGTCCCAGGGGGGTCACTGTACCACAGTAGGTCACTGTACCAGTCACAGGGGGTCACTGTACCAACCACAGTGGGTCACTGTACCAGTCCCAGGGGGGTCACTGTACCAACCACACCAATTCAAAATCTGTTTAAAATTCAAACATTTAAATTTCTCTCCTCCCCCCCTCGTAACTCTACAACGGTTGCCCCCTCCCCTCCCCTCCTCCCCTCCCCTTACTGTTAATATCATAAACTTAACCCTTGTCTCGCATGCAACGAAAATACAGTTTAAAATTTTCGATATTCAAATTACCGCGAGGCCGTTACAACGGTCGTAACGGTCCGCCATACTTGGAGAACGCAACTGTTGTGTAACAGATACATACACGTACGTTCGTACGTTAGGAAGTATTTCTTCAGCCTTAAAGTTGTCAGGAAGTGGGACAATCTGGAGGGTGATGTAGCGGAAGCAGGATCCATACACAGCTTTAAGAAGCTGTATGATAAAGTTCATGGAACAGAGAAAGAGTGGACCTAGTAGTGACCAGCGAAGAGGTGGGGCCAGGAGCTATGACCTGACACCTGCTAACACACCCACACCTTCCCCAGCAGATATCATTAAAACCAAGATGTCAGAAATCAACAATTGCGATCGAAGTATTCCTAGGAGGTGGGGCCCAGGAGCTGAGTCTCGACCCTTGCAAAACAAACAATTTTGAACACACATGTATGAAAGGCAAACTATATAAGAACATGAGAAAGGAGGAACACTGCAGAAGGCCTACTAGCCCATACAAGGCAGGTCCTTCTTAGAATGAAGCACTCGTGCGACATTCGAGAATGTTTATGGAGGACACGTTTGCCACACAGTGGCTTCGTCAGTCCAATACAAAGAAGAACGGTAGAAAAAGAGGAGTCAGAGGTAATCAGTCCCTCAACCTGGAATCGATGTGAAGTAATCAGTCCATCATGGCGGTCTGAGGGACTGATTACATCAAACTCCTGAGCTTCACCATTCTTCTTTGTATATGACTGATGAAACCATTGTGTGGCGAAACGTTTCGGTAGCTTTGGTAAAAGGATGACCAAATACATGTGTGGTTTTGAAAAGAACCTACCTTGTATGGGCCAGTAGGCGTCCTGCAGTGCTACACCATTATTTTGTTAACTATGGCCTCTGGAAACAGGACACAGATATGAATGTGAATGTGACCTGACCTAACTAGGTTAAGGCACTGGCTTAAGCCGGTAGGAGACTTGGACCTGCCTCGTATGGGCCAGTAGGCCTGTTGCAGTATTCCTCCTTTCTTATGTTATGTCAGAGATGAGATGTAAATGGCACTGATCTGAGGCACTTAGTCCAGAGAGGGTGCCAGAGGTCTACCTGGAGGGTATTCCGGGGATCAACGCCCCCGCGGCCCGGTCCAGGACCAGGCCTCCCGGTGGATCAGGGCCTGATCAACCAGGCTGTTACTGCTGGAAGCACGTAGTCCAACGTACAAACCACAGCCCGGCTGATCCGGCACCGACCTTAAGTATCTGTCCAGCTCCCTATTGAAGGCAGCCAGGAGCCTACTGGTAATTCCCAACACAGCACCACCAACACAGCACCACCAACACAGCACCACCAACACAGCACCACCTTCCTCAGGAGAATACAAGACATACAAACAGAACCGATGGTAAATTGTGTAAGTTTGAGGAGGCGAGGAGAGACCTGGAGGAGGAGAGGGAGAAGGGAAGGAAGAGAGAGAGGCAAGAAGGAAGAAGAGGAGAGGAGAGGAGACCAATAAAGTTGAGCTAGGAGAAACCAATACTAACAACAGTCATGAAATGTTGCAGACGTATACTGACCACTGATGTACGTACACACACACACACACACACACACACACACACACACACACACACACACACACACACACACACACACACACGACATGACGGAAGGAATAGACTCTGAGGTGTCCCTGTTTGCAGATGACGTGAAGTTGATGAGAAGAATACACTCGATCGAAGACCAGGCAGAACTACAAAGGGATCTGGACAGGCTGCAGACCTGGTCCAGCAATTGGCTCCTGGAGTTCAATCCCACCAAGTGCAAAGTCATGAAGATTGGGGAAGGGCAAAGAAGGCCGCAGACGGAGTACAGTCTAGGGGGTCAGAGACTACAAACCTCACTCAAGGAAAAAGATCTTGGGGTGAGTATAACACCAGGCACATCTCCTGAAGCGCACATCAACCAAATAACTGCTGCAGCATATGGGCGCCTAGCAAACCTCAGAACAGCATTCCGACATCTTAATAAGGAATCATTCAGGACCCTGTACACCGTGTATGTTAGGCCCATATTGGAGTATGCGGCACCAGTTTGGAACCCACACCTAGCCAAGCACGTGAAGAAACTAGAGAAAGTGCAAAGGTTTGCAACAAGACTAGTCCCAGAGCTAAGAGGTATGTCCTACGAGGAGAGGTTAAGGGAAATCAACCTGACGACACTGGAGGACAGGAGAGATAGGGGGGACATGATAACGACATACAAAATACTGAGAGGAATTGACAAGGTGGACAAAGACAGGATGTTCCAGAGATTGGACACAGTAACAAGGGGACACAGTTGGAAGCTGAAGACACAGATGAATCACAGGGATGTTAGGAAGTATTTCTTCAGCCACAGAGTAGTCAGTAAGTGGAATAGTTTGGGAAGCGATGTAGTGGAGGCAGGATCCATACATAGCTTTAAGCAGAGGTATGATAAAGCTCACGGCTCAGGGAGAGTGACCTAGTAGCGATCAGTGAAGAGGCGGGGCCAGGAGCTCGGACTCGACCCCCGCAACCTCAACTAGGTGAGTACAACTAGGTGAGTACAGGCACACACACTGTAAACCTTTACATGTGCACGTTGCCTGGTTGTAAATGTTCCACTGATACACGAACTGATGAGGCAACGTTTCGCCACCCATGGCTTCTTCAGTCCAATACAGAGAAGAAAGGTGGAAAATGAGGTAATCAGTCCCTCGACTCCAGGTTCAGGGACTGATTACGTTAAACTCTACCTCATCTGTCTCTGTTCTACTCTGTATTGGACTGATGAAGCCACTGGTGACAAAATGTATGATGGGGGGAGGGAGCGTGATGTTGATGGTGGTATACAAGTACCAACACCCCCCCCCCCCACACATTCTAACACCCTCCCCACACACGTACCAACCCCCCACACGTTCTAACACCCACTAGTCCTTCCCCCCCCCCTTTCCCCTACACCACTAAGTATTAAAACAGCAAAATTTCCCGTTCACCAGGCTAGCACCAGACGAGCCTGGCCTATGGCCGGGCTCCGGGAGTAGACCCTGGAACCTCATCAAAGGCATGGGTAACTTTCTTAAATGACACAACTCCCCTGTTTCTCCCCACCATCCCATCCATCCTACCCTTCCCATTCCTACTTTGTCATTTCTCCATCTCGCTTCCTTTTCGCTTACCTCTTTCTCCCCCTTCCTTCTCACCACCTTCACTTACTTCTTCAGCCTCTTCCTTCTCCTTCCTCTGCCCTATGTCTCTTCTTTCCCCTCTCACCTCCTCCCCTCAGAACAAGGGAAGGCAAAAGGGGAGAGGGGAGGATCAGTGAAGTTGTTTCTCCTGACAAGTGACTGACATGTAATAGGGGTGTGAGAAAGGGTAGAGAATAGGTTGAGAGGGAGAGAGAGAGAGCGAGAGAGAGGAAAAGAGGAAGAAGAGGGGAAAGAGGTAGTGGGAATCAAGAATGATGGGGAGGAAAATGCAGAAAGAAAGCCAGGAAAGAGGGGCGTTAACACGTCTGTCAGTCCATATTAAAACAGTGTTCAGTGCTCGACCAGCCAGGCTGTGGTTCCTATGTTGATTTACATAAGGCCAGCAGTAACAACCTGGTTGATCAGGCCCTGATCCACAGCTAGGCCTGGTAAAGGACCGGGCAGAGGGGGCGTCGACCCCCGGAACACCCTCCACGTATACTCCAGTCATAATATAAAGAAGGAGCACTGCAGCAGGCCTACTGGCCCATGCGAGGCAGGTCCAAGTATCCTACCGGCTTAGGCCAATGACCTAACCTAGTCAGGTCAGGTTCCATTCACTTAAGGAGCACGGCATCTTGTCGGTTTTCAAAACCATTCATCACATCTGTCAGACACAGCAACATCATGGGATCTTGGAACAAAGACTTCAACGCTTGCCCAACCTTTGGACGACGACCTACTTACACTAGTGGCAGGTCCCACTGTGATCCCGCCGCCTCCTGCTTAGACTCGCCTGACTCCAGTATATAAGCCACCTCTCTGGCCCTATGCTGTACTTCCTACAAGACTGATGGACTGAACACATCGATTCCAGGTTGAGGGACTGATTACCTCAAACTTCTACTCTCCTTACCCATTTCTACTTTGTATTGGACTGATGAAGCCACTGTGTGGCGAAACGTTTCTTCAATAAAGATTCCCATGTGTTGCATAAGTGTCTCAATTCTCCAACTTGTCGGTTTTCAAAACCATTCATCACACTTATGCACTGTTGTCTTGGTTTTAGATTACTGCTAACCAGAACTCCCAAATCTACATTATTTAGTTTACATGTGGCATGGTTATTTTCCTGTCTAACGTTCAGAACTTTGCATTTGTCAATATTAAACTACCTGCCACTTTTCCGACCACTGCTTTAATGTTCTCGTCAGAATGAATTGGACGACTTATTTTGGTGTCATCAGAAAATTTGCTTATGTCGCTATTCCCTCATCTATGGTGCTTATATAAATTTTGAACAATAAGGGGCCCAACACTGACCCCTGAAGAACACCGTTTGTGACGCTTCCCCACTCTGATTTCTCCCCAGTTATGCAAACTCTTTGCTGCCTATTTGTCAACCACGCCTTTATCCAGGAAAAAATTTCTCATCCTATTCCGTGTTTCCTCAATAGTCTCTGATGTGGAACTCTATCAAAAGCCTTACTGAAGTCCATATACACAATATCACATTCAGTACCATGATCTACCTTCTCAAATACCTTAGTGAAAAAACTAATAAATTCCTAAGACAGGAACGCCCTTTCGTAAAACTATGCTGAGATTTGTTAATCAATTTATGCTTTTCAAGATGGCTACGAATTGCCTCGGCAATTACTGATTTCATAAATTTTCCCACTATGCACTCAGCCCCGGGTCCAGACTCGTGGAACTCTGTTTTCATTAAGAACTGCAAGAAACCCCTCTCGCGTGCCCTAAGTACACTATGGAGGAGGAGCTTGGACATGGGTGAAATTCCACAGTCACTTAAAACAACGGATATAGCCCCACTCCATAAAGGTGGCAGCAAAGCATTAGCTAAGAACTATAGACCAATAGCTCTGACATCCCACATCATAAAAATCTTTGAAAGAGTGCTAAGAAGCAGGATTGCAAATCACCTGGATTCCCAAAATCTGCACAATCCAGGGCAAACATGGGTTCAGGGCAGGTCGCTCCTGCCTCTCACAACTAACTGGATCACTATGACATGGCCTTGGATGCACTGGAAGAAAATCAGAATGCAGATGTAATATACACAGACTTTGCAAAAGCATTTGACAAATGCGATCATGGCGTAATAGCCCATAAAATACGTGCTAAAGGAATAACTGGAAAGTGGGGAGATGGATCTTCAACTTCCTAACAAATCGAACACAAAGAGTAGTGGTCAACAGAGTTAAATCGGAGGCTGCCATAGTGAAGAGCTCTGTTCCACAAGGCACAGTACTCGCCCCCATCTTATTCCTTATCCTCATATCAGACATAAACAGAGATATACACCACAGCACCGTATCATCCTTTGCGGATGATACTAGGATTTGCATGAGGCTGTCATCTGCTGAGGACGCGGTTAACCTCCAAGAAGATATAAACAAAGTTTTCCAGTGGGCAACGGTAAACAATATGATGTTCAATGAGGACAAATTCCAACTACTCCGTTATGGAAAACTGGAGGAGATAATAACTAGAACAGAGTATACTACTGACTCCGGCCATACAATAGAGCGGAAAAATAATGTAAGGGACCTGGGAGTAGTAATGTCTGAGGATCTCACTTTCAAGGATCACAACAGTGCCACGATCGCACGTGCAAAGAAAATGATAGGATGGATAATGAGAACTTTCAAAACGAGAGATGCCAAGCCCATGATCCTTTTCAAATCACTTGTTCTCTCTAGGCTGGAATACTGCTGTACATTAACATCTCCATACAAAGCAGGTGAAATCGCAGATCTAGAGAGTGTACAGAGATCCTTTACTGCACGTATTATAAGTTCTGTCAAGCACCTTAACTACTGGGAACGCTTGGAAGCACTTGACTTGTACTCGTTGGAACGCAGGAGGGAGAGATATATCATAATCTACACTTGGAAAATCTTGGAAGGAATGGTCCCAAATCTGCACACAGAAATCACTCCCTACGAAAGTAAAAGACTGGGCAGGCGATGCAAAATGCCGCCAATAAAAAGTAGGGGCGCCATTGGTACACTAAGAGAAAACACCATAAGTGTCCGGGGCCCAAAACTGTTCAACAGCCTCCCATCAAGCATTAGGCGAATTGCCAATAAACCCCTGGCTGCCTTCAAGAGAGAGCTGGACAGATACCTAAAGTCGGTGCCGGATCAGCCGGGCTGTGGCTCGTACGTCGGACTGCGTGCGGCCAGCAGTAACAGCCTAGTTGATCAGGCCCTGATCCATCGGGAGGCCTGGTCATGGACCGGGCCGCGGGGGCGTTGATCCCCGGAATAACCTCCAGGTAACCTCCAGGTATGGAAGTTAGACTTATTGGTCTATAGTTTGAAGCTAAGGACCTGTCACCTGCTTTGATAATAGGTATCACATTTGCCATTTAGCAAGGTCTGATACATCAGCAGTGTGCTGTTACCTATAGTTACACAGTGGGAACAAAGGTTACCTATAGTTACACAGTGGGAACAAAAGCTACCTATAGTTACACAGTGGGAACAAAGGTTACCTATAGTTACACAGTGGGAACAAAGGCTATGTTACCCTGTTGTGTTGGTGAGGAAGAGGGAGGGAGGGAGGAGGAAATGTGTGAAAGTGAGGATGATAGAGAGGGAGCAGGTGAGAAAATACTTTAACTAATTCTACTGATAGTTGTAGTGACAGTTCTACTGATAGTTGTAGTGACAGTTCTACTGATAGTTGTAGTGACAGTTCTACTGATAGTTGTAGTGACAGTTCTACTGATAGTTGTAGTGACAGTTCTACTGATGGTTGTAGTGACAGTTCTACTGATAGTTGTAGTGACAGTTCTACTGATGGTTGTAGTGACAGTTCTACTGATAGTTGTAGTGACAGTTCTACTGATGGTTGTAGTGACAGTTCTACTGATAGTTGTAGTGACAGTTCTACTGATGGTTGTAGTGACAGTTCTACTGATAGTTGTAGTGACAGTTCTACTGATGGTTGTAGTGACAGTTCTACTGATAGTTTGTAGTGACAGTTCTACTGATAGTTGTAGTGACAGTTCTACTGATAGTTGTAGTGACAGTTCTACTGATGGTTGTAGTGACAGTTCTACTGATAGTTGTAGTGACAGTTCTACTGATGGTTGTAGTGACAGTTTCTACTGATAGTGTAGTGACAGTTCTACTGATGGTTGTAGTGACAGTTCTACTGATAGTTGTAGTGACAGTTCTACTGATAGTTGTAGTGACAGTTCTACTGATGGTTGTAGTGACAGTTCTACTGATAGTTTAGTGACAGTTCTACTGATAGTTGTAGTGACAGTTCTACTGATAGTTGTAGTGGACAGTTCTACTGATGGTTGTAGTGACAGTTCTACTGATAGTTGTAGTGACAGTTCTACTGATAGTTGTAGTGACAGTTCTACTGATAGTTGTAGTGACAGTTCTACTGATGGTTGTAGTGACAGTTCTACTGATAGTTGTAGTGACAGTTCTACTGATAGTTGTAGTGACAGTTCTACTGATAGTTGTAGTGACAGTTCTACTGATGGTTGTAGTGACAGTTCTACTGATGGTTGTAGTGACAGTTCTACTGATGGTTGTAGTGACAGTTCTACTGATAGTTGTAGTGACAGTTTACTGATGGTTGTAGTGACAGTTCTACTGATAGTTGTAGTGACAGTTCTACTGATGGTTGTAGTGACAGTTCTACTGATGGTTGTAGTGACAGTTCTATGATAGTTGTAGTGACAGTTCTACTGATAGTTGTAGTGACAGTTCCACTGATAGTTGTAGTGACAGTTCTACTGATGGTTGTAGTGACAGTTCTACTGATAGTTGTAGTGACAGTTCTACTGATAGTTGTAGTGACAGTTCTACTGATTGGGTTGTAGTGACAGTTCTACTGATAGTTGTGAGTGACGTTCTACTGATAGTTGTAGGACAGTTTCTACTGATAGTTGTAGTGAAGTTCTACTGATGGTGTAAGTGACAGTTCTACTGATAGTTGTAGTGACAGTTCTACTGATGGTTGTAGGTGACAGTTCTACTGATAGTTGTAGTGACAGTTCTACTGTAGTTGTAGTGACAGTTCTACTGATGGTTGTAGTGACAGTTCTACTGAGTTGTAGTGGACAGTTCTATGATAGTGTAGTGACAGTTGCTTACTGATAGTTTGTAGTGACAGTTCTACTGATGGTTGTAGTGACGTTTACTGATAGTTGTAGTGACAGTTCTGATAGGTTGTAGTGACAGTTTACTGATAGTTGTAGTGACAGTTTACGATAGTTGTAAGTGACAGTTCTACTGATAGTTGTAGGACAGTTCTACTGATAGTTAGTAGTGACAGTTCTTACTGATTAGTTGTAGTGACAGTTCTACTGATAGTTGTAGTGACAGATTCTATGATGGTTGTGAGTGACAGTTCTAACTGATGGTTGTAGTGACAGTTCTACTGATAGTTGTAGTGACAGTTCTACTGATAGTTGTAGTGACAGTTCTACTGATAGTTGTAGTGACAGTTCTACTGATGGTTGTAGTGACAGTTCTACTGATAGTTGTAGTGACAGTTCTGATGGTTGTAGTGACAGTTCTACTGATAGTTGTAGTGACAGTTCTACTGATAGTTGTAGTGACAGTTCTACTGATAGTTGTAGTGACAGTTCTACTGATAGTTGTAGTGACAGTTCTACTGATAGTTGTAGTGACAGTTCTACTGATGGTTGTAGTGACAGTTCTACTGATGTTGTAGTGACAGTTCTACTGATGGTTGTAGTGACAGTTCTACTGATAGTTGTAGTGACAGTTCTACTGATGGTTGTAGTGACAGTTCTACTGATGGTTGTAGTGACAGTTCTACTGATAGTTGTAGTGACAGTTCTACTGATGGTTGTAGTGACAGTTCTACTGATAGTTGTAGTGACAGTTCTACTGATGTTGTAGTGACAGTTCTACTGATAGTTGTAGTGACAGTTCTACTGATAGTTGTAGTGACAGTTCTACTGATGGTTGTAGTGACATAGTTCTACTGATAGTTGTAGTGACAGTTCTACTGATGGTTGTAGTGACAGTTCTACTGATGGTTGTAGTGACAGTTCTACTGATGGTTGTAGTGACAGTTCTACTGATAGTTGTAGTGACAGTTCTACTGATGGTTGTAGTGACAGTTCTACTGATGGTTGTAGTGACAGTTCTACTGATAGTTGTAGTGACAGTTCTACTGATAGTTGTAGTGACAGTTCTACTGATGGTTGTAGTGACAGTTCTACTGATAGTTGTAGTGACAGTTCTACTGATGGTTGTAGTGACAGTTCTACTGATAGTTGTAGTGACAGTTCTACTGATTGGTTGTAGTGACAGTTCTACTGATAGTTGTAGTGACAGTTCTACTGATGGTTGTAGTGACAGTTCTACTGATAGTTGTAGTGACAGTTCTACTGATGGTTGTAGTGACAGTTCTACTGATAGTTGTAGTGACAGTTCTACTGATGTTGTAGTGACAGTTCTACTGATAGTTGTAGTGACAGTTCTACTGATGGTTGTAGTGACAGTTCTACTGATAGTTGTAGTGACAGTTCTACTGATGGTTGTAGTGACAGTTCTACTGATAGTTGTAGTGACAGTTCTACTGATAGTTGTAGTGACAGTTCTACTGATAGTTGTAGTGACAGTTCTACTGATAGTTGTAGTGACAGTTCTACTGATAGTTGTAGTGACAGTTCTACTGATATTTTCTAACAGGTCTAGGACAAGTGTTTGAGGTGCTTACAGTGAGAATTGGCAGATATAATGTACCACTGAGGTTATACTTCACGGATATTGTAGTGACAGTCACTGAAGTTGTAGTGACAGTCTACTGATATTGAGTGACATTCTACTGATGGTGTATGACAGTTCTACTGATAGTGTAGTGACAGTTCGATGGTTGTAGTGACAGTTCTACTGAAGTTGTAGTCAGTTCTACTGATGTGTAGTACAGTTCTACTGATAGGTAGTGACAGTTCTACTGATAGTTGTAGTGACAGTTCTACTGATAGTTGTAGTGACAGTTCTACTGATAGTTGTAGTGACAGTTCTACTGATGGTTGTAGTGACAGTTCTACTGATGGTTGTAGTGACAGTTCTCTGATAGTTGTAGTGACAGTTCTACTGATATTTTGTAGTGACAGTTCTACTGAAGTTGTAGTGACAGTCTACTGATGTTGTATGACAGTTCTACTGATAGTTGTAGTGACAGTTCTGATGGTTGTAGTGACAGTTCTACTGATAGTTGTAGTGACAGTTCTACTGATAGTTGTAGTGACAGTTCTACTGATAGTTGTAGTGACAGTTCTACTGATAGTTGTAGTGACAGTTCTACTGATAGTTTAGTGACAGTTCTACTGATGGTTGTAGTGACAGTTCTACGATAGTTGTAGTGACAGTTCTACTGATGGTTGTAGTGACAGTTCTACTGATAGTTGTAGTGACAGTTCTACTGATGGTTGTATGACAGTTCTACTGAGGTTGTAGTGACAGTCTACTGATAGTTGTAGTGACAGTTCTACTGATGTTGTAGTGACAGTTCTACTGATAGTTGTAGTGACAGTTCTACTGATAGTTGTAGTGACAGTTCTACTGATAGTGTAGTGACAGTTCTACTGATAGTTGTAGTGACAGTTCTACTGATGGTGTAGTGACAGTTCTACTGATAGTTGTAGTGACAGTTCTACTGATGTTGTAGTGACAGTTCTACTGATGGTTGTAGTGACAGTTCTACTGATGGTGTATGACAGTTCTACTGATAGTTGTAGTGACAGTTCTACTGATGGTTGTAGTGACAGTTCTACTGATGGTTGTAGTGACAGTTCTACTGATAGTTGTAGTGACAGTTCTACTGATAGTTGTAGTGACAGTTCTACTGATGGTTGTAGTGACAGTTCTACTGATAGTTGTAGTGACAGTTCTACTGATGGTTGTAGTGACAGTTCTACTGATAGTTGTAGTGACAGTTCTACTGATGGTTGTAGTGACAGTTCTACTGATAGTTGTAGTGACAGTTCTACTGATGGTTGTAGTGACAGTTCTACTGATAGTTGTAGTGACAGTTCTACTGATGGTTGTAGTGACAGTTCTACTGATAGTTGTAGTGACAGTTCTACTGATGGTTGTAGTGACAGTTCTACTGATAGTTGTAGTGACAGTTCTACTGATGGTTGTAGTGACAGTTCTACTGATAGTTGTAGTGACAGTTCTACTGATGGTTGTAGTGACAGTTCTACTGATAGTTGTAGTGACAGTTCTACTGATAGTTGTAGTGACAGTTCTACTGATAGTTGTAGTGACAGTTCTACTGATAGTTGT
Source organism: Cherax quadricarinatus (assembly GCF_026875155.1). Lineage (NCBI taxonomy): Eukaryota > Metazoa > Arthropoda > Malacostraca > Decapoda > Parastacidae > Cherax > Cherax quadricarinatus. The sequence continues at coordinate 61,871,936 of NC_069412.1, read as the reverse complement.
AGTGACAGTTCTACTGATAGTTGTAGTGACAGTTCTACTGATAGTTCTAACAGGTCTAGAGACAAGTGTGAGGTGCTTAACAGTGAGAATTGGCAGATATAATGTACCACTGAGGTATACTGTACCACTGAGATATACTGTACCACTGAGGTATACTGTACCACTGAGATATACTGTACCACTGAGGTATACTGTACCACTGAGGTACACTGTACAACTGAGGTACACTGTACAACTGAGGTACACTGTACAACTGAGGTACACTGTACAACTGAGGTACACTGTACAACTGAGGTACACTGTACAACTGAGGTACACTGTACAACTGAGGTACACTGTACAACTGAGGTACACTGTACAACTGAGGTACACTGTACAACTGAGGTACACTGTACAACTGAGGTACACCGTACAACTGAGGTACACCGTACAACTGAGGTACACCGTACAACTGAGGTACATTGTACCACTGAGGTACACCTGGTCAAGACCACACTGGCTGAATTAACATAGGCCTAAATTCTCTTAGGTCTACTGTGTGCAAAGCATTACCTACCCTTCCTCTTGACCTCCCTCCCTCCCTCCCTCCCTCTTGACCTCATTCTACTTATATGTGACCTGACCATCTTTTCCAACCTGACCTGACCCCACTCCTCCATCCTCCACTTCCCCTTCCATTTCCTTCCTATACTCCGTCATGCGCACTCCTCCTTTTTTCCCCTCCCACCCTCTCCTTCCCCTCTGTGTCATTTATTCTTCCCCTCACCATGTCTTCTCTCACTCTTCCTGTCAGCCTCTCCTGTCTTCCCACTCATCAATGTTTGCTTCCTCCAACTCCCACCACCACTACTACTACTATTAGTAGTAATATTACTACTAGTAATAGTACTATTACTACTACTATTTCTACTACTATTGCTATTACTACCACAATCACCCCCTTTTTCCTGTACTAGCACCACCTGACACACCTCCTGCTTGAGCAGACAAGGTAGAGCGACCTCTCTATCAATCTGGCGTGTAAGGTCTGGCTGCAGCGCACCATGATCGCCTTTTGATATTCAAATTTGAACTCCCGTAGACAAGTTTACTCTGGGTTCTCCTCGGAGGGAGGGAAGAGAGGGAAGGAGGGGGCATTCTCGTAGACAAGTTTACTCTGGGTTCTCCTGGGAGGGAGGGAAGGAAGGGGCATTCTCGTAGACAAGTTTACTCTGGGTTCTCCTGGGAGGGAAGGAAAAGGAGGAGCAGATGGAAGGGTACACGGAAGAGGATGTTAGAAAGGTAGAAAGCAGAACACAGGGTAAAAAATCAGGTCGAGAAAAGAGAGACCAGAGGAAAAGAAGTGATGAACCAGAGACAAGAAGAGAAAAGGAGGAACCAGGGACAAGACGAGAACAGGAAGAACCAGAGACAAGAAGAGGAAGAACCAGACGAGAGAATAAGAAGAACCAGAGACAAAGAGGAAGAACCAGAGACAAGAGTAGGAAGAACCAGAGACAAGAGAATAGGAAGAACCAGAGACAAGAATAGAAGAGGAAGAACCAGAGACAAGAAGAGGAAGAACCAGAGACAAGAAGAGAAGAAGAAGAACCAGAGACAAGAGAAGAAATGCCAGCTGCTCTAAGCTACATCAATCACCAGCTAAGAGCTATATCAGCTTGGGGAAATAGATGGCAAGTAACATTTGCACCTGAGAAAACGCAAATGATGATGGTCTCTAGGCACCATGATGGTAATGCTGGTGCAGTAGTAAGGAAGAATGGGAGGGTGTTGGCACCTGGAGAAGAAGTTGATGTCCTTGGGGTGAAATTTGACTCAAAACTAACCATGAAGAACCATGTTGTAAATCTTGCAAACAAGGGAGCCAGGAAGCTAACAGCACTTCGCCGTATCTCGCATCTGCTTGATAGTAAGGGTTGCAAGATTATGTACGAGGCACAAGTACTCTCACACCTTGAGTATGCTCCACTTTCTTGGTTTACCTGCCCCCCCCCCTCTCATCTGCGACTGATTGACAGAGTAGAGAACAGAGCAAGACCTCTCATCTCTCGCCTGGACCCATCCTGGATAGATCTGTCATTTCAGCAGAGCCTTCAACATAGGAGGGATGTGGGTGGCCTTACTGTTATGTACAAGGTCAATATTGCCAAAGTACCACACTTGGATCCACTTCGAGGACAGCGTGAAACAAGCTTTTATGCCACAAGACGGGCAGAAAGCAGCAACTTCACTCTGGCTGTACCCTTCTCCAGAACATCACTCCATCTGAGATCATATATACCCAGGATGACTCGAGTATGGAACACATTCGTACAGCATAATGATGTCAACGAGATAAAGTCAGTTGATCACATGAAAATGCCGGCCCACAGATGGCTCCAACTTCATCCTGTTCCCTACTTTTATGTCTAATAACAATAAAAATGCTTTCAAATGAGCTGATGTAGGTAACAGCTCTTAGCTTGCCAATAAAGTTAGGAATCCTTAAACTGTAAATAGCTTGTCAAAGCTAGGGATCCTTAACCTGTAAATACCTTGTCAATAAAGCTAGGGATCCTTAACCTAACCTTATCAAACCCTGTGTAAAAAAAAAAAGAGGAAGAACCAGAGACAAGAAGAGAACAGGAAGAACCAGAGACAAGAGAATAGGAAGAACCAGAGACAAGAGAACAGGAAGAACCAGAGACAAGAGAACAGGAAGAACCAGAGACAAGAGAACAGGAAGAACCAGAGACAAGAGAACAGGAAGAACCAGAGACAAGAGAACAGGAAGAACCAGAGACAAGAGAACAGGAAGAACCAGAGACAAGAGAATAGGAAGAACCAGAGACAAGAGAATAGGAAGAACCAGAGACAAGAGAATAGGAAGAACCAGAGACAAGAAGAGAAGAACGACAGTGGAACAAAAGAAAGAGAACTGCCCATGAGAAAAAGAGTAAATATATAACCAGTGGAGAGAGAGAGAGAGAGAGAGGAGAGGAGAGAGAGAGAGAGAGAGAGAGGAGGAGAGAGAGAGAGAGAGAGAGAAAAAAAGCAGTTTGGGAAAGGCAGAGTAAGATGGATGGGGGGAGGGAGGAAAGGGGAGAGAAAGTGGGTGAAGCAAACGGGACGATAAAACGGGAAACAGGAGGACAAGGTACAAAACAAAAAAAAAGAATGAGAGGGAGAGATAAAAGAATGACAGAGATAACAATGGTGGATAAAAGGTCGGCCCAGTCCAGTGAGAGAGCCAGTGAGAGAGCCAGGGAGACAGCCAGTGGAGAGAGAGAGACGGAGAGACAGAGAGAGAGAGAGAGAGAGAGAGAGAGAGAGAGAGAGAGAGGAAGAGGAGAGAGAGAGAGAGAGAGGAAATAGAGGCCGAGAAATAGAGGCCGAGAGAGAAATAAAGACCGAGAGAGAGAGAATATACAGAATAGAAAGAGCAACTATAAAGAATAGGGAGAACAAAGAGAAGACAGAATAGGAAGAGTAAATAGAATACAGAGAATACGAAAAGCGAATAAAGATAATATAGAGAACAGGAAGAGAGAATGGAGAGAATGAGAAAGTCAAGGAGAGGAAGGGGAATGGAGCAATTAATGAAAGTGGTTCAGAGAGGAGACAGGAAGACGCAGAACACAAGACAGATAACACACAAATGAACACAAAAGACGGAGGCAGTACCCAAGAGCTAGTGTTCAACTCCCACACACACAATCAGGCACTGACACAAAATACCTAGTGTGTGTGTTTGTGTGTGTATTATATATATATATATATATATATATATATATATATATATATTATAATCTTCAGCTCAGGATCTTTCACATGTCTCCGTGCGTCATCAGGAGCTATGCAACATGTGGCTTGCGGGGAAGTGTCCTCATTCTACCAGTAGGTGTGTACACCATACCACTTCTATGTTTCACCATACCACAGCCTGGTTGATCAGCCCCTGATCCACGGGATCCGCGGGAGCGTTGACCCCCGGAATACCGTTCCAGGTAGGTAAACTATACCATGTCTCACCAGATCAGGCGTCACTAACGCACCATGTAACACACCTTGTAATGCCACACCTAGTAACACACCATACAATGTAACATATGTAGCAACACTACACCTTGTAACACACTCCATGTAACACCACCCCATGTAACACTAAACCTTGAAACACCACACCTTGTAACACCACACCATGTAACACCACACCATGTAACACACCTTGTAACACCACACCATGTAACACCACACCATGTAAAACCACACCATGTAACACATCACACGTACATTTATAACGAAGCAGTGATAAGATAAGCCTTATCGATTTGTAAAACGTCTTGTGTACCTGGTATGTGCGCACCTACATGTACATGTACTCCCCCAGCATATGTGTACATGTATATCTGCAGTAAGATCACAAGAAACACTCGATACACCAGATAATATAACCAGTGTAACTAGTTAATAACTAACTTGCAAAACGTGGTTATCTCCCAGATATGTTCTGTTACTGCCCTTAAAAATAACTTGGAATGTAATTACCAATTACTCTTATGTAGTGTATGTGTGTGTGTCGTGCCGAATAGGTAAATCTTGCAATTTTGACTTAAATAGCAGCGCTCTTCTTGCCGAATAAGGCAAGGGAAAATATGTGTATGCAATAATTTTGCAAAAATCATTCTGTACCAAAAGAAAAAAATATATTTCACTGTGTTTGTTTATTAATAAATTATTGAAAACTTATCTAAAATATATTTAGCTGAATTATGGTAAATTAAATTACGCTTGTCATAAGGTCAGGTAATTTTTCTGAGCTTCTTTTGGTACAAAATCATTAACTTTTATATTAACAAACAAAAAATATATCTTTAAATGTATAAGACAAAAATTTTAGAAAAAAATTAATTTTAAACGAGTTCTTGCTAATTGACCAGTTTTACCTATTCGGCACGACATATATATATATATATATATATATATATATATATATATATATATATGTGTGTGTGTGTGTGTGTGTGTGTGTGTGTGTGGTGTGTGTGTGTGTGTGTGTGTGTGTGTGTGTGTGTGTTGTGTGTTGTGTTGTGTGTGTGTGTGTGTGTGTTGTGTGTGTTGTGTGTTGTGTGTGTGTTGTGTGTGTGTTGTGTGTGTGTTGTGTGTGTTGTGTGTGTGTGTGTGTTGTGTGTGTGTTGTGTGTGTGTGTGTGTGTGTGTTGTGTGTGTGTTTGTGTGTGTGTGTGTGTGTGTGTGTGTGTTGTGTGTGTGTTGTGTGTTGTGTTGTGTGTGTTGTGTGTGTGTGTGTTGTGTGTGTGTTGTGTGTGTGTTGTGTGTTGTGTGTGTGTTGTGTTGTGTGTTGTGTTGTGTGTTGTGTGTGTGTTGTGTGTGTGTTGTGTGTGTGTTGTGTGTGTTTGTTGTGTGTGTTGTGTGTGTGTTGTGTGTGGTTGTGTGTGTGTTGTGTGTGTGTTGTGTGTGTGTTGGTGTGTGTGTTGTGTGTTGTGGTGTGTTGTGGTGTGTTGTGTGTGTTGTTGTGTGTGTTGTGTGTTGGTGGACTGATTACATCGACTCCAGGCTGAGGGACTGATTGCCTCAAACTCCTCCTGATCTTCACCACTCTTTTGCGTACTGGACTGACGAAGCCAGTGTGTGGCGACTTGTTTCCTCAATGAAGATATCCAAGTGTTGCACATGTGTATTTTGTCAGTTCTCTGCACCATTTATCCACACATACACACACACACACACACCACACACACACACACACACACACACACACACACAACACACCACAACACACACAACACACACCACAACACACATACACACACAGACCGGGCCGCGGGGGCGTTGACCCCCGGAACTCTCTCCAGGTAAACTCCAGGTAAACACACACACACACACACACACACACACACAAAAGCTGTTGTACAGCCACATCAGGAGGAAACAACAGTCAAGACCAGGTAATCAGACTGAGAAGGGTGATGGGAATTCACAAGAAACGACCGAGAGGTTTGTCAGGAGCTCAACACAAGATTAAAGAGGTATTTACAGTGGAAACCAGTAGA